>CATQJL010000316.1:51474805-52074805 GCA_958299035.1 Cylicocyclus nassatus | reverse complement strand
GTGTGTTGGAATTGATGACGCGATAGTAAGGTAGGATTTTACCCCATTTTCAGGAATATTAGGCAGGGGAGGTTTATGATATAGGCTAACTACAGTACATGCATCTCCTACAAAGCTTTTTTAGAACGCTGATCGTCGCGCATACTCTGTTTCAAGCAGTAAGTGACGAAGTACAAAGACACAAACGGTTCGTAGTTTTGCAAAACGCTACAGAGAAGTTGTTCTGGATATCACATGTTTCAGCGATTGGAATCAAGCCATGAACTCCCCTAAAAGAGACCGCCAAAGCATTCGACAAGTCGTGCAGTCTAATTGCTGACAGTTTCGTCGCGGATTGGTCATCACATACGCTGGTGGGTTCTTTTCCTATATAAGACAGTGCTTGTACACATGGAATTTTCCTGTCCGAAAAATCATAATAGGTTTTCTCATTATATCATTGCGATCATCTCATCTTATCATTCATCTTATCGTTCTGGAAGCTACAATGTTTTTAATACATCTCTCGAACCCGTACAGGCTACAACCCTTGAACCTGACTCCTATACTTTTTGCTTCCTCTATTGTTTTCTTGTTCTGAACGTAGTCTCTGTTGACCCATGCCATACGGCTTTTGTCAAATGCTTTCTTGAACGGAAGAGTGACAGCCTGAGAATGCTCAACCTTAGCAAAGCATTAGGCTTCCTTGTTCTTTTTCTCATCTGTTGTTTCATTAAGCCTGTACATCCAAGACAAAAGATAGTGTAGTCAAATTTGACGCCGCCTGCTTTTTCTTGTAAAAGAGTAAACCTTTCGATGATCAGCACAAATTTATAGGACTCCGCGTGATTCCAGTAAGCAATGACCGCTAACTCAGCGAAGTTCGCAATCACGCAGAGCCCTATATTTCCAACATACTCTCACACGCTGTGACTCAAGCTGTTCAGGTATCTCGGATCTCAATGGCTCCCAGAAGGAAGTCCTACACGTCGCTTTTTAAGCTTAACGTGGTGGAATATGCCCTGCAACATGGAACATTGGCTGCCGCTGTTCGCTACGAAGTCTCTGATGGTCTGGTTAGAAGATGGAAGGCCGATAAAGAAAATCTGGAGGATATGCTACTGAGGAGACGCGCCAACCGTCATGGGAAGCCAAAGGTGGAGGAAATAGAGGAAGCTCTCTATGCATGGATTGTGCAGACGCGAGAAGGAAGCCGAGCAGTGCTTGTCAAAGACATTCGCGAGAAGGCATTGCAGCTAGCGCGGGAATCTGGCCACCAGGACTTCAAGGCATCGGCGATGTGGTGCAAAGGCTTTATGAAGAGAAAGAACTTATCTCTGAGGCGAAGAACCAGTGTCGGCCAAGCACTTCCGGAGGATTATGAAAACATCTGCGCGGACTTCAGGAGATTCGTACAAAGGGAATCGCTTCACATCTCCCCCCACAATCTTGGGAATGTCGATGAAGTCCCAGTGCCCTTCGATATGGTTTATTCAAGGACCGTGGATCAAGTGGGAGCCGATACTGTAAGGATTGACTCAACAGGACACGAAAAATCGAATTTTACCGTTGTCCTCTCTGTGACGGCCGCTGGAGAGAAATTGAGACCGATGATCATATTTAAGAAAAAGAGGATTCCCAAGGATAATTTCCCTCCTGAAGTGGTAGTTAGAGCCAATGATAAAGGCTGGATGAATCACGAACTGATGAGGACATGGCTCCATGAGGTGTGGAACAAACGGAAATGCTATGTCAACGATCCCTCTCAGTCATTATTCATATTAGATTCTGTAAGGTATCGTTTCGTATTTTATCATTTATTGAGCTTATCTTGCTTTTTTAAGGTGCCATCTCACAGAAGACGTCCGAGAGTTTTTCAAGGAGCACTCAAAGATCGCGGTCATTCCAGGCGGAATGACCAAATATCTACAGCCTCTCGACGTCGGCATCAACAAGCCCTTCAAAGACAATCTGAGGGCGGGATGGGAGCGATGGATGGCCGATTCAGCACGAGCAAGGTACACAACAGGCGGCGCCAGGAAAAGGATGACCTACGGAGAGGTAGCTGCACTAGTCTACAGAGTTTCAATGCAATCACTGAAGAAACCATTGCGAACAGTTTCACCAAGGCTCTCGATGACGAATCAATAATAGAAGGCATGAACGAGGATTTCGACGCTTTGATTGTTGCTGATAATAACGATAATGATGGTCGTTCTTTTGGTCAAGTTGTTGCCATGAATGTTTGTTATGATGAACATGGAATGCTACCTGAAAAGATCTGTTGCTTCGGTTCATTCTGAGACCAAAAAAGGCAGCGCAATTGCGCATCCTTCTTGTTTTCATGTGAAAAAAATAAGGCGGACTTATCCGCGGGACTTGGCGGCGCGCGAGGCGCGCGAGGCTGTCACGAAAGCGGACTTAACTAAGAGCTCTTTTGCGGTCTTATCGGCGAGGCGGTCTTTACTGCGAGGCGATCTTATATGCCGAATTTTAGGGTAGTTCTTCCTCATTTAGAATACTGTTCTCAGGTCTGGTCCCCCTTTCGTAGAAAGGATATTCGCAGAATTGAAAAGGTTCAACAGCTTTTTACACGGCTGTTGTATAGACGTTTATCGCCCGGAACCACCCCTCTCGATTACTAGACCCGGCTTGAGAGGTTTCATATGAAATCCTTAACAAACCGTCGTGCTTTCTTGGATCTTGTATTCTGTTTTCAAGTTCTGAGAAGAGAGAACAAGCTAAGAGCCAGTAAATACTGGATTTTTGTTCCTACAAGCGAAAGGTCAGGCCCATTTAACCTGCAATATCCAAGAATCCGGCGCAGGAGATACTTGTTGATGTTCAACAACGTGTTCTATAGGTCGGCTAGGTCGCTTTCGCACCTCCCGGTTGAGACCACTAGTGCAGAGAGTAGTCATGTTTTCAGGAGTAGACTGAGAAGGCTTGACTTGTCAAGTATCGCTAACACTGATTAGTGTTGCACAACAGGGCAAGCCTTCTGCATTAGACCTTTTGGGCTTCCATTGGTTGCTTTGGACGTGCTATGATGGCGGATGGAATCGCTTTGGGCTTTGTTTTCTATCACCTTTCTTCTCCATTTTACCTCTAAAACCTGTCTTTTCAGGTGCTCGTTGATCTTGCATTGACTTGCGGGTTCAGTTATGGCTGTAAATTATTTCTTTGACGCCTCTCGTGTATCTCCTCACGTTGCGTCAAACTTGTATTTTCGGTGTACTCGTTATGTTCTAGTTACTAACACAGTTTCATCAGCATTTTAGTCCGAGTCTTTTTCGCTCAGCTATCTAGTATTCAATCGTACAGCTTGCTATTTCAACAAATGGATTGAAAATGTGAATCGTTTCACCTTTGGGGTCATTGGGCCTCCCCAGCATTCCGGCGAGGTTGGGTTATGGTTAATATACCTGAGCCAGTAGACCTGCCTTATAAGCTGCCGGATTGCTTTTAAGAGTAACTAAAAATCGTTCCGCTGGCAACGAGGGGGCATGCGTCCCATCTCCATGGATTCAAAGTTTTGGAGTTATAAATCTCAATGCCTACATCTGCATACTTATCTATTAGCCTTTCAACATATTCAGTGCAAGCTGTTTCATCTTCTCACATTAGTCTGATTAGGATCAGACTGGGTACTGACATGATGATGTCTGCATTTGTTTACATGTCTTGTTCGTTTCCGCTGTATTACCAACTTCTTGATGTGTCTTTTTTTATGGAACGCCTTGAGCGTACAAATGAAATGAAATGAAATGTAATGAAACTTCGTGATCAGCATAGCAATTAACTGTGTGGGCAAAGTTTTGTCAAAATTGGAGTATTTGCGCTTTTGTTGTATATATACATAGTAGAGTAGTTCCATGTCTATCATAAAATGATCAAACATGTACGAAAACTCACAGATTTACTTGCGTGGCGTAACAGCAACAGGAAGATAAACCGCATTCACGACCAGAATGTCCGAGAAGATGGCGAGCGCTCTGAGCAAAATCATACGCGGCCATAACGTGTTAGCGGGTGTTTACTTCCCCTGTCTTTAAAACGGCTAACAGCTATGTATTCCAAGACACATTTACCGATCGGTGCTCAGGCATTCGGTCCTGCCGGTGTGAATCAGCGATTGGTTGCGCAATGATGAGCTTGCCCTGCATGAGCGTTAGCGCTAACGTTTAGTTGACCGTTCCCCTCCCTAGCTTCGCAACACACAGTTCTTCTTCACTTTTTGATTCTTCCTTTCCTTCTACAGTGGATTTTATTATAATCGTAAAAGAAGTGAGCCAAGACGTGCTAAATGTTTGTGCGCTTTATATCTCGATCCTTACAAATTCAAACTCCTTGATATCTCCATTATTTCTTCTGGAAACTTGTTTTCTCGTATGGTCACAGTCCGTTCCTACAAGATGAAGGCCATTTAAGATCCCATGCATCCATATGGACTCGTCAGTTCAAGTAAATCCCAACACCAACTCGGGGCGTCAATTCACGAAAGCAAATCAAGGTTCTGGTTTCTGCGACACGCCGAAGAAGTGCAAGTGACTGGTATTAGATAGTGCAAACCCTATAGGACATAGAATAATTTTTTCTTTTCCTTAGCTTGCTTCTTAGAGTTTCTGGAATCTAAGCGAAGAACCCATTCGAACTTTTGCCCGGATGCGCCTTTAAGCTCATATCTTTGAGGCCGCTCGGGGGAAATTCAGTGATGAACTCACATTCGCGTTTCTGTTTCATTCTCACTCTTGAAGAGAATTAAAGGCAGTGTCCGGGCAAAAAGTCGATTTTGAAATTATGTGCTTATCCGGGCCTATTTGCTATGCTGAATCCGAAAATCCACATTGGAAAGAGCGAAAACTACGAAAAAGGTCTCTAACGCCGGAGGAAAATGAGCAAGTGGGCGGGGTCTTCCCCATTAGGAATTCACGCTCCCAGCTTCCAGAGCGACCTTTTTGATTCCGGTTTTAAGTCAATCGTTCGCACTTGATCGATAGTGATGTCAGGGCGGCTAGCGGATTCGAGAAAATCGCTCCGGAAACTTTGAAGCGTAAATTCGCAGTGGGGAGACCCCGCCCACCTTCTGATTTCCTCCCTGTGTTAGAGCCCTTTTTCGCCGTTTTCGCGCTCTCCAGTGTGGATTTTCGGATTCAGCATAGCGAATAGGCCCGGGTAAGCACAAAATCTCAAAATCGACTTTTTGCCCGGACACTGCCTTCAATGTGGAGATCAAATCGAATCAATCGCCTAAATATCACTTCACTTGTCACATACCACTACTCTAGTTTTTATCCCGCTGTTTCTGAAAATGCAGCTTGGAGGGCACAAAAACGCCGAAAAGGGGCTTTTTTAAAAGCTCTGATTTGAATTTTGTCGCCTGCCGTTAAGGTTGAGACGCAGAATCTTTGTGGGACCCTACGACTTGAGTGTATTCGATATGCGCACTCTGACTATCGAACTAACTCGTCCCGGTCACCGGGCGTTCCTATCGCCACTTCTGAAGCAGATTCCTCGCTTCAGAAACAAATCGGTGCATTGCCAGTTGGGCATTTATGGGAAAGATTGTTCCGTGAGGCTTTCAGCCTTTATTTAATTGTATATTTGTGAAACTCACATTATTAATATATAGTGTCTTTCCTTTATTTCCTTTCAAAAGAATCGGAATCGTTGCTGAGCCCTTGATCTTTCTTTCCAGCTTTTCAAACTCTGACTGGTTGGTGAAGCTGTCACCATCTTTTAAAATTTTTGGTGATGATGTGCGTCGTTCGCTCATTATCAGCAATATCAAGCCGAGCGATATGCTTAGATTTTTCCATTGTATCTTCTTCTACCCATTGCAGAAACCTATCGTGGGTCAGATGTTTTTATCTTACGATTAGTATAAATCACAAAAATTCGAGTTTGCAATATACGCTCGTGCTTCGGGTGGCATCACTTTTCAAAATCCCGTTGTTGTCTAGTGTGAGTAGTTTGTAGCTCGGACAGCCAACATATTAGGTCGTGACGCTGACGATTTGCTGCCGGACTAGAGCAGTCGGCATATAGAAGAGAAGTGGACAAAAAATGGGTGCTGTCACTTATAGAGCCCATCAGGCAAAAGGTTTGCCCCCGCGCCATGTTGGGGCTTGTTTCACACGTTTTGCTTTACGCCGTTGTCGGCAGAATATTCAGTAGACGTTCCTGTATTTGAAACTGTTTTCTCAGAGGCTTCTCTTGGAGCTCATCTTGGATACGATGATACGGTTTCGCCAGCAGAGTCATTTTGTGGCTTTTGCTCTCGGTCTTTCTATTCGTGTATGACAGTTGCGTACTCAGGATTTCCGTTCTGTAAATTTCTAGAAAGCATCTGAACAGTGTGTAAGGCCTCGGACAGAGTTCACGCAATTTGATCGTCGCGATTTTCATTCATTTTCATTTTACATTCAAAAATTTCGCGCTGGAAAAGTACCACAACCGAAATGCAAGCTGGTCGGTATGCAATGAACTCGTAACAGTTGTCTTGTAGCGATTGAATCGCGACGATCAAATCGCGTGAACTCTTTCCAAGGCCTAAAACCGCATACCGCCATTTTTGAGGCGACGGCTTTATCTTTGTGGTTGCTGCCTCTCATTCTCTTTCTTCAAGTGCATGTATGAGCAGCAGTAGTGATCTGCCACTTATACTTGATCACAAGTGCGAATCAAACTGTGTTTATTGTATCGCTTTAAAGCAACTATATGACCTTATATATTTACCAGTCTTTGGTGCCATTGAACGTATAAAGAATTACGCGTCAATATGATAGACTCAGAAGAAGAGAGTATAGAATCGGAAGTGTAGTACTGCGTTAAACTTTTGGCTTTCTAGGATTATGGAAAGCTCTCAGCTCCATATAGAGAATACTGGATGAGTAGGAAGGTTGGCATACGACGTGTTGATAATATCAGGTGGCGGAATTAAA
This sequence comes from Cylicocyclus nassatus, assembly GCA_958299035.1. Taxonomy (NCBI): domain Eukaryota; kingdom Metazoa; phylum Nematoda; class Chromadorea; order Rhabditida; family Strongylidae; genus Cylicocyclus; species Cylicocyclus nassatus. The sequence goes on along the minus strand of CATQJL010000316.1, from coordinate 52,067,882 downwards.
GTGATACATACACCTTTACAATTATAGAGAAGTCAGCATACGAAATCTAAAGCACTGCTTACGGGTCTCCAAGTTCCTTGAATTAGATATGTTGCTTGAATGTGTATGGTCCTTCAAACAGCTCAGAAAATTGATTAGAAGTTCCGCAGGATGTTTATTGAAGTTCCGAAGTTCTTTGATGAGGAAATGAGGAGATAGATTATATCACAACCTTTCCTTTCGGGAATAGCATATATGTTACATAAAGACACCAATATCTACAACAAATTCTTTGAGCTTATTCGAGATTATTCATAAGCCGTGTAGAGTTTCTTTCCTCCACGCGGTTGGGTCTGCAGGTAGATGAAAGTGCATATACCGAAGGTTATCATAACAACCATCATGATGGCTATGCAAGTTGAGCATATAATAAACGAGGTTGACCACTCACGATTCACAACTTCCGTCCTGTAATTAGTATGCTTTGACACATTACAAGTTTTGTATACCCTACCACGATAACCGTTGGTACTTCTCCGAAGTGCTTGGCTTTGGGCTCGTTTGGTCACCCATCATGGGTCGAAATGTCGGCTTGGAAGTAACTGTAAATTAAGCTTGAGTAAGCAGTCTACGTCTGCTTGTATTCTACTTCATCAGTACGCTGTGTTAATTTAGCTCACCACCATTTATCTCTATCTGTAACCGGGGGTGTCTAGTGGTATAACGGTTTTAACCGGATCGATAAACAACACGGATTGAACGACCAATAGTTTATCTCAGAAAAACGGCAATAAACAACAAGAATACAAGAACGTGTAACTTGAACAGGCTTAACAACGAAACAACGGACTTTACCCTCTTGACCACTTCGGCAGGCTTACTAGTTACTTTCTATCTAAGGGGGAGATCCGCCTCTCTTCGACGGAGTTAGCTCCCGCTAGCGCTTCCTCAGCGCGGACTCCGAGACTCCCCCTGACTCCCGGTATTTATACCCTGCCGAAGGGGTCAGCGCGGGCTTTTCTTCCCGCCACTGAAGATCGGTAGGTCGGTGATCCGCGCCCTCTGACATCCCTCCCCTCCGGGGAGCCGACGTCCTCGGCGGCTGCTGCAACTTGCTGAGCTTTGCACCGGGAACTCTCCTGCGGATGTCGTTGTAAAGGTAGCGAGCATATCCGTCCCTGAAATGCGTGTCGTATACCTGAAAAGAATTTTGGGGTCCATCTGCTTCTCTGTTCACATCCCCATTTTCTGTCCTTGAGGAAGCCAACGTGAACAACTGATTTGAGTTTGCCCATTTTTTCAGTACGGATTCAATCACCGTCCACACTTTTGACTTCGTTTTCCACATACCAATCTTCTTGAAAAATAGTGGCGGCCACACGCATACAATCTTTCCTCCTTCTTCGAGGTACTTCTTGCATATCCGCAATGTTTCAATGATAGCCTCATCCTCCCTTCTTGGGTTCTTGGGCCATACTATGATCCACATACGACAGTTCTTCAAATATTTCAACGCTTTTTTGAGTTGACTGAATGATACTGCCACCTTGGTCAGTACTCCACCTGTTTCAGCTCAATTTCCTCAAGTGATGTTGCAAATCTCGGTGCAATAAACGCAACAGGACGTTCGTTCTCAGAACTTTGTCCCTTCTCACTGCTTGTCTTCTGAACTTTGACTCCTTTCTGTGCCTCTCCGCACATTTTTCGATCACTTCTGGAAGGGGTTTGATTCTTGTTGCCCTTCCTACATGTCGACTTCTTCCATTTGCGCTCACAAGCTTCCTCTGACCAGATTCCTTTGCCTGCTTTGACATCTCTTTTTCCCTCAATGAAAGTCTTCTTGTTGACAGTTACAGACCTGTCCTTCTCTGGCATAGATCCGTTCACAGTTATGGTACCTTGTTGGATCTTCGCTCTCACTGAGGCGGTGTCTTCTGTAGAGGCACCATCCTATCCTTTGCATTTACTTTGCCTTCAGGCTTCTTGTGTATCACTACTTCCACCCCTAGACCCTTCAATGCATTTGTGCCAATGAGTACTTCCTCATTCGTATCGTCCGAAACATGAAAGGCTACCTCCTTTTTGCATCCACCTTCTAGTTCAACTTCTACTTTTACACCTACGAGAAAGCTCATCAAATGGTTTGATGCATCGTATATGCTTCCTTCCGCAATGTCGAAAGTCTGAAGTGACTCGACATCGTATCCAATGTTCCTTGCTTCTATAAGCACATTCACGGGTAGTATACTTATCACTGAACCCGTGTCAATGTGTGCTGACACCTGTCTTCGCAACATCCTGGCTTGAGTCGACGTTCTTCTACCAACAATCCCATTTGCCTCAACTTGAGAGGTTTTTGCAACCATATTACGGCTCCTACTTATCATTGATGTCACTCCATTCAAAGTCTTGATAGTGCTTTCATTCTCCGTCTTCCTGTGCTTACAATCTCTCATCGCATGTCCAAAGTGATCATATTTAAAGTATCTTTTTTCTTCCTGGTCCTCATCATAGGCACCCAAGCTCCTCGTTGGCTCCTGCCTTCTCATACCATCTTTCCTTTCGCCTCTTTCCGCTAAGCTTCGACTTTGCGTCCTAGCTGGCCCTTCATTTTCATTTGCATTCCTCCAGGACGGAGCTTGCTGTTCACTCCTCCTCTCAAACTTGCAAAATCTTCGCGACTGTTCGATCTCAATCGCTATTTCTTTTATCTTATTATACGCCTCGGCTGGGTCCACCTGGTGTAGGGCTCCCACCAGCTGTACGTATTTCGGCCATGACGTCAGATTCTCCAGCAGAATCTGTGCGTACTCCATTGATCTTTCCTCAATGGTACATTGAGGATTGGCCTTCCTCGCTAGGTTCTCGAGGGCGACACAGAAGTCTGCAACCTCTTGGCCTGGCCTTAAGCGCATGTTCCTTAAGATTGTCAGTGCCCTTAACCTAGCTGCTGTGGAGTCACAGGCCAGTAGTGAAGCCATTTCCCTCACTACTCTGTCAAAGCCTTGCTGTCTTACCCCCATGGGTATGCTCAAAAATAAGGACTTTGCCCGTCCTTCCAAGTGCTCGTCACCTAGGACCTCTATCAGCAACTGTTCATCTTGGACGATGGTACCATACTTCCTTCTGAACCTTCGAATGAACCTGTCAAAGTCCTCATCATCATAGCCCTAGACTCCAGGATCAGGAAAAGTCATGCTTTGAAAATAGCTGAGCAACTGATCTTCCACACCTCGATGATTGTCGAGTGGTCCGTCATCCGACCTTCTCAACACATTGCCTTCCCTCACTGCAACTGCCGTTGCTCTGGGACCGAGTATCTGGTTTAACTCGGCTGTTAGGTTCTCTAGCCTACCCAACACTGTGGCTACCGTGGCCTCCAACTCTTCTTCAAGTGGCAATCCATCACCGGTATCCCACATCGGCTAAGGACCTTGCTTACCATCCCAGGTAGCATTTCCACTTCTTTGCTGATGAGACTTATCTCCTCCATCATCAAGTGTGCTTTTCTCTCACGGATATCATCTGCACATGTTAGCTTCTGATCCATATCCACGAACATGAACGTACTCGGCAGCGAAATGCTTCGCCTTGCCTTTACATTCATCGGTAATCAACACCGCACGCGAAATCGCGCGTTTCAGCTGATCGAGGAGAGTCAATCACAGTCGATACTCACGCCTCTATTGAGCGTGGATGATTTAATCAATAATTACTTCTCCCTTATACCTTAACTGCCTGCTCTGTATGGTATGATAGAGACTTTTTTCCAGTTGATCTTAGATCTGGCCTCCTTGGCCTGTTACGTACGTCACCTCCTTGATGACGTATAGAATTCCCACCTTTTTGGTCTTTTGGTTTCGTTTTCTTAGCCTGTTCTACGCGTTCTCTGCTGTTTTGCCTCTGAGACAGTCAATATCAGTCGCCCCGTGTGTATTTCAATCGATCCAGGTCTGCTCGGCCCCCATGTAACCGGGGTGTCTAGTGGTATAACGGTTTTAACCGGATCGATAGACAACACGGATTGAACGACCAATAGTTTATCTCAGAAAAACGGCAATAAACAACAAGAATACAAGAACGTGTAACTTGAACAGGCTTAACAACGAAACAACGGACTTTACCCTCTTGACCACTTCGGCAGGCTTACTAGTTACTTTCTATCTAAGGGGGAGATCCGCCTCTCTTCGACGGACTTAGCTCCCGCTAGCGCTTCCTCAGCGCTGACTCCGAGACTCCCCCTGACTCCCGGTATTTATACCCTGCCGAAGGGGTCAGCGCGGGCTTTTCTTCCCGCCACTGAAGATCGGTAGGTCGGTGATCCGCGCCCTCTGACATGTCTCTGTTTACGTTTTCCTAAGGAATTGAAGGCTTATCATGTTGAATCAAGCATTTTCCCGCAGTCATGTAAAGGAGGGCGGTGAAGCTCATTTTTACCTCAGGGTCACGAGGATGCGGTTTCGAAGCGGATGTCACAAGGTAAGTCATGCATAACGTATAAGGAGGGGGGCTCGCAGTGCAGGTGAACAATGGCCCGGACTGGACCGGGAAAATCAATTAGTTCGAAATAAAGACGCTAGCCCGCCCTCTCCCATTTATTCGAAAAAAAAACCCTTAACAAAGATTCTTGGAATGTGATGAGAACACAGGGACGCAAGCATGTGTAGCAATTCACGCGGATTGAAGTATCTCCATTTCATAATTTTTTGATTCTTTGGAGACATTACAAGTTTTCAAAATTGGACCGAAAGAAACGCAAAGCGATGGATTCGCGCAGATAATGAAATCATATAAAATCATCGCAAGCTCGTAAGGATCAAAGTTCGAAATATTTCAAAAAATTTGAGTCTGTTTTTAAGATGACATACAGATGGAATTTTTTGAGGTCTGACTGTATTATCTGCAAGTGGAGACGGATTGGCTGCCGCGAAAGAATCGGGAAACCATCTTATTGAGAAAGTTTTTTACAGATATGCTTTTGTCTTAGCGAAAGGAATAAGATCCTTTGATATTAACAATTTTTAAGAAAAACATGTTGTAAAGTTTAGAAAACTTGCGAATGAACAGTTGCATGGACGCCGTTACAAAGCATTTACCTCGATCAATCAAGTAAAGCCTAAAGGAACGTACATGAAATGGGCATGAGGAAATAAATTTTACTATGTATTGCAGTCCATGGGCAGCAATTTTATGGTTATAACATACCAGTAATATAGGTACGACTCTTACATAGGTTTTTTAAGATACAAAATTATGCACTTGAAAAACACAGAGACTCTTCTGCGCATTTGATCCCTTTTAGAGCTAAGGAAAGATACATAGTAAAGGTAATTGATCAAAGGATTGTGTTATTGGAAGGACGTGGTGTTGGCAGTAATAAAAGAAAAGTTCCAAAAATCGTACGCACTTACCGCGTTCGTTGGACAGATTTCCTAAAATCAAACAGCAGGCTTGTTTTTGTGGTAATAATATCTAAACAAGTTTCTTGAAGGACTTTGGTGTGACAACGAGACCAAAGCCGCAACCTACCCTAATCGTGTCAGAATAATTATGTTTCGGTCGTGTAATCACCTGCTCTTGCAACCGAATTTCTATTTTATTTATTCTGGAGATTAACTGAAAAATATTCGAATCATGGAAGCTCTCTCAAGTTTGTGGCTTACCGTAATGCGCAATGATTTTCTATTTGTCTCTCGACATCCTCCCACTACGGGAGGTGGTGATGGCACTTCGAAGGTTTCGGGTGAATCGACATCAACTTTATATAGCTCCTGAATTAGCTTCATCACAAAATCAGCGAGTGTCTCATTGAATAAATGCTTTCTTAAATCGTAATCAATTGTTGTCTCATGAATTTGGGCGTCGCATGTCTATCTGCAAGACTTCAACGATTTTGTAGTATTCTTCAACAATTTCATTCGAGAAAGGTATATGATGGCTTAAACCGACTGATGAAAACGTGATTGACTCTGTTCTTGGCCTTTAGAAAAGACAATATAAACGTTGGGCATAAAGGTTCTTTCAAAAGCCGAACTCAGTTCGAGAAGGATATGACACTCAATGTCTACTGCGTTTGCAGTTCTGTTTATGATTTTCAAGAAGACAGATTTTGTGGCACAGACTTTTCAAAGATGTTATGCCACTGTACAAATACTTCAATTCATAAGCCAAATGCTTGAAGTTTCGATTTGTGGGCCGCTCACGTTCGAAAAAAAATCACACGAAGGGAACGAAAAGCGGTTGAAAGCTGGCTCACAGCTTTCAAAAAAAAAGAATCTCAACTAGGGGGAAAATTGTTTGACCAAAATGAAAATCGTAGTGATCGAACGGTCTAAAGTAGTTGTTGCATTGATGATCGCTTACCTCTTCATTGAAGGTGAGATTAAGCCTGCTCAAATCATGCCTGTCTGTAGCGACTAACATGGAAAACCTGGAATGGAAATCTTGATTTCTTCATGAGTAAGAATTGATCATTCAGCATTGAGCAGAACTAATTGTTTACCACCAAATTCAGAGTCACGAGTTCTGATGTGCTTTCTTAAAAAATCAAAGCTTTACTCTCCAATGGATACTAACGGAGCGATACCTAATTCCCACACTACTGCCCTAGCTCCTATTACATTCGATATCAATCAAAAAGTTTGCAAGAGGTGCAGCGGTGGTAAACTAAGGCAAAATTTACTCTCATAAAGGCTAAAAAGTTATCAAACGTCTGATCTCAAATCGTTTGCTTGCTTCTTAAGGAGGTCCCTCAATAGCCAAAACTCTCTTCAGAATCCCTATTACGATCATATACTAATGACGAGCAATTGACGATTCGCTCTATACTGTAGATTTTGAAGCCAGCTCTATGGTATGTAAAGGACAGCAAAGCTTATTCTACATTATATCAAAGTTCGCACATTCGATATATTTTTGGCACACTCTGTATTTAGTATCTAGTGTTTCCATCCCATTTTTATCCCAGCATTTTATTTGCTTCTGAGTGGAATGTAGGGTGCACGAAACCTTGAGTAAATGAATAAGTTAAATCAAAGTGGTAACATCTGAATCACATCTAACCTTTCGCAGGACATAAACAGACTGAGATCGAGTGTAACTTGCTCATCCGATAACAACAGAAATTCATGCCATTTATTCACTTGTAAAAATTTCTGGAAAATATGCTTCAGTATTCAAACTTATTTCATACTTGTACTAAAAATGATACTCTAAGAATCTTCTTGGCATATTATTGTGACCAACGACCTACCCCAGCAGCGATGTGAAGGGATGAGATCAAGTAGACGCAGACGAGATACACGAACATTTTATGGAGACTACCCGTGAGCTGCTGGCATGCTGAAAGATTCTTTTTCCTGGAAATCACACATTCTCTGCCTAATCATCTATTTTGGATATGGAACGAGCAGATAAAAAGAGTTTGGCAGAGCGATCCCGAGTTCTTTGTCAATTTTTTTTTCAACATTCATCATAGCTTTGATTAGAAAGTGAGAAAATTCTGGGACTGAAAGTAGGTAAAAAGCGACAAGGGAAGTGAGCGTCGTGAATGCTTGAGCAGAAATAAGGATCACTGATTACTGGGTCTGTCGCGACCCAGGGTTTTAAGATCAAATCTTTATTTTTTCCGAAATGGCACGGCTATTTCTACAAATTCCGTTACACTCAAATAGTCTCAGCAGACCAAGGCACACACGTCATATGTGATCAAAGGAAAGCGCAGTCAGTAGAGGTTGCTCGGGCATGAAACATCAATTGCACAAATTGCAGTGGCGAACAATAAAAGCTGGTGGTCGAATGCCCTTCGGCCCTCTAGGAGAATCAACGGCGGGATGAAGCGAAAATCACCAGGAGATCAAAAATGAAGCTACTTGGTACCTCACAAGCTCCATTTCTTGAAATAAAGCTTTCCACATCCACTGTTTATGGCTTAATAGCAGCTGCCTTGCTAGGCACAGCCCATGTTGGGTTGTACGACAACAGCATGTTAATATTAGATGTGAGTTTTATACTTGACCAATTGTGAATTGATTGCATTATGAGGCCAAAGAGGCAAAACAAATTGCTATTTCGAGCGCAACGGAAACGCGTGTAAAGTGGCGTATTAGGAGCGCCAGCGGCAGACAAAACATTTACGAGGGAAAGTGCCCCAATAAAATGAAGAAATGAAGAAAACTTCATTTGTGAAGCTTCATGGATTTTAATAGAACACGAGTGGTTATTCTGGAAATGATCCCAAGTTATTTACACTAAGTCAAGCAGAGCGATGTCGTGACCCTTCAATCAGAATAGCTTGCAGCTCAACAACAAGGTATCAAAATCATGAAATAATCATTGAAACATGATTAGCAAATGAAAACCAACTGCAAATGAAAAATCACTCAGATTGCTGACAAAATTAACGTCCAGATAGTACAAAAAGATTACTTCTCTCAAAGAGAATTTTGTGACCGCTTTTGAACTGTTTGTAGTAAAGAAGGTAACGAACTTCAAGCAGGAGATTGTGTATCATTTTTGCTTTTGCCTAGAGCTGTGTTGTACTATGTAAATCGATTTGAAATTTGTTAAGTTTTACCCATCCGAATACCGAATGAAAATAGTCTGGCAATTTGAATTGTATAATGCAGAACTTCTTCCTCTGTCCAACAAATAGGTTTTCTATGTGAATGGCTTACATTAGATAATCTTAAAAAATCTAGGCCACCGTTTTTTGATGTCTATCCACCATTTTCAGCATTTTTCTAACAGACATCTAAAGGAGCATTGATAACGCAGATAGAGCAATGTTTTTGCAATACAGCACTTCTTCGTCTTTCTTGGCTGGCCTTTTCAAATTTTACAAAGTATTTCTGCATAAGTCGGAAATTTTAAAGGTATCGTTCACTTCGTATGCCCGTGGATACTGAAGTGTTCAAACTTTTTGTCGTATCTTGCATTAACTTGTAAGTAAATGCGCGAGTGCTGTATTGCTAAGGCAAGTATTTCGTAATTTCTGGTGCGAATCTGCGTATATATTAGGTTGCTGCATAAGTTCTGTCCGAAATTTTTTGCCTTATGTTTGAAGCAGCTGCTCTAAGAGGATCTCATCTCTGATGCGATATTGTTAGTATCATTAATAAGTGCTTTTCTTGCGCATTCTAATGCATATCAAATTTCAATAAATTTCTTAGTGTAAGGAGATTTCAGGCCTAAAATCTCCAAGTGGTCGAGGTACGTTCTCACCCTAGAAATATGTTCTTGCGAGGAAATCTCCATAATGCGCCCTATAGGTCAAGTTTTTTTATCGGTTCCGGAATAAGGGTGTAACAGGCTAGCATACGCATAAGTTCAGTTTCATGAAGAAAACGTCTTGCTAGTGAAATTTGTCGTCAAACATTAATTTTCTGTATAGATGTTTTACAAGCTATAACTTTCTGTAAATAGAAGTAATCGACGACTTCAAAGTTGGAGGTGCTAGCGTAAAGCAAGGGCTAGCAGAGGCCATCTGGTAATTTCTTTTCGGCGCTCACGTTAATTGTAAAATTTTCATAACTCGTAAATAGGCATGCACACATGCACTGAAGCCAGTTCAAAAAGTGGCTAATTTTCTGTTCGGTCAAAAAAATCTCTCGGCAACGCAGACCTTATGGGCTCTTTTATGTCCCAAAATAATCTGCGAAAAATTCCCTATCTATCCGTTGTTGGACAAGATGCCTATCAATTCTCATAAGGGAGCACTGCCATGTCAAAAAAGACAGGTTTAAAGAAAAACGCTGTGAAGTTTTTGAGTTCTTTCTCCTTCCTATACAAGGATTTTCGCAGGTTTCAATATGTGTCTGATAGCCAAGGAATTACTCAACACAAAAAAACTAAAATCTTGGAAAAATGTTGACTTTGAAGAGAGTTATGACATTTTGAACACAAAAATTTCAAATCGGACAGAACTTATGCAGCAACCTAATACTAGCAATCGCAATTATTTTTGCAATTATTTTCTTTTGCAAGCATTTTTTCGCAAATCGCGAAAAAATGCTTGCAAAAGAAAATAATTGCAAATCTTGCATAGATCGCAAATAAAAAAATAGCAGTCAAAGGAGGGCAAAAAGCTGCATACAGACGCCTAAATCGCTTGCACGTCATCGTTTTATCAAGTTCGGCTAGACGATATGTGAAAATTGGATCACAGAAAATAATACGTGACATTCAGAAAAGACGGCTGGAGAAACGGCAAAAAAATCGCGTCGCTAACGATCTTTTACCATTAGGTTGATGCATAATTCCTGCACCAAAATAGGTACAGACGCAATAATTCGTAATCCTATATTCCAAATAGGATTCGATTTATCATTAGATAGAGCAAACCTAGCTCTACAAGAAAGTGCTTGAATTTTTACAGCAGCTTTCATCCAAGCGAAGATTGAAGCCAAAACGAAAAAGATCCAAGCGCCCCAAAAAACCAAGAAAAAATTGGAAGTCCGTTCAGAAAAATCCTTCAAAATTCTTTACACCAGATTTGCGTATTGCTTCAAAAAAAGGTATGAACTTTTGAACCGACCTTATGTATTATCACATACAACCTCCCACTCCATGGGCGAAAAACTCAGTAATGAATTTTTTTAATCCAGATGTTTTAGGCCGCACAGCTGCTGCGAATTGTGATTTAAGACAGATTAGATGCCGTTTTCCGCACATGCTATGGAGAGAATTGAGAGACATTGCTCAAATCACATTGCAAAAAGTTTCCTGCGTCGCCGGGAAAACCTCAGTCTGACGACGACATATCTTTCGGAACGGCACGATATATCAGATTACTCGAGAGCATTACAACAAAAAGGACTTTGCTCTTGATTAAAGTCGAAGACGATTATATGTGGTTACACCGCTGCTCTGAAATCAGAGTACTATAAATCTCACACAAGATGTAGACAACAGTACAAGCACGGTATACACAGCGAATTAATTGAAATTTTGAGAGGCAAAACACGCTTATCCTCGAAAGCTTATATTTACAGTCTATCGCAAAATTACGGTTCAATGGGTCCCTAGTTTGCGAGTGAGATATTGAGCACACCTACTGTAAGCTATTGTCAGGATCTGTTTTAATTTCGAAAACATTTTCTGTTTTTAGAAAACTTTTCTTGCTTTTTTGACTCTTTACTTAAAATTAGGATCTTGAGTTTGGACTGCATAGTATTGGAACTTTCAAGTCTCAATCAAAGACTGAGCCAAAATCCGCAAAAAAATCCATCGACGGTAAACCGAATGCTTCGAGTTTTTATGTTCTTAGGCAAAGATCCTAACTTTTCTTGGAGGTAAACCTTTCTTACATATAAATAGGACAAAAACCATCAAAAAGACATTACAACCGATCAAACTGATAGCGATGCACAGCAAAAAAATGATTCAAAAATTTTCCCAAAAAAGGTGATACCCAAGTACTGTTTACGCATGACGGGTTTGTGAGACCTCTACAGCAATACCTCAACAGTTTTCAATTCACCTGTAAGGTCAACAACGAGCGCTAAGGATTATCGGCATGACTCAGTTCCGTAAAAAACAAAAGGCCGGATTTTTTCGTTGCGTGTATGTTTGCCATCGTCGAGCCAAGATTTAGCAAATCTGCCATGCTTTCTCTTCTCTATGGAAGCTTACGACCAGATATTTGTTTAGGAAATTTTCTACAAAGTGTTGTCATGCTTACGTAGTCATTGGTTCAGTCTATATTTATGCAATCTAGCATTTTAAGGTGATAAATACAATATAGTATATCGTGTAATCGAAAAGGTACAGGAGGTGGAGCTTGCTGTCAGGCAATCATTGCCTGAATTTTTATCCATAAACCTTTAGAGTTGTGAAAAGAGGATAAACACTAAATATTAGGTTGGCTAGCATCTTCAAAGCTCAATAAAAATTCAAGTAACTGCTATTAGATATGTTTGTGTGCAGGTAGCTTTGATCATCTGCTGTCACATACTTATCAAATAGCATTCTCAAACGTGACAAGAGGCAATTATGACCATTGAAAAATTACTTTTTACCTTATCGAGTTTCGTTCTCAGCTTGTAGTGAGCGCACAGACAAGCAGTTTGGTGTTTAGTACATACATTTTTTGGCTACATGGCAAACTACAATGCAGGCAGTGACCTGCTGTTTGTGTTTCTGCAGTCCAATAATGTGAGAATTTCAAGGTTTCTGCGTTTGGGAGTCAGTTTTGTGGCAATTCAAATTGCTGATTCGACCATCTATGGTCATACGAATGGATGTAAACATCAAAATGGTATATGTGCATCCATTCATGCACTTTACACCCGATTTCAGTTTGGGTTTGGAGTATGACCTTTGAAATTTGAATCCTACCTCATTTCGCAAACAAGAAAATAATTTGAACCAAAGAGGTTGACCATCCGATTCTTGACTTACTCTTTCCAATAGTACCAAACAATTATACACGAATTCTAGCTTACAATTTACATCTCAAATCCACAAACCGTCAAAAACGGCCTGCCGAAATTATTTTTTGGCCAATCTAATAATTGATGGGAAGGCAAGGCCAGACTATGGTTGTGCAGTAGAGCTGCAATTGAGGATAAATGTGATAAACATAGCAGTGATGCTATATCGGTGGCTGCTTATGAAAAACACTACTTTTGATGCACTCCCTCGTGTATGACTAATCCAGAGCCTAATGCTAGAGCGGCGATTTTCCAATAGAGCGCACTTGCGCGAGGTTGAAAAGTGTCAAGGCTAACTATGCAGCCCAGCCGACATGATCAAAAATCAAGGTTTGTCTTCTACGTATTCAGCGTGAAATAATAAACTTCACACATTCCCTTCCTTCTCAAGAAACAATACCCTGCCTCTACCGCCTTACTTTAGGACAATAGCGCTCACGTAAACTGCATCTTCCATTACCACTTGCCACGCACAAAAAAGTGTAGCCTAACTTCCTTCCTATGCTTGTACTATCAAAGCGAGGGGGAGGGGTATGAAAGAGTGTGAAATTTCATTTAGTGAATCAATATTCGCAAAGTGCATAGGAAGGAAATAATAAACTTCACAACATAATTAAAGGGCCTTGTTTTACATCGGGTATTTCATTGTTTTATTTTCTTGTTATTGTTGCAAACTGGATAGTTTCTTCACTTTCCTAGAAAAAATTAGCTCAAAACACATCCGACTGGAAACAATACAAACTAGCAAAGTATGAGCAAGCTTCTGTAGAGTCGTAAAAGATAGAAGAATGAGATCCTGCACATACAAAAATCCGCCTCTAGATGCGATTATGCCAAATCTGGGTGCAAGTGCACCCAGTCAGATCTGGCAATCATAATAGAAAAAGAGGTGAAAATGCAGCCTCTTTCGGTGATGCAAGGGTGTGTCATTTATACATTTTCTAGAAGCATTTTTTGCGTAGATTCAGAATATGTGGAAGTTATGAAGTCTAAGGCGACATGAAATTCGTGAAAATTTCGTGATTATCGTTGACATTTGCACTTTTACCGAAACCATCAGACACTTCTTGTTTGCAAATTACATTCTCAAAGGTGAAATTCTCAAATAGCAAGCACTATTACAGATGTGGATGAAGTTTCGACTCTTTTATGACCGACTGCCTGCAATACGGTCTCGATAATGTGGCACCATAATGACAGCGATGCATGCGCACCTCAGTTTAAGTACATGTATCTTGGAAGGCGTTCCATATAACAGACTAGACTCACCTTGATTTGTTGAAAGAGTCCTTGTACTCTACTGATAGTGAAGTTATTTGAACAAGGCTGCATAAATTTGAAAATTATGAAGCCTTGAAATCGGCAGTTCGCGTCTGCAGGCTAGATCGTTCTTGAGAGGCCAAATCAGCCTGCATCATAGTTGGTGAAATCCGAAATTAGCAATAAAGCAACGCAGTGCTCATTGCTGTCGATTTCTGATATAAATTTTGCGATTTATTCAAATTTTTCGTTAATTTGACCTAAATTTGATGAAAATATTTCAAATAATCACCAAATGCTTTGTACAAGAGCTTTTTTGATTTTTTGACGCCTGCAGGCTAGATCGTTCTTGAGAGGCCAAATCAGCCAGCATCTTCTAAGTCAGAATTCTGCCAGGAGTCCAAAAATCTACTTGTTACTCCATGAAACTTATGTTCAAGCAGGTTAATTCGGTGCGACGGTTTTGTCGCGATAAATACGTCGCGATAGATCAAATAAAAGCATTATCAAAATTTTAACAGTTATTCTGAATCGCTAAGTTCTCAGCAATCCAATGATGGTCTGTTTCTTTTGAAAACTAGTTTAAAAAAAGTTACAGCATTGCGACGGTTTTGCGAAGAAAAATATGTCGCGACGGAAAAATTTGTCGCAATCCGTTTTTTTCCATGAGTTAGCTCAATTGTATATGGAGTACGGTAAGGTGTCATAAATATTGCCAACATATTAGGTTGATTCATAATTAATGCACGTTTTCTATACTTCAACTTTCAACCGAGATAATTCTTTTCTGAAAAGACATTTCTAGGCGCAATAAAAACTACTGTAACCAACAAATCAGTGGCTATAAAACAGATACTTTTGCGTGACTGTATCTATCACAAGAAAGATTTTCTGGCCTGAAGATTGCCAACAACTTTTTTCAGAAGCCTCTACTTTGAGATAGCATAACTTATGTTGAAATGAAGTAGAATAGAGCAGACTTCGCTCTTCGTGTAACCAAGGGTCTCTTGAGCAGTGAGACTAAGTTTGGATTTAACGGAAAATTTTTGAAAGAAAATATAGCGAAAAAGTCGAAAGTAGTCACTTTTTTCTGGCATCTCGGCGGGTTCAAAAATCGGTAATTTTTGAAATTATTTCATTTTTCTCCGCTGGAAAGTGAGAAAACCCTAGCGCTTTTCTACTATCAAATGAACTAGGCCTACCCTTGCTAAATAGTGCAAAAGACCTGCAATCGCCTTTTGCTTTAAAGTTTTATATGGCACGAAAGAGCCGCGACGATCATTCAAGTTCGCAATTGAATTTCTCGGCTCAGAATTCATGGAGAATTTTGTTCAAAGAGCATCTTGTAGCACAAAGTTTTCTAATCCTTATGCATATTTTTTGGAATTAATTCGGCCATTCCTCATGGATTTAGGGCAAAAAGAATAAAAAGCAAAAATTTTGGGTTTGAGTCTCTTCTATTTGAAGGCTGAGAACTTTGGAATGAACGGAGATTTACGAAAGGGAAAAGCCGCATAAGAAACTAGAAAAAACGCTCTTTTAGATAGTATAAAAGATTTTTGACGAGCTTGATTACACGTCAAATACCAACTCCTGGAAGAAGAGGTGAGAAAAACGTGCATTAATTATGAATCAACCTAATATCATAGCAAAAACTAGCACCAGAGTTTGAAACGCCTGGCGAGTAAAGTTTATCTACTAGCAACTCTTTGTCAAATTCGTGCATAACCACGGGCAGAAGAAACCTGAATATGGTGTATGACCGAGTATTGCAGAGACACGAAGGCTGCACTTCCACATGTGGTTGTGGTGCAAAAGTTTTATTGCATTTTTCAGACTGCTGCTTCTTCTGTTTGCACATGTGTCCTTTAGCATAGTTATTCACCGAAAAAGAGCTTTTTAGTGTCACTTTGGAGCACATGTGAAGAAAGAAAGGCAATATGCACATAGTTTTGTTCCTTAAACTGTTTGAATGAAACTTGTAGACATCCGCTCATCATGCTTATTTTCTAAAAAAGCAGTTGATGTGCAGCAAGCTACCCTAACACTTCTAAAAAGCTTCTAATTTTGCATTGTAAGTAACATTTCCTGCTTACAAAAAAGCCCTGCAAAACGGAAGTTTTTCTGTAGAGACGGCTATTTTGACAGTTGGACACTCTGTTTTTTGTACGAGACTCATGACAGACAGTTTATTCCTGGAATCTTTTTCCTGCAAAGACGTTGTGAGTCGTTCGTACACTATCTATGTTGTGCTGTGAAAGACTTAGTTTTTAGTAGCAAATACTATGAACCTATTCGCCAGCAGTAGTAGCCAAATCTTGAATTTGTTGGTAACTGTGGTGTAAAATAGATGTTAGTTAATAGTTTTGTAAACAAGAAAGCGGTCCTCAAACTAACACTAGTAACGAGAGAAGCAGAAAAAAATTATGCAACAAAATAATCAGTGGGGATTTTCCGCAAAAGTATTGAAGTAATTTGATTTGTATATGTGAATATAGCCCCGATGTGTGGCTAAGGAATGCTGCAACGAACAGAGGAAGGGGGGCAAGGAACGGCTAACGAAATGGAGAGGAGGTGGTCGAGAAGATCGAAATTGCGGAGCCAAAGCCCCTGATTATCCCCTCAGGTGTGCTTGGAGTAGGCGCTCATCTTGCTCAATCATTTGGCGTTCGAACGTTTCTGGCTTGTTCTTTACACTCCTGAGAATTTCATCAAAAATGTCTACATGAAACTAAATCAATTTTTCTGGTAGTTCACACAATGTCTTCAACTTTCTCCAGCGATTACCCATTATGGTTCCTCTTGCAAACCCCTGAAATTAGAGAATGAAGTGAGTTGCAAAGAGGCAAGTAGTGTGACTCACGTGATGATGTGCGGCATGATGATGCCGCAAGTCGAAACGGCAATGAAGACTGAGAACATATAGAGGCAAAGGCGATCCACGGCCATTGCTGCAAATCGCCACTCTGAGATAATCTGAAAGTGTCAGAATTGTAATAACAGAAATCGGGACAAAGCACAGGCCACATTTTTCGAATGCCTCATCCTGTTAGAATGATGAATGATTATGATCATAAAAAGTGAAGTTATTAGCTATTTTCTAATCTAAATTTTGTTTTCAAAAATTCTGAATGATAACATTGTGAGAAGTACATTTTGATATGGAGTGGAGTCTCGTCAAAGCAATGGTTCGAAAATTTGATAATAGTGGAGTTATAGCTTATAATGCAAGATATAACATTGCAGATCAACAAAATTGTTCTGCTCAAGTATAAACTGGGCATACTTTCTTCTTTGAGTTTTTTGCTAGTCTAAAAACTGACCTAAATGTTTCACTATAATATCTTCTATACAACATTCCCTTCCCTGTCGCACTTCTATATGCCACTTTCCAGCCTCCATTATGTCGTAGAGAGTACTAGATTGTTCCGAAAGTCCTGTCTGATTTTTGTTGCCTCATGTTTGATGCAGCCGTTCTCTTGGAGTCTTGCATATATATGGTGATATTAAAACCATTAGTTAAGTCCCTTCCTTGCTCTTTCCGATGCTTACTAATTTTGGTCAAAATCCTTATTGTTCAGCAGTTTGTGCCTGAGCGCGCAAGGTGCTACAGTTTGATAATATCCAAGAAAGTTGTATTTGGAGGAATTTTCCCCTAATCTGCTAACGAAGTGATTTATGCAAAATTGTGAAGCGATTAAGCAATCAAAGGGCTAGCATATGCACATTCCTCCAGACTAAAATTGTTTTGAATGGCAATTATGTTGTCGAAAGATTGAAGCCTTCCTTAGCCATTCCACAAGCCTAGAAATTTACGCATAGCGATCAGTGATAAGTTCAGCATTGTATACGTAAGAGTAAACAAAGCGCAAGCAAGGTCTATTCTTCGGTTAGCCGCGTTGGTTTGCGACATGAAAAAAAAATTCAAGTTCTTAAAAAGAAGTGTGTTTCGGCATGCGCAAGACAAATCAACAAATTTTTTTCTTTGCTCACAAAAATTTTTGTACGGTAACGACTACATGAATTCACTTTAGTCAAGAAATACTCTTCGGATTTTAAGCTTTCCAATGATGACAAGTAGATATGTCTGTCATTTCGCATGTGAGAGCATAGCTGTGCCAAAATGGACTGTTATGGAGAAAAATTTGTGGAAAATTTTGAGTTCTCTTTTCCCCCTCGGCTGACTTTTTTATATGACACGGTCTCCCTGAGGTAGCCAAAAACTTGCTCAATCCAAGGAAGTAAGATCACCCGAAATAATGAATCCGAGGAAAGTTATAACAATTTGAATCCGAAATCGGACTGAACTTTTGGAACAGCCTAGTACTTCCACTCATCCCCACCAACTCTCAGCTCCTCAGATCAAAGTTTGCAGAGGTCAGTCGATAAAGGCAATTGTAATTCTAAAGATGAATGTTGTATTCGAAATCAAAATCCTCACACATCCCCTTTACGACTCCCAGCACCCCAGCTCAATGTTTGCAAAAATCGATGAAATCGATAAAAGTGGTCGATAATTCTGGAAACTAATACAGTATCCGTAATCAGCTAACTCCCAGACCCCTGGCGCAAAGTTTGCGAAAAATTGACAATATGGATACCGAAAACGAAAAGCAGCTGAGGACTCCCGTCCCGTCCCGCAGCGCATGTGAGCTGAGTCTGGTCGACGTTGTTTTGGATATGGAATTCCCATTCGGAATCTATATAACATAAACCCTGGTTTCTTATATAGATTGTTCCTCAGCGCCTCTTATATGTCCGCCTGAAAATGCTGAACGCTCTACTCAAGGGCGACCATGATTTGTAAAGAGATTTAGTTTTTTCGTTGTCGATAACTGTAGATGCATTAAAACTAAGGAGTACTACCGTAACCGCATTGCAAGACGCCTAATTTCGCACATTAGTGGAAGAAATTCAGGTCTTCTCGTATAATATGCACTTTGAAGGTTTTGTTCAGTTTTAATTTTTTAATATTGTGAATTAGCCTGATAGAGTTTCTCCTGAATGCGAAGTCGTAGAATTACTCTCTCCTTATTCGACGTGTCCACATCTTGCTTATATCGTTAGCTTACCAATTCGTGCTCGTACGTCTCCTTGATAGTAGCCGTCATCTTCTCTAGATCTTTGTTGATCGCTTTCAATTCGTCGCAGAATTGATCGAAGTACTTCAAGCACGGTGGACGCTTCTCTGCAATGTCAGAATACCTCGTCACGGAGGCTGACTTCTATCCGCTCACCTTGTTCAACGCTAGAACTACTTTTGATGGCAGCGTTGACATCAGACGGTCGAGGCAAGTTCAGAATTGGTAAGGTACTCAAACGGTGGATTGGCGCAACGGTCTTGCCGATTACCTGAAGGGTGGAGGATGAGCAAATTTATGTGTTTTGTATTCCCTCACCTTCGGTTTTGGGGCTCTTGGATGATCTGGCGTACGCATCATGAGAACATATGGGAGCCATTCCACGAACAACCGACGCATCTGTATTCAACGCCGTTAGTCATTCATATGGAAGGAGAAAGAACGAGCATTATCAAGCGAAAATGTTGATGAAAAACATGTTCATTCTTAATGCCTCAGAATCAAACTGAGCTCGTTCAAAGGGTGCGCTTTTTCTCACTTCCAGTAAGTATTATACATTGATTATAAAAAATATGCTCATGCTTGCAAGATTTCTTTTTTATACTGTAAGAGCTACAACTCACAAATGGACTCATTTCGTGAGTCTCAGCTTTTCTTGAGTACAAACAAAGCGAGAGTACTGTAAATACACATGAGCATGCCACCACCATCAAACAGCACGAGAAGAACGCTGCTGAAACTATTTTGATCGAGATTATGATACAACTGAATAAGAGTGAATAATGATCTATTGCATATAAAATGCGAAAAAAATGATACCTTTGTTTCAAACTTCCTCAAGAAATGTATGGATAAGGACTTACCCAAAATCGGAACACTCTTCGACTGCGGTGGGCTCATGTTTGAAACCATTTGGAGAAAGAAGATCACTGATAGGAGAACTGTTGTCTCTGGAAAAAAATTTTCTGAACTCTTGTCTCTGCTTCTTTCTGTAACAAGCACATTTACTAAGCCCACAACCTGTAGAATTTTGTTGTGAGGATCGTTCGATTGTGTTTGACAGAGCAAGTCATAACACAATCATTTTTATATGCATAAAATGAGAAGAAAAGGTCGAGACTCTTATAAATACTCAAATGAGATACAAAGAAGGTTCAGTCTTTCGGACATTATTTATTAATGCGCAAGCACCTTTTGGCCGTGAGAGAAACACGCTTTTTCTTATTTTTTTGATGAGAGCAACACACTTGTTTTGAGTCATCGTAGTAATGTTGACAAGAATAGAAGAATTCGGGTTCTCCTTTTTTAGAAACTACCTTGCTTTTTTTAGAAGCTACCCTCCGATATCTGGCTAATGACCAGTGTGTTCTGACTTGATGTTGCTTACCTAATGTTATTTTCTCACAAGCATCCGGTGGCAGCGTGAAACCTAGCACTGTCATCATAGAGATCACCAAAGAAGGAATGATCAGATTGATACCGTATGCCAACGTTCTCCTTCTAATGCGTATGTAGTAATACAGCTCGTGATACGATGAATCCCCAAACGGGGTCACCACTCGAGTTCCAGGAGTACCTGTGAATAACTGTTAATTTCGTAGGAACAGAGAAGCGTTTGCTTACTCATGAGATCCCATTCGCCATTGTGAAGGTAAACTTGTAAGTCGATAGATTCGTTTAGCATATAGCTGCCGGGATTTTCGCCATATGGACGTTTGCTCGCATTTACGGGATGTCCTTTTACTCCTGCGACGAAGGGATATAATGAACTAAGGGGTAAGTCGAAATGTGAAACTCCAGATAATATGAGCTCTTTACTGGTCAGTATTCTCAAAAAGATTTGCAGACTTTGTTTGTATTCTCGGCTAAGTAAACAGCAATGCTTACTTTTCCTTCTAGCAAATGTACTGACCTATGATTTGGCTCAGCATGAAGTCAAGATTTATATAATTGCCACTGTATGTCCAACTGCCCATTTTTAGAAAACATGTTTGCGTGTCGAATGGATAGTACGTCACATCAACCTTGAGAAAAAAAATAATCAGTCTTACTGATCACTGCATCAATTGCAGGAACTCGTTGGCGAAATGGAAAAGCAAACCTTGCATATGAACCTAAAAATTCCTGGAGGATTTTGTTGAACTTCACCGTCGTAGTTTACAATGAATCGAGATGAGTATGTTGCATCAAATGCCTCCGAGACACTAAAAAAATGCTATGATAGGCGAAATGTTCAAAAATACGGTTTTGTTCAGAAAAATGCAGAAATGCGCCTTGTTGGTTACCATGTTTGTTTTGATTCCATGCACGACAACATTATCGAATGAGTTTTCGACGAATTTTTTCGACCTCATTTTTAGTAGTTGAAGGTCCTTCTACGATGCCAATACTTTCCCCAAAGATTACCAGAATTTACGCATGCAAAATAGTTGATAATTTTTCCCTGTTTAGCTACTGAGAGAAACTTGCCTTGATTGCCTTGGATGACCTTAACCTCAATCAAAAGTAGAATTAGTAGCCCTTCTCTAAATCTTTTTGGGATGCTTTCATTGGGAATAAGGGATTTTTTAGATTTTCGTTGCTCCAAATACCTGTTAAAAAGAAGCACATCTGGTCTCCAAAGCTTGAATGGTGCATCGCTTTCTCCGGCGAAACGCACATCCTTAATCCCTCCAAACGACTTGGGATCCCAGCGAAGTTTATAGTCATTCCAGTGCTAGAACAACGTCTTCAAAAACTTCAGAAAAGTTAACGCTCGCTAATCTTATATCAAACTTACGAAATCGATATAGGCGAGAATAGACATCACTTGATTCTTCTCGTCCTTAAAATAGTGCTTAAGCAGTTGCAAAACAGATTATATGTAAACCTTACAATGTCCAATATTTGGTTGAGGAGGAAGCGCACTTTGACATCTAGTGGAAGTGAGCTGTTTTCGACGGGACGCTCGAAATGATCGTAGTTCTGAGAAAGGAGAATTGTGCCGACATTTAGGCACGCTAGGATCAGACAATTTTCGAAGAGTAAGTGGCTATTGTGAAAGCAACTGTGCATACTCGGGTTTTTTTTTGTTTTACTAGGATTCCAAGAATCGATGGCCTACGAAACGATTATGGAGCAAAAATGCAATTCAGCTTGCAAGTGCTTTATGGCGAGCTTGTTGGAAGGCAAAATCTTGCTTTTTTATTATAATGATCTTTTTCACGAAATTCCCATTCAAGATATTTCTACGTACATAGTAAGCAGTGCAGTGGTAAGGGCAAGACTCTAATTGTTACCTTCAGACAGAATCTAAGTTGGTTGAAATCGTACAGATAAAAAATTCGTTTTATTGTTAGAAATATTGCAGACTGTATTGCTTACGTTTTGAGCATTTAAAACTTTCCATCTTCTCCAAAAAGTCAAAGTGTCGAGTAACCTAATTAGCAAACCGTACTTATTGTAACACTTTAACAAGCAGGAAATCTCTTACGCAGTAAGTTGAGACACCATCATGACCACCCGAAACAAGATTTTACTGGGGTCTTTCAGATTATTCGACAATTAAAACTTAAGTACAAACTGAAGTATCATTTTATCAGCATTATCGCTGTAATGTGCATTTCGATGTCTGCTTATAGCTTAATATCAGAAATGCGCATGTTTTCTTCTCTTTCTCATTTATATCAAACCAAATGAATTTGTTGAAACTACAGAAATTACAGAGAATTTAGTACACTTGGACCAACATAATGCATTCGGAAGGCAGAATTAGTCAGGAACCTTTCCAACATATTTTTTCGAGTGCAAGAAAGAGAATAGTTTGTAAACATAGTATATGTACTATTTCTTCACATACATGTGCGAAAGGACGAGTAATTCCTTCAATCAGCCAGCAACTTAATTTTTACCGTACCAAATAGCCTTGTATGCGTAAACCGACTATCAGTGGATACTTGAATTGGCTCAGCGAACTTCCTAGGTTGAACAATTCTTTAATCGCTGTTTTGGCGTAATCGCCTTTTCCAGAGCCTGCAAGCCGAAAACATATGAACTTACTCGCCCAGACGTCAACAAAAGATCAAAGTATTATTCGAAAACAAAAATGCTAAACCAAATCAGATTCGCTCAGCCATTTCAACTACGAATATCCACCATGCCAAAGTTATGAGACAGCCGAACCTGGACAATTAGAGTGGTTAAGGATGTCAATCAAAGCAAGCAGAATTATTTGCTTTGGCCTCATTCATGACCAACTTGCAAATTCCGACACAAACAAAGTCTAGACAAATTGAAATTACCTCTTTAAGATATTGAAGCAGACGATATTCATCAAAGCTGGGCTCTACGACGGCTACGGCTGTCAGAACCAGAGCAGTCCTGATAGAGAGCATCGAAATGTTTCTACGAACAATGCCGTTGGAGAATCAATAGCGAAGTCGTAGTGGGATTACGGCAGAATCCTTGGGGGACTACTTGGAGTGATGGCGATGGGCACCGCTGCTGTTTGTCACACGAACAGATTAACATTTATTTATTCACATTATTCACAAGCATTCGAATTTTTCATCACAGACGGAAAGCGGAATACGGTCGAGAAAGTAGCAGATTCGTTGACATCGTAGATGTTTTATCCGGCAAATGGAACCAGAGTGGCCCCAGAGGGAGTTCTTGCAATCTCTGGAAAAGAAAGCTATTGATTCTGACTACTGGCATCTGGCTACTCAATGTTCGAAAAAAAATTAGTTACACACATATAGATAACTAAAATCTACAGATAGCTGAGGGATTGCATTATGAGAATCACTAGAAAGTTTAAAAGACTGGTTTACTAAGCGTCAAATTTTTTGTGAACAGTTTTCGGTATTGTGCAGCAATGAAGAGGTTGCAAATATCACATTGGCGGATACTTTCTGACTTTTCCTCAATTTCAAGTCTCAAAAATTGTAATTTATCAAGATCAAAAGTCTACCTACTCTATTATTGAGTGCATTTCTCTTCAGTGATAGCTCACCTTTTATTTTTGAGAATTCCATATTATGTAATGCAGGTGTTCTGATGATGAGCAAAATCATACATGGTGGAAATAGGCGTCGCAGTCACAAAAGGTCCTTTTGATTTTATCCTGATTTTTCTCAAATTCTTGTCTTGCCTGCGAGGCATTCGAACCACCCGATTGCTTCCTTGATATTAAACTGGATAGATACCACGAAAAAAAATTTCAGGAAACTAATAGAAGAGGGAGTGAGTGCCTTCACAAGGCTGTAATAAGATGCTCTTGCCTTAAGGGTCGGGAATACTTCATGCGATTTCACTCGCGACGCTATTTGGCAATTTGCTATAACTCTTCGGATCCAACACTAGCAAACTGCACATGCATAGTATGTGTAACTTATGTCGATTGATAAAATGCCCTATCTTCTGTACATTCAAAATGTGCCTTCAGTGAGTTACGGACAGTTGGAATGCTGCCAAATCGCGTGGCGACTTAAATCGCGTGAAGTATGCCAAAATTGCTCAAATGGTCAAGTGTTGGTTATCGGCACTTCATTCAGTGGCCTTCTGTGAAAGACATTCATACTCGACACTGCTTTATTTGATCGCTGAAAAGGCCGTAACAGCTGATTTGAACCAAATTCTTCGTTCTTTATAACTCGGCCTCCAGAGGAGCTTGGCTTGTATTGAGAACAGAACCGGAATCAACGCTCAATGCTCTCAAAAGTTGTGTAGGAGTCATTTTAGAGAGCTGATTTGGCTAAAAAGGCTTCTTTTGTCAGATTTTACAGCTAAATCAAGTGTAATGTGTTTGTTTTTTGAGTTTTGCTTCAGATAAGAATTAGTTATTAGTACTGCTCCTTTGCGGTGAAACGGAGCACTTTTTGAAAGTTTTAGAAATTTGAAAAAAAATTGTCTTAACTGATAGCTGGGTAGGTACATTTTAACTGATAAGTGTACCCAGCTTTGTCTCTTTGATTTGCATTTATTATTCACGTTACACTTACCACACTGAGGTGTTCCATCATCGACGAACCGAAATCCTTGGTTCTGAAATCCATACACGACCTGCCTGTCCGACGTAGATCGACGTCGCAAAAGCCCACGCGAGCGGCTCCGCCTAAGAGGAGGCAGGGTACTAGAAATCTACTTCAATCGCCCTTTATAAAATCTGGCATACCTAGACGTCTCTTCGATGGCATCGTTGGTTACGTTCTGCCGATCGGGAGTGACTTCTTTTTCCCCGGAAAATGGTGCCCACAATGCAGCGCCATAAGCGAGACCTGCTAGCGCTGCGGTCTGAAGAAGATACAATGAGAACAGTAAAAAGTTATTGAAGGCCTTCATAGAACAGACACCTTTTTTGAAGAAGAAAAGACTCCTAAATTATATCATTCGCTCCAAATACTGCTATGAATGGAAATTGGAGGAATGAAAATGATAAATTATTCGCGCATTCAATCATTCAGATAGTTTTATGCTCGCCCTCCATCTAAAATACTAGTTTTCAATCCCTCGAATCTGTTTACCCGAAAGACCTTCCACTAGATGTAGAAAGATATAAGCACTCTTAGAGCTGCATATCTACCCGTCAGAAGAGTGATGTCTCTATAAAAACCGAAATTGCGATACAAATCTTATTTCCATGCAAGCGAAACAGCATCGATCACATCCAAGCACCAAACTAGACGAGATTTCCAATTGCTTCAAATAATCTCTAGCATGTAATGTACTTGTTGAATGGGGACTTCTAACTGCATTTGAAAGAGATGAGTAATAAAGATTACTTAAGGTGAAGGTTTATGAGAGCTCGAAAGTTCTTTCAAATTTGACCATATTTGTTCATGAAGAATATAAGTCTAAGGTGTTTCGAATATCCAAATTTCCACGCGCAAGGGCTGTTAGAAGCTCAAAAAGGGCTCGAAAATCCGATCCAGTCTGTCAAAATTATTGGGTCTAAGGTAAAATTCTCAATATCATTGTTCTCAGGCACACCAATGAGGACGAAGGTATTCGAGGGGCTAACCATAAAACCATTATATTAGGTTGTGTAATAAGAGTTCTGTCGCATTTTTTCTTTTGATTTTTCTCAACATTTTGCACGATGTTTTGCAAATGTATGTGTGCCCTGAAAGCTCTAAGTCTGCTCCACCAAAATTTTCGTTTAAGTTTTCTACATCAGAAGACTTACAAAAGTTTTTCAGCATCAAACTCGGAAAACAAACAGGAAAAATCCATTTTGACAACACATTATAACGCCTTTCAAATAAGTCGTAATGCGTACGAAACAGCTCGAAACTCCGTTGCGCGTGAGGAGGGAATGTTGTAGCTTCTGCAGCTTCCTTCTCAAAAGTGCTAAAAAGTTTTGAGAACTACTTCTGTGAATTCTAGAAGTCCTTCTTTTCAAGGTCTCTTCAACGTTGACTTCGGGCATCTGTAGGCAGTCTTGAGAGAAGACTGTAGACAGACAATCCAGAAAAGGCAGAAGGAATTATCTATAGCTTCAAAGTCATCGACTATATAGGTAGTCACTCCAAAAATCAAAGTTTGGTGGTTCCACAGCTTAGGCACGCGAGATAACGAACCTCTCCGCGACAAAGTCTTGCATCGCCGACTATTGAAAAAACGACATCAAAAACCCTGTAGAAGGAAGGGAACGAGCATATACAGTGATAGTATAAACATAAAAGCCTAATAGGTTGCTCTGTTGGCTGCCCACTTGTTGGATCAATTTTATCAATGGAAAACGGGAAAATTTGGAAAGAAGATGTCGAAAATTGATATTGCCTCCTCGGATTTTGTTTTAATGCCAGGAAATCTTTTTCAGTCTCTTGCTAAGTTGGAGATGATCATACGAGTTTGTAGAGCAGACTTAGAGCTTTCAAAATCATAACAGTAAGGTCATTACCATTGAGAAAAAAGTAGAACAAAAATGCGATATTTTACACAACCTAGTAAAAATAGTTCATAAAAATAGTTCGCAATTATCTTTGAGCTTATGATTTCTTAGCTCCAATTCATAAACAATAACATACTCCTTGAGCGAACGGAAGAAGTGTGGTGGTTGGGACTGTAGACGGTGACAGTTGCTGGGCGATCGACCGCCGAAGCACCGCAGAGCCACTGCCGCGACGAACCAGCACTCTGCGATCGCCTGTATTTCAAAATGTGCAATCAAACTTGAATCTACTGAAAGAGCTGGTCTCACCTAAAAAAGCGCTGCTGACCACATACTCGGAGTTGTCATTCTCGAACGTCACCTTTTTCAAAGTGGCAGATCTTGGGATGTCAGAAAGCTTTGAAGGCATCGAGATGTTAGACACCTGAGGAATTATTTGTATTGAAAGACGAAATAATCAATCAGCAGTGAAGATTCGAGACACTTGTTTTGTGGAGGAGGCGTGCGCGGGAAAAAATTTTTCACTGGAGGGTTTTGGAATCAGCCATGACTCCGGGAAATCTTTTTGAAGCTTTCCAGACACCAGAAAAATTTACGAAGCTAATTTGAAATTGTGAGGTAGAAATTTACCTCAGTTAAATACAAGTAACATGCCGTCACAAGTTCATGACTCTTTTGGACCTTTTCAAATTTGCGGTTCCATCCCCCTCAGAATATCAGACCAAGATCCCTTTTTTGCCCGTTTTCTCCATTCTTTTGCCCTCTCCCTTCAATACGCATATCAATACAAAGGGATGAGCAGCAAGTAAATTATAGGATTGGGTGAATTAGTTGCCAAACTGATGACATATGGACTGAAGTTATAAAACTGTGCAAATCACCTGGTTTCAAATAATGAGATGTTTACAAAATTGGAAATTTTAATTAGTTTTGCGAAGAAGATCTGCTCGGGGCTGCTCAACCCTTTTGAAAAGTTCCTCGAACAGCTAATGGTATTGTGTGGATGGTGTGGTGATTATGACTAAAGAACAAAACTGAGAAGCTAAGAAATGAGAATTTCACTATTTCGACTTATTTTTAACAATGTGGGATTCGATCACCTTGTGTGGTTCCACTTCAATATGGCAAGGTGAGCAAGGCGATGGGACTGGTGCTGGTTGGACTGCTTCGCTCGTTCGACGAGAAGAATTTGTTGAGGCTAGAAACAAAATTCATTTCTTGCTCGGTTGAGCAGTACAAGTGCCTACCCAGACTGTCATTCATTGGGCTGCGATTGTTGCTCTGGTTGCTCGATCGTCGACTGTCGCTTGTCGAACTTTCCTGTGGGGACACTCGTCGCTTCACTACGATCGGTCGTTTCGCCCTCCAGTTGTATTCCTGCTTCGCTGGCGGTTTGCTCGGCGTTTCAACCACTTTTGCAGGAGCTCGTTCTGTGGACCCGTTCATTCTGATTTTGTACACGGGTTCCCTTTCCGGCTGCTCCCTTCTAGATGACGTAGCGACCTGCATTTCCTCGAACTCCCGCTTCAGCGCTGCCTGTTCAGCAAGCCGTTGTTGGCGTTCCCGCCGCTCGTGCAGAACTGCACCTTCGCTATTCTGCCTCACTTTCAGTTTTTTGCCGGCGCCAGAAGCTGCTTCTGCATTTTTTGCTGACCTCGACTGCGGTCGCTCCTTAGCGCTTCGGGAGCCCCCGCCTTTCCTTGAAGTGTGATCGCGAGTTGTTTGGCTAGTTGTGGCCGCATTCTGACGTGAAGATGATGCACTGCGATTCTGTTCTGGATTATGGGAGGTGCGATTCTGTCTTTGTTGCTGCCTGCCATCATCATTCTGATCGTCATCTGGTTGATCGTCACGGTAAAACTGATTTCTGACGACTTGAGGCCTAAAATTTACGTTAGTAGTTTGAGCTGACATGAGCGCATATTACTGCGTACACAGGCACGGTTGCGAATTTGATCAAAGACTCTCATGTTTTGAATATGTTTAGGATTTTTAGGCTGTGTCTGGAGTTGCCTCTGGCACCGTGCCAGCGCCACGCCAGCACTGTGCTGGCTCGCCGGCACCAGTAACACTGGGCGCAATCTAAATGTTTGTCTACATAAGTTCTTTAACATGGAACTGAAAATTAAGGCAAGGCAGTATTTTCAATAGGTGATAATTAACACAGAAAAAAGTATAGGCGAGTCTTTCCACGCAGAGACTGGAAGCCGCTGCATCTGACTGAGATAGTATGTACTTGGAGGAGACAGCAGACGGTAAGAGCGATGAAAGAGCGCTTGATGAGGAGACGCCGATAACGTCCGCAGTCGCTCCCTTTCTCTACGTGGCATGAATGGAATATATTGTAATTGCTAGAGATGTGTGACATATTGAAAATATGCTCGACCAACCTTGGTAATAACCGATAATCGAGAACTGGACTTTCGACTGAAGCGATGCTGTGCCGCCGCCGTTTCTGCTTGTGAAGTGGAGGTGGATTTGGACGATCTTCTCGTTTTGCCGATACGTTTAGGAGAGCAAAGTAGAAAGCCATCTGAGTTTACAAGTAGCTAACAGCTGAGCACCAGCCAAAGCGAGATGGCGGAGGTGCGGCGAAGATACGAGGAGAAAACGGAAAGTTTGAATCAAGTATAAATTAAAAGGCATTATAATACGTAATATTATGAGTTTGTTGTACATATTGTTGATAAGAAATCTAATGGATTTTCTTGATGCTTTCCTAAACACGTTGTGCAGCAATAAATCATCAACACATATTAAAGCTTGGTGAGAAAGTGGAAATTATAGGTACAGGCTTCCAGATCGGCCTCGCAGACATTTATAATCAAAAATTTTTTTAATCGTACCATTCAATTCCAAAAGTGCAAAATAACAAAGTCATTTAGGTATACAATGTGTGGCTTCACTATTTTTGGTCTGTTCTATAACAGCTCGAAAATGGTGTTTTTAATGATGTATTAACAGCTTAGTTTGATGAAGGATAATGCTGATAGCTAGTAACTAAGCGAATGATGACAATCGCCTGAAATCTGAGCCACGCTGCATTTGCTCTATGAAGGAGAGGATATCTGACAAGCACTTGCTTAAATTCAAATGTATGCCATTTCATCAGTTTATTGGACTATTGTTTTAGAGCGGACAGAGAATGTTGCAGCTGTGACAAAAATCACAAAGTAAGGTAATGCAATATGCTTTATTCAGCCAAAACATACGATTTTGTGATCTTCTACCTAACAGCACCAAAATCTGAATAGCATCCATTTTCCGTGTCACTGCCTTCAAGCAAACACAATCTTAGAAGCCCAAAATGCTTTAAAACTAAAAATTTGGAAACGACTTAAGATACTTTCGAACCAAATTGGTTTCTTACTCAATTATATATTGATTTTTCAAAGTGCTACTATAGTTCATAACGTCACAATTAGTATTCCCTAAAATCTTACAAATAAGTCCGCTTTTTTGACAAAAAAAAATCGATGAAAATGCACCCTCGCACCGCCAAGAATCTTGCAGATAAGTACTCCCATCAGATAAGTCCGTCTACAGTTAAGTCCGAACTTATCTGACAGTCTTCGGGCTTATCTGACAAGATTTCAGGGTAGTTAAAATGGAAAGAAAACGGACTGTCTGTAGGCGGACTTACCCGAAGGACCTTATCTGAGTCAAAAAAAAGCGGACCTGGCTGAAGGCGGACTTATCTGTAGAGGGACTTATCTGATGGGAGGACTTATCTGTGAGATTTTAGGGTAAATGTTTTCAAAGCATCCAGTGCAACCTAACTACCCTGCTATATGTTGTTACTGAAATAGTAAATCTGGAAGAGGACACTTCTCGAAACTTTCCGAAAACATAGACAAGTGTCAACTTGATGCATTGCTTCTCGACGCCAAACAAACGTCATGACTGCACGGCATTTACTTTTTATCAGCAAGCTAGCAGTTGTCAGAAGGTTGAAGGTTGCGGATGTCATATGCGCAATAATCGACCTCTTGAAGTATAGCGTGGAAGATCTGGGGAATGGGCGCTGCTGCCGCGATGTCGCACTTTCAAATACAGTCTATCTCAATTGGGATTTGGCCAAGTTAGCGCAATTTTGAGCTTAGGCAGCGCTAGTGACTGCGCTGCATAAGCTCAAAAGAAGAGGGCTGTGGGAGAGAACAAAGCGATAAAAGAGAGAGAGCAGACAAACAGATCATAGGCGTGACGCAAAAGCCAAGCGAGGACTTCTCCATGCCAATTTGGGCCCGGTCGAGGTTAAGACAGACTGTATGCTGATCGACTCAGGAAAACCCTTGCTCAAATTTTACGTGGTGCTTTTCTTTCTCTTCGGGCAGTGAGCGTAAACCGTATCAAAACTGCTTGAACTATTATACTTCATTCTCATATGTCAATCTGTCATTTACTTTTGTTCGCAAAAAATGCATTCAAAAAAATTAAAAATAATAAATAGATAAATAAATAGATAATAAATATTTGTACAAAATGCAATGCAAAACAGCACACAATCTCATGATTTCCGTTTGTAGCTTCTATATAGCTCTGCCAGAGGTGAAGCTGAACACCTTACCACTCATTCTATGTTCAGGTATTGAGTCATGAGTAGCAGTTGCTGCGGTATAATTTGAAACTATATTGAACTATACGACGAACGCAAAATATGGAACAAATGCCGCATATGTGGAAAGCGAACAGGCATATTTCCGGTTTTCAAATTTAAAATTTGCAAAATTTACACCTATTTTGCATGTTCGAGATGTAATGTTGCGACGTCGCTGCGTAGTTATTTAGTTAAACAATAAACAAACGTACAAACAACATTAGGGAAATGCATTGGAAAAAATAAATATCTCATGGTTTACAAGATCTAACAATAAGAATCAAATTGAATTTGCATCAACTTGAAAAATTAAGATGCGAGGAAGTTGTAAGAAATTTAAGATGCGAGGAAGTTGTAAGAAATTTAAGATGCGAGGAAGTTGAAGAGCCTCAACACTTCTCAACTTCTCTTCGAATTTGGTGTGAAGCTCTGAGATATGCAAACGTTAATGGAAGGAATCGCACCGTATGTAGTACTTGCAGTATTCGTGTAAATGGAGATTCCCTTGCTTCTCATTGTCATGCAAACGGTGAAAATGAATGACCGCGCAGCTTGGCGCTTTGAACTAGCAAGGAAACTTTTTTAGTCGGAATGAGCTTTCCACAAAACTTATATCATTTTGTAGAGCTTCAAACGGGATTGCGGATCTGTCTTCCTTTTCTATTGAACTAATCTTCGAAAAAAGTTGTGAGTGTTTGAACTTCCGAATTTGTCATGCTGTAGGTGGCACGAAAATAGCGAAGTACTGCAAAACAGCTGAAAATGTTTATATTAGGTTGAACCGAAAGTTCTGTCGCACCATTTTCAAAAAATCATAACTTCTTCCGATCACGACCTTTTTGCGCAATTCGCATTTTGCCTAAAAGCGTAACGCATGTAGTTTCCAAAATCTCCCTGGGAAGTTTCCGACATGCTCAGGTGGCAGAGATAAAAATGAAAGAACGAGATTATCCGAAATTCGGAATTTTTAGGCAAGAATTCTAGAAATTCAGAAACAGTGCGATAAAATTCAGAAAAGCCATTGTCCTAATTTTTCTTACATTTGATTATTATCTGAGTCAAGTTTGTGCTAATCGAGCTCTTCTTTCAGAAGTTATGAATTTTTGAAAAAGAATGCCAAAAAATCCATTTGTTAAAAATTCTTAGGAAATTGATTTTTCGGCACTATTTTTCAAAAAATCATAACTTTTGAAAGAAGGGCTCGATCAGCACAAACTTGACTCAGATAGTGATCAAATGTAAGAAAAATTAGGACAATGGCTTTTCTGAATTTTATCGCACAGTTTCTGAATTTCTAGAATTCTTGCTTAAAAATTCCGAATTTCGGATGATCTCGTTTTTTCATTTTTATCTCTGCCACCTGAGCATGTCGGAAACTATCCAGGGAGCCTTTTGGAAACTACATGCTTTACGCTTTCAGACAAGATTTGAGTTGCGCAAAATCGTCGTGACCGAAAGAAGTTATGATTTTTTGAAAATGGTGCGACAGAACTTTCGGTTCAACCTAATAATTTCGACTTATGGGACTGACGATTTCATATATGCAAGTAGGCATTGATAAAGTTCGCAAAGAGGAAACCGTAATATCGAAAACTAAAATTTTATATCAAAAATTAATTGCAAGGATGACCAGAGATCAGCAAAAGTTGATCAGCAGTTCTCTAGGTCGAATTGCTGCATTCTTGAAGCTCCGATGTTTTCTTGTAGAGCGCTTCGAATATGAACGCCCTCATAAAGAAAGCAATAAAACACTTTGCCTCGTAAAACAGTCGTAGTAAAAGATGTGTCCTCAGAGGCACATTAATCTGCTCCAATTGCAAATGCTCTTTGAGAAAAACGTAGAAATGGGAAGCAGAGTGCATAGTTTATTCGGGTTTCGCTCGCGCAAAAATAATAGTCAAGAAGCGGTTGTTGAATATCAGACCTCTAAAAAGCTAGTACTCGCAGAAGCTAGAGTTTTCGCTCGACTGGGATAAAGTTCAGTCACTCAATCATGGTTGGCGTGTAACGCTGGCAGAATCTAGTTCGGTTACTGCTGCTTCATCAGATATGATGCATACGGTAGGAATCATTGACCGACATCCTTGTCACTTATGCTGGAGATAACACAGAAAGATGGAAGAAGAAATTTCAAAAAACAAGTGCATTACCATAACTACCACACAAAGCTTTTGATGAGAACCTCGAACTTTCGAGAAGTGGAAAGGCTCATCTAGTTCCTTTTTGCTTTTACTTGAGCAGCAAGGGAGAATAACATAAACATAAACATAACAAGATAACTCGCATTAGACTGTAAGGCAGCGAAATTTTCGAAGAAAACCTAGACGCAATAGAGCCTCGAAGAAAAGTTTTCTAGGTTGCACAATGAACATATAAATTTTATCCTGCGACATTCACAACTTATACAGATTCTCACAAAATTGCGCTTTTCCCCAACTCTATCCCCTCTTATGCACTGTTGTGTGGAGCTTTTTTGCCATTGTTTTCTTTTACGTAATACTGAAATCAACAAATGGAAAAAAGCATTGATTTTAGGTTGTCTAGAATATAATCTCGTTTTGGCAAAATCTCCATAAAAAACTTTTCTTGTGCTGCGAAAAGTAGTTTGAGGCCTTTACTACCATATTTTACCTACTCAGATCATCATCTAAAGAACAGAGACGTTTCAACATGACTGCATCTCCAAATTCTCATTGAAGTCAATGCTCAGGTTGTACTCATATAGAATATATTCAGTTGAAGTGCTCCTTACAAAGGTACCAAACATTGTACAAAAAATTATTCACAACATTTGAGGAGCCGCAAAAGAAATTTTATTAATCAACCTAATTATCTTCACTAGATATTTCCATCGTATTTAAAAGTGGTGAGCGAAACGAAAGGAACCACCGAACTCCTTCTAGGTCGCTTCATTCAACGGTGGATCAAAGTTTTCATGTGCATTCCTTTTTGCACTAATGGGCCTCCCCTAATGCTTGTTATTTGTCGTAATTGAAAGGAGTTAACACGGTTGTTGTAGGACAAAGAACACTGGGAAGATAATGCTGTTTTAAGCCGAATAAATATAGTGCCAGGAGTGAAATGGCAGTGGGAGGGGGCTGAATATCTCTCGGATGGAAGTGACACGACTCGCTCTCATGTCTTGTGATGAAGTACAATCGATGGAGAATATCTAAAAGCAGAGTGGAAGTTATGAAAATAGAGGGAGGCAGAGCAAGCGACGAGACGGTGTCCGAAGTGCTCCCAGAGGAGCCGCGGCCCGATGCCACACCGCCGCTGCCAATCTTGACGGCAACACTTTTGCCCGAAACAAAACACTGCGTGACCCCCTTGATGTATGTCTAACCTCCCAGCTGACGTTGATGTTCGACGTCAAGCATGACAATCAAAGACATACATGCAATATAGGAACCCCGAGAAATAGGTATGTTGGATGGCGCTTTTGCTCAGCCTCTAGAAGTTCCACAAGAGAAACGTCACCGTGACGTTACAAGAAGGCGGAAAAGAAAGAATGGGACCCCTCCCCGTGCTCGCAAATCTCTGCTCCGGGGGTGCGCCAGATTCGGAGGAGCCCGGAGCACCAAAACGCGTGAAATGGGAGGGCTCCGGAGCAATGAAGTGGCAGACCCCCGGCATTTGCCCCCCGGAAGTATCCCTTCGACTTTCTGAGTAACATTTGATGGAGCAAAGCAAGCTCTTTAAAATAGCTATACCAAGCCCTAAATTATGCTCCACACGATATGTGAAGCTGTAACCCTTCCCGAAAGCAGCTTAAGATTTCCCACTTACCTCTTAAACATTCAAAGATACACTTTCTATCTATTCCATGCTTGGAAGTGAAGAAATGATGGTAGTAAAATGGCACATTCCGCTCTTAGACATCCTGCATGCCTCTCATACACACTCAGATTTTCGAAGTTTTTGAAAAATCGAGTTTGATCAACCCCAGGTTTCGGCTTGTGGTTCATTGCAAGATTCATGACTTCAATACATCATTTGTTCTTATCAGCAACATGCTAAGCATAAGCACTGTTGGGTTAGGTAATTTGTGCAACTTTAGAAGCTTTCTTCGAATAGAGGAAAATTACATTGAAGAAAATACGGTCGGCCGCCGGGGATCATCAGGCGCTATATTTGGCTCTGCGAAATCGTGAGAGTCGGTGAATTTGCGGCCAATGCTCGCGCTCTAAGCTTTCTCAGATGACTTTCTCTTTTCAAACGCTCTTTCCTATCAGATGTAAGCTTTTGATTAGCTGAAACGAAGTACGGGGACTGTTTAACACGTTGAGGATCGCGCCATTTTGGACGAAACTCACACTAACCCTTCGCGCATTTGGCCCGTGCATACGCGCGTACGCACGAAAACATTATGTGGGAGTCTTTTTGACGCTTATTCATAGAACATGCAAACTTTGTTCAGAGAAACATGTATGTCACAGAGTCTTATTAGGACTTATACAAATCAAGGTTTTTGCCTCGATTTTCCATCCAATAAACCATGCAATGGCTATATCTGAGCAATCCTTTTTCGAGAAAAGCGTTGTGATAACAAGTTTTTTTTGTCCGATTTATCCTTGTTTGCTTTCAAAACAGCTACACAGAGTCTCCACTTTTTCGAAAAAACGTACCCTAAAATCCGTACAAGTCCGCCTATCAGGTAAGTCCACCTATCAGATAAGTCCGCAGCAGACTTAGCAGATAAGTCCGCTCCTGTTTAATATGTTAATAGTAAAGGATGTAGAATAGTTACGGATGGGGAGACAGCGTGAGATTCAGAAGTCTGGAGCTTCAGGATAAGAAGCTTTCTTTGAAGGTTCCCCTGCCCGGCGAGGGTGTCAATGCATGCGGCCCTTACACAGAGTTTGTGAAGCGTATTCAGCGGAATAAGATGTTGCCATAACGGCGGTAATGTCTTTTTTTCCGAAGGAAAAGACGGTACTACAAACAAGGTACTGACTGACTGTGGCGCAGTGCCTTTTAACGGAAGCAGACTTCGAAGTCAGTCATTAGAAGATCTCAGTTTGCTCGAATTTCGTATATCTTGGAGACTGTCCATAGGTTATACGCATATTAGAGGTCCTAATTTTCGGAGAAATCGCCCGTACTTACCGGCCACGCTGTATGTTATTCTCATAGATAAGTTCGCTGGTCTGATATTAGGTTGTCAAGAAAATAATGTCGTTTTTTATTTGCTTGCTTTAACAGAGCAACCAGACTCAACCCAGCAAAGGGTAATGGTTAAATACCGGAGTGCATATGCCCCTGTTGCATGAGGTGCGGAATATGTGGGCCGCGGCCAATTGAGAACATATGGCGGGAAATGAAATATTTAAACATTAAGGCATCATAAACTACACTCAAACAGGATAATCGTACCTCTTTCTTCTTTGCCTATATGTAGCGTCCCAACATTTCATGAAATTGTTCTAATTTCTTTCTTTCCTTTAGCTACCTTTTGCTACCTTCCTTGGGAACTACTGATGAAAGGGTTCTAAACCCGGGGGCGCCAAGGAAGGACGCAATACTGGTCTAGTTCTTAGCCCCGAAACCAGTATGCGTAAAACAAACATCTCATCACTCTTGCTTTCTTGTTTGATGTTCTTATATAAACTTATTCTATTGTTAGTACTGGTTAGGTCTGGTGATGTGAGGCACTGCCCGCTCCCAGAACCAACCCAGTATCTACATGTTGTAAATACATGTAGAGTACCCTAATGGTTATTATATATTCTACAGTGTACAATCATCATTCAAACAAACTTTTTATTCTAATAAAAACAATGCTAAATAAAGCTACAGTCTTCTCAGTTACGGGGTTGCTTGCCCCCAGGTCCTGCAACTGAAGGACCTGGCCTTTTTCGGCTATCAATTGCGGGTGGACGTGCATGGCGGGCGCGGTCATCCGAAATTGAGTCGGTTGAAATACCATATTTGGCGGCTGCTTCATCTAGCAGAACCATCTGAAAATATGATATTAAACTAATATATTTTTATGCATTTGAACACTTACCTCTTTGTCAATACGCAATCTCAAGCTTCTTTTATCAACGATTATAAACGGAACATGTAACTTTGGATTTCCTAATTTCTCGTGGCGAAGTTTAGCCAGAATGAGACGTTTCAACGAACAACAAGTCTCATAGTCTTCGCGTTCCCGCGGGGTAAGTACGCGGCCAACAGCCACCCACTGCTCTATAAGTACAAATACTTCACTTACATAAAAGTAGTTGATAATTTAGTCGATTAGTTAAGTCAAATATGTCCTTTGAACTGTTAAAGTCCTCAAATACCTTCACCGTAATGGTTTTTGTAGCATTTGCGCGTGATGCTATAACAATTGGTGCACTTACGTACCCGAAAATCACATTTTATGATTTTGCTGTCATATTGGGCTAATGCACGTATTTTGCAATCACGTCTAGATGCGTATACTTCTCAAAAGTCACGTATCATCTCCGAATTGTTATGTGGCAACTGACCAAAGACGTATTTTGCTATCTTGCACGTATTGATCGATATATGTCGTATATTGGGTCACCGACTTTGCTTGCCGCTAATTGATCATTCATTTTGATTTGAATCAATAACTGTTATTGCTTTTCACTAATAGATAGTTCATAACTCTAAGGAGTAATATTTGGTATTGCACAATTCCTTTTTGATTTATGACACTTTCAGTCTCACTTGCACATATACATTTGGAATAATCGAGCGTTTCATCGATCGCTACACAAGATGTAGGGGCGCTAATTGAGTGAGTCGTTTGATCATAATCTTACTAACTTATACTCACACTTTCCCACTCTAATTTGCATATTTGTGGCTATAGTATACTTTCTGCCAACTGGTCCATTACTTTGAAAGAATCTTTCATATGTCCTTTAAAATAAGCTCACCTTTCGGCAACTTCTTGTTATGTTCCATTATGGACTTTTGAAACGCAGCGCTTAGCACGTGGTCATAATGCCTTTGGGGTATGAATATCTGAAATATTAAGTTTATCCATTTTTGAATTTATTTTAATATAATTGACCTACCGACATGTTTGCCAGTAACCCAGATCGATTTACGTAAACGAGGTCTGTTGCTATCAAGTCTCGATCCGCATCGAATAACGGCTTGCAAAATCCTAATTCGGAGAACAAATTCTGAACTGCTTGTATTTTGGTAACTCCAAATGGTAATGGAAGGTTGATGATCTGAATTTTTGCTATTACTAAATAATACTAATTCTACAATGATACAAATACCCACCAATAGCCAGTTGGAACGAGACAGCTTACGAACCAATTCTAGCTCCTTTGATAAAGCATCTTGTTTGGTGCGCATATGGTCAATAGAGGTTCCAATGGATATTAGGGCAGTCGACAACTCGCTACTTAGGTTGTTCCCTGGAGCCAGAATACTGCGTAGGGTGTTGGCCATACTATTTACACCTAACATAGCGGATAGGAATACTACACCGGAACAGTTGCAGAGAGTAAACTACTTAGAAAGAAACTTATTGATATTTATACTAATTTTGCGCGCCACAGGGAGGCGGCAAATGGATTTGGGCGCCAATATTTAGCCTAAAATATGATCTGAGCTAATGGTGGCTGGGGGCCGCGGTTGGTTGTGGTCCACTTTGGGCACCTCGCGCTGCAGGGATTATGCATACATACAATATAAAATTTATGGATTGAGTAATTCCTGCAATCTAGTCTCGATTTTATGTAAAGACAATGACTTACATGGTGGGCTGCCTTTTGATCTGGTTATGTATCCACCCCTCCGACATTAAGAGTCAGAGGAGACATAAGGTCTTCAGGTGGTATACATGACCATAGTATCAGTTAATAACTATCTTGCTAGCCCAGTACTAGTTTGGTCTGTTTGAGGATTCCTAACTAAATATGTGGTCCATGTTACACTAACTCATTTAGCCAATAATCATATTAGACATTTAATTCAATACATTAACACATTAACACATTGTAGAGTACTAAGTATATACAATAAGTAAATTACAAATATTCAATTTTGAATATTAATATTTTGAATTTTACACTTTTGGCAATACACACACTATATATGTAGAGTACTAAGCATATACAGTAAGTAAATTACAAGTATTCAATTTTGAATATCAAAAACTTTTGAATTTTACACTTTTGGCAATACACACACTATATATTCATTGAATATTAAATATTAAATATTAAATATTTAATATCAAATATTAAATATTTGATATTAAATATTCGACTAGTCTCGGTAGGTGGCTTGGTCCCTAATAGTCAGACAGAAAATGTGTCCACCCCTCTGACATTAAGAGTCAGAGGAGACATAAGGTCTGCTGGTGGACAGTACAAATTTTAAACTTCACGGCATTATTACCTAGGGATAACTTATAGTAATTAATATTGTCGTCCTTCATAATTACACATCGCATATAATTCGATAAATTCAAATCTAGATTTGATAGAACTTCAACATTAAGTATTCTAAATTTATTGCTAGTATCTTCCGCAGTAAGGACCTCCAGATAAATTAACGGTTTATACTAGTAAAATTATTCATTACTGAGATATATACATATACACACAGAATTACGATAGTACACTAAATTAAACGTATATAACTTATTACATTTTGGCATGTAAATTTAGTATGTGGTCTGATAACTAAGCCTGCTTGAACTTTAGGATAGTTGATATTAAATTATCGCTGTGCTTGTTTCCATTAACTTTCTTTTCATTAAATTAGCAAGTTCGGGAGAACCCTGGCGTGGTGTTGGGCATTCATCCGATGCGGTTTGCACCACGGGTAACGCTCCCCAGCGATGATGAGGCTTGCCCTAGCCGAGGAGGAAATACCCTCCGATAAGGAAACCGCATAAGAGTCTTGGAGGGACCGCCTCAGACTCAATGGATTTAGGTCCGCCAACCAAAGTAACAACCATAATGTATGTTCTCTGTTGTCCATGTCTCAAAATGGGGATGAAGGTGACCACCTGAGACTAGTCAACAATCCTAACTACAATGACAACAGGGGTAATAGATGTAGTAGAAATAAATGTGAGATATGTGACAAAATAAAATTCAAAAACTATGTAACTAGTACGACTACTAATTATTCTTTCAAAACAAATAAACCGCCTGAATCGAACTGCGATTCGGTTAATGTAGTTTACCTAATCACATGCGGTACTTGTAGCTTACAATATGTTGGGGAAACTAAACAAAAATTAAGAGCTAGGATGAATCAACACAAAAGAAGTTTTCATAAATTTACCCTGAATACATTTATGGTGAATCATTTTAAAAACACTGGACATAATGCAGATAATTTCACAATTGATATATTAGATTATTCGGATGAAGAAAATGATATTAAACATAGCTTAAGAGAAAAAGAGCTTCAGTGGATAAAATATCTTATGACCGCTTACCCCTTTGGTTTTAATGACCAAATAAAAGGATTTGGTAATATATCAGAGTCAGTTAATCCACTAGAGAAGAAAGAGCATCCATTCTTCAAATGCCCTGTAAGGAATAAGAGATGTAAGGGTAAGAAAAGAAGGTCCAAAAGAATAGGAAAGTGTAGGGATAGAACCAATTATATAGTTAGTAAAATAAATGAACTTAATCAACATGCACTCTATGTATACTTTAGATCTTTGAATAAACATGACATAAATAGATTGATAGATTTTGCATTCACTTCCTCTTTTCATGATCTGG
This sequence comes from Cylicocyclus nassatus, assembly GCA_958299035.1. Lineage (NCBI taxonomy): Eukaryota > Metazoa > Nematoda > Chromadorea > Rhabditida > Strongylidae > Cylicocyclus > Cylicocyclus nassatus. Next base: position 52,026,936 of record CATQJL010000316.1, on the reverse strand, counting down.
AATATGAACACAAATACAAAATACTAGCATTGATAGCTAAACCTTTTTGGAGTAGTCAAAAAAGTCCTACTAATGATAAAACATTAGTAACCATTACGTTACCGTATTTAGGGAATCTGGAAAAACTAAAACTAGGTAAAATATGTAACAGTAGTACAATCAGGAGAATTCTTATTGAACATATAAGTCACGAAAACATTATCAAGAGTGCTCGTTTTGCCATAAGATATACTCTAGATCCACCACTTGGTGTACGAGTTTGTAATTATAATAGTTTTCTTAAAACATTAGATAACAATATTGTAAAGCACATTGTTAACTCAGCATGTATTTGTGATAGGTTTCCGCAGTTTATAGATGATAAGTTGAAGCATATATGCACAGGAAATCTCGACATAATTCAAGATATTAAACTAAGAAATTTACTTAAGAAGGGTACAAAGTACCGCATTCATCAGAAAATTTTGAAAAAGGATATATTGGGAAACGTTGTTGAACTAGTTAAGGGAATGGTTAGTAAGGTACTGAAGTTAACTAAAGCAAACATACAGATAAGGGAAGCCTTGGAAGCAGAAATTAAGAAACATGTAATAAAATCCATAAAACCCAAACTATTCGATTTAGACAATTACGATTTGATAGAAAGTGACAAATATAGTCCTAGTAGCCTAAAATACATTCAGAAATTCTTTGTGATCACACCTATAGACAAAGCCAGTTCGAATTTTTGTATTACCTGTAAAAAAATTGTATGTGGAGACGTTGAAAAATGAGATGCAACAAACGGGCACAAACGGTCACACGTACTTACTTACAGATTTATGTAAGGAACAAGTAAAAGATATACATAAACATAAGTTGAATGAAATGAATATAATTAGTAGGGAGGAATATACAGAAATACCAAGAATTTATGGGATTCCAAAAATGCATAAAGACCCTATTAAATTTAGATATATAACCGGTGCAAGAAAAAGTACTTTGAAACCCCTTGCCAATACTTTACAAATAATATTGTCACACTTTCGCAGACATTTTCATAACTACTGCAAAGTCATTAGCCTTAGAACTAATACTAAATACTTTTGGGCTATAGAAAACAGTAGGCAAGTAGTCAATGACCTTTGTGGAAGTAGTAGAAAAATGGAGATTTATTCTGCAGATTTCTCTAGCCTCTTCACTAGTCTCCCACATAATGTGGTAAGAAATAGTCTTAAAAATCTAATTATGTTATGTATGAAAGGTTATAAATATGTTAGAGTATATAGGAATATAGTACAATACACACAGGAAACTAGAGCTCAAGGTAAATATTATCAAATTGAAGATATTCTATACATGATTGACATATTGCTAGACTGTAGTTATGTATGCTTTGCTGGAGGAATATTCAAACAAGTAAAGGGAATACCACAAGGAGCATCATGTAGTCCACAAATTGCAGATCTAACCTTAGCATACATGGAGTACTCCTTCATTAAAAAACAAATGAGGGAAAGGCAAAATGTTGCAATTTTTAATTATACTTTTAGGTATATAGATGACATATTACACCTTTCCGCAGATGTTACCAGGTTTACCAGTAAACTGAAAGAAATTTATCACCCTTCATTAGAAATAGAGCCTACAACTGTTAGAACTTCGGAGACAAACTTTTTGGATCTAACAATTACCACTAAAGATAGAGGGATAAAATTCTGTCTCTATAACAAAACGGACGATTATAATTTTGAGGTTACTAGGTATCCAAACTGGACGTCAAATATACCAAGATACATTCTTCTTAATACATTAACATCGGAAGTTTTGAGAATATATAGAAATTGTTCCGAATACTCAGATTTTAGAAAGAGATTATTGGAACTTAGTTTAACATCAAAAAAGAATGGTTGGGATGGCAATAATCTTTTCAAAACCATATACCATTGTTTATATAACAGACCTTTCATTTTACGTAAATATGGGTTAAATACCGGAGTGCATATGCCCCTGTTGCATGAGGTGCGGAATATGTGGGCCGCGGCCAATTGAGAACATATGGCGGGAAATGAAATATTTAAACATTAAGGCATCATAAACTACACTCAAACAGGATAATCGTACCTCTTTCTTCTTTGCCTATATGTAGCGTCCCAACATTTCATGAAATTGTTCTAATTTCTTTCTTTCCTTTAGCTACCTTTTGCTACCTTCCTTGGGAACTACTGATGAAAGGGTTCTAAACCCGGGGGCGCCAAGGAAGGACGCAATACTGGTCTAGTTCTTAGCCCCGAAACCAGTATGCGTAAAACAAACATCTCATCACTCTTGCTTTCTTGTTTGATGTTCTTATATAAACTTATTCTATGGGTATTGTCCGATAGAGCAAAGCAAGCTCTACAAGATGGCGTTCATAATCTTGCGCCAAGCTCGATCCACGGAATGTTCGAACTCAAAATCTGAAGATATCCAAATGCCCAAAAAATCGAAAAAAATCAGATCTTCGTCCAAATAATTTCTACTGACCTCCCACTCGCACACGTCAGTACTTTCGATATATGATATACATATGTGCAGTTGCTGTACTTTTTCCTTGACTACAGACTGAGAAAACAAAAATTTTCATGTTTTTCTAAAAGCAATGCTGAGCCGTTCTTGCATATGTGATTCTATACTACTAGCCTAGGTAAGTATAACTGCAGATTTTCAGCCCATTCCGAGCAGTAGTTTTCGAGAAATATCGAAATCAGCTTTCTTCTTTTCAGTTTCAGTGCTAAAAGCAACATTTCTCGAAAACTACCGCTCGAAATAGGCTGAAAATTTATAGTTATATTTACCTAAATTTGTAGTATAGAATTATATATGCAAGAACGGCTCAGCATTGCTTTTAAAAAAACACGAAAATTTTTGTCTTCTCAGTTTGTAGTCAAGGAAAAAATACAGCAACTGCACAAATGGATATCATATATCGAGAGTATTGAAGTGTGCGAGTGAGAGATCCGTAGAAATTATTTGGACGAAGACCTGATTTTTTTTTCGATTTTTTGAGCATTTGGATATCTTCAGATTTTGAGTTCGAACATTCCGTGGGTCGTGCTTGGCGCAAGATTATGAACGCCATCTTGTAGAGCTTGCTTTGCTCTATCGGACAATACCCATTACCCTTTGCTGGGTTGAGTCTGGTTGCTCTGTTAAAGCAAACAAATAAAAAATGACATTATTTTCTTGACAACCTAATAATTTCAATACTTCATAGTCATGTAGTCAAAAACTGCAATGATGGGACATAATGTATGCCTTTGCAAACCCGTAAAAAACCTTTTTATGCTGGACAGGGATACTGGACAGTACATGACGGTAAGAAGATCAAAACCAAAAGAATCCGTAAGCAGAAGTGGCAGCCTTGTGTTAGTTTTGGAAAAACCTGAAATGTTGAAAAATATATCATACAAGTCCTGATTTCTTGGAGTCTTATAGGAGATACTGCAAGTAAAATTGCTAGCTAGTTGATCCCGCCCTATCCATTTAGGTGTTGGTAATGTGTACTGATCATATTACGGGTTTAAGCTGAAGTTGAAGAGTCTAAAAGGGTCTATGTGGCGCGCTATCATTCTAATCAAATCCTTGCAAAAATCATCTTTACAGCAGAAAGTTCAAAAAGCTTCTCAGAAACGTGTACTAGCTGAAGTGGCCGCCTTAGTAAGCGTAGAATTATTGGCCGCAGACTTCACGCGCAGATCGCTCCGTGGCCCAGTGATACAATTTTGTCTCCGCCAGCCAGAATAGCATTAAATTAGCGTTAGAAATCGCTAGCCTGCTAAGAGACAACGACCTGCTTTACAAATTTTTGACTTTTGCAATCACAGCTTCTCCTTGAATCTGTCTGCATCAGTGACGGTCTCAGGAGTTCCGTTCGGGGCATGGGGGAGGGAAGGGGGGGGGGGGTGTATATCAAGAGGGGCGATTTTTATTGCCAGATGGAAACCAGATAGCGCATACTAAGAGACTTATAATATTCTGAAAGTATTTGAATTTCAGAGGGAGATATGTAACGTAGTTGCATGAGTTGCTTAAAGGCAGCGTCCAGGCAGATCTGGACCTATGGGACTTTTACGTGGAAAGTACTTTTGGGGTCCTAACTAAGGCACTGCCCAAGCGGCAGCTAAGGTAGTGCTCTAATGGCTGAGATATTCCCCTCGAAACTGGCCCCCGCGACCGTGTTTCGCATGGATTCATGGCAGTTTTGCGCCAGGATCCACGCTTTGCGCCATGAATCCATGCGAAACACGGTCGCGGGGGCCTGTTTCGAGGGGGATATCTCAGCCATTAGAGCACTGCTTGAGCTGCCGGTTCGGCAGTGGCTTAGTTAGGGCCCCAAAAATACTTTCCACGTAAAATCCTCATAGGTCCAGACTTGCCTGGACGCTGCCTTTAATCTCGCTGCCTTGGAATCAGTTCAACACAGCAATTCTGAAGGTCAAAAACCCATGAAAATGCAGTAAGAACAAATTCGAAAATATTTCGGTCCGTTTTTCAGCAAGAACCATCAAACTCAGCATGGTAGCCTAAGACACATAGTAAGCCAATGCACTTCATCTGGTCTTTTCAATAACTCGCATAGCACTAAAGTGGAGTTTTGAGTTGCAGACAGCCTGAGAGGACAGGGACTTCCTGAGTGAAAGTGCTAACGCCGTACTCCCGAAAATGTTACGGATGTTTCCAAGTTTCTGCACGCCCATTACCCCGATTTTAGAAAGAGGGCGTGGCGGCAGCCTCTTTTTACGAAGCTAAGGTTTTTGGAAGTTTTTAGAATTTATTACAATTATTTGCAATTACTGACAAGTCATTTGTACATTTATGGCTTATGTAAGTAACTCACAAAAATTCCGCTATACTTTTTTGAAGAGGGGGTGGGGGGAATGCGTCTCATACCATATTAAAGCAATACATGGAATTTTTGGCATAGAAACAGATGCATAATTGTGCAAATGTCAACAGCTTGTCGCAAGCAGGAGTGTTGTCAGTCCCTACCAGGGTCAAGCAAGGGGTGTGGCACACGATCGCTGATTACGACCCCCCCCCCCTCTGATTGCCGTTTTAATAAGACCCCCCCCCCCCTCCCTGGACTATACACTTAAGATAGCATTACTTGAAGGCTCAAACATAATGGCAGCATATCCATAATTAACATGTCAATTAACCCCTGTAGACGATGTTTGAGCGGATTCTGAAGATTCAAGATACTAGGCTACCTCAGTGAAATGGTCAAATTCCAACATGGATAACTTTGTTTCGAGGTGAATTAGCCATCCGTTTTTGCACTCAAGACAAAGCACTACTCCTTCTTTGTCCACCTCAGGAATCCCGCTTCAGAAGACTTCCAAACTGTGGAACTAGAAGCCAACCAAAACCTCGTTTTTCCCATTTTTCGCTTTTGATCGCTGTGCTTTCACCAAATATTACTCAGTGCTAAGAAGACGAATCAGGCTCAAATCACTCATGTGAAAACTAGGAAATCTAGGCTATCGATCCATATAAATAAGGTTTGCTAAAAATGTTTTTATGACATAGTTAATGGCCTGCGGCACCCCCCCCCCCCCTCAAAACCTGCGGCAGCCGCAGGTTTTGAGGGGGGGGGGGGGTGCCGCAGGCCATTAACTTATCAAAAAAACATTTTTAGCGGACAGTATTTATATGAATCGATAGCCTAAACCTTGTAGATTTCATAGAACTGTTTTGAGCCTGATTCGTTTTCTTAGCTCTGAGTAATATTTGGTGAAAGCACAGCGATCAAAAGCGAAAAATGGGAAAAACGAGGTTTTGGTTGGCTTCTAATTCCACAGTTTGCAGGTCTTCTGAAGCGGGATTCCTGAGGTGGACAAAGAAGGAGTAGTGCTTTGTCTTGAGTGCAAAAACGGATAGCTAATTCACCTTTGAAACAAAGTTAACCATGTTGGAATTTGACCATTTCACTTAGGTAGCCTAGTATCTTGAATCTTCAGAATTCGCTCACACTTTGTCTACAGGGGTTATTTGACATGCTTATTATAGATATGATACTAATATCATGCTATCACTATTATCAGATTACCCAACTACGACCCCCTCCCCTTTTGACTCCTCAATACGACCCCCCAGGTGTGGCGTGCCGCACCCCACGCTTGACCCTGGTCCCTACTATTGTACACTACATGAAATTTCAACAAGAGGCGCGACTGAAGCTGCCTAATAGGGCGAAACTCCTGTATTTGGTGTATGAGCTTATTTTCACAGAACAAAAAAAACCTCAGTCTTAAGAATTTCTTCTAAATCGCAGATTGTAGATTCGCTTAACAGCCAAATGATATTATGGACCAGCTGTGCTAATAATAATGTTAGGATTTCGAACATTACTTATGAGTCATACAAACTAGGATCATTGCTCAAACAGAGGCAACAAAATTTGCGCTTTTTCTGCCCTTATTTCAAGTACTTTACTGCCATTGAATGCTAGCCGGCTGATGTCATCCTTGCATATTATCATGCTGTTTTAAAAGTTCAGCCGCTTGCTAATGTTCAACTTAGGTTCAGTATGAGTCATACCCTCGATACATAGAGCCACGTACTCTGGTAACCTTCACTTTGAGGGCTATGGGGGGACACAACCTTCACCTGGAAAAAACAGAAGTTATGTTATTATGTTATGTTATTATCCTGACTATATCGGGAGGTATGTTAATGAAGCAAATATAGGAATAATATTTCTAGCTTATTTCAACGAAACCGAGAATTTGCGTTTTTATAGCTTTTTTTACCTTAAGAGAAAAGGTTTCTGTGGAATCTTTGCCAGAATTCAAGACAAAATTTCTCAGTTATCCTTTCATTTGAATAAAATCGAGTCTCAGAAGTTTAGGAAAGCTTGGAGTTAAATAAAAACGAGAAACTGCGCTTAAATCTTGCGCAGAGAGTCGCGCACGAAAACGCTGGTCTATCTCGTTAATGAGTGATTTTCAAAGCCTGGGACGTTGTCAGTTCTCCTCGTCGTGTCATGACGATCAGAATGATATATAATGTTGCAGAGTTTCGTTGAGGCCCCGCGGAGATCTCCTACCAGAGCCAAATGCCCCGTCGGCTCTGGTCTGTCTCCGCTGCTCGTCTGCGTCTCCGCGCGCTGCGCGCTACCTGGCTACTCCAAACGCGGGGCGTTTTGGCTCTGGTACCCTTTTCTTCGCTGTTTCGAATCCAGTTCTAGCAAGCTATATATCATTTTGAAGCTCTCGATCTCTACTTTCACGCTGACAACGTCCCAGAATCACATTTTTGATTTGAACGAGAAATCCGGCAAAAACCTCGTTTTCGAAAATCTCTTGTTTTTCTCCTAGTTTAACCATTTTCACGCGGTTTTTCCTTGCATTCTATGGATCTTGCTTCTGTTCATAATGCAGACAACCACCCAGCCCTTACCTCTTCGATTATGGTGGAACTTTTGCAAAAACCGTAAAAAGTGCGTTTTTCTTTACCTTGTTCTGTTTCAGTGCTTTCGCGTCGATTTTTTTTCAGCTTGGGCGATTATTACTCGAAACAATGAGCGCAACAATCCAGACAACGTCCCAGGAAACAGGAACGTCAATGCGGGGATAAAAATTTGAAGGACGCGTCAAAAATTAAAACCCGTGTTGCGAATTGCTGGTACTGGAGCGAAAACTTGCACTTTGAAAAGCCGCCAAATGAAAGATTTCAGACCTCTTTTCAGCGTTTTTATCCGGTTTTCAACAGTTTCTTTTGCTTTTTATATCTGTTTCATGTCATATTCTCTTCGCTGATCTTCTTTACAACCTTCACTATTTATGACGTCACATGTTCAAACAACCTTCACTTTTGACGCCCTTTAGACTATCGAAGTATGAGCATGACTCTTTTCGAAGACGATGACGCCGAGCATGATAATTTGTGCAATGAAAAAAATCCTTGACGATACTACACATCTTTGTTTACTGCAGCAACAATAAGCACATTTGATTTGAAAAAAAATTGACGAGTATCCTTGGAAGCTTCTTTTTTGAGAAATGAATTACTTGGAAATATGGTGGAATAAGCAGTGATACCACTCTAATTCACCAATTTTTCTCTGATTTCTGCAAAATATTTGTGAAACTGATTCGTTTGCCCTTCCAAGATGGATGATATGTCATTTGAGATTGTGAGTTGTATTTGTCCCTGGGCGATTGAGAATTTCTTTATTTTGATAGCAGAACCCAGTCTCGCTGTAATGAGAGAAAGTTTCTTAGTACTTTGCCATCTAACTTTTGTGACTTACAAATATAAAGATTGCAGTGAAAGTTCATATTTATGCAGAAAATTTGTAGGTTCAACCGATCCATGTGCACTTACGGGTCGGCAAGCGACACCACCTCGGACGAACTCGACTGCTAGTTTTGTGCGCGTCACTACGACCTGCCTGGGGCACGGTGATTGCGCCCTATCGCACCGGGCGCGGCACCACAACATAGGCACTCGGGCACATGCCTCGGCACGATGCCCTCGATTTACTTGGGTGGATGCGAAAAGTTTCGGCTGGGCAGAAGAAGCGCTCGAGCTGCCGTCACGACTCAAAGGAAGTTTACTACTGTCGAGGACTGTACAAGTTCACTTGTGCTTTCCCCACAAACGACATCCGGCCCGTGAAGGGCCACGTCAGTGTTAAAGATCTCGAACGGTCTAGTGATTAGCGCTGTCGATTATTGCACAGGGTGCCTAGCGCCTTATGCAGAACTGATCTCTACACACAGTAAGCCCCGTACTCATCCAATAACGTATGAACCCCCAATTTCGCTGTGATCGAAGTGGAATTTCTGTATCGATGTATGCCCGGCTAAGGTGAATGGTGGTAACTAGGGGTTTTCTAAGATGCTATTCCCAAATCGGTACCTCTGCTCAATTCGCCAAATCTGCAAACTTTTCTATGTAATTGTTACAATAAACTTCATTGTGAATTTGGAAAAACTGGAAAGAGAAACGAAAAAAATCGGCTTTGATTAGAGAATTGGCTGAATCCAAACTCCGTCAGATTATTATATGTTCGATCATACATACATATTTCACATAATCGATCCAAAAAACAAAAAATAAACACCAATACTCTAAAACTGAAAGTCACTGGACTGGTCAGCTCTGCATACCATGCTAGTTAGTGTTGCTGACAACTCATGATACCGAAGGTACAATGCGGCGTACAGGGCTTTTCAACCTGAGAGTCGCAAGTTTCGCTTGCGCGGCTCCTCCAACGCGGCCGCCTCGCTCAGGCCGCGCGCGGCGTTTGCTGCGTATCGCCCGGATTTCGCCAAGCTTCAGTCGACGCGCAGCCAGCGCCACGAACGCTGCGCGGACCTAAGCGTGGCGTCCTAGCGGGGCGGGTGGGACACTCAGGTTGTAAAGCCCTGTATATATATGTCAAGAGGGGCGATTTTTACTGCCAGATGAACCCCAAATAGCATAAAAAGTGTTTTATGACATTCTAAAAGTATTCAGATTTTATAAAGAGATGTACTAGATGATTGCATGGGCTGTTCAATCTTAATACCTTGGAACTGGTTTAAACAGCAATTTTGAAGGTCATAAACCCATGAAAATGCAATTGAGAACATATTCGTAAATTTCGGTCCATTTTCAGCAAAAGTCACCAAATCTGCAACTGGTAACTCCAGACAGATAGTAAGCTAATGCACTTTATCTGGTACTTTTTGAAGAAGACTCGCATAGCACCAAACTGGAGTTCTAAGTTGGTGGCAGCCGGAGAAATCGCGCCTCTTCACCGTGTACCCACCGGCAAGTCTTTTGGGTAGGTAAGTTCCCTCTCCCCTTGTGAGATTTTGACCCCGCACCATATACCTATCTTGACACGCCCCCTCCCCAAAGGGTCCTAGCATGCAAAATGAATATTACCTATTTTCGTGATCAGCATGTCAAATAACCCATATGTTAGAACGAAATCCAAAATTTCTCATCTTTGGGCTGTGAATTCTGGAATAGTACCGAAAAGAGGAGAGAAAAGGGTGATAACCACCAGTCACCAGGTACTAAGCACATCTGAAGCTTTATCACTCACACAGCGACTGCCATGACACCCGGCGCAGTTGCGCCTTCAGCTCTCGCTAGGCGTAGTTCAATGCGCCTTGTTTGTATTTGCGGGCAGTTTTCTTTCTTACGCCAAGAATCGACAGTGTGCATCATTGTCATTTGCACACCAGTGAAGCATCGTCCATCTAAATGTGTAAGCTAAGTTATCTGCTTTGCTCCAACCAGAAAACGCCCTTCAAACATATAATCTCCTACCTTGCCTCTGTGCTTCCTCAGCTTCATATACATATACTTTATTTGGTAATTCCTATGTAAATCTTTTTAGTTGTCGACGGTTTTCGTCTAGTTTTCTTATAACACTTTGTTAGGCGCCATCTACATAAATCTACATACTTAACCGGCTGCGCGGGCGGCCGCGGGCACATTGAGGTTGGGTCACGCTTGCTCGCCCAAACTTGGAAAATCGCGGTTGGGCATGTTTTTGAATCTTTCAGAACTTGAAGAAGGTCAAAGAACATTCTCAGAAGTGCATATTCTCATATTCCCCATCCAAAGAATTATGCCGTTCTCATACTGGAGCTGCTTTGCAGCTAAAGTTCCTGTGAAAGGGCAGGCCACTGTACGAGAGCCTCAGTGCGCGCATCAGTGTACATTTCCAGCAGTGTGATCTTCCTGTATTGCTTAAGATCATGTTTTTTCGAAGAAGAATTGATACCACTCCAAAAAATATTATTGCTTCTTTCTTTGGTACGTTTTGCATTGCTATAGATGCTGATTTGAGATATTTGATCACTAGTTTTCCTCCATAGAACAAAATGCTCTTTTTATTCAGTCTGTATTCCAACACCAGCGTCTTCGAAGTTTTAGAGACAAGTTAAACAAACTGTTCAATAGCAATACTGTCCCATAGTCATGCCTGGACTTTCAATCCTTCCAACAAAATCGCACCGGGAAGTCAAAACAAATCGTGATCAAAGGATCGAGAACGCCGAACGTTGTCAAAGTTAAAGATAATTGGTGGATTATGCACAATGAGTTCACAGTATCAACTTGTACGTGTGCAAAGCTCTCTCAATTCTTCTAGTTCACAATAAATAACTGATATGTTAGCGGAGGCTCAATTGTAGGCCCTATGTAGACCCAAGTCAAGAACTTAAGAAGTATGAGGAGAGATATCAAGCCGCTCAAAATTCCCTTCTCTAAAAGCTTCGATCGTTAAAAAAGCCTTATCTTGACAAAATTTAGCGCTAGATGATAAATGCTGCATGTGAAAAGATTCTGGGCACGGTGAGTCCATGGTAGCGTATACAGATCAGTACAGTCAAAAAACATCTTCAATCATAAAATGACGGCCATTCGTCGTGAAACAGCACGACGAAAACAATATGAAAGTGTTGATGCCAGTTGCTGCAACATAACCTTTCTTGGAAGAAGTAAGCTGTCTCATGCAGACTTCCTACCCACTTGAACTAAAAAAGCTTCTCTTCTCAATACAAGTAAAGTTTCTGAGCTCTGACCATCGCGCTGAGCTGAAAGTCATTCAATAAACATTAAAAGACCATTCATATGTCCCTTCCAACATCGATGTTGACAGCAAGAAGGGTGCATAACATGCGCAACCGTGATTTTAAAGTTTGAGTGAGCAAGCGTGGCCTAAGTCAATGCCCTAGGTCCCGGCACGCACTGAAGGGCGCGCGCGACCGCCCGCGCAGCCGGTTAAGTAGATTTACATGCAGTAAGTTTCGGCCCGCATTAGGCGGAAATTGGATTGGCGGGCGTCCGCCTCGCAACAGCTCGCGCCGTTTCGCAGCTACAGTACATCATATCGTGCTGAGGACAGAGGTCTGCGTCTCCCCCTTCTCCTCAGTCCCTGCTTGGCAAAACGCCAGCGCTATGCGCTCGCGAGACTTCCGGCGGTGCGTACGCGCCCCTCCTTATGGGATGTTCCGCCTAATCCGGGGTGAAACCGACTTTAGATGGGGCCCACTTGTTATGGGGCTAGCAAATGGCGTTAAGTTTTCTAGGCTGGGCCTAGAAATTCATTTGTAATTTCTGATTTGAGAAAAACTGCGATGCAGTTTTTTTTTGGAGGCATTAAGGAAGTTTCAGGTTTTACCACTGTCATTAGAAGCTCCCCAATTTTTACGCAATTCACGAATAGGAAAAGCTAGTAGAATTTGGTACTTTATAGTGCAACTGATACTTGTTCCTTTTTTATAAAAAGATCGAATAGCTATTCTGCATTCGTACAACAGAGAAGCGGATCTATGGTGGTTGCTAGGCTTGGTGGATGTTATCCTCACCTCGTGCTAGGTTTGTCGCTCCCGCTGCCTCCCCCCGCATCAGCACCGCTCAATCACTCGAGACTGAATGAAAATGAGTCGTATTTACTTGTGCTAGTTTTGTGTTCGATACCATTCAAAGATGGTGTTTCATAGAATACTAGCTGGTGGCCCCGGTCTCATCCGAGACTTCAAGTTAGTTAAGCCAACAAAACTTGTAAACTTACGCCTCTAGATTTCTTCTAACATGCGCATAAAGCGCTTTCAGACTAATTGCCGCACCATACCGGCTTTAAGACTGAAATGGACTTTACCGCCCCTGCTTACATGCTTATATGTAAAAATGATCGGTTGCCATAATGGCCCTTCATTTTCTTAGGTTTGAGTAAACAAATCAATAAATCGATAGAATGGCCCGGCGAATCGCCACGGAAAGTAGCTCTAAACCACTGCCGGGGTCGAAAACATACGTGTGCAAAGTTTCAGCCGGATCGGTTCAGTGGCGCGCGTTTCTATAACGAACGAACAACTAAACGAACATCCTCACAGACATTGAGTTTTATATATATATATAGATTGGGTTGACGCAACAGTCTCTATCTTTGCCTCATACGCGTAACAGTGTAGTGAAAGCCTTGAAATGAAGGATGTACTGGTGCTGGAGTTTCAAATATGTATTGCTGTCACATGTACAAGCTAGTGCTAACTCTTGTGCCGATATTTGCGCGTGAAAAGATTGTTATTTTTGCCTCAAATGCCTGCTGAAATTTTCACTTCTGCACTACTCCTCTAGGGCGCACATTTTCAGCTTTTGCTCCCTCCGCCGTCCCTGCAATTTTTTCGCGCAAATGTTGCCTGCAAATGTTGGCATCCCAGGGGTTTGTATCTAATAATCGTCGGATCTAATAGCTTCCGTATTCAAACAACGAACAGATTAAGTTTACGGAATTTTTCAGTGGATCTGTTGAAATACGAATCTGAGCAATAGTCGTGACGACTTGCAAACAACCATAAAATGTCGTCGAATGATGCGGGCAGCAAAGATTCTGATAGGTTGAGAAGCTCCGGTGATGACAGGAGCTCACAGATGGTAGGAGATGTGTATCTATACAGGATGGTCCACTTGAAGTGTGACGCAGAAAAATTTCCATAACTTTGCTAGTACTGCATAGAAGCACAAGCTACCATCACATCTGATAGACAAGAAATTTCTGTGTAGAATCCTATAGATTACTTTCAAAATCTCCGCTCTATAGCCCGCTCTATCTTTGGCGAAAGGATTCATTTGAAAAAAAATTTTACGGCGCGTTTTTGACGATATTTTGACGGGGCTCTCATCACATTTCATCTTAACAAATCAAGTGGCATGGGTTTGATAGAGCTGTTTTTTTTTGCTCCTAGATAGAAATTCCATGTTAAGACTGGGCGGGTTGGATGGCCAACATTATCTGTTCAAACGTAGTCAACCTGAGAACTGACGGGATGCGTGAATTGTTTTTTGTACTATCTCATGTCTTATTTCAATGCTAACCGTCCTTTCCATAAACTCTTGTCCCTTTTGGTCGTTTTCGACTTAGATTTTAGTTTTAGTTGATCTAACTCTTTTATCAGTCACAGTCGCTGTGATCCGAAGATTGCTGTTTTCGCGACTTTAGTGAAAAAATCATCGGAAGCAAACTTTGAAGGTTCTGGTGCTTTCTTGGCTTGTAGGGAACACTAGGACTCTGGAATTTTTAGGATAACTAAGCACTAATCCACGCGAAAAGAAGAATGCAGTTGTTTAATCCAACATTCGGACATTAAAAAAATGGCCTTTTCCTTCTGACTCGTTCATTCTTGAATCACAGATACCCTCTTCTGCCTTTCTGAAAGAAAATTCTGTTTTTTGTTGAGAGTTTGGGACAAAAACCATGCGCGCAAATGAAGAATTTCTAGTAAAGTCTGAAAGGAAATAAATGCTTCCACCGAAGCAGAGGTAAATGTTTCAAAAGTAATCGAACGATCTTATACAGAATTTTCTTGTCTATCAGGTGAGGCCAATGACTTTGTTCCCATGTAATCGCCACATTTCATGTGAGCATCCTGTTTATGTGTCCTCAAAGTCCTTTTCATTTTTTTATGCAGAAACAACGATATTTGCGATTATCGAAATCATATGCTTGGCATTCAGGAACAAGGAAGAATCACTGACAGCCCACTAGGTCAATTGGATCCGTCTCGAATAACTCATATGGTAGTCGATCAAGTCGGTCTCGGAGTTACTACTTCTCAGCAGAATGAGCGTTTTGTTGTACCCGGTCCTCCACATCAGGTAGCTACCTAATTTCACTCGGTTTTCTCCTTTTGTGTAGAAGTGTTTAATGGCCGAAGTTCGATGTAGTGTTATATAATTTGTTAGGTTATTCGTTACTTTCATGCGTCAAAACTTTACAAATTTATGACGAATGTCGAATTTAGCAGTGGATTCAATCATCGCCTGCAGCTAGTCCATCGATCATGCATTCTTCCAGAGGTTGGTTCTTTACTATTCTGAATCTTTGGAAATTGGTTTGATAAAAATCTGTGTTTCATGTAGAGTGAAAGTAATGTATGATTACTACGCAGCGTTTACCGGGTCAGTATGCTTTCAAACATGATCGCTTTTTTTCGTCTCTATCACGAAAAGTTTCGATATCTGCATGCGACACGCGAACTTCGCTCATAATGTCAATGACTACATAATCCATAAATGGCTGGGTTGAGTCCGAGTATTCTTTCGTTGTCGTCGTCTATTTTGTGCCACCTCCTCAAATGGCATCCACAAGGTCGAAATCCTCCCTGAATTTTGCTTGTGTCATTGTGTGTTTTTGGGTCAGCTACTCCTTTGGATATACATCTGTATTCCTGCTATCCTAATTTAGTGCCTTTTTCCATCAATCTCTAATCTATCATTCTACTAGTCAGCTCAATACTACATTTAATCAATGTACTGGGGTACCACGCATCATTTGTCAGTCAAAACTGGCACTGATAGTCGATAAGAAAGGAATACATGCGCACATTCATCTGCCGCTTAGGTTTCTGTGGTTATTCACTTCTTTTTCAAATCCGTGGTCATTTTACTGTTTGGGAAAAGCACGACTTTGTACAGGCTGTTCATGCATCACTAGCTGGCGAGAGGAAGACGTACAGAGTGCGCGATAGAACGCAGAGTGGGCTGAATCGGATAATTTTGCTGCCCGTTTTTTTACCCTTGTGCTCTTACGTTCTATGCCAACAAGCTATAGGCACACAGGCCATGATAGCATGTCCAGAAAATATTCGGTTGAATGATATTTGATCAATGTTGACTGGCTGCTCATTCGACAGTTTTTGGCATCGGCATCTTTCTGCTTACAAGTTTATTTCGCTAGTATTTGAAATTGCTCAAGAAAATGCGCATTTCGCTTTTTTGTGTCGTTGTGCATTTCTGTGGCAGGTGATCTTTGCAATAATGTGGCTCCTGCATCTTATTGTTAGTGCTTTTCACTGAAGTCCTTTAAAACTACCCTATGTTCTTCATTTTGTGAGCCCCTTTTATGTTGAAAGCTGTGGTATCACGCTTTTTTGAATTGCTTGTTTCGATAGTTTAACTTCGCGACGTTTTGATTTCGCAGTTCCTAATAAAGCTTCATAACCGATATTCTTCATTCGAGAAGTTCACTCGGCGAAGTATCAGTAAAAATTTCTCCACAGTTAAAAAAACTGCTACATCAAAATTTGGTTCTCTCTGAGTAGCTGAAATGGGCGGATACCTAGAGGTCATATGAGCTTGTGAGTAGCGTAAGTAAACGTCTTGGCCGTCACCGTTGCCTTGGTGTCGCATCCTGTTTGGGCATTCAGGCTGTCTTGTCCACGAAGTTGAACGAAGCATATGCATTGGCTCTGTCTCCACTAGTACTGATCGCTTCAAATATCTTTCGCTTAGGGAACGGCCATAGGTTGTCGATGTTGTCGGTGTTGTCAGTGTTGTCGGTGTTGTCAGTTTGTCGGTGTTGTCGATGTTGTCGGTATTGTCGGTGTTGTCGGGGTTGTCGGGGTCAGAGACGGTTTAGAGAGCGCGCGAAACGTGGAGTCTATCATGAGGTCCTACAACGACCGGCAATCTCGACAACCGACAACACCGACAACCCCGACAACATCGACAACACCGACAACACCGACAACATCGACAACACCGACAACACCGACAACCTATGGCCGTTCCCCTAGCTTTCTCCTTTCTTTTTGTGAGCGTTTTCGATGCATAGTGATTCATCCATAGTATGCTTTTTCTAGCTATGGTCGATTGCGGGCAGCAGCCGAGAATGAGTACTCCGACCAACTTGATGCAGCAGCAGTGTAAGCAGTAGAAGATTTCTAACACCAACTTCTAGTCCCCAGCATATTTCTGTTTAGCAACCATTGGTAGTCCATCTATGAATGGGACGCCTATGAATCCTCAAAACTTAATACAACAACAGCATCAAGGAATGATACAAGGTCAACGGACACCAGTCGGGCAGTATGAACAGAATCAGGGTTTTGCACAAAGACAGCAGCAGTTGACCCAGGGATATGCGCAGGAAGTGCCGGATAGTCCGGGTAAGAATATGGTCACTTTTCGTTAATTTTTTCGCTGTTGTGATATTTGCTGCTCTCCTCACGTTTATCGGACCATCGGTTTTTGATACTATAAGTACGCATATCTCTTTCGATTTTGCACGCTCAGGTGTCATGCAAATGCAGCACCAGCATATGGTTTCTCCAAACACTGGTCAAGTTGACAGTACATCTGCTATGTACGCTAGACAACAGCAGATGATCGAACAACAGCAACAGCAGCAACTTATGAGCCAACAACAACAGCAGCAACACATGCTAAATCAACAAGTTGGTTACTTTTCTTTTAGCGTCCAGCTCCACCCAATATTCTGTTCTTATTAGTTTCTTTTATGCACCGATTACCTTTTGTTAAACTTTTTTGTATGTTGCTTAAGCTGAGGTCGTTGTTGAGCAGTTGAGCAGCAGCTGAACATCTTCGTGTCGATAGTTGATATGGCATAATTTCTTATGTTTGAGTGAGACTTTGGTAAAATATGCTTCCACTTACTTGCGAGTTTTCGCTGTGATATCCCTACTGTTTCGCTCTAGTAGCTTGAATCATGAAAACTTCGTACACACAAACCTTGTCTATTTTGCTTACTTTCGCGTTGCTAGCAAAGCCACACAAATGTCATACATCTTGTTCATATACACTCATTTTTTGCTATCTCATTTATGTTCCTTTGACTGAAGGGTACAGCTCAAAGTGAATGCAGATGTATCGATGCTTATCAATACTTACTCATATGGTCTTTTCACTTTTAGCAGATGACGCAGCAGCAAATGGGAATGATGACAGGAAATCAGCAGCAGTACTATGCACAACAAAATCCGCAAGCGCAGTGGACCCAGCAGCAACAGGTGCGAACTTTTGGAAATTGATTGGGATTTCTTGTAACATGGGACCTTGAATGAATTATGCTTGATTTTGTTTGGTGTCGCACTCAAAATTGCTATCTAGATGCAGTATATTCGACAGCAGCAGGCGCTTGGCGCTGCTCCTGGCCAGCGCGTTATGGTCCAACGTGTACCATATCCACCGGGAGCAGGTAATTTTTTCATTAACATAAACAGCCGGTAGCTTTATCGCACCAAATTGAATAGAGTTATTTTACTAGGGAGATAAAGGGAGGAAGTCGCTGAGGCCTTTGGCATGAGATAGATGTTGCCCTAAGGCAGCTAGAAAGCTCGATAACTGCCTCTAGCAGCTGCAGAAGAGTCTCAGTGAAGAGTGGTTTTTATTGATAAGGTGTTGATGGTGGCCTGAACCATCAGTATCTATATACATCGATATAATCTAGTTCGAAATGACTTGTTAGCGCTTATGATAATGCTGGTTGTCTTTCAGCGTTGACTTACAGTGCTAACAAGAGCAATTGAATCGCTTCGATGATATTAGTTGCTTTAGTCAGTGCGAATTTTGGGGAAAATACTTATAACCCCTTACACAAAGTCGTTCTGCTTCTGACAAAGGCAGTTTTGGAATCAGCATTCTATGCTGCTTGGGTAGTACGTATCTCGTATTGATAGGCTACTGCAACTTCTTGTAGTTTTCTTGTTAGTCAGAAGCCCCTGATAGTCGTTGCTTCCATGAGTTGCAAATTTTTTTCTGAAAACGTATCTCTTTTCCCTCTGTATGTGATTACATCGTCTGTTATGTTGATCTCTTTGCTAAAGTACTCATGCTTCATGTATGGTAGCACTAAAAATTTTAGCATTTTGAAGCTGTGCGCAAATTCCTGATACATTTCGTGGATATCCTGAGCATAAACTTTAGAATGTCATTCACATGCAAGGAAGAACTTGGAAGTTGTACTTGTATAACAAAGAATCAAATCTAATCTGTCTCATGTTTTGAAGCTCAAGCCTGCTTCATACTTTACAGCTCTGTCGAAAGAGCTCCAGAGGCGTCATAGTTAGAAGATACCAGTATGAAGAATTAGAATTTGACACATGCAACTCCTAGAGCTCTGTCATTAAATACGCATCAGATGGATTGACCTAGCCCCATATTCAGCATGAATCTGATTGGGCCTGCGATAAGTCACGAGTAGAGATACTTTGTTGACTCAGAAGCCACGTGCGCCTTTGGCAGCGTTTTCTCTGCACACTTCTTTCTGATCCGCTTTTAAGTGGCCTGTGGCTTTTAAGTGATGAATTGAATACTTTTCAATGAATTTCAATGCTCGTAAAATTCTGCATTTTTTTCTGATATAAATCGAATTCATATAGGGTAAAAGATTCGGCGTTTCCAAAATTCATGTGGACATGACCGAACTCATTATATTAGGTCGTAACAGAAGCTTTGTTACACTTGGAGGGAAAATATAATAGAATTTCAGACTCACATTACAAGCAGTTTTGCCAGAAAATTCTTTTTCCAGGTCACTTACGCCAAAGGCATTACAGTAAGTGCCTGCAGGCGATTTAGAGTGCTTTCAAAAACACATTCAATAAGCAAAATAGTTCGCTCTCCACTGGATTCGAACCATCAACCTCTCGCCTTCAATGTCAGCAACTAACCACTACATTACCGCACCACCAACGCACATAGCAGCGCCCTGAAACTCAAGGAGCACCCCCAAAATAGAATGTTCAAGCTTCCATAACTCCCTTCAGAAGAGCGTTCCGCAGAAACGGAAAGCAGATTTGAAATCAGCGTTCAAAGCTGCTTCAGATGATGTGCATCTCATATCAAAAGGACACAACCATTGGTAGTACTTCCTTTGTCAGTCAGTTACTCCTTGGAACGGATTTGAATTTTACATTGCGTTGTGATGCATTTGAGGTGCGGTATCACACATTTGGTCTTCTGTTTGTGCAGTTTTAAAGAGATGCTCAGCAGGGTTCTCATTGGTTGCCGACATTTCTGATTTCCAGACGCGGCGCACTTTTTTCATCGCGCTGTAACAGTCGCAGAGCGTTACCGGCTGTTTCCGCAGAGTTTTGCTCTGTTTGTGAGTGTGTAGCCTCACTCACGAAATATTTGGTTCTCGTAATAAGCACATAGTTTTTATGTCGATCTGCTTGAAGAAAAAATAAACCATGTAAAGTCGGATTTTCTTGACCAGTATCACTCCTCTTGCAATTTTGGTGTTTAGTTACGAACATCAAAATGTGGTTTGCCTATCAGAATTCGCAATGGGTTATTGGGCAGTCATGAGCTTGAATGCGTAGGAATAGAGCTATTTACTCTTCCGTTCCGGCTAATCTTCAGAGGGGTATGTCTCGAATGGCGAATTTTCGCTCTTAGATGTATTGCTCATGAAAATGCTTTTCAACTTCAAAGTGAGTGCTTTCAAGTACACTGAGTTTTCCTGTGACCACATGGTGTGATAGACAAGTTGTCATATCAAAGGTTTTTTGCAGTTACCTTGGAATCAGATTTCGAACAGATAAGTATTGAACCTGAGCAACTTACACGAATAAACTAGAGGCGCTACATCCTCGAGCGCAATATCCGCTCAAGCAGTTGAATTGTTCTTTTGTTCAGAAATTGCTTTTGCTCACAACGCGATGCAAGGTTTGTCAAACAGCTCACACTGACTCACTTTTCATTGATGTTGCCGTTTGGCAGGCAGACGCGAACAGCTTGAAATCGTTTTGGTGTCGCCTTACACTCCCAACAAATGCGAATGTAAAACCTACTGCAAGGCTGCTGTTAGCTACGTTTCCATTGAATTCTTCAGCAATAATCTGTTACGAAATACTGTTGCATAGTGACGCTACGCGCAAAATTTTTATCAATTAGGCATTCTCAGCTCAGTGTCGAAGCTCGAAGTCATCCTTTTGTTTAATATTTTCGCTCGGTAACGTATTAAACCGTACCGAAAAGAAAATTTTCTCCATCTTCTTGAAGAATCTAAGCTTTTTTTGAACATATTTGCATGTAATCAAGGGAGGCAGCCATGACCTTGATAATAATAATTTTTTGCTTTCACTGGCATCTCTTACGACGCCATTTTTACCGAGATTGTTCAAATCACTGTGCAAGTGATAATCCTTTCCCGCAACACGAGGTAGTTTCATGACCTAACAAGCGAAGTTTGCAGCTATTAGATAACCCTCATAAGAGTTACGATTTCTGATAAGGATGTTCTAAAGTCAGATTCGCTGTTTGTGTTGTTTTCTTCAAAGCCTAAAACACAAGGCCATCGATCAGCACAAAGTTTACTTGGAAAAAGCTGATTATACTTTATAGTTTTGGCGAATTTGCTTCTTACCAAAACTTACTTCTTACCAAACCAAATTACTATGAGTGTTTCCTAGAGTGATCTTCTTACTGTCTCTGCAATCTCGAAAAGCCTCCACCATTTCAAATGTCTGGTTTTTATTTACAAAATTGATTTTTTGCAAAGCTAACATTAGAAGAAGCCACGATTTTTTCGGTGTCGAACAGACGAAAATGTTGGTGTAGTGTAATAATGTTCTATACCGAGAATTCTTAGAATTTTAGTTTTGTGATTGGGATGTGAGACTTTGCAAATTCTAGGTACAAGCTCATCACCGAACTACAAGGGAAGCTCAGTCGAAGAGGCCTTCCCAAATAAATTCTAGGCCATTGAGAAGAGCTTGAATGCTTATTTCAAATTTTCCTTTTTATCGCTCGTACGCCTAGAGCAGAGTTAGTCTAGTGGTTAGTGCTCTACGTAACATTGCCGTGCTGAAGGTCACGGGTTCGATACCACCGTGAGCCTAATTTCTGCGGCAAAACTCTGCTCACAATTCCAGCGTCAAGCTGCCCTTCCAAAAAAGTGCATGCGACAAGCCGGCTGAGAAACACCCCGTCGCATCACAATTGCAAACATGTCTCATAAAGTACCTCGAGTAAAGGCTAGGGCGTCCCCTGGAGGCGACGCGCATTCGAGCCCGACGAATGCGAATAGTGAGCGAGGGTTACCGTCTCAGCAAGGTGAACGGGGACGGCTAAAGCGGCTAGTTCACCAAAGGCAACGAACCAAGGCATCGCAGACTCTCCGTCTAGCTACCATCAATATGGGTACACTCACCTCTCGTTCTCGTGAGTTAGCAGATCTTCTGAAGAGACGGCGAGTCGATGTAGCCTGCATGCAGGAAACAAAGTGGAGCAGGGCAAAGTCACGCGACATCGGGGATGGATATAACCAGGGCAAAGTCACGCGACATGTACAACGGTGCCACCTGCACCAGAAACGGGGTTGGTATATCTGTCTCAGAGACTCTACGGAGCAATATAGTTGACGTTGAGCGCTTGAGCGATCGTCTGATGAGCATTAAGATAGACACTGGGAAACAGGTCCTACGAGTAATCACCGCCTATGCTCCACAAGTCGGATGTAAGGATGACAAAAAAGACGCGTTCTGGCAGGAGTTGGATGACCACATCAGTTCAATTCCACTGTATGAGGCACTCCTGCTAGGAGCGGACCTCAACGGACATGTGGGAAAAAGGCGAGGAGAAGCCGGAAAATGTCACGGAGGCCACGGATACGGAACATGCAACGAAGAAGGCGAGCGCATTCTGGAATTCGCCTCAGCTCATGATCTGGTGCTGGCGAACACATACTACATCAAGAAGGATGATCACCTCATAACATATGTGAGTGGCGATCGACGAACACAGATAGACTTCTGGGCTATCCGACAATGTGACCTCAAAAACGTAAAAGACTGCAAAGTCATTCCAGGTGAGAGCTGCATACCTCAGCACAGACCTCTGCTTCTCGACATTAGAATCCCAATAAATAGGCACACCAGGAGAGCCACAGAGACCAGGACACGCATCAAATGGTGGAGATTGAAAGACAACAACGCGGCGAAACAAACACTGCAAACAACTCTACCACGCTTGCAAGATAACCCAGATCAATCCTGGAAAAGCTTGAAAGATTGAGTCCTCGAAGTGGCACACATGATCCTGGGAGGTGCAAAGCCAGGAAAAAGAAGGATCAATCGAGAAACGTGGTGGTGGAATGACGAAGTGCAAAAAGTCATAAAGGAGAAGAGGAATGCGTACAAGCGATGGCATAAGACGAAATTGGAGGACGATCGTCAGACGTACCAACAAGCCAAGCACGCTGCGAAGGCTTCGTAAAGAATGCAAAACAGGTGTACTCAAAAGAGCTCTACGACCACCTAGAGTCTCGCGAGGGAGAACGTGAGATATACCGGATAGCGAAAAGAAGAGCGGAATCCACAAAAGGTATGGAACACTTCCTCCATATCAGAGACAAACTTGGTAGAGTACTAAGAAAACCAGAGGACATCACCGAGAGATGGAGAACCTACTTCGAAGAAATGGCCACCACAGACCGCACCACCATCAATTCCATCTCAGAAGCCAGTCCCATACAAGGACCAGTACCAGCGGTCACGGAAGAGGAAGTATGGCTAGCCATAAGAAGAACGAAGAATGGCAAAGCGACTGGTCCAGACGATATACCAAGCGACTTCTGGAAAATATGTGGACAATCCGGGGCCACATGGCTAACGAGTCTCCTCTATCAAGTCGTAAGGAGCAAGAGTATGCCTCGCGACTGGTACACCAGCACGACGATCCCGATATGGAAGATCAAAGGAGACATAGCAGACTGCTCTACCTATCGACCAATCCGACAGATGAGCCACACTCTAAAAATGTTCGAGCGAATAATCGAAACGCGTCTTCGGGATATCATAGAGTTGTCACCAAATCAGTGCGGATTCGTAAAAGGAGTAGGTACAACTGACGCAATCCACTCCGCTCGGATAGTAATGGAAAAGTATAGAGAGAAGCAGAAGGAATTGCATGCAGCCTTCCTGGACCTGGAGAAAGCTTTCGATAAGGTGCCCCATGAAGTCATATAGTGCGCCTTACGGAAACACAGAGTGCCAGAGGAATACGTTCAGTGGATAAAGTTGATCTACCACAAGGCTTCAAGCCACGTGCAAACAGCTGCAGGGCAATCGAAAGAATTCCTAATCAAGGTCGGAGTAGACCAAGGTTCAGTTCTCTCTCCCTTGCTCTTCATCACTGTGATGAACGCCGTGGTGGAACCGCTCAGACGCGATCCTCCTTGGACACTTCTCTACGCAGATGATGTGGTCTTGGTAGCAAGTTCCAGAAAGGAGCTAACGAAGTGCAAAACTGGAAGAACAGGCTAGAGTTGTATGGCCTGAAGCTCATCAGGAAGACAGAGTATATGGAAGTGGGGAAACAGACTTCTGGTACCATAAGCATCGATGGTGAAGAGCTAAAGAAGACAACGTCATATAAGTACCTAGGCACTCACATCTCAGCGGAGGGAGGCTTACAAGAGGAGGTCGCAAGCAGGATGAGCACAGCATGGATGAAATGGAGAGCCTTAACAGGAGTTCTATGCGACAGAAGAATGCCAGTGCAACTTAAGTCCCAACTGTACCGGACCGTCATCCGGCCAGCAGCACTGTATGGCAGTGAATGCTGGCCGTGTACGCGCGTCGAGGAACGCAAAGTCAGTGTCATGGAAACAAGGATGCTACGATGGACCTTAGGAGTCACAATAAAGGATCACATCTGCAATGACACTATACGAGCGCAAATGAAAGTAGCTCCAATTGCCCAGAAAATGCAGGAAAAGAGGTTACGATGGTATGGGCATGTGCGCAGAAGGGATGAAAGTCACATCACGAAGTCAGCCCTGGCTGTGGAGGCGCCACGCAAACGACCCAGGGGTAGACCCAAGATGAGGTGGATGGACAGAATCAAGGCCGACCTGCGAGAACTTGGTATAGATAAAGACCTTGCCTCAGATAGGACGACATGGAGACGTCTCACATGAAAAGCAGACCCTGCGTAAGCGGGACACATGCGATAAAGATAAAGAGGATAAAAAAAATCGCTCGTACGCCTCTGGACACCGAGTTATGAGTGTTTCCTAGAGCAAAAAATGCTATTGGACTAGTTTAAATCAGTGGTTACGGTCGTCCAGCGCTCACTAGAGCAGCGTTGAGTATTAGTATATTGCAAAGGTATCTTTTGTCTAAAGTGCCTTAACACTGGACCATTTGAGCAACTGTGGACCATTTTATCTCGCAATCAGGCCTGTTGACTTTTCTCGAAAAGCGTTCATAACTCGGCATCCAGAGGCATCTGGCAGATACTGAAGGCAGATTTGGAACCAGCGCTCGAAATTCTTCAGAATAGTATAGAATTCATTTGGAAGGCCACTTCAACCTAAGACACTTTCTTGTGAGTAATGGATCCATTTTGCTTGCATTGAAATCGCATTTTGTCCCTACAAGACGTTAGAGAATTTCCCTTAACAATGCATATATATCAGCCTCCGAATGTAAATCCACATGAGATGTTTCGCATTAGTGCCTTGGACTAGCGGGTTGTGAAAAGTGAGTTCGGCGACAGCCAACTTCTCCTCTCAATTCGACTACTCACCGCATCCGCCGTCGCTCTTTTTGTGCGAGTGGAACCTGTTCACGCGACTGCAAAAGCATTTTCCAGTTGCTTCGTGGTGTGACCGAAGTATAAATTTTCATTCAAGTCTCGGAATATCTTTACTGATAAATCACTAGGCCAAGCTCACTGATTTTAGCGTGTTTCTCTTGATGTTACTGCGAATAGCTTCGCATCATCTCCACTCGCCATCCCATCCCCTGTAAACTTTCGAACTTTTATTGTCGCAAAATTCGACATCCTTCAAGTGCTGTTCGTGTCTCTCTGGTTCTCATTGGGTTATTCAGTGACTTTTTTACTTTCGCACCTCAAGAATTTTTGGGTGAAAATTGTTTTACCTCAACATTTATTTTTCATGCAGTCGAGAACAGCTGCTCTTTACAACTGTTTCATTTGGGCATTCGTACAAAAGCATAAATTCCACTTCGCCATGAAAGACTTTTGATGACGTATGATGGTAAAAAAAAAGTAAGGAAACCCGCTCGGAGGGCATCATCAAAATATGAATACTCAAGTTCGCGTGTCATGAAAAATGCAAAATAAAGTGGTGGGGCAAGAGGCTTGTAACGGCAGAAATGAAACTAGAGCAAGCGAGCAACGGTCCACACAAATGACTTGTTTTGTCTGTGATATGACTAAGGGATTTCATGTAATTTCTCTTGACAAGCCAGTCATAAGTCTCGTGGTGAAGAATTCTATGCATATCCAAACAGATGGGATTCGTCGTGTCTGGGGTAGAGCTTCTAGTTTCTTCTGCACTTTCAACGACCACGGCATACATTCCATGTAAATACGTACAGTGTCTCATTAGGCAATCGTAATTTTACTATGACTCATCATGATGCATGCCTATTGCATGCGCTTTTGTGGTTCCAAACTCCTTGCACATCTGTTTTTCTGCAGGAGCTGCGTTCAATCTCTGCTCATCCTCATTTTAATCAACACATATTATAATTTTTATCTATTTCTTATGAGCAAGTCTGTAGTAATAAAGTGATGATAACGATAGGAAACTCCAAATCCTTCTATATATATAAAACCGAATGGGATTTTGTCTGTACACTGGTGGCTTGTCTGTACGCTGGTGGATAAGCATGCTTGTTGATGCTGTCTGTAGGTCCTCGATGGTGTTTTCGTGTTTGTCATTTTCTAGCATGGAAGCTTGTTATTACTTCTACCAAATTTATCGATTATTTGTAAATTTTGAACTGCGGGGCTGGGAGTTGGCACAGGGGGGTAATCGAACGTGCTGATTACGAATATGATAACCATTTTCAAAAATGCCCATTACTTTTATCATTTTATCGATTTGTTTGCAAATTTTGGACTACGGGGTTGGGAGTTGGCACGAGAGGGTAAGCGAACATGCTGATTACGAATACAATACTGGTTTTTAGAATTATCAGTTATTTTTTATCATTTTATCGATTTCTTTGCAAAGTTTAAGCTACGGAGCTAGGAGTTGGCACACGGGGGTAATCGAGCATGCTGATTACGAATATGATAACTATTTTCAAAAATGCCCATTACTTTTATCATTTTATCGATTTTTTTGCAAAGTTCAAGCTACGGGGCTGGGAGTTGGCATACGGGGGTAATCGAGCATGCTGATTACGAATATGATAACTATTTTCAAAAATGCCCATTACTTTTATCATTTTATCGATTTTCTGGCAAAGTTCAAGCTACGGGGCTGGGAGTTGGCACACGGGGGTAATCGAGCATGCTCATTGCGAATACAGTATTAGTTTTTAGAATTATCAGTTATTTTTATCATTTTATCAATTTTTTTGCAAAGTTTAAGCTACGGAGCTAGGAGTTGGCACACGGGGGTAATCGAGCATGCTCATTGCGAATACAGTATTAGTTTTTAGAATTATCAGTTATTTTTATCAATTTATCAATTTTTTTTGCAAAGTTTAAGCTACGGGGCTGGGAGTTGGCATACGGGGGTAATCGGGCATGCTGATTACGAATATGATAACTATTTTCAAAAATGCCCATTACTTTTATCATTTTATCGATTTGTTTGCAAATTTTGGACTACGGGGTTGGGAGTTCGCACGAGAGGGTAAGCGAACATGCTGATTACGAATACAATACTGGTTTTTAGAACTATCAGTTATTTTTATCATTTTATCGATTTTTTGCATGATTCAAGCTACGGGGCTGGGGTTTGGCACGCGGGGGTAATCGAGCATGCTGATTACGAATATGATAACCATTTTCATAAATACCCATTACTTTTATCATTCTATCGATTTTTCTGCAGATTTTGAACTACGTGACTGGGAGTTGGCGTACGGGGGTAAGGGAACATGCTGATTACGAATATCATAACATTTCAGAAAATACCCCTTACTTCTATTGGTTTAATTGATTTTTTGCAATGTTTGAACTATGGCGTTGGGGATTGGTACAGGCAGGTAATTGAGCATGCTGCTCACGAGCACATTCTTATTTTATAACTTGTCACTTACTTTCACTGGCTTTATCGATTTTTTGCAAAGTTTAAGCCAGGAACTGGGATTTGGCACATGGGAGAAAGCGAGCATGCCGATTACGATTGTAATAAGTGTTCTTAGAAGAACCTATTATTTTTGTCGATTTTTCTATTCTTTGTAAAATTAGAGCTACACGGCTGACATTGCACAAAGTTGTATGTGAGCACGCTCACTGCAAAGATAGTTTTTGAGAATTTCCATTACTTTTCTTGATTTCATCTTTTTTTCAAAGCTGAAGCTACGAGGCTCAGATGGCACTAATCCGGGGGTAAGTGAGCATGCTGAGAATTCTATAATCACACTCGGAAATGACGAAGACGGTAAATTTACCTAAAGTTGTTATAAATTCACTTTGGCCCGC
Organism: Cylicocyclus nassatus; assembly: GCA_958299035.1. NCBI lineage: Eukaryota > Metazoa > Nematoda > Chromadorea > Rhabditida > Strongylidae > Cylicocyclus > Cylicocyclus nassatus. Next base: position 51,998,745 of record CATQJL010000316.1, on the reverse strand, counting down.
CTTTACCTTTTTGAATCCTACTTCTGCCCCCAAAATCAGAAAAGCAAATAGAGCCTGGTTTCGAGGGAAGAAAACGCTTATAAACTGAGGCGGCCCTATATGGGTTACAAAAATGTGCAAACGACTTGTTTATTTATGTAAATAATTGAAATAATTTTTAAAAATTTTTAAAAATTCAAATTAGCTTTATAAAAAAAATTTTTCGGGGGTATGGCGTCAGCCACGCCCCCTTTTTTCAGATTTTAGGGTTGGGGACCCGCAAAAATTAAGAAAAGCACCCCAAAAATTCTTTCGGAGTGCGTGACTAACGCCACGCACTTCCATTTGAAAAAAATTTTTGTCGCGCCCCCCTCGGTCCGAAATCCTGCGACCGCCACTGGCGGCAAGATATTTCGGTACTTTTCCGTTATCTAGACCCATTTTTTCAAAGAAGAGTATTGCCCATCCTTGTACCATATTTGGTCTCAGCTTTACAGGGAGGAGTGCCAACCTTCTGCCACGTGCCAAAAAAATTTAAAATGTCATTTACATGCTTAACAGGTTTTACTAAGAGTTTTCGTTCAATCTGTTTTGTAGTCAATTTCAACCTCATTTCGATTAAGCATTTCAAAGTGAACATTGTCATAATAAACGACATACTCTTATCGATGAACAGACTAGACTTGCTCGGAATAGAGAAGTGCGTGAGATGAAATCATTTAAGAGGCAAAATAAGCGGCAGCAAGGGACTTCAAGCTTCATTTATAGTCTTTTCTGGCTAAAATCGCATGGCCAAAAGGGTTTGAAGAGAAAAGCATTATCAATTCACCACTGAAAGCAAGCAAGATGATCTAAAACAAATTCATGATTGTTTTGCTTTTATGTAAAACAATTAAACAGCTCAAAAGTGACTACAATCTCTTTTACCTCCCCGGAAATGGTTTCGAAAAAAAATCATGTCAGAATGAACCGAAAAGTGTCAATTTTTTTGTGACACGTGGCAAGGAGGCAGTCCTCGTAGAAACTATAAAAAAATATTCTTAGACTAAAGAAAGTATCACATGGGAGCCTTTCGAAGAAATGGGTCCGGATAACGGAAAAGTACCGATATTTTCGCTAAGAATTTCTACGAGTCAATATCTAATTATACAGAAATTTCCTTAAATTCACTTCTGTCCCTTCCACTCTGCAAAAACCATACTTCTGCCTCTGAAAGCAGAAAAGTGGTCTCTGGGGAAGGACAGACCCATGAGCTTCATCCGGCACGGCATTTTCACCGAAACTTTAGGCTCTCAAACTGCAAGAACCACAAAACTCAAAAACCACATATCTGGCCCTAAAAGCAGAAAGACAGGGAGCTTGGTCTCGATGGAAGAAAGAATTATGGCCTCAGGCAGCAAGAAATTTTCGCCAGAAGTTTTTGGGTGTCAATTATTATACAGAACTTGCTTGAAATTTACTTCTGGCCCTTTTGGTCTCGAGGAGAAAACACTAATAAGCTCAGCCAGCAAGATACTCTCGCTGAAACTTTCTGGGTGTCAATGTTTATTCATACTGAAACTTGCTTCAAAAATTTACTTCTGGCCCTTCTACTTTGCAAAAAAACCATACTTCTGCCTCTAAAAGTAAAAAAATCACAAAGTGCTCTCGAGGGAAGGACAGACCCATGAGCTTCATCCGACAGGACAGTCTCGCTAAGACGTTTGACCCCCTAGACTCGCAAAAACCAGTACTTTTGCCCCTAAACGCAGAAAAGCACAGAAAATCCAGTCTCGGGGGAAGAAAGAATCATGGCTTCAGGCAACAAGGTATTCTCGCCAGAAGTTTATGGGTGTCAATAATCATACAGAAACTTGCTTAAAATTTACTTCTGACCATTCTACTTTGCAAAAACCACACTTCTTCCTCTAAAAGCAAAACAGTACAGAAAGCTTGGTCTCGAGAAAATGGCAGAACTATGAGGCTTCATGCGACAAACATTTTCGCTAGGGCGTCTGACCTCCTAGACTTCGCAAAAACCAGTGCTTCTGCCCCTAAAAGCAGAAAAGCACAGGGAATTTAGTCTCTAAGGAAGGACAGACCCATGAGCTTCTTGCAACAGGACATTTTCACAGAAACTTTCGGCCCCTTCTACTTCGCAAAAACTAGTACTTCTGCCCTGAAAGCAGAAAAGCACAAGGATTTAGTCTCTAGGGAGAGACAGACCCATGAGTTTCATCCGACAGGACATTTTCTAAGACTTTTGACTCCCAAACTTCGCAAAAAACCATAAAACTCAAAAACCACACTTCTGGCCCAAAAAACAAAAAAGCACAAGGAGCTTGGTCTCGAGGGAAGTAAGGATTATGGCCTCAGGCAACAAGATGTTTTCGCCAGAAGTTTCTGGTTGTCGATGTTTCATTATACAGAAACTTGTTTGAAATTCGTGGCCATTCTACTCTGCAAAATCCATGCTTCTACCCCTAAAAGCAAAACAGCACAGATAGCTTGGTTTCGAGGAAAAGAGACTCATAAGCTCAGCCAGCAAGATATTTCCGCTGAAAAGTTCTGGGTGTCAATGTGTATTCTACAGAAACTTGTTTGAAATTCACTTGTGACCATTCCACTCTGCAAAAACCAGACTTCTGCCTCTGAAAACAGAAGAGTGGTCTCGAGGAAAAGACAGACCGGGAGACGGTCAAGAGGCGCGATTTTTCTGGCTGTCACCAACTTAAAACTTCAGTTTCTCGCTATGGGAGTGTTCAAAAAGTGTCGGACAAAGTCCATCGGCTTACTAGCTGTTTGAAGTAACCATTTGATAAGTTTGACGACTTTTGCTAGAAAACTGACCGAAATAGTTAGAAAATTGCTATAAACTGCATTTTCATGGGTTTTTGACCTTCAACAATTTTGTTTTGAATCGCTTTCAAAATGATAAGATCGAAGAATTCCTGCAATTCTCTAATGTACTTTTTTTGAAATTTGAAATAATCCTGGAACTTCATACACAAGTATGTGCTATATACTGCCCATCTGGTAATAAGAATCGCGCCTCTTGACATACATCCAAACAGACCCATGAGCTTCTTGCGACAGGAAATCATCTTTGCTGAAAATTCTGGCCTTCTGAACTTTGCAAAAACCACACTTTTGTCCCTAGAAGCAAAAAACAGGGAGCTTGGTCTCGAGGGAAGAAAAGACTCAGGGCTCGGGCAGCAAGATGATTGCGCTAAAAGTTTTTAGGTGTCAATATTTGATTATACAGAAACTTGCTGGAAAAATTACCCTTCTTCTCAACCATACTTCTGCTAAAAGCGGAAGCATAAGGAGCTTGGTTTTGAGGGAAGGAAAGAACTAGGGTTTTATACGACAAGACAGTTTCGGTAAGATTGTCCTTCAAAAGAAGGCGCTGGGCCAGCTTCTGTTCAAGAAATGAGCCCGTTCACTGGCAAGACATCATCGAAGAAAATGCTGCTTCGTTTTTACCGACATATTTGAGTTCTTGGCTGCTGGAAGACATAAATTGACGCTTCCTTTAACATGGCACTTTCCTGGAAATCAATCTGAGTTTTGGGATGAATCAGCTGCTCTAAACAGGTGCTTCGAGGTAGCTTCCTTGTTTAAGAGCTGTGGTATCTGGGCAAAGGTATGTGCAAGAAAACAGCAAAGATGCTTTGCGCATAGTCAGTGGTAGTAGCTTCTTTTCCTAAGAGCATAGTGTTTTGTTTCTACTACTCACAACATGCGAAAGGTCGCTGGGAAAATGAAAATTCTCTTTCTTGGGATTTTAGTTAATTAATAATGGCAGATATCAATGTATCTGCCCCCACCCACCTACTAGCGACCCGTAGGGTCGCTAGTCTTATATATAAAGCTGAATGTCTGTTTGTCTGTCTGTATGTCTGTCTGTACGTATGTTCCGAATAGAAAATTCCATTTCTGAACCGATCCGGACCATACTTGGCACACATACACTTCGGGCCCCGGCGGGTGTCATAGGCTACTTTTCGTCATCGATCGATATCGATTTTATCGATTTTTATCGATTTTTTGCAGAGTTCACCTACGGGGCTGGGAGTTGGCACAGGGGGGTAATCGAGCATGTGTATTCCGAATACAATATTAGTTTTCAGGATTATTGATTACTTTTATCGATTTTATCGATTTGTTTGTGAAGTTTGACCTGCGGAGCTGGGAGTTTGCACAGGGGGGTAATCGAGCATGCTGATTACGAATACAATGTTAGTTTTTAAGATCGTAAACTACTTTTATCAATTTTATCGATTTTTTGCAAAGTTTGAGCAACGGGGCTGGGAGTTGGCACAGGCGGGTAAACGAGCATGCTGTTTACTAAAACAGCGGGAATAGTGATTTGGCATGTAGGCGTGGGCACAGGGAAAGGTTCGTACAGGAATAGGGATAGTTTTTTTTTTGACATAGTGTTTTGACAGGGCCGGGCGGAGCGGGTAAGCAAGCTAGTTACTTGATAATCCCGGAGAAGTCATTTATCGAGTTTTGGTAAAATTGTGCGCTTTTATATCCGGTTGATATCCGGTTATCTCAGCGTTGAAAGGATAGAATTCTAGAGGTATGTTTTCTCTAATATAGCGCAGGTCTGCGCTATTCAGCGTTTAGCAATGACATCGTCGCGTTGTTTTGGCCTCGCATAGCCATTGCTCAGTGTTCGTTTTTGTTCGCTCGCTGAGTTAGAAGGGCGTTGAACATTTCTAAACCGCCACCAACCAAATCTCCTCGGCATTAGCAGACTGCGTGTTTGCGAAACTCGTGTTTCTGACTATGGACTTGGCTTTTTGCGCGAGCCTCCATATTCGATAGGCAGTCTCATGCACGATGCTGCCTGGGATATCTTTGCAGTGCACTAGGCTAGAATTTGCGAAATCTTCTTGCAGATATTCTGATATCAGTGTCGTTTTCGAAATCCCATTACACAATGTTATCACAGGTTATCTCTATTCTGACGGCTCATGTATCTCTCGAAGGCACTATTTATGCTCTTTCATCATAGATTTGGGAGTCATTCAGCTGTTTCAATGCAAGCCTCAGGTTTGAGGTTTCTAGATGAGATCCCCAAATGGAAAATTTTCTCAACGCAAGTCTCATTTATTGCATTTTCAAAGTAAACGTCACCTTTGCTTTATGCCTTATTCGCCTTTGAGATCTATAATGAAGCGTCTTGTTGTGTCATAGTTTTTCAGGTTTTCTTGTATCTATGTTATGGTGCTTGAAAAATCTTCCCATTCATAAATACCATACAATTTCCCTACCATACGCTTATTTTTTTCTTCCATAGATAATAGTGACACCGAGTAATTCACAAATCACTTTTTTCAATTCCTTTTCGAGAAGATTCATGTCTGACATGGGCGCTAGATAGTTTCATGCTACCTCTTTTTCGACGACCAAAAGAGAAACCACACATTTATGAATAAAGCAAACACGTTCCATCTTCTTCTCATAAAGCTTACATATCGAAAAAGAGGTAGCATGAAATATGGTCTACGCTTTTACTTGCTTTGATCTCACGTTATATTGTGCTAGGTCTATTACTGGTAATGCCACGAAATGTTTTTTTTGTTTGCCACTCAGAAGATCTGAAGAAAATTTTATGGTTGCGTTCAATTAGTCCATAGCGCGTTGTCTTTCCTTAACATTGCAGTCCTAATCAAATTTTTGACGGTTTCTTTGACTGTCCGATAATTTACACTGATAACACACACTGTTTGCACTTGTTTTGCAATCAATATATCTAGAAATGTCTTACCTTGTCCTTCTTCGAACCATAGGGACACCGTTTTTTCGCGTAACAGATGTCTCTGACGATTTGAATGATGACTTTTACACATAAGTCTGTTCTGTTCTCAAGGTTTTGTACAGCAGATGAGGATGTCTTGGCTCTCATTCCTAGTCGATTTCATTTCCAGCATCTCATCGGCTGTTGTTCCAGGTTATCCTCCCGGTATGCAAGCCGCACAACAGCAGCAGCAGGTGCAGAGCGTTGGGCAAGCGGGTAGTCGCCCGTCAAGTGCCATCCAGCAGCAGCCGCAGCGACCCGTCTACCCGCCGGGAAGCGCACCGCAGCAGCCACAGTATGCCTACCCTGGGGCGCAGACAAACGGATTCCAACAACAGCAAGCTGCACAAGCGGCTGCCTATCAGCAGCAGATGTATCAAAGACAACAACAGGTTGGAATATATGCTTTCATAGATACTGATACGTAATATCGAAGCTGTATGCGCTCAGCATCTTTGCTAGTTTTTTGTGGGTTAAGATGACATATTGGTACCCTTTGATTTAATGTGATTGGCGGCTGGAAGGCAACCGCTCGCACCGGCGACGCAGACTGCGTCTCTCACGCGAACGTGTTCCCTGATGCTTCCCTAGCCCTCGAAGCCCCGCCTTCCAACCGCCAATCTTGTTTAATCAAAGTTAGTTACTTAGTGCGCCACTCAAGGCGTTATGAACTCATATTCCCAGTGGGGAGAGGAGAGGAGCTGAAAGGGATGCGTTATATTTTGCTGCCCTAGAGATCAGTATTGTTCCATGTCTTATATCTTATGAAGGTTCTCATGTCCTAATACCGGGCGTAATGAATGCTAGAACATTCCCACGCAAGCTGAGATTTTTATTGCTTTATGTGATCTCCAGCAGATCTCCAGGGAACTCCAGCTCTTGTTTCTTAAAGTTTCTGCTTTCTCTAAAGCTCGAATGTGGTAAAGTTATCTGGAGTTCTATAATGGAAGCACTAGACATGTTTTCGATGGAACAAATGCAATGTGAACGGCTGCGAATATCTTGATTGACTTTAGCTGAAACTGGGGTTATTCGAAAACTCAGGTTATCGTTATTTCTTCTATTCACATGCTTAGCGCTGCCATAATAGTTCCTCAGTGCAGCTTTACGACGTTTACATCAAGATGGGAAGATAGACGACTTTGAAAACAACGGGTAAATCCCCCGGGGGATTACTGCTTACAAGGTTGCACAAAATGTGAAACCCTCAGCATGTTGACAATTTGTGATCCGTTATGCCTAGGTATCAGGATATAAGAACCTTTATAAGATAGGCAAAGAAGAACAATACAGATATTCAGAGCGGCGAGATATGTAGGCAAAGAAAAACAATACAGATATTTAGAGCGGCGAGATATGACTCGTTCTCCATAGCGGAATGTTTGTTTCGGCAGTGTTTGAAATGTGACTGAATGCCACAAGATCTTTCGAAAAGGAAAGCTTCCGTATTGAAATCTCTTTTCCCCTTTTTTTCCAAATAAATTCCTCTATAACTGATTAGAAAGCGGTTGTTTGGATGGAGGGTCTAGTGAATTTGATCTGGTAAATCTGCAATGCACTAACAAGGGAACCTTGTTTAGTCGAAGTGGACTTTTGAGACGGGATGCATACCACATTAGAGAGCATAAAATGCTGATTCCAAATGTGCCTTCTTTCTGCGAAACGTTTGAGGACAAGTAGTTATGAGAGTTTCTTGAAGTAGAAAAGAAAAGTGCATCTAAGATAAAATGAGTTGCTAAAAGCTCCCTAGCTTTTAAATAAAGCAACCAAGTGTGATATATCTCTTATCTGGAAGTATTTACCAAATAAGGTGCTCTGATAAGCATCACTACTCCATTAGAGCGCTAGAAAAATTTTTACAATAATTTTTCTCTTATTTGCACATGTAATTTTTTTAAATCAATAAAAGCTCATAACTCCTGCCCATAAACGTTCCACAGATAAGGAAGGCAGATTAGAAATCAGCGTTTTATGCTCTTTGATATGGTATACAGAATGTCTCAAAAAATGTGCGCACTGTTTGATTGTAAACAACTCTCTTGTAGTGAAGTCTTTCAAGAAGCTTTAGGTACCATTTTGTAGAGCGAGGTTCCACTTACAATTAGATCTACAGTGTAGCGCGAATCGCCGATCGCTCATTCTTACTGTAGGATTACGGTAGAAACTTTGAAGAGGGTTTTGAGCCATGAAAGGCTGTATTTTGTTCCAAAAAGGACCAGAATAACCTGAAAACTCTCACACTGGGCTAATTAGAGTTGCTGATTCTAAATGTGAAGTTCGCAACTTTTCGTAATGGTTCATCAAAAAATTATGCGAGTAAGCAATAGCGGCCATTTTTTAATTTTCCTAAAAAGTGCGGTTACACCGTTTAAAAAGCTTCGCAATCTGGTGAATGGTTGATGAACTCAGCGTCCATGAAAACCCTATTACACAAGTTTCCACATTTTTTTGAAAATTTTTCAAAACGGCCGCTTTTTTCACAGTGACACCATATATTTGACGTTTCTACCGTAATCCTACAGTAAGAATGAGCGATCGGCGATTCGCGCTACACTGTAAATCTAAGTTGAACCTCGCTCATGGTACCTAAAGCTTCTCGAAAGACTTCATTACAAGAGAGTTATTTACAATCAAACAGTGTGCACATTTTTTTGGGACACCCTGTACATCCCATCTAAAAAGGCCACTTCGATGGTTCCCTTGTAAGAAGCAAACGGAATACTGTATGCACTGGTCAGTGGAGCTTGAAATAAGAAATGCATGCAAGAGACAAAAAAGTTCTTCCTGTTTTACAAGCCTTAAGTATTGTTTGACCATATTGCGATAAAGAAGCATGCAATCGCATAATTTACTCCAAAGGTAGCTATCTTGCGGTCAGAAGATTAGCTCGGTGAATAATCTTCACTATTTCACATTTGGCCTCCAAATTCGCTAATTGCCAGTAGTTCATTACCCGTTGTTTGATTCTAGAATCGCAGTATGAGATGTTTTAACAAAGCACTTTGCCATTTCTCTTTTTTGCTTTCTCGTGCCTTATCGGAGTGTTCGGTTGCGACTATGCAAACCAGACAGCAGTGCAACTTCTTCCGGGGATGATAAGCAAACATCTATCATCGCTCTAAAATTGTTATATGCGCTGAGAAGTAAACTCCTTATCACTCAGAAAAATTACCAGGAATGAAAATGATGTATGTTTGTTTATTTTTGTTGCACTGAGCAAGAGCACAGTCTTGTGAGGGAGAGAGTTCTGTTGTGTAGAAAATCAAATAATTCTTTGCGCATTGTCGCAGAAAGTCATTTTATTAAGCGCATAAAGCTTAAAAATTTTGTATGTCAATGGGTAGGGGAATAATTGTCATGTATACTAATGCATTTTTACTTTTATATCTCGGTCACTATTCATTCTAAGCGTTCTTTCCGCATTTGTAAAACTATTTCATCTTCCTGTTTCTTTTCCAGTCTGGTTTCATAAGATAACAGCGAACTTCTGTCTTTAATGCAACACAAATTGACATCTGTCAACATTTCTTTTCAGATTCCTCAACACATGCGGCCATATATGTCTCCACAAGGCACAGTAATGACCCCTACCCAGCAAGCAGGTCAGTCAAAATAATTTTTCTCGTAACACTGGCATCAGATAAAGTTTGAGAGAAGAGTTTCGGACCTTGAGTTGGCGATTGAACTCGTTTGTTTGAACAATCACAAAAAGTAGCATGGACCGGAACCAGAGAACAAAAGAAAACCAGCTGTGGCGTCAGCTGTGTGAACACTACATCTCACTTAGAAATAAAGTTGGGTGTAGAGGTATTCACTACGAAATACCTTGCTAACAGTCGCTAAGATTGGAAGCATGTCCGTTACTCTTTCCCTACTGAGATTTTCACATAGTCCTTAGACTTGTCTGTTCTGAGGATATCAATGATGACATCACTGTTTTTCTAAATGATAACATCTGGAAGCTCTATTTTAGACTTGGTTATATTGAGTAAAGTTGGGCTTCTGAACTATTTGCTTTCTGCTAAAATCCTACAAACGCTTCACAATATTTCGACAAGTGTCTCTTGTCAGCATGATGCTTGCTCTTTAATCTCTGTCTCCCCAGTAAAGCTGTATAATCCAAATCGTGTGTAGATATTGCTATAGGTACGGTTACTAGGGCGATCCATCATGCTGAGAAGTTCTCGTGTATTCTAATTCTAGCACTAAACTCCTCCTACCTCAACTCATCTCAGAGACTCTAAAAGACCTTTTGCTTTTTCTTGCGGGCTGTTTTACTCTATGGAGCATCAGGGTAAGTTCAAGTTTTCGATGTATGCAATGGTGAAAAGTGCTTGCAAGTTAGAAGAATCGTTTACAAGTCATGAAGCACTGAGGCGTTACCCGTTGGTGGTACTTTGGTCCACTTTTGTTTTAACTTGCGGATTCTTTGATGCAGTGTTTAATATGTGGTTTGGAGACCGAGCCATTGCAGCGGCCATTTGCAAGCCTGGCCGAAATATCTGTCCTTACTCTAGCCCGTCGAACTGAAAGTAATCGAGGACGTTTTCGTGAAGGGTACGGTCTGGCTTGGAGATTTAAGTCACCTGGTTACGAAGACATATGAAATGACATGGGAAATAACTTAGCTCAGGCCTCTAGTCAGCATTCCTTAGCTGATTCCCAGTCAGCATGAAGGAGCTGAATTCATCTTTGCTCGGATACTACTGTTGTACTTTGAGACAGAAGAAGAATTCTAGAATTATTATCTGCAATGGGTAGTCTAATATTTCGCACGATTGATAGTTCGGATTATAGTGGTTTTGATTTGGTCCAGTTAGATCGCACTTTACCGCTGTGAGGGAAGCAATCAAGAAAGATGCAGTCAGCTTGAACGAGCATCTATACCTGTCGAAGCATTTATAAGAGCCTTTTCTTTTCATCCAGGTTGCCATCTTATACCAAATGCCTTGCATCAGTATACATTTCCAATTTCTTAGTCAATAACTCACAAACTAATGACTGAAAAATTGGTGAAACCTCCTCGATGAAACAAGATTACTGCAAAAACCGTGTTTGCTTTGTCACACCAGACGTCCTCATTGTAATGATGAAAACACTGTCGAAAATTACTGTGCGCTACATTGCTGCGATTGTATCGCTCTATTTACTTTTAGGCAGCATTCTTGACGAATTGACTTTTTTTCCCTTTCTGAGACATCATTAAGAGGAATATGCAACACTAGCGAGTCGATTAATGAATGCCAGAAGGAGCGTTGAAGTGCTGATTGCTACAAATGCGCGGATAATCTCCTCTGAATACTTAACTGCTTGCTGCCAGAAAGCCATAAAAGTTGCAAGAAGTGTCTGCATGCTGCAGGTTTCCCATTAGGGGAACGATCCTGCAAATCGTACATTGAAGCTTACCGCTTTTGTTGGTTGAATCTATGGTGTTTCCCAGGCTTAATCGCAGGTCATATGTTCATTAAATCAGATACACGTGGACAGGCAAGGGAATGAACGGGCGCCATCTCATTCTTTCATGTCTGTATCACTAGTATGATTTTATGTTTATCAACATATATTCGAATTGCTGTATTCGAGTGCCTCGTCTTTTTTATCTCTTTCAACAAAGCGGGAAATTTCTTATTTTTCCTTTTTCCTGCTTCTGTGAGCTTTCGTATGAAACTTTAACAGAGTTTTTCAGTGAACCTGACATTGTCATTGATTCATACATTCAGTTCACATTGCTTTGCTGTTCTCCAGTTGGGTTGAGTGTTCTGCGAAGTCACAGACTCGTTCCGCGATTCGCGGTTGCTCTAGAAAACACCGTGTCGCAGAGTGTAGCAAACTGGAGCGTAAACGTTTGACCGCTCTCAACACTTCTTCAAGTGTATTTCCGACTCCCAGTCTCTTAAGTAAACTTCTTAGACTGCTGCGTTCTCAGTCGCTAACTCTTATATCTGCAATCTTCACCTTGCTTCTTTCTTTTAATTCGGAAGGCTAACCAACGTTGCCGTATTATAAAAGAATAACTTTACAGCTGTTTATAGCTGCCTCAAAAACTACTTGCAGTTTCGTCGTTTGACTTTAGCTGCTTCAGAATCATCATTATAACATTTTGTATGCTATATTCCATGAAGTCTTGTGAACTCTTATCTTCAAACAACTTCTTAAATTTCTCCGAAAACCAGTTTCCCCGTTCTCACAAAGTGCATCTCTTGAGAGTACCGTACCAGTCTTCAAGTATATGTCAGTTTACGCATCTCTTTCCAAATCGTAAATGTTATTGAAGTTATTGCCTTGGACTAAGTTGACACTAAGAGAAGTATAAATTTTTAACTTTTGTTTTATCTGTTTGCTTTGAAAGGCTCATATTTCACAAATCTGACGATACAGCTACCAAAAAAATCCGTTTTGCCTACGTCATAGCTACTAAGGTTTCTGCCCAAATGGAGCTTGAATGAGTTGACGTAGGCAAACGTAGTGTACAACATACGATGTTTGACTATTTGTAGCTGTTTCAAGCTTTAATATCATATCTGAGCTCTTTGCGTTTCATTATGCACTATTATGTTTCATTATGCAAGGAACTTTTGGTTCAACATATCAGAGGTAATTTTGATTTTTGACGCTCATTTTTGACGCTTCGGGATCGGTAAGGCGCTATTTCTTGAGCATTCCATCTGAAAAGTATTTGGTCTAGGTACTATTGTTCCGAGACCTCATCAGTAGTAAGACATTGTTCAGTACCAAATTCTGGGTAAAGTAGAATATCTGCTAGCACAAATCGTTATGGCTCGTCTTGTTGATATTTTCTTTTAGCTAGACAGAATTTTTCGAGCGTATACTGTGCAGCGATTTCACACCTTGGATGGTAACTTAAAAGAAACAGCTGGTGGAAATGACTCAGCTCATGATGTGTTCTAGAACCGCATTGTCTGGCCAAGATTGAATTTGTGTTCAAGGTGTAAGAAAGGAGTGTCCGCTTTATGCACAGTTTATCAATTTTTTTTTGAATGTTTACTTGAATCTAGTTGTTATATAAGAAGTGGATATCGAGATTGATTATTTTAGGATCTCTCAAAACTAAGCGTTCAAAGAATGGCGAATAGCGACACAGTCCAACTTATACTTTCTCGTTCATCAAACGGTCTCTGAAAAGGAAAAGATAAACATGCGTCTGGTCTTTTGGAAGGTTGAAAGTGTCGACCCTTTTTTTTGCTTGAATATATGCACAAAAGGAAACATTTATTGGGCAAGTGCATTTCCCATGCTGTGCAGAGTGCCAACGCTCTTTTTTTTTTCTTGCTTTTCGTGGAAGCAGTGCCATGAAACTCATTTGACAACCCGGCCATGACCAACATATATAGTGTTGAAATGCTCCGAACCAGTTCTCTGCATCCTAATTATTGGACTGTGATGAGCGGGTGAACATTTGCATGCCCTTTTGTATGCAATTGGTGTTTCAAATCTCAAATGTTGCCTCGCTTATTTCTGTGGCTAGTTGACTATAATGGCTCCTCATAACTGGGCGTCGAACACGGCTTAGTAGATAATAGCTACACGGCGCATTGCTTCGCTTCTTGGCTCGTATCGCCTTCTTATGTAATCATTGAAATTTGCTCCTATGTATGCGTCCTGCTATTTCATGCTGATTATGGCTTTACGAGAAGGTAACAACGGGAGATGGAGCTCTCACCTTGTCTTCTGATTAGTAGAGGGCTCGGCTTTTTCTATATCTTCAGAGGTCCATTGAGGGAACGGATTTGACATTTTTTATCCTAATGTAATAGTTGGTCTTACCACTAAACACGATGAATGTCGGGGTGGGAGCAACATCGTCACGCCTCACAGTTTGATAGCTAATTTTGAATCGTACAGAGACTCCTGTTGGCCTTCGTTTTTTACACTTATTTTACTCTACCCTTCCACCTCCAGGTGAATGCACTTTTGACAGGCGATCATGTTCAGCTTTTTGAATCGTACTCTTATATGCGCTTCACTTCAGCTAATACTTCCCTCGTTATTAAGCGTCTGATTTTTTCAAATCGGAAACCTGCGTAGTCCATTTATATGGAGGTATCAAATTATCGGGTGTTTGAAACCTCATTCACTCGATACTACGCATGTTTACCTGACAGCTTATTCCTATGATGTATGGATTTGCCGTTCGCTCTCTAGTCTATTTCATTTTCTCACTGGTGAAATAACTATTCATTTAGCGCTCACTTATTTGTTTTCTGTCTTGACTATGCTGAGGATTGTGTTAGTGCGCTATTTATGACTTGTGATCGACAAAATGTGCTTATGGTCAAAAGAGTATCCCTGTAAAATGTATCTCATCTGCTGTTTATCATTTTCCCTTTGAAACTTAGGATTGTTCGTTAGTAAGACTTGACTATCCATCCATCACCCTGACGTCGCTGTATACATTCACGGTGAAAATCATTCTATACTCCCTAGCAAATGCTTACTCTCATTTTTTCTAAGTATCAGAATTTTCTCGGTGTTAGCGTTTTTCATGCTACCATAGCCTACGCAGTTGTGCAAATACAAACTGTTATTGACTGCTTTTATTAACGTAGTATGATTGGTTTGTGTTTTTGTTCAGAAAACAGCAGCCGTTGTAATTGACTTCTATCGGAAAGCGGAATAATTTGTCGCATGTTGTCTCGATGGGAAATTAGTTCTCTGAGAGGCTCATTTCTCATTCGGCTTCGACTCGAAATAGAAAGAATTGAAAAGAATGCAAAATTTACTAATTCAACTGAGCATTCTTCTTTGAACAGCGCTAGCAGCTGAAGTCTGCATTGCTGGCGTAGTTTGAATATCTGTTTATCGTTATTGTTGTCCTGTATTTTCTCCTCTTTAGTCTGGTTCTCAAACTTTGATATTTGCCAAGCTTAGTCGTTTGAAGATAATTATAAGTAAGTGTCAGATTATGCCTTTGCTGTTGCTCACCTGTTCATTAGTTCGTTTGTCTCTGCCTTTGTACATCTGCTCCTGTTTGTTTGCTCAAACGCAATCATTGCAATGCAAATCTGCTGGGCAACTAAAGCCTAATATAATATTTCATGCATTTTTGCCTTGCTGATAACGTAAATTGCATAAGAGGTGAATTATCCCTTACTATGCTTCAGAGTTTTTTTGCTGTACTTGATGCCCGATGACTACTAATGTGAAACCAAAAACTGCGGAAGTCCATGAGTGCGCCGCTTGTGATCATAGCCACAGTTTTGTATGTGGTAGAGCGTGTAGAAAAAAATGTGCACCATTGAGTTTTTAGTAATTTTTTGCTTTTTCAAGGCTTTTCGTTTGTCATCTGAATTTGTTGCCCCAACATAGAACTCGCGAAAAAAGTGTCTCTATTGATCTAGCAAAAAATGAAGTCCGTTTCCATTCGAGAGCTCTGCAATCTCACTGCCCGCTGTGGAAGTTTTCGATTACAATATGCGCTTTCATTTGAAACAACACCTTTGCGCTTGATTACTCCGGTGTGGCTCATTGCGTGTTCGTGTCACAAAAGGCTCTAGCCTAGAGAGCGCACGTCATTTGCAAATCTGTTCTAGATTTCACACGTACGCCGTTTCTAATGCAATGGAAATTGCCATCATGATTTCTTTCTCTCTTTTTTCGCATATTGTTGGCCAAACCGCATTATCAGCTGTGACGAAATGGATGTAATTACAGCGGTCAGCTGTTGCTTTGATAACGGCTAGTCTGTTATTGAACTTGGGCGGAGAAATTCAATCTTCGTGTGCACATTAAAGCTGAACTGAGGTTTTTATTCTCCTGAAAGCAGATTAGGATACTGGGGTTTTTCAATAGTAGATTCTTGAGGAACGAATCCCCGGATGCATAACTTCAACAATCCTTCATTTTAGCGAATCCTGAAATGAAATCGATAACTTCCCATTTCATTTTTCTCAACCTTACTTATAATGCGAGGGCCATCTCTATCTTAGGATGAGAACTGAGTTTTCGATTCAGTTTCGGCACCAGGCTCGATTTTATTCGAATTCGCAAATCCTATCCAGAATCTGCCCGATTGTTTTCAGCTTTTTGCTTTGATAAATATTCAACTGCTTAGCTGTTGGCAAGCCTGTACATTTAGGGAGAAAGAGTGTTTTTTTATGTATTTTCTGCATACCGTACTCAGTGTTAGCTCATAGTCTAGTGGTTGTGCAAATGTTTTCGCGAATTAATTTCAGTTGAGCATTGTTGTTTTTCCGGTCTGCTAGTCTAGATAAAATCAGATCTTGTTGCTCCTTATTGAACGAAATTCGACTATCGTATTCCGTTTGTGCAGCTCCATAAAGCTAATGACCTTGCTTCATTTGTACCGCTTATCTATTTAGATTGGTTGGTTTTTTTTGTAAAGTTTTTCAAGCTCTACGATTTTGATTAATCCATTGCTTTTACGTCACTCGATTACCTCTTACATCGCGCGGAAATTGTCGCACTTGTCTGCTGCATCGTTGAATTGGACTCATTAGCAGTTACACACAGTCGTGCATGTTGCCCATTTTCGTCGTATTTCTACCTGTCTGCATCTAGATGTGCAAATCTCAATCTCTCTATTGCAAATATCTTCGATAGTAACCTAACATTGAGCTTTGAATATTATCGTATGCTTATGCCCTCTGAGTCTATTGAGATAGAATTTAAGTTATTACGTAGATGTAGATCTTGAGCTCGGGTAAGGGCCTGCGGAGCGTTTGCACTGAATTATTGCGAAAATAATCGAAATTCTAGTTTGAATCGGATACCAGTCTAATGCTTCATCCCAACAACTTTCGCTAAAGCTCTGATTGCCATCATTCTTACACTCATCATTGAGTGTATGGCATCATCTTATACGATCTTCTAAGATGCATAAGTAACTGGAGGGAAAACTGTGATATTTAACATGGTTCACAAACGCTCGTAGTTGTAAGACAAAACAAGATTTTTTTCAGTTTTTTCTCAAGCGTATAATGTAGTTTTGACATCATATGGTTTGAAGTTTGGATTTTGAAGAATGAAGTTTTTTGATTTTAGCTTGATTGAATGATAGGAATTGTGTTCTGTGGGCGCTTGACAGAAATTAAAATGCTTTTGTTGCTACCTCGATCTCTGGTTTTCTTTTAGTCTTTGTTTGATGTTTGGGTGTCTGTAGTACAACTTGGGCAGTTCGTACAGGAAATCTTTGAGAAAAGTGGGTTTCCCCACACTACCACACTGACAGGCGCTTAATCCGCCACGGGGAAAAATGAACATAAATGGACTAATCCCAATTTCAAACCAATAGTGTTACCTAACAATAGTGTCCTCCATTCGAAGCTTATTTAAAAGCAGGTTTGTACTGTCTTTCATTAGTGAGAGTGTACTTCACTTCATCAATTTAATCGAATGCCAAATTCATTAGCGCTACCTTCAGATCTTTTCAGCACGATATTCACATAATCTGTTGAAAATGCGTTTCTATGGTTTTCTAATGAATTTGATAGAAATCTGTTTACTCTGTTCAAGATTTTACCTGTTGTATAAAAACAGTGTTTATCCCAGAATCATCATTTTAGCTCCGTCATTCACATTTCCAAGTACTTCGAATCGCCACGCTTGAGTTCGTTGATCCGCATACACCCACCACTTCAGATGTACTCTCACTATCCTCCTAGACAGACTTGCACGGATAACATGGTGGGCTGTCGACCGTCACATCAACCCATCATCACCTACGAAGTCGTCGAACCCCAACATGAGAACCTCATGCGAATTCCGAGTACTGCTCGCCCTCGAAACGCTTCCCCAGTGTCTGACGAAAGTCCGCGAAACTGTGAATCTTCCCAAGAAACGTTGAAAACGAACACACAACGACGGGTGCGGCGAGTGCGACCGCGCAAAGCAGTTGCACGACAACTCGTCCTTGATGAAGAAGAGATGCTCAAGATACCTAGTCCGGATATGCTGAATAGTATGATGCGAGGTGTCGAACTTAATGGTGAGTTGTGATGACCACGTAGTCTATTAGACTATTAGTTCTGTGTTTTATCCTGGCGAACTTGTCTTGATTTATAATCGGCTCGTTTTGTGGCGAACTGGAAAGTTGTGGTTTAATCTCATTTGGGTTGGACACGAGTTTTCGAGTGCGCAGTCGAGTTATTGTTAAGTGTCTTGAGTGTCTTGTCTTATACGAGCATCCCATTCATCACAACTATTTTGATTGCTCCAGAAGTACAGTTATCCACTGTTTCTAAATCTTTTTTTAGCAGTAAAACTGGCATAACAGCTTTGAGATTTAGAATGATGGGCACAACTGCTGTTCTAAGCCTTTCATTTGCTCATAAACGCTTACAGGCAATCTGACTCTATGCGCATAAATACAGGGTGTCCCAAAAAAAATGTATCGAACGTTTGATCGTTAATATCTCTCTTCCCATGAAGTCTTTTGCCTTGCTTCAGGTACTGTTTTGTAGAGCTGGCTTCAACTTAGATTTGTATCGTAGAACGAATCACCCATCTCGCTTCATTACTGTAAAATTACGGTAGAAACTTGATACATATGGTGTCAATGTGGAAAAAGCTGCCGTTTCAAAATTTTTCGAAAAATTGTGAAAACTTGTGTAATAGGGTTTTTGTGGACGCTGAGTTCAATACTCAACTATTCGCAAGATTACGAAGCTTTCTAAACGGTGTAACCGCACTTTTTAAGAACATTGAAAAAATGGCCGCTACCTCTCAGCTGGCATAACTCTTCAATGAAGCATCATAATAAGTTGGAAACTTTACAGTTATAATCAGCAACTCTAATTAGCCTAGTGTAAAAGCTTTCAGGCTGTTTTCCTTTCTTAAGCAAAATATGGCCTTTCATATCTTAAAACCCTCTTTGAAGTTTCCACCGTAATCCTACAGCAATGAAGATAAATGAGTGGTTCGTTCTATAATGCAAATCTAAGTTGAAGCCAGCTCTACAGATTGGTACCTAAAGCATGAGAAAAGACTTCTTTAGAAGAGAGATATTAACGATCAAACGTTCGATACATTTTTTTGGGACACCCTGTATTATGTACAAACAGCTGATCTCTCTTTCGCAAGTTAACATCGTTATTAGCCATGCGATCATGCATTCCTTTTCGGAGGAAGTTTGCTAACAAATCAGATTTTTTTTTTGAATAATCTGTGTGACAGCTCAAGACAGCTTTACAAGACTATTTATATTCGCTAAGTAATCTTTGAAAGCTGTAAGCGGAAGCAAGATTGTTTTCTTATAGCTAGCTAAACTAGTGAGGTTGCTCATGTGTATTATTGAAGTAATAAATGGTTGACATATTTCCTTGAGAATACCGTTTGAGTAAAGAGTAAGATGAAGGAAATTAGTACAACTCTAGGTAATTTCTCGAGAGCAAAACGGTATACTCAGTTGCAACTTATTCGCTTCAAGATTGGGTGATAGAAGTAAATGTGAATTGAGAGCATTATGGGAGCGCATTATATATTGTACATCATATGGAAAGAAGGAAGTCAGATTATCTTTCTTTTTATTCTTCTCGTCACTTTTCCTGCAATGCAGTCTGCGAATAGACAAAAATGCGACGGCTTCCTCGCTTCGTTCTTCATCTTTTCCAATATTAACAGGGTCCATTTCTGCCAATCACGTGTTTTCAGGCGATTCCGCTGCTGCTACGCTCTTAATTATGCATCATAGCGAGCTCGCCTTCCTTCCGCTTCTTTAATGGCATTCTCAGATGCTTTAGTGTCCAGTCACACTTCTTTTCTCATTTTGTGCTTTTTCTCGCAAAAAAAGAAGTTAATAGCAAGATATATTAGCTAGCAGCTGCTTTTTCTTCAACTACTTTAGGCTGTGCTAATCTTCTCTTCCTTTGCATTCCTCCTCATTTTTACGGACTGAGAGTATCTTTGCAAACATTCATCAGTTTCAATTAGTGCAGCATTTCCAATGTATTAAGTGATTACCACTCAACTACATGGAGCTTTCTCTGTTTGCCAAGTGCAGTCTCCTCACAAGCTGTAGCCTGCATCACAAAGCATTCATATTTTACACAAGTACATCACTATGGTAATGAGATTTCTTCGATGTGAACTTTGTGGAAGTTGTGGCACAAGTGCGTTGTTAGCACGGGACATATGCTAGAGATTATCCCAGTCGGGGTCATGAAGAAGTCTCGTTTTTGCAGATTTTTGCAGAAGTTATACTTACTAGCTCCTCACAAATACAAATGTGAAACTAGAGAAAACTCAGAGATGTGGTGGGTTGTAAATGAGATGCTGTAATTGAGACTTCAGAAGGTATGCTATGTAGGTCAAGCAATGGGTTATATGAAGTTAAAAAAAAGCACCAAAATATCTAATTCAGGTTTGATTATTGGGCAGATTGGGAATATTGCTGTCGAGACGGGAAACTTCTGTCCTTTTCTACCCCCTCTCCGCTATTATACAGAGTGTCCCAAAAAGATGTGCACACTGTTTGATCGTTAATAACTCTCTTGCTTTCAGGTTTTTTGCCGAGTTCAAGGTACCATTCTGTAGAGCGAGGTTCAACTTAGATTTGCAGTGTGGAGCAAATCACCAATCACTTTCCATTACTGTAGGATTACGGTATGAACTTTCAACATACAGCGTCACTGTGGAATAGGCCTTGTGATAAAATAATTTCAAAAAAATCTGAAAATCTGTGTATTAAGGTTTTCAGGCGTGCTGATTTCAGTACATAACTTTTCATCAATTTTTCAAACTTGTTCGCGTATTCACTTTTTGAGGGACATTGGGAAAACAGTTTTTACTCTAAATCTGAAATAACTTATGAAAGAAGCACTATACTAAGGTGCAAACTTCATATTTAGAATCAGCACCTTCAATTAGCCGAGTTTGAGAGTTTCTGGCTTGTTTGGCTTTCTTTCTGAGGCAAATTGCGCCCTTTAATGGCTTAAAACCCTCTTCAAAGTTCCTACGTAATCCTACAGTAATGAAGAGCGATCGATGATTCGCTCAAATCTGCAAATCTAAGTTGAACCTCGCTCTATAGAATGTGGTACTTTAAGCTCTACAAAAGACATGAAAGCAAGAGAGTTATTAACGATCAAACAGTGTGCACATCTTTTTGGGACACCCTGTATGTGTCCAAGTGCTAGTATCCCATTTCACCTCCACAGCTGGAAGAAGGCCCGATCACATTTAGTAAATTCACAATCCCATTGTGTTTGCGATCGTTCAGTGAGTGGTCAACAAAGACAGGATAGCTAGTACTGCCTTCGGACTACTGGTCTTTTACGCATAAGGATGACACATGCGAAAAGAGGTAGTCTTTGAAGGCAGCGTCTTTTGAAAGCGTTTATTCCTTATTCTGTTTATCCCCGCTTGCCTTTCAACCTTTAATCGCTGCTGAGGCATGAGAAAATGCCCGACCGCGTTGATACAGCTTTTATGATAAGAGACACTATTCTCAGCTGCTTGTATAGCCGGACGTACAACTGCTATTTTATGTCTGATGTGTTGAAGTGTTGTAAAACTTATTAAAATATGACTATCTTTAGTCATGTATGATGTACATTCGTAGTATTGAGGTGAGCTTGAGTAGGGTATGTAATAGATGGAAACCTTCAAGGATAAGCTTACAAGGGAACGATACTCTGTGTCAGCGGCCTTTTAAGATGAAGACTACACTGTTACACTCGCCTTGAAGCGCTGATTCCAAATCTGGCTTCCTTTTTCGCTAAACGTTTATTTGAAAAAAGGTATGAAGGAATAACGCAGCAAAGGAAATATGGTCGGAATGTCAAAACCGCCGCTAAGAAGTGGTTTAATGGCTACTGTGGGTAGCCTCGCAAGTTAATGCAGGTTTAGGTTCGAGTCCTTTTGTGTTCTTCAGTTTTGCATTGCCTAAATAAAGTTTTTCTTGAAAATCAGGCATCCTCGACTGTATTTCTTTTAAGCGACCATTGACGCGAAAATCCTTCATAACTTCTTCTCGAGAAACGTTTAGCAGAAAAGGAAGTCGGATTCGGATTCAGCGTTCCAAGACGAATGTGAAGGTATAAGTTTCATTTCAAAAGGCCGCGGACACCAAGTATCGTTCCCTTGTTGGACATTTCTGTAAGAAGATTCTCATTACAATAAAACCAATAATGGGGACGAGCGTTATGTTATGAGGTGCCGCTATGGCCGAATCGGACTCTGGTTTGATCCCGCTCCTGGGCCAACCAAGCCCTCTACCTCCCGCGGCTGGTAAATCGGAACCAGAGTAATGCGGGAGGACAAATTACTGACTTGGTATCCGGCTGGCCCGCGCAAGTCACTGTTAAAGGCTCGCACGCATTCAGTAGTGCGTTCGGCGGATGTCCAGAAGGTATTGAAGACGCCGAAGCTTTATCCTTCAACCTCAGTGATCTTTGAAACTTAGCAACTGATAACTTCAAGCAACTTCTATAGCGGCATTAAACTGGCAACTGGTGACAGACGGAGAAATCGTGCCATTTGGCCTCTTCTCCAGATTCCGGCACCTTGTTGACAGTGTGGAGTCAGTATGAACGCCTATCAGTGGCGCAGTGGCGTACCGAGAGAGAGGGGGGGGGGGGAAGGACTTACAGGAGTTGTAAAAATGTGCAAGTGACTTGTTTATTCTTGTGAACAATTCAAATAATTTTTAAAATTTTAAAAAAAATCCAAGTTAGCTTTGTGGAAAATTTTTTTTCCGGGGACATGGCTACCGCCACGCCCTTTTTTTCTAGATTGTAGGGGTTATGGACCAGAGAAAATTTTGAGATGCACCCTAAAAAAATTTTCGGAGTGTGTGGCTAACGTCACGCCCTTCATTGAAATCTTTTTTGCCGTCGCTCCCTCCCCCCTCCCGGACGGAAATCCTGCGACTGCCATTGTCAAACGGTTATGTCTGATTATGCTATCGTTCGTAGATTCGAATTTGGAGACGTATTTTGGACATTCGAGTTCGAGTAATGCAATATTCGCAAATCGAATAATCTTGTTTGGATGTCTTTGGAAAGTTGATTTTTCGATCTGCTTTCGTTCGATATGGGTTTTTTTGGTAATCCCGCTTAGTCCGAAAAGCTATGGTTAGCCAAGGTTCTCCAGACAGTAATTCGGGGACTAAGAGCTTGGATAAAGTGAACCTGCCAAGAAGGCAACCTTCAAAACTTGGGAGGAGCCTAAGTGGGTAAATAAATCGCTGCCACTATGGAATGATTTCTTCTTTGCTAGCGTTAGCTTGCACTACTTCGGAACTTATGTAACGTAAGCATCCAGAAACTTCTCTCCCTCTCCCCCTCCCTCCCTCCACGTTGCAATCACGGTTTTCTACGTCACAAAATGACAGTAAACGACGTGCAAATTCATGTTAAAATCTATTTAGTTCGGAAATTCTTGAAAATCTTCTTTTGATGTGCATTTTTAGCACAACTTCCTATCATTATGCACATTTTCAAAAACTTCGCACGCTTTTGAAATTTGATAAAAAAAATTCGGGAATTTTGAAACTGGATCTTGTGGAAAAGGATTTTGGTACTGAATGTTTTGCGCGGTATCTCGATACGAACTCACGTCAACGAAGACAAACACCCAAGAAACTAGAAGAAAATGGCTCTCAGATGATGTCCAAAGTTTCTATGAAAAGTGGTTAGTTCTTACTTGGGAACACAAATTCCAAACACGCTGTAGATAGACGTAATGGAAATTGTAGTGATATACAATGCCCATGATGTTCGAAGGTGCAACTCTTTTCTCGATACCTGCTCTGCGCATTGGGGCTCTCCGGAGAGAACAGATATGCAAACAACAAATTTATCGTTGCTTTCCTCGAAGAACTTGCGGCGTACTCCATTTATGCGATTGATGTGGTTTGTGATGAGCACTAGAAAACAATATGACCCATAGTTCTGAATTTTTATGAGATGTGTCTACGATCAGAAACTGTGTGTTCTCCGCAATCTCTTCTTTGATACAGGGTTGGTGAAATGATTATATGAAAAGGACTGCTGCGGAAACTTTCACTTCAAACAGCCGAATCATGTGCACCGAATGGAAGTCTGCGCTCTTTTATTAGTCCGTTTATTGGCACGCCGTCCGAGTCTGCCGCTGTTTACTTAATTCCAAGAACTCGCCAGCCGTGTTCCGTTCTCAGACGTTCACATACCACAGCTGCTTTTGAGTAGCTTTTAGTGATTGCTGGACGGATTTTTAGGTCAGTATGTCTGTCCGAATAGTTGGGATGAGGTTGACATGTTCAAGTCAAAAAATTTCATCCAATTTAACTTTTCAGTGTCATTGAAGTATTTCTTTCAGTGTACACAGCTGGCGCGCAACCGCATACTCCTCAAACACCTCAGCCACCATACACACCGAACGGCAAGTTTTTACATTATTGTTAAGTGTAAGGAGAGTACATGGGGAGATGTGGAAAAAGAGATTGTTATCTGGCTATGTTTTCTTTTCATTGCTAGGAATGAGCGAGCGATGCTTTGAAAGCATATAAAGGGAATTCAAATTTCATGTATTCATAGCTTTAGAATCGTCTGCTTCTTCTTATGAATGCAGCATATCTCTAGAAAAACAGGCAGTATTGATTTTTATGGGAGAAACTGTTTACATCGTTAGAGTTTTGCCTGAGGTGTCTTCAGAATATGAAGCTCAGTGATTTTTATCTTTTCTTTTTCTTAATTTTAGGATGTGCGCGGACTGAGCAGTTCGTAGCCAGCAAGTTGAATGCCCTTATAATTTGAAAAGCATATTATGGAGAAGGAAACCTCATATATCTCAAGAATCAAACCGCGGTCTTAGTTATGGCTTGAATGGGTGTTTGCATGTGATCAAAAAGCGCTAAAACTATAAAAGATGTTTTTTTGAATTTCTCAGTCCTATTTGGTACTGGAGTTATCTTGAATAAAGTAACATCGTTTAGTCTAAAGCGTGCTTCATGTCTCTCCCTAGGGTGCCCTGATATGCGCGGTAAAGAGCTACTTTAAATGCAAGCAATATACAATTCCGTTGAGAGTAGAAGCGACTTTTAATGGAAAGTTTCATACTCCGTTTTTTAAAAGTGGCCATAAAATTGGGAAAGTGACATTATATGCCCACCGAAAAGTTCACAGAGTCGCTTGTTGCACTTTTATTGTGTATTTCATGTCATAACATTGAATGGTGCGCGTAGAAATGAACAGAGCGCTCGTCGTTGTCACTTGCACTCCTTCATTTCCCAATGTAATCCTCTGAAAAGCTAGTTTGTAGCCGCCATGTCAAACTTTTCACTGACTTGACCATCTTTCACGATTCCAAAATAATATGAATACTTTTTTGGCATTAGAAATTTTATCTCTATGCCAAAAATATTGATTCTATCTACTCCACACGGCATAGTATAACGGAAAGTTACGTAATTTGAGTGCGTGAAATTTCCAATATATCTGCATCAGATTGCATCCAATATACATCAAACTTTCGTCTTGCGCACTCCCTTCATGGTGTTAGGCCTAAGGCATACCTCACGCGATTCGGCCGGATTGCCACTTTCACGCGACTTGGCGATTTGCCAGATTTCTACAAATTTATCGTGCGCGCTTCTCGGGTGCATATTTGGGGTAGCTTGTGTAAGTTGTTGCAAATGGAGCAAGTTCTGACCAAAGACAGACGACGAATTACGAAGAGTCGCTGTTGTGTTAAATCGCGCAGCGACCGGAATCGCGCGAGGTATGCCTTAGGCCTTAGATGTACCTTTAAATTGAACGAGACTGGCTACTCTAAGGCCTAAGGCATAGCAAAGATCGCTCGCTCGATCTTTGCTATGCCTTCACTTATGACCCGCACTCGATTGATCTCGATCAGATCAATCGAGTGCGGGTCCTAAGTGCATAGGCGCGTAGCTACCGTAAGTCATAGCAAAAGCTTTAAGTATGGCCCATGCAAAGCGCGCTAACGACCAATTACGAAGAGTCGCTGCAGTACCAGATCGCGCAGCGACTGGAATCGCGTGAAGTATGCCTTAGGCCTAAGGAGACCGCTCGCGTCTGCGACGCAGTCTGCGTCTCTCTAGCAAACGTCTCTGAACATTCTCTAGCCTTGTCTTCCAGCCGCCAATCCAGTTGAATCAAAACATATGCTTCTACGCAATGTCTTCTAGAAGTGGGGGTGAGGGGGTTTGGGTGCTTTGCAGAAAAAAACTGGTTACTCCGTGCGGCTTGCGAAAATGTAACGCGCTTTGGCTAATCTTATTAGACTCAAAGTAAGTTCCGGCCAAGTTCTTTGTGCCGGTGAAAATGAACGAGTCCTGAAAAAAAATTGCTAAGGTGCTTACTAGTCAAAGCGGCCACAGCAACGTTTTGTGTTTGTTCTTACTTCAGTTCTACTGTGATGGCGGAATAAGACTGGAGATTCCAGTTGTTGCTTACAGGCTCGAGATTTCCACAGCCTACTCCGTCACCGCAGTACGCTCCAGACATGAGATCTCCATCATTGATGTCACCCACACAAGTACCGATGACACCGCAAGCAGCCATGCCAAGACCTATGAGCAATGGTAATCCCATATGGAATTCAAAGGTGATTGTATAGTGTCCGAATTGTAGGTGAAATGGTCGCACAGCCTATACGAGTAGTGCCAACTCCACAGCAACCTGTAATGCCTAGCCAGTTCTTTACCTACGAACCGAATGTTCTTATGAGCGGTGAGTTCATCGCCTGGTCATCTTGGAATTCGGGAAATCTCGTTTTAGTACGACCTGAGATATGCCTCGCTGGATGCGTTCTGCACATGTTCGATATGGAGAAGATGTTCACGGACAAGATGGACCTACCAAATATGGTCCTTGCCGTAAGAATGCATGGCGGAGACATCGAATTTGGTGCGAAGGCATATAGTGAAAGAGTTGGGGTCATAACGCATGTCATAGTAGAGTCAATAAGGACGCAGCATGCACATTTGGTTAGTTATACTTCTATTCTGTATTGGAGAAATGCTATTAAAAGACAGAATTTAGGCCTTGAAAGATCGCAAGCGTTTAGTGACAATGCAGTGGTTGGTCGATGTGTTGATAAAAAAGCAAATGGATGTTCCGTGGAGACACGCCCACCTGCCCTCCGTCTTTGTCGATGGCTGTCGGCCTTTACTTGGAAAGGTAGGACTATTCTTAGATTTGTGATCAATAGCTATCGCTGATGTCCCATTTCTAGCACTTGTGGGGCACAGAGTTTTCCACCTTGTTTACAATTTCAAATTCATCGTGTAGCCCACAAATTTAGCTTATTATCTTAGGGAAGCTGAAAGTGCCTTTATTCTCCCATCGCAGAGTAGTAAACTTGTTTTGCAATGTGCAGGCTTCTCTGGAATATGGTAATCAAGTGACTTGTACATTCTGTGTCAATCTATACTCTCTGTTGCGCAGGAACTATGCATCCGCAACGCACAGGCCTTGCATGCGGAACCTCAGTTAATGAGGACAGTTTAGAGCAAAGCAAGCTCTACAAGACAGTCTACAAACTTTCGCGGAAATCGTGCTCCACCTGAAGTTGGAATCCCAAATATAAAATTTTTTATCCGAAAAATCGTATCTCCGTTCATAGACGTCTTATGGATCTCCAGTTTGCACAGGCATGTTTCTTTACACTAGACATTCACCTGCATAGTTTGTGGTATTTTTCCATGGCTACAGTACGAGAAATAAAAACGGGTCAAAAGTGCGAATATGTCGCGTTTTTCGATTTTTTCAAACAATTTGATTTTTCCCGAAAACTAACGCTTGTCTAAAGCTGAAAATTCATGGTTATACTCCTAAAGTTTCATACTACAGAATCACCCATGTGAGAAAAGCTCAGAATTGCTTTGGCAAAAATAGCCAAATTTCGTTTTCTCAATTTTCAGCTATGTAAAAACCGCGAAAATGTGCATACGAGTGTCTTGTATAGTGAGTCCATGCGTGAGCAAGTTAAGGGCTCCCAGAACTTTTCTGAACGGAGGTACGCTTTTTTTCGCTTTTTTAGACCCTAAGTGCCTTATGAAATTTGGCTCCTAACTCTACGCAAATCAAATGGCGCAAAGGTTCGAGCTTCATTTTGTAGAGCTTGCTCTGATCTATCGGTTGATACCCCACTTACTTACTTTCGTGGGCACCCTTCCACGATATTGCATGTTAAAACACGATGCGACATTATTTTCCGGACAACCTAATACATTGTGTCTCAATCTTTACTCTCTTTCGCGCATGAATTACACATCCGCAACGCACACGCCTTGCGTGCGGAACCTCAGTTAACGAGGTCAGTTTGGATGCCCAAGAATACGCGGCGAACTTGGCGCACACCTGTGGTGGCGACTACGACAATGCGAAGGGAAGTACGTGATTGACACAGACTATACTTAACACGTTTCGGACCGCGAAATCGCGCGCGGCGAAAAAGAGTGCACTTTTAGCCATTAGCCAACAAAGGGAGCTTATTTCGAAGGCTATGTGCTACATCTGTAATCAGCATGTCAGATAAGTCCCATACACAAAGTTCTGAGTGAATTTGAAGTGTTCAAAATTTGTCGCTTGAGAAGGACTTCTGTGCTTTCCTGAAAAATAGGAACAAGAACTCAGTTTGTAGTAGTATCCAAAAGTGTCTATGTTGTAAACGGTACACATCAGTATTGAAACTACGGTTATTCTCTTTGATAACGAAGCAAAGAAAAGTTGCGACGTCGCACGCGTCGTTCGCGTTGCCGCACTTCGTTGCAACTGATGTTCGATTTGTGCTAATATCTCCTAAACGAATATTGACGGCACGACCCTACGCAGTCATTTAAAAAGTAGGAACTTAGGCCTTTGACTTGATAACCTTGGACTAAAAGAAAGCCTCCTGTAAACGTCAAAAAGATTCTTCATGACAGCGTGCTGCACCATATGCAGCACCGGTCCGAAACGTGTTAACCAGTTGATAAAATCCAACAATCAAAAGAGCTGCCGTGATCCGCTCGCTTCGCCCACCGAGAACCTCTTTTTTGCGAGAAAAGGAAATCAAACAGCTAACAGTAGCCATCACGTACCTTGATATTCTTGCATTGATCTATCAAACACTGAAAGCTCATCATAAATGCGCTTTGTGTGATCATTTTTGTTACAGCTGGTGTCATTCTCTGGCTTCGACGAAGGTGAAAGAGCGGCGATGAAGTACATGGTGGAGGCAATGGGAGCGAAATTCACGCCTTATCTCAGCCGTTCCAATGACTTGCTTATTGCGAAAAGGTAGCTTTTGCGTGAGCGTAATATCGTTACGTTGCGCCTGTCTCTAAAACGAATCTTGCCGTCCATTTTTTTTTCTATCAAACACTGAAGTTCCATGTAAGCGGTCATTTATCCCCAGAGATGGAAGAGATTGATATGTGTTCGTCACATGCTGTGTCTGTCTTTCAGATGGCATGGAATTTGCAAATGCTCTCCTTGCGTGCTCCTGTTAATTTTGCTTCAATTTACCAACTTGCTGAAAACATGCTGAGAATGTTGTTTTAGCGCTGGTATAGAGAAGGTCACAAAAGCTCAAGAATGGGATATTCCTGTCGTCAACTATCAATGGCTAGCTGATAGCTACGCTGGACAGAGGGTGGAGATTGATAATCCCAGATATCAGGTGCTTGTGACTTTCAGGCTGGACTTGCAAGGGAAGAAAACCAACTGACCACGTTCTCTTAGGACGGATGTATACCGGTATACTTTTTCTGTACGCTGAGCTCAATCCGTATTAAGGAGCTGCAGTCGTTTTTCCTTTCGAGATCGCGCGGCTCATGTTAAGTGCAGGCCTCGTAGCGCTGCTAGCAATGACAAATGGGCTAGTGGATAGTGTACCCTCTATCTCTCAGTCTCTATGTCACATTTACAATCCAGTGCGGATTCACAGTGATCGAAACAGAGCTTGATAGGGATCGTCAGATCGGTCTGCTTCGGGTTCGAACCCTCTTAGTGTAAAACTTTTGTTGTATAGTTCGTTTTAAACATGAAGCATTCCACGTCTCAGTCATTTTTCTTTTATCTAAAACTGCAGAAAGCTTTTTGACAAAATCCCACTTTTTTTCATAAAAACTGCTTCCAAAAGAGAAAATTCATGTTATGCGCAAAGATATTGTTTGATCCCAAAGTAATCGAAGTAGGAAAGATCTCGCAATGAGCCAAGCTGACAACGAATATCCCAACTATGTTACTACACCCTTCTTGTCCACACTGTCCTAACAGATCGGACGAAACATCGGGCTTCTGAAACCTGTAATGTTTGAAGCCTGAAACGGTTTTGTACTCAAAAGAGATTATGTATAGATCAGCTCAAGTTTTACATTTAAAAGGAGTTGACCTCAAAAGTACACCATATACGTAGTCTAGCACACTATCCACTGAGCTACCCAGCGCCATTGGCGCAAGTACTAAACCTGTTATGATTTGACGTATCGAGGAACGTATATGACAGTACATATCTCTTTTTGAGAGGCACGGTCAGTGGTATCCTCCCCTTTCTAGAAACCTGCTGTTCAAAGGTAGCTTATGTTTTTTCAGGTAGGTCAGCCATGTGAAGGTGTTTCGCCCGGTCCTTATGCACTAGAGATGGTCAACGACCAATTCAAGCAGCTACTTCGTAAGTGCCTTGAGGAGTCATATCTGACTAAGTATTTGAAATTGCGTTTAGTTGCCTGGAAAATGCCCATAATTGTGTCACCGGAACAGTGGCGGCGTTCCTTTGACACGAAACAAGCGGTTGAAAATGACGAGGGGGTTTTCCCCAACAAGAAACTTCGGTGAGTTAAAGAGGTGCTACCGTTTATTTGCTCTCTGGTTTAATCCATGACGATTTCAATCATTTAGTGCCCAGTCAGCGCCTCCCAGTGAAGAGGAGATAGCCGCTAAGGCCGAAGAGCGTAAGAAAGCAGGTGGTAAGCACCCCGAGTATGTGGTAGCCTTTTGCGGAATAGATGAAGAGAACAAGCATGTTCTCACTCAGGTTTGTGTGTTGCAGTTGTTCACGCGTTCCTCTTTCTGTTCGTTCCCAGTCATTAATCCATCCACAGTGCTCGATTATAAGTCCGTAGCGCATGCCTTCTTTCTAGAAACTGCGCTACCTTGGAGGTCGTGCATGCGAGGAAATTTCTGAATGCACGCATCTTGTCACAACCAATGGACGAAGAACTGAAAGACTTCTGGAGGCAATTTGTCTTGGAAGGAATATCGTGAATCCATACTGGATAGTACACGGATATGAGTGTCGGCAGTGGATGGGTAGGCAGCCTGATAGGACTTTGTGGGATGTTTGAAGAGGAAGGCCTTCTTAGATACTCTGGACTATTTTTTGCACGACGAGGATCAAGAAAGGAATCTCGGATATAACTGCAAACGCAGTGTACTTAGGGCGAGGCATAGGAAGTTGTTTGAAGTGAGCGAAGAGACTTTCAACTGAGCCGGTATAATTTTGATCGTGTTAGGATGTTCAATTCTACATCACTCCTTCTGTTGAACCCAGCCGAGCAGTCCTCAGCAAATTGATACGACTTGCTGGTGGTATCGTACATGATGATCGACCTGCTCCAGCTGAGATAGGTAATATTACAGGTTGTACGAGTTGTAAATATGTAAGGGTCTTATTTTAGCGAGGTGTATAGAGACTGACGCTCCCTATATAGTGATCAGCTGTGAATGCGATTTGCGAATGGTTCAGTACCTACTCGAGTGCAATTTTCGTGAGCTATTTGTTCTGGAAAATCTTGCGAACTTTATCCCTATGTGGTACATACATCGCTTGTCTTTTTCAGCTGTCTATAACACTGACCTGGTACTGATTGCGCTAATCCGTCAAGAGCTGCAGCCTCACCCGCTCTATCGAGTCAACACCGCATCCCTAGTACGTCCTTCAGTGGCACAACCGCCACCTCCAAGTCATCCACAATATCGTCAGATGCCTCCGAAAACGCCCGTGCAGCAGCAGGCACATCGAGTCAAAGCTTAGAATTGACACTGGGGGACATGCTGGTATTCTCTTCCGATGGCACTGGTTATTTTTACTGCTCAAATTTGTATGCTTTGTTAAGCTTTGTAACTTGACAACTTGATCTCGGTTTCAGCTGGAAGTCCAGTTTTACGGGTAATAAAAATTTCTTTTTGTAGCTCAATGAAGATTTAAGCAAGATTGTCGATTTAATCTTGAAGGCCTACTAATTTGTGTTATGCGTTATTTGATAAAAAGAGGCAAATCTGTAGTAGCCAGGTCAAACCTATCCACCAACGGCCGTGGAATATATTAAGTTGGTAAGAAGATTTTCGGACGTTGCCTTCGGACAAAGATTTTGCTTCGATAGGGGCACCAAATATTGCATGCAGATCTTTGAACAGAGGAAAGCAAACACTATAAGACTATAATAATCAAGAGTTAACCAATAGATCTTGTGAAAATAGAGGCAGAATTTTCGGAGCTCTGCCTTCCGTTAACTCCGTGACACTCACAAATACTCCAATATATAGTAGACATGAACTCACATACATATATGCAAAGTCTGTACTCAATACGAGCTAAATTAGCAGGAGAACGAGAGAATTGGAAAGTGAACTCCTCCCCTATTGATCCCAAGCACTTCCCACCTGCACTGTTATAAGCCACGTACAAGAGTACAACTGAAAATTTTCGCATTTATAAATGCATTACAGCCTGAGAAGTAGCAATTTTAGCATGATAATGTCCAAAAACTTTCTTACCAACGTATTATTTAAGCGGTAGAGTAGGTATTCTTTCGCAAGACCACCACTTACGCTTTCGAAGATCATTTAACACATTGATGACGATTGACTATGGCGACATCCAAGTGAGTCAAGACGAGGGAGATCAATTATTTCAACGGTCGATCAAAATCTTACACGTCTTTCGAAAACGATATCCCCTGTTTGGGGGCCAGCAAGCCCGGGTGCAAAGGCTAGCTGGCCATAGCCCAGAGAATAAATAAGGGTTTTCGAAAGGACAGTGAGAGACATGAAATGAAAGAAGCAGTACAATCAAAAACTTTCGGAAGAGGGGGTGCTCAGCACGAAGAAACGGAGGACGCTCAGGAGGAACCAAGGGCTTAGCCGCCAGTATCCGTAGGAGGTAATTAGAGGCGCGAGCACTGCGCGGAGATTTGACCAGGATCCAAGAAAACATGGTTGGAATCCAGAAATGGGAAAGATTTCTCGTAAATTCGCAGGAGAAAACGCTAGAGAAATAAGTAAGCAGTTTCTTTGCGTTTTCGGGCGCATTTACAGGAGAAATGATAGCGGCATTCACTTTTAATTTAAACATTAATCATCGCCAGAAAGCACATTAGCTACGACGAAGTACCTTACACTCAAATTTCAAGATTTTGTTCAGGAATCATTGAATGTAAGGAAACCGAAGTCTTTAAATTGTGACATTAAAAATCTGTAGTAGAAAACCGTTTGGAGATTAAGAAGATTTTTACGAAATTTTGTTCGAATTTGAACCGTTTCGTTATCCGGACCCATTTTTTCAAGAGGCTCTCATAAATACGTTCTTTGGTCTAAGAATAATTTTTTTTATAGATTCTACAAAGACTTCCTCTCCTTCACGTGTCAGGAAGAAATTGACACATTTCAGTCCATTTTGACTTGTTTTTTTTCGAAATTCCCGGTAAGGTGAAAGAGCATTTGTGATTATCTAGAAGCTGTTTAGTTGTTTTCTATAAGAACAAAAGCATTCGAAATTCATATTAGAGCAACTTAATCGTTTTCAGCAACGATTCAGCATTGCCTTTCTCTTCAAACTTCTCGCCTTGCGAATTTAGCCAGACGAGAATGATGGCTTGAAGTTCCTCGCTACTGCTTGTTTTGTCACGATGGGATCTTAGCCCACTTCTCTATATTGGGAGGTTCAATCTGTTTAATCAATAACAGAATGACGTTACTTTGATAGCAGTGCTCATTTTTGATACTGTTCAATCGAAAATGGGGCCACTACTGACTAAAAAAACAGATTGAACTTACGTCGATAGGTAGGGCGAAACTCTTGGTTAAACTGTTAGACATGTAAAGCCAGGTCAAATTCTTTGACACGTGGCAGGAAGATTGACATTCCTTCCTGTGAAGCCGGGACCAAATATATGGTACGAGGAAAGAAGCAATATCCTTCTTTGGAAAATGGGTTCGGATAACGGAAAAGTACCCAGAACTATACTGCTATGATGACCCTAATCTGGTGCAGCGCGCTTTGGATGCGGTAGAAAAGTGATCCGACAAATGGCAGCTTGATATTTCCGCGGAAGAACCTTCATCATGGCGATTGGACCAGTGCCCTGCACGAGTCCGTTTCTAGGCTTTCTGAAAAGGAAGTCCCACTGACTTTCGTAAAAATTAACGAAGTCCCCTTTGACCCTTGCTCTGCGCCCCCCCCCCCCCCCCACCCTCCGATTGTTGGTGGATCCCCCGCATACTCACTTGGTCCTTGAAACATTTACTGCTGCAAGCTGAAATTTCGCGATTTCGGGTCATACTCTCAAAAATCACAAAAATCCACAGAAATTTGCTTCATAAAGTCCACATGGTCACAGAACAGATCAACGAGCAGAAAAAAGAAGAAGAAGGAGAAGGAAGATTGAAAGAAATCATCAGAATATTGGAAAAAAGCTGGACTGAAGATTGAAATTCGAAGGGAGAGGACACGGAAAAGTTGACGCTGGGGCGCGATCATACCCTATAATAAAGCGCAGGGGGGACCATCCGACGTCAACAACCGGCGAAGAATGTTTGCCCAGTTCTCTGAGTACCCTATAATAAAGCGCAGGGGGGACCATCCGACGTCAACAACCGGCGAAGAATGTTTGCCCAGTTCTCTGAGTTAATTCTTGCACTTTCGCCCGCTTCCATACTGTTTACCGTTACGACTCAACCTAAGTGCAACCTATGACGTCATCAATGGTATGATGTTTTCTGCCATCTTCGGTGTTCCCGTCTGCTTCGGTGATGTTTATCACGACGTCAAGCTAAGTGCAACCCCAATTCCGTCGCCTTCAACGCTGTTAGCGGTCGATTTTCTTCAACCGCTTTACATTTTGCTTCATTTGCGAAAATAAGCAAACGTCGGATAGCATCTTCAGGTCGTAACACTTAACATAAATATCTGCATTACATCTTCTCAATTTCTTCTTTATTGGTGCACCACATCATCATTGTTTTTATCACTAAACGCATCTTTACGTGCAAAACCAAAATTTACTCTCAAATTTGAACCTTTCCTCAAAAATCAAGCAAAATGATATTACTCATTGTCCATTTTCCTATTGTGCACCATTCCATTTTTGTTTTTATTCCAAACGTATCTCATCGAAAATTTTCAAATTTTATTCTGAAAAAACCCTTCCACAAGATTGAAGCAAAAGAAGCGAATGGCATGCTGAACACATCTTCGCATGAAAAAATCCTTAAACTCACTATGAAAATCAAACCTTTTTGAAAAAATCAAACATTAGCACACACGGGACAATAGCAAGCGCGATTGGGATGCAATATACAATCGAGCTTTGAAGGTCATTTGAAAAAGGCCTATGCTTTGTGCGATTCTGTAACAAAATAGACAACTCGGAAAGCTCTTTTTGCAAAACCAACAGCATTTACAGATAGTTTCGACATAGGTTTAGGTACAGGTGAAAAAAACAAAAAGCGCGCAATTTATTTCATTCAGCAATTCTGCAACCAATTTGGAAGAAATGGAACGTTTTATGAAAAGGCAATAGTTTGCACTAAAATGTCATACGAAAAATATTCTGGAAGTCTAACTGCTGTCATGTGAAAATGTACCTGAAAGATTATTATATACCTCAAGGCAAAGGTTTTCCATCTTGAACAAACCGCTCCAAATTCCCGCTGATTTTTTTCCAATTTCTGAGCACGATTCCTTGATAGTTTCAGCAAGAAAGTTGCAGTTTTCCAAAATTTGTCTGTGAAATGCTAAGCAAGTGTATTTTCTAAAGAAACCACAACAAATCTGTTCTGTCTTGAAAAATTCACCATCATACTCTATACTAAAGCGCGAGCACGTTTCTTTTGCGATCGACATCCAGCGCTGTTTAAACTTTTCAAATAGCTAAACTGTATAAGAAACAATACCTCTAAAAGAATAACAGCGTGGAGACGTAAATAGCTTTGAAACTTCATTAGACTTGGATGCAAAGACTTTTCCTAGCTAGGAAAGCGTACATACTAACAAAAGAACTTTACCTCTATATTTTCGGATTTTCCTCCAAATCCGAAAAGTTCAAGAGTATTCAAAGCACATCACCGCGATCGTGACCAAAGTTTCTTGGAAAAGCTCTATGTTAACTGAATCTACCTCTAACCCAGCTATGAAGAGACAAGATGGAATGTTGGCTTCACTAACCATCAATTGTAGCTATACTATAAGAAGCGTAAAGTTGCAAAATTTAGCACGTTCAAGGTATATCATAGTCCCAAAATCTTATGAGCAAAGAAAATTGCTTCAGCTGCCAATTAAAACGCCTTTTGTTAGTAAGTATCTTCATAGAATTTACATCCGGAGCCTGCTAAACTAAGCCGAAAATTAGTGATTTTGGAGCGCTTTGGAAAAAAACTGCAGGAGTGTTGGTCAGTTTGTAGAACCAAAGGAGACTTTTGGCAGTCAAATGTTTTGGAGCTGAAGTGGTTGCACGCTTCTAAGAATTTTGTGGAGAGAAAGAGGGATTGTTTGGATTCTTGAAATTGTGGATTTGGAAGTTCGGAAGGTGGCTAGATATATTCAAGAATGTTGAGTTAAATTTTCTTTGACTCAGTTTTGCGAAGAAATAAAAATAGCACATTCAGAGGAAGTGGAAGTTCCGCAGTAGAGGGACACTTAATGTGAGGAGCAGGGACCAGATGGGAACAGTCGGGAGTGTACATGGCTGGGAGTTTTCTGTCGAATGTGAGAAGGACACTACGGCATAAAGTTTCAGCATCCGAGGATCCTAGCAAGATGTGGGAGGAAAAAATTTTTGGAAAGTACAGTATGTGTCAATCGTTATCAAGTAACATTGGCCGAAATCGCGCACCAGCGCAAAGAGTTCGCGCTGCATTTGCGCGTTTGTAGGGCTGCACGTCAGGAGGTACGTCGGGCGCGGCGGCCGCTCTTCCGCAGACGCCGCGCAGAAATTTTGGGGCCTCCAAGACTCCCCGCCAATAGAGATTCCGGCGGCAAAAACAGGGGG
The DNA here is from genome assembly GCA_958299035.1 of Cylicocyclus nassatus. Lineage (NCBI taxonomy): Eukaryota > Metazoa > Nematoda > Chromadorea > Rhabditida > Strongylidae > Cylicocyclus > Cylicocyclus nassatus. Next base: position 51,961,801 of record CATQJL010000316.1, on the reverse strand, counting down.
TGAGGGTGGGGGCAGATACATGACCTTGATGCTATAAGTAAGACTGCGCCAGAAGTGCTGCTGCTGTAAGGGCTGAAGTACGTTGCGGCGTCGCTTCGCGAAAAATTCGCGCCGATCGTACCTCCTGACTGTCCTCCCGTTTGTAGTAGTCCCGAGAGATTGAAAATGGGGGAACAAACAAGGCCCAACGCGAGCACCCCTAATCGCCTACTGAGTCAAAACTATGACGTTGCAAAGCCCGTCATATCAGTTTTGGCCAGATTGGGATGAGGACAGACTGTAAAACGTAAGTTGCATTTTGATCACAGTGAATTAGATTCGAAAAGTGTGGATGCAAGAAAAGATGAGCAGTTCAGGTAGTTTATATAAAAACCTAAGGGATTGGAGGGTAGAGGAGGGAAGGAGGAGGAGGGGAATTTGGCTCAAAAAACCTGGGAAAGACAGCAATACTCAAATTTGCAGAACGCAAGTTGAGTAAATTTTAGACATACGGGACAACGGTGCGGATAGATGAGGCTGTGAGAAGTTGAAAAATCTGCTGCTTTTTGTTGAGGAAATTTCTACAAACCTCCATGCAAACAAGGATTTGTGACAAATTGACTTTGATAACCTCTGGATCGTTACGTGGCCAAAAATTTCACTCTTTACTTCGCTAAAACTTCAAAGATTTTAACTTTTAGTCACGTCGCACTTAACAAACACAGCCAGTCCAAAGCGCCGCGAAGCGGCGCTTTGGACTGGTATCTAATAAGGCGAAAGGCGATTTTTGAAGGAAGAAGGGTAAAAAACGGTGGACAGGGGCGATACGGAACTGTTCCTATGCTCAGAGATGGATTCCTGACCGAGGCATCCGTCCATGATTAAAAAAAATTGGAAACTTATGTAAAGTAACAGAAATATATGCTCCATACGATCTCAGATCGTATGGTGACCGTCTGGAAACGGTCGAATTCTGAAAAAAGTATTACTTCACATAAGTTTTCAAAACTTTTTACATAAGTCTTCCTCAAATAATATTTTGTACATATAGTACAAATTTGGTGTGGAAGGCTTGTGTCTACGCTGTAAACAAGCAACTTATTTGTTTTAGCCGTATTTTCAAATCGCGCGCACTTTTCACCATACACGATGGAGCATGTCAATCGTGTGATGTCTAGTCCGAGAAGCTTGTGCTCGATTAAATGGCGCTTGTCCTTGGTGCTCGGCCTTAACTCCAGGAAAACGATATCCCCTTTGCTTTTTCGAACAGAAAACGTGGTCCAGCCTGCTTCCATACGATCTGTGTCGGGCCTTGGATTGGGCGTGCGCACCCCTTCCCCCTCCCCCCCCCGTGGCGCTTTCATATTGAGACACATGAGCTTCAAACAGTGAGCAGAGTCAGGGACCTTGGTATAACCTACTCTGACAAACTAAAGTTGGAGAAGTACATACGAGATAGCCGTTGCCGCTCACGCCAGGTGCAATTACATCCTTCGTGGGTTCAAAACTACTGATGTACCATTTGATTCAACTGGCTTGGCTTCGGGCTTCGTAACCTAATTAAGGGTAGATAATGATCAGAGAGCATTCGCGCGAGAGAGATGCAGGTGCGTCGCGGGCGCGAGTGGCCTCCAATTAGGCCACAAAACCACGCCTTCCTGGAGCCAAGCCAGTTGAATCAAAGGATGAAATTCTCTTTAGCCTTTTTATCCATCTTTTCATCCTTCATCTATAAAACAAAAAAGGGGGGTGGTCAGTTGAAGGAAATAATAGAAATGTATCTATGATGTTAGATTATTGAAGTAAATAATTTTCCACATAACCGGTTTCGGGTTTATGTTCGTCCCCTATTGGAATACTGCACTCCACTATGGTCTCCCTCTGAGAAAACCCTTATGGAAATTATAGAAAGAGTTCAGAGATCTTTCACTCCTAGAATTTCTGCCCGAGCTGGAATATCCCGATTGTCGTACAAATTTAGGCTCTCTATTCTAGCCACTACTACCTTGCCCGTCTACCTGCCTAGAAGAACCCTTTATGACCAAAATCTTGTCTTCAAGATGATTCCCAACAGGATTGAACTGCAAATGCAAGATTTTTCAGTCTATCGAATTCCAAGAATTATACTAAAGGACACATACTCGAGCTTGTATTAGGGATAGTGAGGAACCAGCAATTCTATAACTTTTCTTAGTGCGTTTTATCAAAACATTGAATGTGCTTCCAATGAGCTATCACCGCGAGATCTATATTCGTACTCAGTAGAGAAGTTCAAAAATTTTTGAAACCATAGGGTTATTCTGACTATCATTTTTCAGGGAACTTTTTGAGATTTCGACGTTCGTTTTCTCAGCAACGAATTCTAGCTGATTTATGGTTTGGTCTACCAAAAAGCGAATCTTGTCCGTGATATGCTCAATATTTCGTCCTTTGTTTCCCCAAGTCAAAAAAAAAACGCATCTGCCTCCAGTGATGCCTCTACCATTTTTATGTAGTGCAACTCTCTTGAATTACCCTATTTTCCGGAGTATAAAGGGCCGGGCATACTCCGCGCGATTTCAGTCGCGACGCGATTTGGCATTATTCCAACTGTCCATAACTCATTGTAAGCACAATTCAAATGTACAAAAGATATGGTATATCATCAATTCACATAAGTTATACACACTATGCATGTACAGTTTGCTAGTGTTAGATCAGAAGACTTCTGGCGAATTGCCAAATCGCGTCGCGACTGAAATCGCGTGAAGTATGCCCGGCCCTTAAGGCTCACCCATGTATAAGGCGCACCTGCCGCGCGAACCTTAACGCGAAAGTTGCGCCCTAAGTTTTGGCTTAGGCTGAGTCGTATTTTAACGATCTTCTCATCTATATTTACCTAGAGGTTGCTAAATGGGCGCTTCAGAGCCAGGATGTCAATGCTTTCAATTTTCGAAAAGGTCTAGCGAAAATTTTACTAAATGCAGACATAAACGAACTCAGCAACAGCTATTGGATGAGTCTCAAGGATAACAGCACGGGTGTTTGAATGTAAAATCTCTGTTTTGCGGAATATGATGAACTAGATGGCTTACCCGGCTCCGCCCGGCCCTGTCATTATTTTATTCGTAATCAGCATGCTCGATTACCCCCCTGTACCAACTCCCAGCCCCGTAGCTCAAATTTTGCATAAAATCGATAAAATCGATATCGATCGATGACGAAAAGTAGCCTATGACATCCGCCGGGGCCCGAAGTGTATGTGTGCCAAGTTTGGTCCGGATCGGTTCAGAAATGGAATTTTCTATTCGGAACATACGTACAGACATACAGACATACAGACAGACAGACAGACATTCAGCTTTATATATAAGAGACTAGCTGGCTTACCCGGCTCCGCCGTATCCGGACCAAACTTGGCACACATACACTTCGGGCCCCGGCGGGTGTCACAGTCCACTTTTCGTTATCGATCGATGTCGACTTTACCGATTTTTATCGATTTTTTTGCAGAGTTCACCTATAGGGCTAGGAGTTGGCGCAGGGGGGTAATCGAGCATGGGGATTCCGAATACAATATTAGTTTTCAGAATTATCGATTACTTTTATTGATTTTATCGATTTTTTGTAAATTTTGACATGCGAGGCTGGGATTTTGCACAGGGGGGTAATCGAGCATGCTGATTACGAACACAATATTATTTTTCAGGATCGTCCATTACTTTTATCGATTTTATCGATTTTTTTGTAAAGTTTGACCTGCGGGGCTGGGAGTTTGCACAGGGGGTAATCGAGCACGCAGATTACGAATACAATATTAGTTTTCGAGATCGTCCATTACTTTTATCGATTTTATCGATTTTTTGAAAATTTGAGCTAGGGGCTGGAATTTGGCACAGGGGTGTAATCGAGCATGCTGATCACCCCCCTTGGGGATGATCAGCATGCTCGATTACCCCCCTGTGCCAACTCCCAGCCCCCTAGCTCAAACTTTGCAAAAAAATCGATAAAATCGATAAAAGTAATCGATAATCCCGAAAACCAATATTGTATTCGGAATCCCCATGCTCGATTACCCCCCTGTGCGAACTCCCAGCCCCGTAGCTCAAACTTTGCAAAAAATCGATAAAATCGATAAAAGTAATCGATAATCCTGAAAACCAATATTGTATTCGGAATCCCCATGCTCGATTACCCCCCTGTGCCAACTCCCAGCCCCGTAGCTCAAACTTTGCAAAAAAATCGATAAAATCGATAAAAGTAATCGATAATCCTGAAAACCAATATTGTATTCGGAATCCCCATGCTCGATTACCCCCCTGTGCCAACTCCCAGCCCCGTAGGTGAACTCAGCAAAAAAATCGATAAAAATCGATAAAATCGATATCGATCGATGACGAAAAGTAGCCTATGACACGCGCCGAGGCCCGAAGTGTATGTGTGCCAAGTTTGGTCCGGATCGGTTCAGAAATGGAATTTTCTATTCGGAACATACGTACACACAGACAGACATACAGACATACATACATACATACATACATACATACAAACAGACATTCAGCTTTATATATAAGATTGAAGATAGAGCAGACTGATTTTTTAAACAACTCATGAACGAGATTTAACAGAGAACGATTGCACAAAACTGTTGCGAAATGGTACCGCAGCCTTTGCGGCGTCGCACATCGCCCGCGTCGTCACGAAACTGCTCGCGAGCGGTGCACAGAAATGCGCTTCAAAGGATGTTCGTCGACGACTGCCCCATCTAGTGCAATCACACCAGCGTGGGCGTGCTTTTTTGGAGCCTTTCCAGCTTAACAGTAGGACAGGAGAGGACAGGGAAAGGACAGGAATGCTACGAGGTACCAAGTCCCTGCGAGCTGCAGCATATTGTCAAGCTGGAAAGACTCCCAATAAGGCATGCCCAAGGTGGTGTAATTGCACGAGTCGGGGCAGTCGTCGACGAATATCCTTTACAATCCGGAAAATAGGGTATCTCTTTCTTTAGCTTGAATGTTCTCCTGATTATCATTTCGCTGTTTCTTCGGGTGGGTAGCAGGAGGAACCAAAAGCCCTGCCGTCATATCCGCAGCAGGCAATTAAAAGCGCGAGCGCCGTGGAGAGCATTTGGCAAGGATATAGAACAACTTAGCAAAGAAACTTGGAGACCAAGAAAACGTATTTCATAACTCTGGTAGGGAAAACGCTAGAGAAATGCGAGTGCCAGTTTTGAAATCCACTTTTCAAGGTTCCGTTAATAAAATAACTTTCATTCGAAAAAAACTCACCGTAAAAAATTCTTACGATTCAAATTGGAAAATGGAGGGGGAGGCAGAGTCAGCAGTCCAAGATGAAACCTTGAATTGTTAAATCTACATGATTGCAAAATTGTGTTTGAAACAAGCTGGAGATTTTTCAAAAATTAAGAAGTTGCATCACGTTCGACCCCAGTGTTCTCCATATATTGCAGGTTTACCAAAATGGTTTTCAGGTGACTCATGGTTTGAATTCGAACAATATTTCGTAAAAATCTTCTTAATCTCCAAACGGTTTTCTACTACAGATTTTTAATGTCACAATTTAAAGACTTCGGTTTCCTTACATTCAATGATTCCTGAACAAAATCTTGAAATTTGAGTGTAAGGTACTTCGTCGTAGCTAATGTGCTTTCTGGCGATGATTAATGTTTAAATTAAAAGTGAATGCCGCTATCATTTCTCCTGTAAATGCGCCCGAAAACGCAAAGAAACTGCTTACTTATTTCTCTAGCGTTTTCTCCTGCGAATTTACGAGAAATCTTTCCCATTTCTGGATTCCAACCATGTTTTCTTGGATCCTGGTCAAATCTCCGCGCAGTGCTCGCGCCTCTAATTACCTCCTACGGATACTGGCGGCTAAGCCCTTGGTTCCTCCTGAGCGTCCTCCGTTTCTTCGTGCTGAGCACCCCCTCTTCCGAAAGTTTTTGATTGTACTGCTTCTTTCATTTCATGTCTCTCACTGTCCTTTCGAAAACCCTTATTTATTCTCTGGGCTATGGCCAGCTAGCCTTTGCACCCGGGCTTGCTGGCCCCCAAACAGGGGATATCGTTTTCGAAAGACGTGTAAGATTTTGATCGACCGTTGAAATAATTGATCTCCCTCGTCTTGACTCACTTGGATGTCGCCATAGTCAATCGTCATCAATGTGTTAAATGATCTTCGAAAGCGTAAGTGGTGGTCTTGCGAAAGAATACCTACTCTACCGCTTAAATAATACGTTGGTAAGAAAGTTTTTGGACATTATCATGCTAAAATTGCTACTTCTCAGGCTGTAATGCATTTATAAATGCGAAAATTTTCAGTTGTACTCTTGTACGTGGCTTATAACAGTGCAGGTGGGAAGTGCTTGGGATCAATAGGGGAGGAGTTCACTTTCCAATTCTCTCGTTCTCCTGCTAATTTAGCTCGTATTGAGTACAGACTTTGCATATATGTATGTGAGTTCATGTCTACTATATATTGGAGTATTTGTGAGTGTCACGGAGTTAACGGAAGGCAGAGCTCCGAAAATTCTGCCTCTATTTTCACAAGATCTATTGGTTAACTCTTGATTATTATAGTCTTATAGTGTTTGCTTTCCTCTGTTCAAAGATCTGCATGCAATATTTGGTGCCCCTATCGAAGCAAAATCTTTGTCCGAAGGCAACGTCCGAAAATCTTCTTACCAACTTAATATATTCCACGGCCGTTGGTGGATAGGTTTGACCTGGCTACTACAGATTTGCCTCTTTTTATCAAATAACGCATAACACAAATTAGTAGGCCTTCAAGATTAAATCGACAATCTTGCTTAAATCTTCATTGAGCTACAAAAAGAAATTTTTATTACCCGTAAAACTGGACTTCCAGCTGAAACCGAGATCAAGTTGTCAAGTTACAAAGCTTAACAAAGCATACAAATTTGAGCAGTAAAAATAACCAGTGCCATCGGAAGAGAATACCAGCATGTCCCCCAGTGTCAATTCTAAGCTTTGACTCGATGTGCCTGCTGCTGCACGGGCGTTTTCGGAGGCATCTGACGATATTGTGGATGACTTGGAGGTGGCGGTTGTGCCACTGAAGGACGTACTAGGGATGCGGTGTTGACTCGATAGAGCGGGTGAGGCTGCAGCTCTTGACGGATTAGCGCAATCAGTACCAGGTCAGTGTTATAGACAGCTGAAAAAGACAAGCGATGTATGTACCACATAGGGATAAAGTTCGCAAGATTTTCCAGAACAAATAGCTCACGAAAATTGCACTCGAGTAGGTACTGAACCATTCGCAAATCGCATTCACAGCTGATCACTATATAGGGAGCGTCAGTCTCTATACACCTCGCTAAAATAAGACCCTTACATATTTACAACTCGTACAACCTGTAATATTACCTATCTCAGCTGGAGCAGGTCGATCATCATGTACGATACCACCAGCAAGTCGTATCAATTTGCTGAGGACTGCTCGGCTGGGTTCAACAGAAGGAGTGATGTAGAATTGAACATCCTAACACGATCAAAATTATACCGGCTCAGTTGAAAGTCTCTTCGCTCACTTCAAACAACTTCCTATGCCTCGCCCTAAGTACACTGCGTTTGCAGTTATATCCGAGATTCCTTTCTTGATCCTCGTCGTGCAAAAAATAGTCCAGAGTATCTAAGAAGGCCTTCCTCTTCAAACATCCCACAAAGTCCTATCAGGCTGCCTACCCATCCACTGCCGACACTCATATCCGTGTACTATCCAGTATGGATTCACGATATTCCTTCCAAGACAAATTGCCTCCAGAAGTCTTTCAGTTCTTCGTCCATTGGTTGTGACAAGATGCGTGCATTCAGAAATTTCCTCGCATGCACGACCTCCAAGGTAGCGCAGTTTCTAGAAAGAAGGCATGCGCTACGGACTTATAATCGAGCACTGTGGATGGATTAATGACTGGGAACGAACAGAAAGAGGAACGCGTGAACAACTGCAACACACAAACCTGAGTGAGAACATGCTTGTTCTCTTCATCTATTCCGCAAAAGGCTACCACATACTCGGGGTGCTTACCACCTGCTTTCTTACGCTCTTCGGCCTTAGCGGCTATCTCCTCTTCACTGGGAGGCGCTGACTGGGCACTAAATGATTGAAATCGTCATGGATTAAACCAGAGAGCAAATAAACGGTAGCACCTCTTTAACTCACCGAAGTTTCTTGTTGGGGAAAACCCCCTCGTCATTTTCAACCGCTTGTTTCGTGTCAAAGGAACGCCGCCACTGTTCCGGTGACACAATTATGGGCATTTTCCAGGCAACTAAACGCAATTTCAAATACTTAGTCAGATATGACTCCTCAAGGCACTTACGAAGTAGCTGCTTGAATTGGTCGTTGACCATCTCTAGTGCATAAGGACCGGGCGAAACACCTTCACATGGCTGACCTACCTGAAAAAACATAAGCTACCTTTGAACAGCAGGTTTCTAGAAAGGGGAGGATACCACTGACCGTGCCTCTCAAAAAGAGATATGTACTGTCATATACGTTCCTCGATACGTCAAATCATAACAGGTTTAGTACTTGCGCCAATGGCGCTGGGTAGCTCAGTGGATAGTGTGCTAGACTACGTATATGGTGTACTTTTGAGGTCAACTCCTTTTAAATGTAAAACTTGAGCTGATCTATACATAATCTCTTTTGAGTACAAAACCGTTTCAGGCTTCAAACATTACAGGTTTCAGAAGCCCGATGTTTCGTCCGATCTGTTAGGACAGTGTGGACAAGAAGGGTGTAGTAACATAGTTGGGATATTCGTTGTCAGCTTGGCTCATTGCAAGATCTTTCCTACTTCGATTACTTTGGGATCAAACAATATCTTTGCGCATAACATGAATTTTCTCTTTTGGAAGCAGTTTTTATGAAAAAAAGTGGGATTTTGTCAAAAAGCTTTCTGCAGTTTTAGATAAAAGAAAAATGACTGAGACGTGGAATGCTTCATGTTTAAAACGAACTATACAACAAAAGTTTTACACTAAGAGGGTTCGAACCCGAAGCAGACCGATCTGACGATCCGTATCAAGCTCTGTTTCGATCCCTGTGAATCCGCACTGGATTGTAAGTGTGACATAGAAACTGAGATAGAGGGTACACTATCCACTAGCCCATTTGTCCACTAGCCCATCGCTAGAAGCGCCACGAGGCCTGCACTTAACATGAGCCGCGCGATCTCGTAAGAAAAAACGACTGCAGACGTTTCGGACCGGTGCTGCACATGGTGCAGCACGCTGCTTTGAAGGACCTTTCTGGCGTTTACAGGAGGCTTCCTTTTAGTCCAAAGTTGTTAAGTCGAAGGCCTAAGCTCTTACTTTTCAAATGACTCTGTAGAGCTGTGCATAAGCAGCTGAACATATTTGTTTGGGAGATATGAGGACAAATCCAACGACAGTTGCAACGAATGCGGCAACGCGAACGACGCGTGCGACGTCGCAACTTATCTTTGCTTCGATTCCAAAGAGAAAAACCGTAGTTTCAGTAATGAGTGCACCGTGTACAACATAGATACTTTTGAATACTATTTGAAACTGAGTTCTAACTCCTATCTTTCAAGAAAGCACAGAAGTCCCTTTCAAGCGACAAAATTCAACCACTTCGAATTCACTCAGAACTTGGGTACGGAGCTTTTCTGATATGCTGATTAAAATGTGGCCCACAGGCTGCGAAATAAGGTCCCTTTGTAGGCAAAAGTAGACTCTTTTTCGCCGCGCGAATTTCGCGGTCCGAAACGTGTTAATACGGATTGAGCTCAGCGTACAGAAAAAGTATGCCGGTATACATCCGTTCTGAGAGAAGGTGGTCAGTTGGTTTTCTTCCCTTGCAAGTCCAGCCTGAAAGTCACAAGCACCTGATATCTGGGATTATCAATCTCCACCCTCTGTCCAGCGTAGCTATCAGCTAGCCATTGATAGTTGACGACAGGAATATCCCATTCTTGAGCTTTTGTGACCTTCTCTATACCAGCGCTAAAACATCATTCTCAGCACGTTCAGCAAGCTGGTAAATTCAAAAAGCAAAAATAACAGGAGCACGTAAGGAGAGCATTTCCAAATTCCATGCCATCTGAAAGACAGACACAGCATGTGACGAGCAGATATCAATCTCTTCCATCTCTTGGGATAAATGACCACTTACATGCAACTATCACATAGAAAAAAAATGGACGGCAAGATTCGTTTTAGAGACAGGCGCAACGTAACGATATTACGCTCACGCAAAAGCTACCTTTTCGCAATAAGCAGATCATTGGAACGGCTGAGATAAGGCGTAAATTTCGCTCCCATTGCCTCCACCATGTACTTCATCGCCGCTCTTTCACCTTCGTCGAAGCCAGAGAATGAGACCAGCTGTAACAAAAATGATCAGACAAAGCGCATTTATGATGAGCTTTCACTGTTTGATAGATCAATGCAAGAATATCAAGGTACTGATGGCTACTGTTAGCTGTTTGATTTACTTTTCTCGCAAAAAAGAGGTTCTCGGTGGGTGAAGCGAGCGGATCACGGCAGCTTTTTTGATTGTGGGATTTTATCAACTGGTTAAGTACAGCCTGTGTCAATCACGTACTTCCCTTCCCATTGTCGCAGTCGCCACGACAGGTGTGCGCCAAGTTCGCCGCGTAATCTTGGCCATCCAAACTGTCCTCATTAACTGAGGTTCCGCATGCAAGGCCGTTGCGGATGCATAGTTCCTGCGCAACAGAGAGTATAGATTGACACAGAATGTACAAGTCACTTGATTACCATATTCCAGAGAAGCCTGCACATTGCAAAACAAGTTTACTACTCTGCGATGGGAGAATAAAGGCACTTTCAGCTTCCCTAAGATAATAAGCTAAATTTGTGGGCTACACGATGAATTTGAAATTGTAAACAAGGTGGAAAACTCTGTGCCCCACAAGTGCTAGAAATGGGACATCAGCGATAGCTATTGATCACAAATCTAAGAATAGTCCTACCTTTCCAAGTAAAGGCCGACAGCCATCGACAAAGACGGAGGGCAGGTGGGCGTGTCTCCACGGAACATCCATTTGCTTTTTTATCAACACATCGACCAACCACTGCATTGTCACTAAACGCTTGCGATCTTTCAAGGCCTAAATTCTGTCTTTTAATAGCATTTCTCCAATACAGAATAGAAGTATAACTAACCAGATGTGCATGCTGCGTCCTTATTGACTCTACTATGACATGCGTTATGACCCCAACTCTTTCACTATATGCCTTCGCACCAAATTCGATGTCTCCGCCATGCATTCTTACGGCAAGGACCATATTTGGTAGGTCCATCTTGTCCGTGAACATCTTCTCCATATCGAACATGTGCAGAACGCATCCAGCGAGGCATATCTCAGGTCGTACTAAAACGAGATTTCCCGAATTCCAAGATGACCAGGCGATGAACTCACCGCTCATAAGAACATTCGGTTCGTAAGTAAAGAACTGGCTGGGCATTACAGGTTGCTGTGGAGTTGGCACTACTCGTATGGGCTGTGCGACCATTTCACCTACAACTCGGACACTACACAATGAAACCTTCAAAATCCACAAGGAATTACCATTGCTCATAGGTCTTGGCATGGCTGCTTGCGATGTCATCGGTACTTGTGTGGGTGACATCAATGATGGAGATCTCATGTCTGGAGCGTACTGCGGTGACGGAGTAGGCTGTGGAAATCTCGAGCCTGCAAGCAACAACTGCAATCTCCAAACTTATCCCGTCATCGAAGTAGAGCTGAAATAAGAACAAACACAAAACGTTGCTGTGGCAGCCGCTTTGACTAGTAAGTAGCTGGGCAATTTTTCTCCAGAACTCGTTCATTATTTACTGGAGCAGCCCCGTCACCGGCACAAAAGACTTGGCCGGAACATTTTTTGAGTCTAAGTACTAGCCAAGGAGCGTTATATCCTCGCAACTCGCGCGGAGGTAACCAGTTAGTACGGTGCGAGGAAGTAGACAGAATAAATATTTTTGGCACTGAAAAAACTCTAAATCCAGAAAAGTATTCATATTATTTTAGCATCGTAAAAAATGGTTAAGCCAGCGAGAAGTTTGACATGGCGGCTACAAGCTTGCTTTTCAGAGGATTACATTGGGAAATGGCAGAGTGCAAGTGACAACAATGTGCGATCAGTTCATTTCTACGCGCCCCATTCAATGTTATGACATGAAAGATACAATAAAAGTGCAACAAACGACTCTGTGAACTTTGCGGTGAGCCTATAATGTCACTTTCACTATGTTATAGCCACGGAACATTCGGAGGATGGATCTTTGCATTAAGAGTCGCTTCTATTTCTTTCAACGGAATTGTATATTTCTTGCATTTGAAACAGCTCTTTATTGCGCTTTTCATGGCACCCTAGGGAGAGACACGAAGCATGCCATAGCTAAACGACGTTATTTGATTCAAGATAACGCTAGTCAAATAAGAGTGAAGCATTTGGGAATAGATCTTCTTTTGTAGTTTTGACGCTATACGATTATATGGCATCCATCCATCATTATCTATCCATTCAAGCCAAAGCGGTTTGAAATATCAGGTTGGTTCATAACTAGTGCACGTTTTTCCTACCTCTTCTTTCAAACGCTAGATTTCAATCAGAAATCGTTTTTCTCTGAAACCTTCTGAATTATCGGAAAGCATGTTTCTTCTAGTTTCTTAGACGTACTTTCGTTTTCACAGATCTTTGTTCCAACCGAAGATTCCATGCCTTCAAAGGTGAGGAACTCAAACTTCAAATTTTTTCCTTTCATTCGACTTCCCTAAATCCATGAAAAATGCTCAAATTTGTTTAAAGAAATATGTGTTATAATCGCGAAGTTTTGTGCTAGGAAGTGCTCGCCAAGGCTAAATTTTTCAAAATATCCTGAGCCGAGAAGCTTTAACTCAGCTCAGTTGATTGCTGGGATCACTCCGAGCTTTATAAAACACTTAGGTGAGAAGCATTTGCAGAACTTTCACATCGCTCTGGTAGAGTAAACCAAGAACTACTTTCAACTTTTGTATAGTTTTGTCTGATTTAAATCACTTCTCATCTATACTATATTTAGGGATTTAGGGAAATGGTAAAATCTCCTCGTTTTTTAAATGAGAAGAAAAATTGGAGGAATCTAAAAGACGTCTTTTACCTTCTCTAGAATGCAGGAAAAAAATGGTACTTTTGCGCTCTTGGTGACATTTTTTTCGCAGAAACATTTTGGTGAAATCCAAGTTCCACACTACCTATTGAATCGACCATCGGCTACACACTGAGCAACGCTTGCTCCATTCTAGTCCTTTTGAGAATAAGGCCCGTATGCACGTACGTCCCCGCTGGGGAGGGGAGGGGAGCTGGATCCCCAGGGGAACGATCCCCTCCGCCGAACCCCGCCATGACAGAGGGGAGGGGAGCGATCCCCTCCCCTGCACCTAAGCGGGGATGGTGTGAATGGTTTCAGAGGTAGTGATCGAGCGAACCCCAGTGCATACGGGGTTCGAATGGGGGAGGGGATCCCTTACCTTCCCCCACTCGAACCCCGTATGCGCGAATTCAACTCAATAACGCGGGGGAGGGGATCGGCATCCCCTGCAACGAAGTAGGGGTTCGATGGTGTAGATCATGCCAGAGACGCGGATATTCTGGTTCTGCTCAGTCATTACCAAGCATTTCGTTCATTTTGATGGAGGATTTTCTTTGAAAGCCGGGTTCTTCTCTCAGCGACCTGTGGCTTGCAATTTTTCTTTCTTTTCTATATTCGCCTCTTAAGAAGAAATCCGAGCAACAATAGCTGCCAATTTCGATTATTTGTAGGAGTTCTTGATCATTCAGGAAATTTGCGCATTTTTCATATAACATAATAGTTTTAAATATATAGGCTGAGTAAACACATTGTAACTTTCATATTTCATGACATGTTGCCATTATCTTGTTATTTTAACATAAGCTGCCTCGAAAAAATCTAGAAAGTAGCATATTTGCCTCTTTCTAAGTAGAAATCCCCTGGGGAGTGATCCTCTCCCCAGCGTTCCCCTTGTGCATAGCAGGGATCGCTGCTGGGGATCATTCTCCTGGGACAAAGGACGATATGCAGCTGATAGCTACAGCGTTTATGGAGAGCTGGCACAATTTGCAGCTTCTGTTATGTGTTAGAATACTGCTTTGAGCGTCCGCGCGGCACCCCCCCCCCCCCCTTTTCGGCGGCATAACGTCTTCTACCCATTCCCTTGCAGAGACACATCAACTTCTAAGTTCAACATTTTTACGCTGAAATGGAGCAGCATGAGCGAAAGTGGGCAGCATCCAAGAAAGCAGGAACATAATGGGAGTACAAAAAATCATTTTTAGTGCCCCGAGCCCAGTCACTGCATACGCGCATTCCGCAACCCTAAATTAATGAAAGTGAGGAGATGAAGATGAGTTGCAGTCAAAATATGAAATAAGAAAGTGTTTTTCATAGAAAATTTGAAAGCAAGGTGATTTCCCCGCTTGATCCCCTCTTGTGCATAAAAGGGTTCACTTCCACTCCCCACAGGGGATCCCTTGTCCGATATTGTCTTTATGCATAAGCGGGTTCGCGCGGGGAGGGGAGGGGATCCCCAGCGGGGATCATTTCAATGGTTAAGCGCACATCCCCTCCCCGCGGGGATGTACGTGCATACGGGCCTAAGTTGTGCTCTTTCAAACTAGAGCTTTCCAGAAAAATTCTCAGTCAGTAATTTTTGAGCCGAAAAATCTTTCCCGTGGTGAGTACAGTCACACAGAAGTATACGTTGTACAGCTAAAGGTTTGCTGTTTCTGCCAGTTTTTAATACGCTCAGAAAGATTGTTTCAGAAAAGAATCACTTGATTAGAAGTGGAAGTTAAGAAAACGTGCCTTAATTATGAACCAACTTAATATCAGGTCGGTGTAGAAGTTTCGTCAGTTTAAAACCACCGGCAAATACGGCAGAATCAAGATAAACAAATACTTCAAGCTGTATCCGATGTAGAGTTTCCTCTTCTCCAGCTACCATATTCCCAATGTAGTTCGTTGAAGAAGTGCCGAGATAAATGCTTATTACAACCCTTCGTTTTCAGCACGTCTGACTTTAATTTTCACAATTTTTAACTGATTGTAAGACTTTTGAAGAGCTTTGATAGCCAGCAGATAGGGCAAATCTTTTGCCAACAAACTTCCAAAAGTCTTGAGTCGTGAAACCTACAGGATCGGTGGTTCGGATTTTCTACATGTTCTTGTATGCTAATTTTATGTACATGCGTACTGTTATATACAAATCCTCCAGAAATTGCAATATTGCCTAGCTTCCTATCTACGAGAAACATACCGTGTTCAAAGACTTCCCTCGACCCTGTACTATTGCATCAAACACTGCAAAATCTTCAGAATACTGAGGCTTCCACACTTGTTTATTATTAGGTTGTCCCGAAAGTTTTGTCCGTTTTTTCAACCTATCATAAAAACGCGTGGAACGAAGATAGGGAAACGCTCTAAGCACCATTCGACGCATATTTTCCTTCTCTTTCTAACTGTCATGCTTCCATGCCGATTAATCTTTTGTTCACCGAGATGAACGCCGAATTTTGAACCCATGGTTTTTGCTATGTCCAAGTTTGGCAATTTTTCACAATCTTTATTTTTGACTTCAGGAAAAGCTTTGGCAACAGTTAGATAGAGCAAACATAGGGCAATATAATGTAATTTTGCGGCATCTATAGCCAGCCTTGAAAATTTTCTAGAACTATTTTTCTGATGCTATCAAATTCCACTTTTGGTGATGCCAGAAGCTAGAGATCATGAAACGGCGCACAACTAGTAAGGTGTTATTCAATGCAGTTTTTCCTCCTCTTTCCAGTGAGTGTATTTTCTCTCCAATTTGCGGAGTTTTTGGCGATGAAATTTTCATAATTCTTGAATTTGACCCCACCCCAGCGTGCACACGTAAAATGCAAAATCTCATATTTCGAAGCGGTAAACGCTCATTTGCTTCGTAAAAATAGTGAATAATCGGATTTGTTGGTGTTCGAGGCGTTGCTGTATTTTAAAACTTCGCAAAAGTGAAGACTTTTGAAAAAATTATCCTCAAAATAATTGAAAAGCCAGCTAGATACGCCAAATAATTACATTGCATTGCCCTTTGCTTACTCTATCTGAGAGCTATCAAAGGTCTTCCAAAAGTTGAAAATGAAGATTGTGAAAAATTGTCAAACTTGGACATAGTAGAAACCATGAGTTCGAAATTTCGGCATTTATCTCAGTGAACAAAAGAGTAATCGGTTTGTGGGCCTGACAGTTAGAAAGAGGAGGAAAAGGTGCGTCGGATAGTGCTTAGAGCGTTTCCCTATCTTTGTTCCACGTATTTTTATGACAGGTTGAAAAAACGGACAAAACTTTCGGGACAACCTAATATTATTACTAGCCTTAAAAGGTGAATGAGCGATTTTTGCTTCAAAATAGAAAATTTTTCAACTTGGGGTAAGCCAGCGCGCATTTGTAAAGTAAGAAATACAGCGATTTTCCTTACAAATTCCGCTTATCTCGCCAAGAAAAAACAACTCAGAAAGAGGAGAAAAAGCTGCATCGAATGGTATCTGAAGTGTTTAAAGGCAGTGTCCAGGCTAAACCTAACCCCTTCTGATTACTGTCGATTCTGAATGTAGACCCCATGTTGATGATTTCTGTATCATCAACCATTGATGAACTCTATATTCTAGATAGCCTACGGAATACCCGTAGGCTAAATTGTGAGCTACTCACTCTTGAGTATCTAATCACTCAAGAGTGAGTGGTACCCGTGCGCCAGGAGTGTAGCCAATCGGCGGCACCTCCTTTCAAGCACCAACTCGTGTACATTGTACCTTTTACTCGGTTCAGCTCCGCCTTCCTTCCTATATAAGGAGCCTCCGAATGTATTAGAGGTTGCTCCCCGGTCCACACCGGGACACCTCACTCTTCTCGAATAATCTACGCCCGTGCGAATAAACCTTATTCCACAACTCGTCTACCCCCTAATCACTTGGTACCCACCAAACCCCAGAAAAGGGGCATCTGCGTTGGTCCGGTCTTCTAACGTTGTCTCTGAATGGAGATAGGGGGCCTGAAAGTCCCTGGCTGGGCGGAGTCTGATATCAGACTCCGCCCATCAGGGATTGCTCACTACCTTGTCAATACGTGACTCCCGACACGTATTGACAAGGTAGTGAGCAGAAGCTGCACACTGCACACTCAATGCAACTGCACCCATGCAGTTGCAGCTCCTTCCCGCTGGCCTGCCGACGGGGACGAGCAATTCAAAACTCGTCCGCGCCCTCAAGAATGGGTCCCCAAAAATCGGGTTCTTTGCGAATTTTAGAGAGTTTGAAGTTCGGAAATGTAATCAGGGCCACGGAAAGGCCCCAGAATGACGAAAACATGGGGGGCCAAATTCTGGGTGGACGCTGCCTTTAACATTCTATGTGCAACGTGGGTTACTTCAAAAAATGAATTTTAATAAATTGTGAAGACAAGCCACAGAGCTAGAAATGCTTTAGTTGGCAAAATGTCTTCCTCATCTGCTGGTTTCGAAGCTCCCCCAAAAGTCTCAGTTAACTGTGACAATTAGCGAAAGTCAGACATGGTGAAAACAAAGGATAGTAATTTTCACCGTTTATCTCAAAAATCAGTCAATGATTCACATTGGGAACATAACATTTGGAAAGAGGAGAAATTCTGCATCAGATTCAGATCAAGTGTTTGTTTATCTTCATTCTACGTATTGCCAGTGGATTCACAAAACTTCTGCACCCAGCTGATATATACTATTTCCTTCTCCGTAATTTGTTTTTCAAATCAAAATAGACATTCAGACTCCACTGGCTACAAACTGTTCAGTCTGCGGGCATCTTAAAATTGAAAAAAAAAGGCCAGAAACACTAAGCTTCTCCACTCTGAAGAAGCCCCAGGAACAACTCTGACAATGTTGAACAGTTTTTCCCATAAAAATCAATACTGCCTGTCTTTCTAAAGATATGTTGTATTTATAAGTAGAAGCAGACGATTGTAAAGCTATGAATACATGAATTTTGCCGTTATATGATTTTCAAAGCAACGCTTAATCCCAGCAATGAAGAAAAAATGTGGCCATATGAATGATACAATCATTTTTTCACACTCTCTCCCTCCTCTACTGCTCTTTGCACTCAACAATGAAGTAAAAACTTGCCGTTCGGTGTGTATGGTGGCTGAGGTGTTTGAGGAGTATGCGGTTGCGCGCCAGTTGTGTACACTAAATGTAATATTTTGATGATACTGAAAAAGTGAGTGGATGAAATATTTGAGATTCAACCATTCTAACCTCAGCCCGACTGTACAAACAAACATGGTGACCTAAATCCCCGTACAGCAATGACTAGAAGCTACTCAAAAGCACCTATGGTATGTGAACGTCTGAGAACGGAACAAGGCTGGCGAGTTCTTAGAATTAAGTAAACAGCGGCAGACTCGAACGGCGTGCCAATGAACGGACTAATAAAAGAGCGCAGACTTCCATTCAGTGCACATGATTCGGCTGTGTGAAGTGAAAGTTTCCGCAACAGCCCTTTTTCATATAATCATTTCACCAACCCTGTATCAAGGAAGAGATTGCGGACAACATAAAGTTTCTGATCGCAGAACATCTCATAAAAATTCAGAACTATGGGTCCTATTCAAGTTAGCAACCAAGGCATGTCAGAGTTTTTTACTGCTCGTCATAAACCGAATGAATCGAACAAAGGGGGTTCGCCGCAAGTTCATCAAGGAAAGCAATTACGATCTGTTGTTTGCATAGCTGGTTTGCTCTATAAAGAGCTCCACTTCGCAGGGCACATAGGGGTCGTGAAAGCACGAGTTTACATTGAAGTTTCTGTCCTCAACTACTTCCGATTCAAATTTTGACAGGTTGTTTGTTTTAATACGCTCATCAAGGCTAGAGACCATCAAATCAACAAAAAAATTCGCTTATTTCAGTTTCCATCAGATCCATGCAACTGATGCCGCTTTGCACACCTTCTTTCTTGATAAGCTGATTGCACACAATAACCTTATTTCATAAATAACCTTGCACATTGTCTGAAAACCAATTTCTTCTAGTTTCGTATGTGCGCTTTTGCCTTCGTAGACGTGAGGTGTACGGAGATCCGCCCTTTGTATAACAAGAAATCCAGTTTCACAATTCTTTTCTAAGATTCCGTAAACTCTCGAGATTTTTTCGTAGACTTTGAAAGCGTGCGAAATTTGAAAACGAGCATAATGATAGGGACGAATTTTGCTGAAAATACATTGAAACAAGATTTTCAAAATTCTCGAACCGTAGAGATTTTGACATAAAATTGTGCGGTCTTTGAAAACCTTGATGTCAAGCAAATGCAAAAAGTCTGTCGTACAAACAAAATACATTCCTTTTTCCAGCTTTGAAAGAAACAGAGTTCAGATAAAGCACTTCATCGCCTTTTTAAGGAAACAGAAAAAGTGTTTACTCTCAATTTGTAGTATATTCTTCAGAAGATTTTTTCTTTGCTGATTCAATGATCTCTAGGGTTTAGCGAGCGTACAAAAAAGCGCGCTAAAACTCGCTTTCAAAGCATTGAGGAGAGAACTTCTCAAGCTGAGTTTCGTTTTTGGGGCGGAAAGTAAAGGGACATTTTTGCGAGTTAGCATATCGCTGTTTGTTAAAATGCCTGGAGCCCCCGCCGGCGCGCGGCAGGCATGCCGGCGGCATGCTTAGGGCCGCATGCACTATTATCCCCGCAGGGAGGGGATCGCAGCTTGAAAGAAAGCTTTATATTTCGAAACTCCAAATACCTGGATTTCACGTTGTGTACCTATCCGTAAGTATTCCTACTACCCTTCACTATGAACATGTTGAAGAGGAGCGAGAAGCTGTACGAACCGCATTTTCCAGCTTTTGTGTGATCCCTGTGATCCCCGGCGCTTTTCTTTAAAGTCATTTTTCTTTTTCCGAAGTTAACGAAAACCTTCCAAACTTGTACTGAACATCTAACACAACAGTGCTAAGCATGTTGCTGATGAGAACAAATGAGTTTTTGAAAAGTCGAATTTTTCGGTAAACCTCAAATTTCGACCTATGGATCATCGAAAATTTCATGACTTCAAAACATCATTTGTTCTTATCAGCAACATGCTTAGCACTGTCGGGTTAGATGATCTGCACAACTTTGGAGGTTATTTGTTAACTTTGCAGAAAGAAAAATGACTTTAAAGAAAAGCGCCGGGGATCATCAGGGATCATACAAAAGCTGGAAAATGCGGTTCGTACAGCTTCTCGCTCCTCTTCAACATGTTCATAGTGAAGGGTAGTAGGAATACTTACGGATAGGTACACAACGTGAAATCCAGGTATCTGGAGTTTCGAAATATAAAGCTTTCTTTTAAGCTGCGATCCACTCCCCGCGGGGATAATAGTGCATGCGGCCCTTAGTCTTCATACCTCTGTTCGTTAGCATGCCGCCAGAATATAGCCTCCAAAAAATACTGATTCCAAGGACTACCTCCTTTCGCATAAATCATACTTATGCGTGATAGATAGTAGTCTGCGAAGGCAGCGGCGGTACCATAATAGCTATCGTGTCTTTACTGTCTTCACTCATTAAGTGATAAATCGACCGAGAAGATATCTAAACCCAATACTGATAACTGCAAAAGTTCAATTCTATTATCGAATACGAATTAGCACCTTCAAGTACTCGAATACTCGAAAAAGACATTGTTTCGCTGCCCAATTCTTCGAATTACTCGAGTGTCAACTCAGGGCTGACTATGTTCAAGAAAAGTGTCACACCACTCCTCTCTTGTATTCACCATATTGGAAAGCGCGGAGCGTGAGGCAGGGCCCGGCGGGGGTGGCACTTTCACAAGCTGGATATCGTTTTTGGCGGACCCCAAAATACGAATTCCCCTTTGTTTACCGATAAACAATGCACATATCATCCTCGATTCATCATTCCTTGTTGATGCTACTGTCCTATGAACTTAGATTCCAGCCATGTGAAGATTCTGTGCTCCGATGGCTAGCCTGCCCGCAGGCGGGAATTCAAATCGCAATTCTTGTAAGAGGAAAATAACAAAATAGGCTCGTTTTCAATGTACAAGTAACGATATGGCACCAAATTTGCTGTGTAGTTGGAGGACCATGAGCACAAAAAAAGTATGAAGAATTATGAGAAACTTATGTGAATTTAAAAAATGGTAAGTGTTTTTCGAAATTAGGTGGCTCCCGCGCCACCTGGGAGCCACCTGGGGTAGCTCCCTGCTTCCCTTCACATAATTTCCCGGATTTCTTTACATAAATGTGGACTAGGTCGAGAGTATTACTATATGTTCAAATCCGCTTCCAAAACCACCAAGGCACCGCTTCGATACAGCCCGAAATAGGGTTCAAGCGTTATGATCGGCCTCGGAAAGCGCGCTCGCTCGCTTATTGTAAATTGTAAAGTTTCGCAGCTGACTATTAAATGAGTAGTATCTTAGATATATAAACGTCAAAGTTTGTGCAAATCTTGACCCTATGTTTTTTTATAGATTCCTTTGCGGATGAACCCACTGAGCTGAAACCTTGATGACCCGGGCTGGACCAGGAGAGCCAGGTAGCACTACTATAATAAGCGCTGAGGCCGTCCATCTTATTATTTGTGTATATCTGTTTGTCAGGGACTTACGGGGGTCAAAAATAGGGTCAAAGGGGAAGTCGTAAGAAATTTTGGCTTCAAAGGGGATATCGTTTTCAAAATTCTGAAATACAGTCGAATAGATTTCCTGCTTAATATAGTGTCCCTGCAGACGCGACAACGCTGGGGCGTCAATAAATGCCTTGCGAGTTCCCGAGCTAGTGTTTTCCAGTGTTTTCTTTGCTTATTTCATGCTTTTTAGTTGATTCGTTGCTGATAAAGAGGAAAAGGGTAAGTTAAAGAGTAGTTTCTGGTTTCTGAGAAGTTCTATCATCGCATATTCACAGATATCCACGTGGAAGCAGTTCGCGTCAGCTTCTTGTCTATTTCTTTTTTTGTCATCTCCTTTTCTTCTGCCACTTCTTCTTTCAAACCTCCTCCTTCTTGTGAGGCGTTTCTTTGAACGCTAGTTGGCTTGTCTTGCAGTAACTTCGGCTTTCATCCATAAGAAATAGCATTTTAACCAAGTACTTCATGTGATAAGGACAATAAATCAGTCGTAAAAACCTACTAGCGTTCAAAGGAGTACCTCACAAGAAGAAAGAGACCTGAAGTGACAAAAAAATGGACAAGAAGCTGACGCGAACTGCTTCCACGTGGATATCTGTGAATATGCGATGATAGAACTTCTCAGAAAACAGGAACTACTCTCTAACTTACCCATTTGTTCTTTATCAGCAACGATTCACCTAAAAAGCATGAAATAAGCAAAGAAAACACTGGAAAACACTAGCTCGGGAACTCGCAAGGCATTTATTGACGCCCCAGCGTTGTCGCTATATTAAGCAGGAAATCTACTCGACTGTACCACCTCCTGCCGGGCCCTGGCGTGAGGGCAAAATGAGTGGCGCTTCTATTAGGTTGTCCCAAAAGTAAACCGTGTTTCTAAATAAATCAAATTGTTTTTGTTTTTCTAGCAGATTTATGGTACCATTTGATAGAGCGAAGCAAGCTCTACAAAATCACTATTAAAGATCCACCTGAGTCGTGATCTAATATATAAAGAAATGTTAGCTCAATTGAAAAATCTGCAAAGAGCGGGAAACCGAGAGCGGATCCCGAAGCGAACGCTCTTCCAAACAGCACCTTTAGATAACTGTAACTTCCAGGTAAAGTTTGGAGTGAAAATCGAAAAAAATTCATTACCTGAAAATTGGCTTTTTGCGAAGAAAAATCATACGGACCACAAACTTGGTCATGATACAGTAGACACATAGTAGTACCCAAAAATGTATTTGGTGGGTTTTCTTAGGGACTCGAAATTGAGAAACAAAGATCGAAAATGTCAAAATGCCGCTTTTTTCGGGTTTTTCATGTAAAACTTGGTATTTGTCGATTGTGAAAGCACGCATAAAGATAAAGTTTTAATTTATACTCAACAAGGTTTGTAGTATAAAATGATATGTGTGGGAGGGATTGGGGGGCGGAGTTTGCCGTTTTTGGACCATCTTTTTTCTCGCTTTCTATGCGTAAAAGAAACAGAAAAGGCATATTTGAGCACTACCTGTGTCTGCTATATAATGACCAAGTTTGAAATCCGTAGGATTTTTCTTTGATCCAAAATCCAAATTTCAGGTAATAGATTTTTTCGATTTTTGTTGTAAACTTTGCCTGGATTACGACTTAGGCGGATCTTTGGTTTCGGCCATTTTGTAGAGCTTGCTTCGCCCTATCGAATGATACCCTAAGTCTTCTAGGAAAGCAAAAACAATTTGATCTATTTAGAAATACGGTTTACTTTTAGGACAACCTAATACTAATGGATGGCACATGTTCTGACGGGTCAAGTATCGGTGAACGGAATCGTGAGTTCATGGACCGTGTGAATCGGACCCTCTTCTCGTGCTGTGACATGCGACATAACACTTGGACACGCATGATAGCAGAGAGGGGAAAGGGGAGAAGGCTAAGGCCTAAAGCCCTGGCCATACGTACAGCGATTTCATCGTCGCGATTTCATCGCCGAAGAATTTTGTGATTGTAGCGACGAAATCGCGACTATCAAATCGCTCATCGCGGGTTCTGGACATACCTACCTGTTCAGCGATAAGGTGAAAATACACACCTCAGCACTCGTTCTACGTTTTCTTTTGCCATCCAAAAGCAGTATTTAGCGTGATTTCTTTACATCTGCAGATTTTTTGTCTTTTTTCGACACCAGTACGTCCAGCATCAACATTTCATATTAGTTCGCGCATTTACATCTTCATTCAACTTTTCGTGTTAGATACAAGATGCAAAAGCAATTTTCTCAAGTTGTAATTGCGGTTTTGCTGATTTTTCGCGAAATTTAGATACCTAAATACTACGCATGTTATTCAATTACGAGTTTCGAACAATTAAAAATGTTCATTTTGACTGATGGTACGAATTAGAAAAGACGCGCATCACAACACGACAGAAGTGCAATTGCGAAGTGCAAAAGGAAATCTGCATCACATTTCAACATCACCGCAGAAAAAGCAAGTCGAAAAGGAAAAGAACTATTTCAAAAACCTTCAGGGAAGAATTCCAATTCCAGCGATATCGCCCCGTCGCAGGTTTCAAACTTGCGACGCGATATCGCAAGATTTCGGTCAAATCGCGGCGATATCGCTGGAATAGGTATGGCCTAGGAAAACACGGTCAGCGATCCGTCGCGCCGGACAGCTAGCACGACCGATATGCATAATTTGGCGGCATGAAACAGGGGTCATTGCAGTTGTTCGATTGCACAAATCGCATCGCGGTGATTTTTTTGACGGTATGGCCAGGGCTTAAGGCATACCTTACGCGATTTCGGCCCTGCGCGATTTGGCACAACAGCGACTCTTCATAATTCGTCGTTAATGCGCTGTCTTTGGTCAGAACTTCCTCCATTTGCAACAACTTGCACAAGCTACCCAAATATGCATCCGAGAAGCGCGCACGATAAATTTATAGAAATCTGGCAGATCGCCAAGTCGCGTGAAAGTGGCGATTCGGCCGAATTACGTGAGGTATGCCTTAGGCCTAAAAGTTTTCGGCCCAGTTAACAAATATAGTAATAGTATGTTTGTCACAGAATAAATTAAGTACTGTATAAGCTTTTGCAGAAATGACACCTTGATGACTGCATCTAGGAGATTCTCTGGCTTATACCCCAGCTGAAGACGCACATTTACCACAGCGCTTCTACAAAGTTCACATAGAAGAAATCTCATTACCATAGTGATGTACTTGCGTAAAATATGAATGCTTTGTGAAGCAGGCTAGAGCCTGAAAGGAGAATGCACTTTGCGCAGATAGAGAGCCCTACGTAGCTGAGTATCACTTGATGCACTGGACATGCTGCACTAATTTAAATTAATGAATGTTTGCTGAGATATTCTCAATCTGTAGAAGTAAAGAGGATTGCAAAGGCCGCAAGAGAAAATCGCACAGCCTAAACGTAGTGAAAAAAGCTGCTGCCATGATAGCTTGCTAGTCTTTTTCTTCTTGGGAAGAACCCAAAATGAAGAAAGAAGTGCGAGTGGACACTACAGCGTCCGAGAATGCTGCTAGAGAAGCGGAAGGAAGGCGAACTCGCTATGATGCATAATTCAGAACGTAGCAGCAGCGGAATGGCCTGGAAACACGTGATTTGCATGGACCCATGATAATATTGGAAAAGATGAAGAATGAAGCAAGGAGGTCATCGCATGTTTGGTCTGTTTGCAAACATACATTAAGGGAGAAGTGACAAAAAAAGAAGAAAAAAATGTAACGCTTCCTTCTTAATGATGTACGTCTGCGCTCTCACAATGCTCTCAATTCACAAATTTTTATAAAACAAAAAACGCGTTAAAAAATGAATGAGTAGCGGTTTACCAATACACAGTTTTGCTCTCTAGAGATTATCTAAATTCGTACTACTTTCCTTCATCTCGCTTTTCACTCAAACGGTACTATGAAAAATATTTCTACCATTTATAACGACTTTGATAATTAACATGAACATCCTGCACTGTGCAGCTAATTAAAGCCATCCTGCTCCCGCTTCAACAGCTTCCAAAACTTATTTAGCGAATGAGGTTAGCACGGGAGCCTTGTAAAGCTGTCTTTAGCACACAGACTATTCAAGGAAAAATATGACATGTTGGTAAACTTCTGAAAAAAAGAACAACAGGATTGAACGCCAGTTACAAAATTACGTGCGCAAGAAAAATCTACTGCATGCACATCATATATATATATATATATATATATATATATATATATATATATATAGAGATGTCTGCAGGCAACATGTTACAGTCGAGTAGATTTCCTGCTTAATATAGTGTCCCTGCAGACGCGACAACGCTGGGGCGTCAAGAAATGCCTTGCGAGTCCGAGCTAGTGTTTTCCAGTGTTTTCTTTGCTTATTTCATGCTTTTTAGGTGAATCGTTGCTGATAAAGAACAAATGGGTAAGTTAGAGAGTAGTTCCTGTTTTCTGAGAAGTTCTATCATCGCATATTCACAGATATCCACGTGGAAGCAGTTCGCGTCAGCTTCTTGTCCATTTTTTTGTCACTTCAGGTCTCTTTCTTCTTGTGAGGTACTCCTTTGAACGCTAGTAGGTTTTTACGACTGATTTATTGTCCTTATCACATGAAGTACTTGGTTAAAATGCTATTTCTTATGGATGAAAGCCGAAGTTACTGCAAGACAAGCCAACTAGCGTTCAAAGAAACGCCTCACAAGAAGGAGGAGGTTTGAAAGAAGAAGTGGCAGAAGAAAAGGAGATGACAAAAAAAGAAATAGACAAGAAGCTGACGCGAACTGCTTCCACGTGGATATCTGTGAATATGCGATGATAGAACTTCTCAGAAACCAGAAACTACTCTTTAACTTACCCTTTTCCTCTTTATCAGCAACGAATCAACTAAAAAGCATAGAATAAGCAAAGAAAACACTGGAAAACACTAGCTCGGGAGCTCGTCAGGCAATTATTGACGCTTCAGCGTTGTCGCGTCTGCAAGGACACTATATTAAGCAGGAAATCTACTCGACTGTACATTGTAAGCATTTATAGAAGCGTTGTACAACAGCAGGTGTTCCTACATCGATGATTGAAAGAAACCTCAAAGCTGTTGTGCTGGTTTCAATCCTCAAAAAAATCCTTCAAAAAAGTGAAATACTGCGCTTCTGGAGCAACTAAAGTAGCTGTAGAGCAGGATACTCGAGTACCTGAGCCACCCAAAAATCACTCCGCACTCAAGAACTGTTCAACAAGAACGATAGAGTAAACAACAACATTACCAGTTCGCCACAAACTAGCCGTTTATAACAAAATAAGGTGGGCAGGGGAAGACACGAAATTACTGGCCTGATAGAGTATGGACCATCGCAACTCACCATTAAGTTCGACACCTCGCATCATACTGTTTAGCATATCCGGACTAGGTATCTTGAGCATCTCTTCTTCATCAAGGACGAGTTGTCGTGCAACTGCTTTGCGCGGTCGAACTCGGCGCACCCGTCGTTGTGTGTTCGTTTTCAACATTTCTTGAGAAGATTCACAATTTCGCGGACTTTCGACAAGCGCTGGAGAAGGGTTCCGAGGACGAGCAGTACTCGGAATTCGCATGAGGTTCCCATGTTGGGGTTCGACGACTTCGTAGGTGATGATGGGTCGATGTGACGGTCGACAGCTCATCATGTTATCCGTGCAAGTCTGTCGAGGAGGATACTGAGAGTACATCTGAAGTGGTGGGTGTATGCGGATCAACGAACTCGAAGCGAAGCGCAACGTGGATTAACGTTTCGAAGTACTTACAATTAGAAATGGAGTGAACGACGGAGCTAAAATGATGAATCTGGGAAAATTAGTTTTTTATACAGTAGGTAAAGTCTTGAAAAAATAGATAGATTTCCATCACAACATTAGAATAGATTATGTGAAGGTCCTGTTATAGATTTGAAGGGAGCGCTAATGATTATGGCATTTGATTGAAATCTGATGATGTAAAATATCAATTTCATACTTATCGACAGACAGAACAAACCTGCTTCAAAATAAGCTTCAGGTAGAAGAAACCATTGTTAAGTGCAATGAATGGGTTAAAACTGTGACTTGCCAATCATTTTTGCCCATGGCGAATTAAGCGCCCATCAGTGTGATAGTCACTTTTCTCAAAGATTTTCTGTACGAACTGCCCAGATTTGCATTACAGGCGCACCCAAACAAAGATTTAAAAAAAAAACACGGAGATTGAAGTGGAAACGAAAGTATTTTCAATTCCGTCAAGCGCCCACAAAACAGCTTCTATCATTCAAGCAACACAACAAAAAAAACTAATGCTAAAATCATAAAGTCAAGACTCTATATGCTAAGAAAACCAATCTTTTCCTTTTCTTCTTGCCTTACAAGCGTTTATACACGACTATACCGATAAAATCTTTGAAGCAAGTTACTGCAAGCTTTTCTCCAAAACGTTATTTATGCTCCCTAGAAGATCATAAGGGGACGTAAGTCAATTAATAATGAGCGTAAAAAAGGCAACGATTACAGCTTTGATCAGAGATTGGAATGAAGCATTAGATTGGTATAATCTCATCACATGCACCTTCCGTGCGACAACGCACAACATCACAGCACAGGCTCTGGTCGTAGCAACTCGCGGTCGAAATCGGATTGGTCCAAAAATGCAACCGCCAGGCCTAGTGGCATGTACCGCTAGGCTCCTTCCACTGAGCACAAGAACATCTCACTTTCTTTCTTAACAGAATCAAAGTATAAGTATAGGAAAAAATTTTTGAAAAGCCTAAAGAGAAGTTATCATTGAAGATATTCGCCATGAAGAGCGAGAATTTGTACGCTTAGATAGAAATGGGACGAAAAAGAGGAACATGTAGTTTGTGTGTAAGTGCTAATGAGTCCAATCCAACGATGCAGCAGAAAAGTGCGACAATTTCTGCGCTGTAGGAGGTAATCGAGTGACGTAAAAGCAATGGATTAATCAAAACCGTAAAGCTCGAAAAACTTTACCGTAAAAACTAACCAATCCACATAGATAAGAGGTACAAATGAATCGCAAAGTAATCAGCTTTATGAAGCTGCACAAACGAATACGAAATTATAAATTAGTTCATAACGGAGCAACAACATCTGATTGTATCTAGATCAGCAGACCGAAAAATTCACAGTTTTGCTGAAATTAACTCGCAAAAGCATTTGTGCAATCACTAAACTATGAGCTAACACTGCTCACGATATGCGGAAACTACATCAAAAACATCTTCCTCCTTATATGTATACGCTCACCAACAGCTAAGCAGCTGAATATTCATCAAAGCAAAACGCTGAAAGCAATCGGGCAGATTCTGGCCCCATCGCAGAAGCAAAAATTTTTTGGGTTCGTGAATTCGAATAGAATTTTAGGCCGAAATTGAATTAAAAACTCAGTTCCCGCTAAGATAGAGACTGCCCTAGCATTATAAGCAAGGTTGAGAAAAATGGAATGGGAAACTATCGATTTCATTTCGCGATTCGTCAAAATGAAGGATTATCAAAGTTGTGCGTCCGAGGGATTCTTTCCTCAAGATTCCACTATCAAAAAAACTAGCATTCTAATCTACTCCTAAAAGAAATAAAAACATAAAGTGCGCACAAGAAGATTGAATATCTCCGCCCAAGTTCAGTAACTAGCTGTTATCAAAGCAACAGCTGACCGCGTAATTACATCCATTTCGTCACAACTGATAATGCAGTTTGGCCAACAACATGCAAAAAAAAAGAAAAGGAAGAAATTATGGTGGCAATTCTCATTGCATTAGAAACGGCGTACGTGTGAAATCTGGAACAGATTTGCGAATGACGTGTGCTCTCTATGCTAGAGCCTTTTGTGACATGAACATGCAATGAGCCATCCACCGGATTAATTCAGCGTATAGGCGCTGTTTCATATGAAAGCGCATATTGTAATCGAAAGTCCAATTCACAGCAGGAAGTGAGCAGAAGCAGTCTCGAGTGGAAACGACACTTCATTCTGCTTTTGCTAGATCAATAGAGGCCCTTTTTTGCGAGTCCTTGTTGGCTCAACAAATTTCAGTATGACCGAAAAAGACGGCAATGTGAATCTCCTAAAAAGCATAACAACTACTAAATACTGATGAGTGCCCATTTTTCTCTACACAACTCTGCCATGAAATTCGTCGTCAAACGCATACAAAACTGTGCCTATGGTCACATGCGACACGGTTATGGACATACGCGATGTAAGTGGTTTCACATTAGTCGCTGGGCATCAAGTACAACAAATCTGAAGCATGATAAGTGATAATTCACATGCTATGCAAGCTACGATGTCATCAAGGCAAAAATATTTGAAATATTTTAATTAGGTTTTAGTTGTCCAGCAGATTTGCATCGCAATGATTCTATTTGAGCAAACAAGCAGAAGCAGATGTACAAAGGCAGGCTGACAAACGAGCTAATGAACAGGTGACATTAGCAAAGGCATAATCTGACACTTACTGATAATCATCATCAGAGCGACTAAGCCTAACAAATAAAAGAGCACGAGAAGTGCTAATTGAAAGCGAAAGGAAGAAATACAGGACAGCAATAACAATAAATAGATATTAAACTACACCAGCAATGCAGTCTGCGGGCTCCTAGCGCTGTTTGAAGAAGAATGCTCAGCTGAATTAGTAAAATTTGCATTCTAGTCAAATCCTCGTATTTCTAATCGAAGTTGAATGAGAAATGAGCCTCTCAGAGATCTAATTTCCCATCGAGACAACATGCGACAAATTATTTCGTTTCGCTTTCCGATAGGAGTCAATTACAATGGCTGCTGTTTTCTGAACAAAAACAAAGCCAATCATACTACGTTAATAAAACCAGACAACAACAGTTTGTATTTGTAGAAATGCGTCGGCTATAGTAGCATGAAAAGCTAACATTGCCACAAATCTTCTAACACTGCAAAAAGAATGGGATAAGCGTTTAAGAAGTAAGTAATGATTATCATCAAGATGATACAGTGTGAGGGTAAAGGGATGGATTGTCTGGTTAGCTTTACTAACGGCTAGATCTGAGTCTCAACGAGAAAAAAATAGATAGTAGATGAGACTTAACGGGATAGCCTTTTGACCATAAGCACCATTCTTCCGGCCAATCACAAGGTTTATGGATAGCGCACTATCACATTCTAGTAGAGCATAGCCAAGACAGAAAACAGTCAAATGAGTGCTGGATAAAAATGAGTGTTAGACCTGCGAGAAAACGATAGAGATCGAACGATAACGTTCCATACATCATAGAAACAATTTAGATAAACATACATAGTAGTGACAGGATGAAGCTTCAATATCCAAGAATTTGATTACTCTCCCCCTCCCCCCTCGAAAAACAAACAAACAAATGGACTTACACATCAGCTTTCAATTCTGAAAGATTTAGAGGCTCAACCGAAGAAAGTAAGTGCAGCTATAGTGAGGAACACAGTAGGATGTACGATTCAAAAAGCTGAGTATGATTGACTGCGCTGTCAAAAGTGTTTCCAACAGGATGCAGAGGGATAAAGTATAGTGCACATATTCAAAAGGAGGCCTACTGGGGTTTCGTGATCTGAAATTAGCTATCAAACTGTGAATTGTGGACGATCTTGCTCTTATTTCGACATTCATCGAATACTGAGCAGGAATAGAAGCAAATATATGCGTTGATAAAATTTGGCAAGTCCGTTGCCATCATGGACCTTTGAAGAAATGGAAAAAGTTGAGCTCCCTGTTAACTAAAAGACAAGAGGGAGCTCAAAGTCCCGTTGTTATCTTCTCTGAGCCGAAATCGGCATGAAATAGGGGGACGCATGCACACAAGCAAATTTTTCATGATTACATAGAAAGGCGATACGAGCCAAAAAGCAAAGCAGTGCGCCGTTACCTTATTTCTACTAAGCCGTGTTCGGCGCTCAGCCTCCCTTATGAGGGGCCAGCATAGTCATAATTAAACACGGAAGTGGGCGAAGCCACATTCGAAATTTGAAGCATTGAATGCAGATGGGAAGGCAGGCAATGTTCATTCGCCCATCTACAGCCCAATGATTGGAATGCAGAAAGCTGGTTCGGGCAATTTCAGCACTATATTTGCTGGTCATAGCTGGGTCGTCAAATAAGTTTTACTGGCACTGTTTCCATATGAAATCAAGAAAAGAGTGGCAAAGGTGGTATTCTGCACAGCATGGGGAAATGCACTTGTCCAATAAATGTTTTCTTTTGTGCAGATATTCGAAACCTCCCAGAAGACTAGACGCCTCTATCTTTTCCTAGTCAGGGATCGTTTGAAGGGCGAGAAAGGATAGGTTGAACGTGTTGCCAATTCGCCATTCTTTCAATTCTTAAGTACTGATAGATCTGAACCTTTCAAATTGATCAGTCTCAGTGTTTACCTGTTATATAGCAGCCAAATTCAATGGAACTTCCAAAAGAATTGATAAACTGTCATTTTCTGATGGTACGCAAACCAGTGGAATTGTCGCGCCGGTGATGTGAATTTCTTTGATCATTCAAAAACTATCTGTATTAAAAAAATACTGGTCTTATTCAAATACCAGTGCGTTACCTCTGCTTCGCAGAGGCACGCACTGGCCGTTTTTAAAAGATGAAAACTTACGTGGAGGTGCATCATTCCCAGTCCAGTAAGCAATCCCAGATGAAAATAAACCTCCCCTGTCGTGCTACTCTCACATATTTCAGAGCAATGTAAATCATTCCTTACCATATTTTCGTAAAGGACAAACTCCACACAGCCTCAGATTAAGCGGCTTATTATAAGTCATGATGAGAAATCGAAATGACACCGGATACTATTTTCTAACATATTCAAAAACAAAATCAGATTGGCCAGATTCTACGGTTCCAAAATACACTGTGAGTTAAATCATTTCCACCAACTGTTTCTTATAAGTAACCCCAATAAGCGTAAAATCGTTGCAGAGTACGTAAAGAGGACAAAGGATTTATACGCTCATAAAATCCTGTCTGGCTACAAGAGGATATCAAAGCTGAGCCACAACAATGTATGCTAGAAAATTACCAATATTTGATAACGGTAAAGTCTCACTGATGAGCATGGTATGGAAGAGTAGTATGTAGTCCAAATAAACCTTTTAGACAAAAAAGTGGTGAAATCAATCAATCCCGGAACGTAGAACGTAAGCATTAAGGGGCAAGAATTAGTCATGATATATTGAACAAGAATTTTTTCAAATGACTATACGCAAAAAGCTTCCCAGAAGTAACACGAATGCTCAAGATCATTGACAGATAGACAAGCACCGCAAGTTTCTGCTAATTGTATCGAAAAAAATAAGAGAATGAGACTCTTGAAGCAAATAGGTAAAGCAAACGTTGGAAGAGCACTTATACTTGCATTTGTGTTAACTTAATTCAAGGCATGATTTCAGTAACAATTACAACATGGAAAGAGATGGTGAAGTCAACATATGCACGGAGACTGGTACGGTACATTCTAAAGATGCACTTTAGATAGGGGAAACTGGTTCCCAGAGAAATTCAAGTTGTTTGAAGGTTAGAGGTTCACAACACTTCATGTAATAACAAGCACAAGAAAAGTTATGATTTGAAGCCACTCAAGCCAATCACAACTGCATAGTTTTTATGGCACCCATAAAACAGCAGTAAAGTATTATTTTATACTATGTTAACGTTAGACAGAATTCCTTTGCTTCAAAAACTTGCCTCCCCGGATGAAAAGAGCAGAAGCAACGAGATAATTCCAGAGAGAGTCAGCGACTGAGAACGCAGCAGTCTTAGAAGTTTACTTAAGAGATCTGAGAGGCGGAAATGCACTTGAAGAAGTGTTGAGAGCGGTCAAACGTTTACGCTCCAGTTTGCTACACTCTGCGACACGGTGTTTTCTAGAGCAACCGCGAATCGCGGAACGAGTCTGTGACTTCGCAGAACACTCAACCCAACTGGAGAACAGCAAAGCAATGTGAACTGAGTGTGTGAATCAATGACAATGGTGGGTTCACTAGAAAAATGCGGGAGCAAAAGCAAAAGAAAATAGAACGCTCCATTGCTTTTTAGAGAGATGAAAAAAGACGAGGCACTCGAACAATGAAAACGGTCCTCTGCAGAAATCGAAAATATGTTGATGAACATAAAATTATACTAGCCGTAGCGTTTAGACATGAGAGAAAAGTTCGTCTTCTTTCTTGTTTATTGGATGTGGCATTAAAAAGCATATAACCTAAGATTAGGCATCGGAAACACTATATTGAGCCAATAGAGAGAAAGCTTCAAAATGTGATCTGCACAATCGTTTCATGGAAAACCTGGGACATGCAAACTTATCGCAGCTTTTGCTCTTTAGCAGCAAGCGTTAAGTTTTCAGAGGAGATTGACCGCACATTTGTAGCAATCAGCACTTCAACGCTCCTTCTGGCATCCATCTAATCGACTCGTTAGTGTAGCATATTCATAGGTGCGATGGGGTGAACAAAAGTTCACCCCCCTTTCACTTTTGGAGGTCGGACCACCCCCCCCCCCCCCCCTTCACCTAACGGACGAAAAAATTTTTCCAAGGTGAAGATTTACTGCACAATCAAAAATATCAATGGAAAAATGCATTTTTAGAAAGATCGAACGCAGAATCTTATAAAAATGATTTTAACCAACAATAACATATGCAGCGGACAATGACAGATATTTAGAGGCTTGAAAGGCGCTGGTGGATAGATTTACCTGGAAAATATTGATGTGAATGATGTTTATAAGAGACTTTGCATTGATCATGTTTCATTTTTTTGCAAATAAAATTTTATGTCGATATTTAAGCAGTACAATAAAGAATGGTGTTCATTTGTGTTCGCTTGAAGTAGATAAAGATATAGAGTCCAGAACAATGATAAAATTAGTACAAATGATGTCAGGAGAAATTTTTAGGGCAGTACAGTTGCAGTCACAATGTTGGCCATATTTGAGAAAAGTCAGTTTTTGAGGCAGTATAACTTGAGCAAGTTGCAGAATTTCATCTTGCGAGAGTATAGGCGTTAATAAGGAACCATTCCTCTATCACATAGAAAAAAAAGTAGATTCTAAGAAGTATTCCTCTTAGAGTTATAATGTCGCAAATAGAGCAAAAATCATGCCTCCAAAAATCGATTTTTTGCAAATAACTTGTTTGTATGTGAATGAAATTGAATGGGAAGGGTACAGGTAGATTGTACTCATCAAGAGCTCTCGAATGATATATAGCATGTTGGGGTTTACTGCTTCCGGGTCGCGGGAAGGGGGGGTGATCGGTCTCAGTTCAGGGCGATCACCCCCCGCTACCTTAATGCATTGGAGAGGCGCCGCCAAGTGATCGCCCTGAACTGAGACCGATCACCCCCCCTTCCCGCGACCCGGAAGCAGTAAACCCCCACATGTTATATATCATTCGAAAGCTCTTGACGAGACGAATCTTCCTACACTATTCACGTTTTGATTTAATTACTTATATAAGAGTTATATTAAAAAAATCGATTTTTGATGGGTTTTTTTGCAGCTTCATATCTCGGCGACGGGGGCATTTCGTGCTTCAGTTTTTTTGCGTCTTACAGAGGGAGGTTTACTGAGTCTTACCTATACCCTCGCAGAAAGATCGGATATACTGAAGGAGAGTCACAGCAAGGAATAAAAGGCGCTTGAAAAACACAGGTAAATTTGGAATTTAAGTCAGTCGTTCCCGTGGAATCTCTTTGCGAGGGTATAGGTAATACTAAATGGACCTCCCTCTTGAAGATGCAAAAAAACTAAATCATGAAATGCCCCCACCGTGGAGATATGGGGCTCTGACGTGGAGGGGGGGGGGGTACCGTTGGACCTCTGGAAACTATCTCACCTGGCAAAGATATTGCACCTCACATATATATCGTTGTATAGCTTTTAGAGGCCAGAATTCAAATCTAGCTTAAACTTGGCTTTAGCCCATTCATACAAGAGTTATACTGGAGAGTGATCTACTGCAAGTTACTCAAGTTAGAAAAACTGATCTTGCTCAATTATCGTCAACATCGTAGCTTCAATTTTACTGCCCTAGGAATTTCTCCTGACATCAATTATACTAGTCTTATCACTGTGCTACATTGTGTATGTTTATTCTGCTTCAAGCGGACACAATTGAGCAACAAACTTTTTTATTGTATTCCATAGATACCGACTTACGGATTTATTTGCAACAATAATTCCTAATCATCGTGGAGTCTCTTATTAATATTATCCACATTTGTAAGTTCCAAGTGAAACTTCATTCAGCACCTTCCAAGCCTCGAGTATCTGGCATTGTCCATTGCAATTTTCGGTCGAAATCACATTGACAATATTACAGGTTCCACCCACCTAAACATGCATTTTCTCACCAAAAATGGTGTATGAAAATGAAATGTTATTTATATAAATTGAAAACAAAGTACTTATAAATATTTCACTAATTATATTTCATACAATTCCAATTTAGAAAGTTTGACCATTTAAACTGGATAATTTTATTTTCACCATTTTTTTCACCATTTTTCAATTCCCCCCCCCCCCCCCCCCCGTTCGACGCCGGCACTTTTTGGACACCCTTCACTTTTGAGGGTCAAAATCGGCTGGGACACCCTTCACTTTGGAGGGACCCCGATCACCCCATCGCACCTATGAGCATATTGCTCTTAATGATGACATCTCAGAAAGTGGAATAACGCAGCCAATTCTTCAAAGATTGCTGTTCAAAACTGAACAGAGCGATATAATCTTAGCAATGTGGTCGCCCACTAATTTTCGACAGTGTTTCCATCCTTTACCTAAGAAGGAAGTCTAGTGTGACAACAAAGCAAACCTCGCTTCGTAATCATCCTTTTCCATCGAGGAGGTTTCACCAATTTTCTTAGTCATGAGTTTGTGAAATACTGATCATCAGAAAACTAGGAATGTATAGAGATGCACGGCATGTATAAAAGGCAACTTGAGTGAAAAAGAAAGGCTCAAATGAATGCTAGAAGAGGAGTAGGTGCTCGTTCATCCAAGCTGACTCGGTCGATTTTATTGCTCACCTCATTACGGAAGAGTGCGATCGGACTAGACTCAATCGCTATAATCCCAACTCTTATCTTTAAAGAAGAAAAATTCTAGAACTACCCATTAAATGATAATTCCAGTTCTCTAATTTCTGTTTTTACGCTCAATGGTAGTGTCCACGCAGATTATCTAATAGAGAGATATAAAAAGTTCTAGCTGGGAGTCTATGCCATTTTCCAAATCAGCCCATACGAGTCACTCGTCCGAACGACTCCGAACTCTAGCCCGGACCGTACCCTTTCCGCTCCCGGGTACGTACGATCCGCAGAATCATGAGAACTGCCGCTTGAAAACGATCGTCTCCTGATCAGCATCCACATACTGGAGACTGCTTCAGAGTCCTCGACAGCAGATAAGAATGGACCAAAGTCAACGGCTGAAGCCTCGGTGCTTCATAAATTTTAAACGATCCTTCCAACTTTTAACAGTTTACCAATAATTACTAGAAAACCTGAACTCACCCTGATGCTCCATAGAGAATATCAGCGCGCAAAAAAAGCAAAAGGTCTTTCACAGTTTCTGAGATGAGATGAGGTAGGAGGAGTTTAGTGCTAGAATTAGAATACACGAGAACTTCTCAGCATGATGGATCGCCCTAGTAACCGTACCTATAGCAATATCTACACATGATTTGGATTATAGAGCTTTACTGAGGAGACAGAGATTAAACAGCAATTATGTAGACATAAGATTGAAACGTTTCAAAAAATCTGGAAGCATTCATGGGATGTTATAGAAAACAAATAATTCAGAAGCTCACCTTTGACCAATGTAACTAGGTCTTAAATCAGGTTTCAAGAATTTTATATCACTTATAGCGAAGACAATGCCAACAATGACATTCACCTCAGAAAAGACAAATTTGGAGACTTTATCTGAAGACGGCGGTAAAGGAGGAACATTGGGCATGCTTCTAGCAGTTCTAAACAAGGTATTTCGTAGTGAATACACCACTACACCGTCAACGTTATTTCTAAGTGAGATATAGTTCACACAGCTGGAGCCACAACTGGTTCTCTTTTGTTCTCCGGTTTCTGTCCATGCTACTTTTTCTGAATGTTCTGCAAACGAGTTCAACCTCTAACTTCCAGGTCCGAAGCCCTTCTCTCGAATTTTCAACGACGTAATTGTTGCATGTTGGAAAAATAAATCATTGACTGACCTCCTTGCTGGGTAGGGGTCATTACTGCACCTTGTGGAGACATGTATGGCCGCATGTGCTGAGGAATCTGTAAAAAATGTTGACAGATGTCATTTTGAGCTACACCAAAGATAAAAATTTGCTGTTATCTGATAGGGTCAGTTGAGAAAAGAAATTGGAAGTTGCAACAGTTTTACGATTGCCAACAAAATGCTTTGCATATGAGGAGACATACAAACAGAAGAATGAATTACCCTAATCTCACGCGTATAAGGCGCAGGGTTTTTTTTTCCAAAATCGACCAGCCCAGACATGCCAAAGGACTTTACAACCAAAAGACACTATAACGTGCTGTCTATTGCTTGAGAGAATCGTGCGATGTAAGGAATTCTTCCCGGAATAAAGTGAAGCGGCTGAGCGGCTCGCTTGAAAACTCGAAAAAGTGCGCCTTTTACGCGTGACATTAGGGTAGTATAGCTATTGCACGGCATTTACTCTCCCACTTTTGGGACCAATCGTAAGATTTTCAAGCTTGATGAGCTTGAGAAGACGACGGTACTTGCGACGATGGGCAGTGGAAATTTGATTTCCTACTCTATACACTTCCAAGCGTGGCAAGCATAGGACGAAAAAAAAAACTCTCTAGACCGTGCTCTTGCCTAGTGCAACAAAGATCAGCACGACACATTAACTGCATCCATGGTAATTTTTCTAAGTGATAATGAGTTTCTTTCGCAGCGCATATAACCAGTTAAAAATGATGGCAGATGCTTGCTTATCAGTTTGCCGGAGACGTTGCACCGTTGTCTGTGCTCGCATTAGTCGCAACCGCACATTTCCGATAAGACACAAGAAAGCAAAAAGAGAATTGGCAAAGTCTTTCGCTGAATTATGCTGCAATTATGCTAAGGTCATGGAGCGAAATGTGAAGCAAAGAATGCGAATAAAACCATCGAATTGCCAACCTTTTGACGGAAAGATTAGCTAATTCGAATTGCAATATGCCATTGCATGACAACTTCTTGACTGCGTTCGACATGGTCACTAACAATGACTAATGTTAAAACCTGAAAACCACGAACAGAACTTTTCCGTCTCGTGCATGCATTTCTCATCTCAAGCTCTACTAATTGGTGCCTTAAATACGTGTTTGCTTCACAGTGTGACTCCTTTGGGAACTACACAAATTTATATCCATGACCTCTCGATCCAAAACGACGGTTTTCCAGTCAATTTTGAAAAGATTCATTTGTAAAAAAATGGGAACAGGGTTTTTTGAAGTAAAATCTTTTCTAATCAAAGGACCTAGTGTAGGAGAGCTTTTGAGTTGATTGGTAGGATTTATGTCAGTGTTTAGCGTGTTTAGAAAGTCTCTGGAAATGTCTAGCGTAACTGAAAAGGAGACAGTCAGTTTTCTTCTGTATCTATGAACAGTTTCCTTCTCTATCTATCTTATAAAGGTTTGCATACCCTATAAAGTAAGACGGATGACAGGACATTGCCATACAAGCTGAGGACTTCAATTTTGTGAGAGTTTGGAAACAATGTATGATCTTTGAGCTTGTAATTTGAGCCTTGAGCCAAGATTGGTAATAACCTTTATTTTGGGCTAACGTTTCGGCGGCGTCGCCTTCTTCAGAGCCTGAAAAGGTCAGAAACATTGCGACTCATCCGCTCAAATACCTTGTCAGCCTACAGAAACAAAACTCAACATTAACTCAACTCACACTCATGTTATCTGTTTTGGTTGTAATCTGAATTTACACTGAGGATCTATATACTCAGACAGCGGATCGGACCCCTCCGGCGGAGAAATGGCAGGGCCGCGGGGTTTCCCCAGCGGGGTGTCTGCCACTCATGCTCTGGAGCCCCCCGATTTTGTGCGCCGGAGACCTCCCATTTCTGCTCCGGAGCCCCCTGATTTTGTGCGCCGGAGCCCCCCGATTTTGTGCGTCGGACTCCTCCCATTTTGTGCGCCGGAGCCCCCCGATTTTGTGCGTCGGACCCCTCCCATTTTCTGTGCCGGACCCCTCCGATTTTCTGCGCCGCGGCTCGTCCAAATCTGGCGGACTCGCGGCGGGCAAATTTCTCCGCCGCGGCTCTGCCAAATCTGGCGCACCTCCGGAGCAGAAATGGCGTACCTTTGCAGCAGATCCGGAGAAGGGTCCCACTCGCCTGCCGGTGATGTCACCGCGACCTACAAGAAGGGACCGCCCAATCGCTCCGCTCTCATTGGTCAACTGGGTCCGGCGCGACTCTGGCAGATTTCGACTGTCCGGCGGAGGGGTCTGATCGATTGTCTGAGTAGCAACGCTAGGCATGTTCAGACTAAAAACGAATTATCTCTAATCGACATTCACGATAAACCCCTTTTATTATGAGCTGGAGTTAATCAAAATACAAACTCCAAACTGCATTCGTCTCGTCGAAAACATGTCTAACAGTGCCTCCATAGATCCTCAGCACAAACTTTATGATGTTTTTACGAGTTTCAGAAAATGAAGAAACTTTGAAAACAAAAGCTGGAGAAATTGCCTAGAGATCTGATGGAGATCACGCGAAGCAATGAAAATCTCAGCTGATATGACAACGCCCTAGCAATAATCGCCCAGTCATAAGAGAGACATGAAACAATAGTATTCTCTAGGGCAGCGAGATGTGACGCGTGCCCTCTCAGCTTCCTTCCCTCCCCAGGATGTGCATGCATTCGGGAATTACGAGGGGATGATCAGAAGTCGAAGTGGCCCATTTGAACAAGCTGCAAATTGTTGGGTGCACCATAAAGCATTGACTCCAAATCTGTCTTTCATATCTGCTGATTCTGCTGGACGCCTTTGTGGAGGAAGTTAGAGCCACTATGATGCAAAGAAATCGCATGTGCAAAGTGCAAAAGTTGGCCATGTTTATCCATATATCCACCTTGACGCTCGGTCAAAACATACAGCTAAGTTATTTTATACAGTTTATACCTAAAGGTGAGATAATAAGAGATTACAGCGCCCAATTTTGCAACTTTTATGTACGATTTTTTGTGATAAAACTGCTCATAACTTCGTCCACAAAGGCGTTCGAGTCACGAAAGACAGACTTGAAGTTAGCGTTCTATGCCGCATCAAAGTTAGCAGCATATTTGGACCGGTCACTTTGACTCCCGAACATTCCTAGTAAGTGTAGCATTAGGAACTAAGAAGCCTTCTCAGCTCATTGAAGAAACTAGCAATAATGCCGGGCTTAACTTTGACATTACACACCATTATGTTTAGGGCATATTCAACGACCAATGCAGCCGTGACTTTAGCGACCAACCTGTTGTTGTCTTTGATACATCTGCTGCTGAAAGGCAGCCGCTTGAGCAGCTTGTTGCTGTTGAAATCCGTTTGCCTGCGCCCCAGGGTAGGCATACTGTGGCTGCTGCGGTGCGCTTCCCGGCGGGTAGACGGGTCGCTGCGGCTGTTGCTGGATGGCACTTGGTGGGCGACTACCCGCTTGCCCAACGCTCTGCACCTGCTGCTGCTGCTGTGCGGCTTGCATTCCGGGAGGATAACCTTAAACAACAATTGATGAGATGTTGGAAATAAAATCGACTAGGAATGAGAGCCAGGGCATCCTCATCTGCTATACAAAACCTAGAAACAGAGCAGACCTATGTAAAACTCATCATTCAAATTGTCAGAGACATCTGTTACGCGGAAAAACGGTGTTCTGGGAAGGTAAGACATTTCTAGGTATATTGATAGCAAAACAAGTGCAAACAGTGTGTGTTGTAGGTGTGAATTATCAGACAGCCAAAGAAACCATCGAAAACTGTTTGAGACTGCACTGTTGAAGACAGACAACGCGCCGTGTAGTCTATTTGAGCAGAACCTCAAATTTTCGTCAGGCAAAAAAAGCATTCCGTAGCTCACGCTATCTGAAATAGCCCCGGCACAATATGATGTGTGATCAAAGCAGATAACAGCGTAAAGCATATTTACAATATGTGTGAGAAATTAGAGAAGAAGTTATGATGCGCTTGCTTCGTTCATGAATGTATGATTCAGCTTCGTCTCACGATAAAAAAAGCAAGTGGTATAGTTGACTGCATGAAATCGCCCAGGCTGAAGGCCCGCGAGCGTGTCTCTTGCGGGCCAACATTGGCACTCGCGCTCATAAGTCATCATAGCACCCGTACTCGGCAGCCGCGTTGCAGGCACGCTCGCGTGCGTTCAGCCTACAGCGATACGAACGATTTCGTGCGGTCGACTTTAGCATGCAATCATCCAAAGCCTATTTAGGACGCGAATCTTCTCATAAGTGGGTTGAGGAAACCGACTTTTGAGATACTCAGCGGCATGATATATGTGGAAGGAGAGTAAGCTCACAAGTTAAGGAATTGCAGTGATATCAATGGAAAAAATTTCACGCGGTAATAGTCAACACAGGGAACCTGAAAGATGACGGACAGCTACGCTTCATTATAGGTCCCAGGAGCATAAAGACACCACGTAGAGATCTCATTTACTGAAAATGCAAAAAAATGAGACATGCATTGAGCAAAATGTTCATTTAAGGATCTTATTTGAAACAAAGCTTGGATCTGAGGCTTGCTTTCTCAATGATTATACCCAGCTTGAGAAATGGAAAGACAGACTATTAATTTACAAGTCTTATGATATAAGAGCACAAATAGAGCCTTCGAGAGAGTTATGCGACGACAGATCAGAAATAAGTTGTGATAACTATCGTGTAATGGGAGGGTAAGACGTCATTAATATCACAAGTAGCTGCAAGAAGATTTCGCAAATTCCAGCCCAAGTGCACTGAGAGGATATCCTATGCAGCATCCTGCATGGAGACTGCCTATCGAATATGGAGCCTCGCGCAAAAAGCCAAGTCTATAGCCAGAAACACGAGTTTCGCGGACACGCTGCTCTGCTAATGCCGAGGAGATTTGGTTGGTGGCGGTTTAGAAACGTTCAACGCCCTTCTAACTCGGCGAGCGAACAAAAACGACACTCAGCAATGGCTATGCGAGGCAAAAACAACACAGCGATGTCATTGCTAGACGCTGTATAGCAAACCCGCACTATATCAAAGAAAACACACTTTCAACTTTTAATTCTTTCAATGCTAAGGTAATCGAATATCCAGAAGACTGACATTCAAAGGAGTGGATCGGAAAAATTGCAACTGCTAGCTTTCCACACCTACATGGCCTTCTGGA
Source organism: Cylicocyclus nassatus (assembly GCA_958299035.1). Lineage (NCBI taxonomy): Eukaryota > Metazoa > Nematoda > Chromadorea > Rhabditida > Strongylidae > Cylicocyclus > Cylicocyclus nassatus. The sequence continues at coordinate 51,918,709 of CATQJL010000316.1, read as the reverse complement.
TGCGCTGAGTCCAGTGATGTGTTTGATGTCGACAAGTGCTTTCACGGCGTTTTTGTACCCTGGAAATAGCTGGAGGGAATGGGCAAGGGATTCCCGCCAACCGCAATTGGTTGCCTGAGCCGATCAGCCAATCACGCCACAATGGGAAGAGTTACAGTCTCCTGCAGTCTCTTGCAGTCTCCTGACTTTTCAAGCACTACACTGAACCCAGTGCATGCAGAAGGCCATATAGGTGTGGTGAGTTCGCAGTCGCAACCACTGCCTTTGAGCGCACAATTTTAGCAAAACTCAGAAAAAAGTATCCTCCAAGATTATAGCATATATCCGCAGATAGATAAAAATCCCAACGTGTGCTAATCCCCGATTCATTTGCAGAAATGAGAATGAGCAGAGATCGGACGGCAGCCCTGGAAAAACTAAGCGTATGCAAGAAGCGTGAATCATAATGAATCATAGTGCAATTACGGTTGCCTAGTGGGACAGTGTACGTATTCGCTTGGAATGTATGCCGTGGTTGCTGAAAGTGCAAAAGAAACTAACAATAAGAGCCCACCACGGAGGTGATGATTCCCATCTGTTTGGATATGCATAGAATTCCTTCCAAAGAGACTTATGATCGACTTGGCAAGAGGTGAAGAAAAAATTGCATGAATACCCAGTCATATTATAGACAATGGTACAATTTATTAGGTGGACCATTCCTCGCTTGCTCTAGTTTCATTTCTGCGCTAGCTTCTTTCTCCACCACTTTACATGCGCTTTTCATGATACGATGACGCGATCCTGAGGGTTCATAATAGTTGATGATGATGCCCGCCGAGCGAGTTCTCCAACTTTTTTTTATCCATCATACACCATCAAAGTCTTTGAGGGCGAAGCGGAAATTATCCTTCCATACGGTTGCTCAAGTGAAATAGTTGTGAAGAGCAACTATTTTCAATTGTATGAGAAGTAAATGTTCAGGGTAAACGAGAATCAATCAAAAGTAATGGTAGATAAATTCACTGAACTAGTGAAACACAAACAGCAATTGTAAGATGTTGAATTCTGCGAAGATAAGAATTGGAGAAATCTTGCAAGAGGAGGAGGGGAGGGAGAAGGCGAACATGATGCGAAGCATATGCAATATCAAACATTCAGAGGAACACACCAGAATCAGTGCTCAGCCTCATGATTTATCAGTAGAACGCATTCTGAAATTTAACGAAAAATTTGACTACGGTCACACCATAAACAACTGTACGCTGCGTTACAGTCTTGCGAACAGGTTCCACTCGCTTAAAAAGAGCAGCAGCGGATGTGGTGACTAGGTGAATAGAGAGAAGTGGGCTGTCGCCGAACTCACTTTTCACGACTCGCTAGTCCAAGGCACTGATGCAAAAAAAGCATGTGGATCTACATTCGGAAGCCGATATTCACCGCTAAAAAATAAGTAGGAACTGACAGTCATAAACTTCAAAGTTTTGCTAGGATTGATGTACTTTACTGCAAAAGAACGGACTCGTTACTCAAAACGAATGAGTTTTCAGTCGAACCGGCTTCTCCAAATGAATTCTACAGTGCTGGCCATAGCTATAAAGCCACCCTCAAAAGTCACGGTAATTCGCCCTGTGTTGAATAAAATTGTTCCGAAAATCACTATCCTGTTTATAAAATAAGTTATATCATTGTCCAGAACGGCTCCCAATTTCACTGATTCTGGCCGGAGAAAAATTTAAAAAATTTGAAAAAACGCATTCAGAAGGCTGGCCACAGCTATAAGGCCACCTTACATTTACAAGCAATACTATGTCCTTTTGATCTAGAATTTTTTATACAGTTACATCATCATAGCTTGAAACATCTGCTACACTTGGGAGCTGTCGCCTTTTGGAAACAAAATTTATACTGCATTTTTTGCTTTCAAATGCATAAAAACCCAAATCAACTCAAAAAACTGCTGGTTTACTGAGTTTTCAAGCCCTTACTGAACTCGGATGAAGACGTTAGGACTCGCTTAGCATTTGCAGTGAATGTGGAGAAAGGCGCTTCAGTTAACCTTGCGTAGTCGTTGATATCAATGACGGAGCCTCAACCTTTCCTTCAGGTAGACGAGCTTTGGAACCATCAAACTTGACTTCTGATGCCCGAAAAGCTCTGCCATGTTCTCAGTGCTTCGTCTGTATAACGATAAACTCGTACGCATTGTCGTACCTTCATTGCAACGTTTAGAACTCCGGTTATACCTTGAGCGCTGTTCCTTCAAAAATGAGCAACACACTATGGGTAATCAAGATTTACTCAACCACTCGCTTGGACAAAAAACCGTTCGAAACTTTCAAATTCTATTATTCCCAACAGTTCCGTAAGATATGACTCAAAGAGTAATTAAAAGGACTAAAATTTGGAGTGATGTTAGATTTGCTGCGCACAAATAAACTGAAGATGAAGCCTTTCAACTTCAACGTTGCAGTTGCGTCTTTGCAAAAATTTTGACAACTTTTGCATTAGTACGTCGTCATAAACAATGTGTCAATTTCCGACAAGAAGTTTTCGCGCGTCAAAAATCGAGTTTCTGGCCCGAAAGCATGCCTACACCCATGGTAAGATTGTGGCCCCGTCATTGATATCAACGTCTACGCAAGGTTAACTGAAGCGCCTTTCACCACATTTATTGCAAATGCTGAACGAATCCTATCGCCTTCATCCGAGTTCAATAAGTGCTTGAAAACTCGAAAACTCAGTAAACCAGCAGTTTTTTGAGTTGATTTGGGTTTTTATGCATTTGAAAGCAAAAAATGCAGTACAAATTTTGTTTTCAAAAGGCGACAGCTCCCAAGTGTAGCAGATGTTTCAAGTTATGATGATGTAACTGTATAAAAAATTCTAGGTCAAAAGGATGTAGTATTGCTTGTAAATAGGAGGTGGCCTTATAGTTGTAGCCACCCTTCGGAACATAGTTGCGATAGGGGGAGTATGGATCTTACCCCCTTCACTTTGAGGCCAAACTCCGGATGACCCCCTTCACCTGGGCTGAGATTGGTATTGTACTCTGAGAATACAAAATAAAAATCGTTACTAAAAGGTCTTGCAGGCTAAGTACCTCAAACAACAGGTACACTCATAAATTTACAAAAGAAACGGTATTTATGTTTATTTATATTAATTATTTATTCTCGTAGCATTCATTTGGAGACCAGAAAGTGAGGACAAAAAGCAGTTGGTTTTTGGGGTACATAAAATCCCTCATATCTCTCGGCGCAGAAGACCTAGAAAAAAGTCGACGGTTTACGTCGATTCCCCATAATCTCAGCTTTCGAATGGTATAAAGCATGTTAGGGCATTTTTGCTTCCCAGCTCTAAAAATTATTTGCTCCGGTGACTTATAAAGGCCAACACATTGTATAGGTCGTCCCGAAAGTTTTTGCGCACGATTTTCAAAAATTCTTAACTTCTGATTTTTCCAACCGATTTGACTGCTTCCACTTTTATGTGAAAGGGTAAGTCATGCTCTTTATAATGACATCTCAGCTGCTTAGTAATGGTCATCTGTTGCATAGATAGGAGCGATAGAAGAAAATAGGTCAAAATTTGAATTTTCTGTGTAGGGCCATGAAAAATCGGAAACTTGCAACAAAAATTGGAGCAGTCAGTATTGTAGGTTCCTTCACCAGCTCTTTCTATCAGTGCAAAGTTTGCGCTAATTGAGGGTCTCTATGAAAAGTTATGATTTTTGAACAAGCAATACGAAAGGGCGAATTTGGTTTATTTTGGCATTTTTCAGGGAAATCATAACTTTTCATAGAGACGCTCAATCGGCGCAAACTTTGCACTGTTGGAAAGAGCTGGTGAAAGAACGTACAATACTGACCGCTCCGATTTTTGTTGCAAGTCTCCGTTTTTTTATGACCCTACACAGAAAATTCAAATTTTGACCTATTTTCTTCTATCGCTCCTATCTACGCAACAGATGACCATTATTAAGCAGCTGAGATGTCATTATAAAGAGCATGACTTACCCTTTCACACAAAAGTGAAAGCAGTCAAATCGGTTGGAAAAATCAGAAATTATGAATTTTTGAAAATTGCGCAAAAACTTTCGGGACGAACTAGTAAGAGCGAGGTGGAGCAAGGTAATAGTAAAAAATGTGCTGTGGATTGACATCGTTATCAGCACTAACGGAAACGTGAGCGAACGCGCCTATTTAAGCGTGCTTATCGTTGTTATATGTTCATGTTTTTTTTGGTAAAAAATGCGCTTTTGATTGACAGTTTTTGATTCATTAAAACCAACCATTCTCTACAAATTAGGTAAGGTGCGTCTAGAGCGTTTTCACGAAAGTGACCTTCTTCTGCACTAGGTTTACAGAGTATAGATAATTGACAGTTATGCCATCATTATTAGCACACACTCAAAAAACCATGGGAGATTGGTGAATTTCCACACCTTCACACAAAAACCCGCCATTTCTGGTATCTATACTCTGTAAACCTAGTGCAGAAGAAGGTCACTTTCGTGAAAACGCTCTAGACGCACCTTACCTAATTTGTAGAGAATGGTTGGTTTTAATGAATCAAAAACTTTGAGACATTCAGAAGAATAACATGTTATTGAAATATCCCTCAATGTTTTGGAAAGGTTGGCAGTTTGAAGAGGAAACGGCAGGCAGAATACTTTACAAAATCGCAGATGACTCGCATGTGTTCCAGTTCCGCAGCGAGGCAGAAGGAGAATTTTACGTCGACGAAAATGTTTCGACATTGATACAGAGTCAATTGAGCAAACTCTCTCATTTCCTACATAAGGAATCCAAGCAGATTGCCTAGTTTCAATGAGGAAATTTCCAGGAAGTCCATTGCTGACCTTTAGGTTGCTGAAGATTTCAAGGCTGCTAAATTCAGGAACATGGATATGAACAAAAGGAAGGTGTTAGTACAAAGCATAGCTACTGCTCTTAGATCCCGACTGGAGTGCGAACCCAACTCTTTGCTTTATGCTTTTGGAAGTTATTCGCCTTGCGACATTATGACCTATGATATTGAAGAAAAAAAAAACAACGCGCAGCATAGTATCTACTTTTTTCGGCTATTCCGCAGATGGTTTTGAAGAAGAAGTTGAGCAGCTTTCTCATCAGCTAACAGGACGTATGCGAGGAGGTGAAGCCAGAGTTCGACGAAGCCCAAAAAAGTATGCACTATTTCCTTCCCGTGTTGCGAAAGCATATGCGATCTGGCTCTTTTCCCATGACTTACCGCAAAAATCTGATGGACTTACTGGCAAAGCTAGTTTCCATTTCGACTAGCACGGCAGAGGTGGAGAAAAAAATTTTCTATCTACTCTGTTATCAGAACACAACGCAGAAGTTGTACAACGATGGAGCATCTAAGCAATTACTTAAAGTTTGTCAACCTTCTACTAAACATATTGTTATCTAAAAACTTCATTTAAAGGATTGGTATAAGTGGTCCGAACAGGCTGTTACCGTATGACTTTTTGAAATTTCCTAAAAGATGGTATGAAGAAACCGGTCACTACCTGCTGACTTTCCTGGTGCTACCAGAGGGCCAGGAAAAAAATCACAAAAGCGCTTAGAAGAAGAAGAAATTTTCAAATCCATTTTCGACTCAGAACGCTTTTGCATGCAATTCTACTCCTACTCCGATTGACCTTTTGGAGGAAGAAGAAGATTTTTCAGGCAGCGAACTGGTTGTCTCTGACGTTAGGATAGTGATATTGTTGATGATGATGCGCAAGAATTGAAGTTGCTCCTAACTTGTACATCTTTTGGGAAAACATTATTGCTTTCGTTTTTTGTTGATGCAATGAAACAGGGGCACAGATCTTCATAAAGTCAATTTTTTTTAATTTTAATTTCTTTTAAAATTTCTAATTCTTTTTCAATTTGTGCCTAAATAAGGTACAAATTAGAGCTCTTCATACCACGCTTTTTTACCTTTTCTCTCTTCCTCCCCCCCAGACTCACATACCCCCTTCACCCTGGAAGGTCGGGAACAGCCGAGACCCCCCTCACCTGGGGAGAGCCCGGCTCCCCCTATCGCACCTATGCTTCGGAACCCGTTTTTTCAAATTTTTTCGATTTTTCTCTGGCCAGAACCAACGAAATTGGGAAACAGTGATATAGCGTTTATAAACAGGATAGTGGTTTTTGAAACAATTTTATCCAACAAAGGGCGAATTACCGTGACTTTTAAAAGTGGCTTTATAGCTATGGCCAGCACTGTATGCCGAGTACAACTGCGATAAAATGGTCCAGCGTTGCTCAAATGGTCCGATGTTGAATACATATATGGGTGTTTTAGACAACTGACATCCAATGAGGGTTTTTTGAGATTGCAGAGAAAGGAAAAAAATCATTCTAGCTTCGAAAGAAAGCAACTTCGCTACAATTTCTTTGCTCGCTGCAAAAAATCCAGAGTCTTCGAATAAGTTTTATGATCAGCTTTTTCCGATTTAGCAATGCTTGTGATGACCGATAACCTCTGCAAATTTTTTTAGGCCCTTTCAAATCAAAAATCGTAATTCTCATAAAATTATCAATGAGCAGCAATCTTCGCTCGATCAAATCAGGTCTTCACAATGATTTCGTGTTTATTACTATACCATCTTTAGCGAGTTTCCCAAGTCACTGCACAATCAGTAATCTTTTTCAGCTTCTGTTTCCGCGAACTTAGACAATGGGAAGCGAAAATTACCATTATCAAGTACACAGAAGTGGAAAAGGATTACTGCTTGTACAGTGATTTGAGTAAACTCGCTCAAAATGGCGTTGTATCCACACCAATGGAAGGCAGAAAATTACCATTCTCAAGTCATGATTTCGTCTTTATAACAAAATAAATTACATGCGAATATGTTTAATGGACAGCAGTTGAGACCCGTCAGATAGATAAACTTGCGGTATAATCTTGTATAAGAAAGCAAAAACTACAAAAAGCTGTTCTGGGAGAATAACAAAAAGATGACTTCGATATGAAAGCGAAACTCAATCAGTAAAGGACTTTGCGCGTAGTGTCACTATGCAACCGTATTTTGTAACGAATTATCGCTGAAGAATTTGATGGAAACGTAGCTAACAGCAGCCTTGCAGTAGGTTTTATCGCGCTTGTTGGGAATGTAAGGCGACACGAAAACGATTTCAAGCTGTTCGCGTCTGCCTGCCAAACGGCAACATCAATGAAAAATGAGTCACTGTGAGCTGTTTGACAAACTTTGCATCTGTTTGTGAGCAAAAGCAATTTTGAACAGAAAAAACTTTTCAACTGCTTGAGCGGATATTGCGCTCGAAAATATAGCGCGTCTGCTTTATCGTGTAATTGCTTAGGTTCGGTACACACCGCAAAAAAGCTCTAAAATGACAACCTTCTGTTCACACCGTGTGGTCACAGCATAACTCAGCGTTCACTTTATAACACACTCTTTGGAGATAAAAACTTGTGACAGCAACATCTAAGAAAGTGGGGGAGCTAAAATTTACTTTTTGAGAAGTATCCCCAAGATAGCCATTCGGATAGCAACGGCGGAGTGAATAGCTCTATTCCTACGCACCCAAGCTTGTGACTGCCGAAAAATCCTTCGCAGAGTCTAAATAGGCAAACCACACGTTCGTAACTAAATCAAAATTAAGCAGATCGACATAAAAGCTATGTGCTTATTTAAGAGAAACAAACATTACATCAGTGAGCCTACATACTCACAAACAGAGCAAAACTGTGCATAAACAGCCGGTAACGCTCTGCGTCTGTTACAGCGTGATGAAAAAAGTGCGCCGCGCCTGGAAATCAGAAACGTCGGCAAGCAGTAAGACTGCTGAGTACCTCCCAAAACTGTTCACAATCAGAAGACTGAGTAGGGTTGAGAAAAGGCAGAATCTTTGCAAAAATTTCCGTGGGTTTTAGAGCTTTTCTGCGCCTTATCCCGACTCAAAATAAAAATCCTGGAGAGGTTTCAAGAATATTTGTATTGCTAAGTAAAGAGAAGTAACTTTCACTTGCACGATCTTCTATCCAGATAAAATAGATTTTGCAAGCCATTTACGGATGGAGGACATGGGTCCATGACTAACAAGGGCAGCTTGTTCAGTCGAAGTGCCTTTTCAGATGTAAACCTTACTGAAAAGCATAAAGCGCTGAATTCAAACCTGCCATCCTTATCCAGAACTTTTACGGACGAGAATAATGAGCGTTCTTCAAAGCAAAATTTACAGGCGCAAATAGGATGAAAACTGCAGTAATATTTTTTCTAGCACTCTAATGGACCAGCGATAATTATCAGAGCACCTTCTTCAATAATTACTCTAAGAGGCTACTCCAAGACGGCCGACCATATAAACGAGGTGTGCGAGGGCGTACGAGCCCAAATGATGAAAGGCGCGAGAGCCGCGCTCGCATGCGGTTCGCAAAGTGAACCGACCGCTTTCGTCATTTACCTTTCACAAGGAAATGGTCAAAAATGAAAGTGGCCAATCCACCAATGGATGCATCATAGAACGCTGACGTCAAATCTGTCATCCATATCTGCTAAACGCCTTTGTAGACGAAGATATGAGCAGTTTTACTGCGAAAAAAATCGTACTCAAAAAATGCGGAAACGAGCACATTATTGCCAATTCAGCCCAGGTGGGCTATATGAAGTAACCTAGCTGCATGTTTTGGTCCACCATTTAGTCGAACAGCAGTACGGCCGGATTTGTATTTTGCTCTAGCATAACAATGGCCTACAATGGCTTATAGCTTCGTCCGCAGAAGTGTTTAGCAGATAAGGATGATAGATTTGAAGTCAGCGTTCCATGCTGCATATGGTATGCACCTTGTTTTTGGTCACTTCGACTTCTGACCATTCCCTTGGTAGATGAAAATTTATATCACACATGGTTGCTTTATTCAAGAGCTGGGAAGATATTAGCAACTCATTTTACTCTGAATGCACATTCACTTTTTTCCCCAATAAAAGCTCACAACTTATCGTTCACAAACGTTCCGCGGATATGGAGGGCAGCTTTGAAATCAGCGTTTCACGCTCTTCATGTGGTGTACATCCCATTCAAAAAAAGCCACTTCGACTAAATATGTCCCTTGTGAGTGCAGCATGTTTTATTTACCTTTAAATGCAAATTTAAATAACCATATGAATAATAATGGTTTTTAATTTTTTGGCTCAAAATGAAGCAAAGCTTATATGAAGAGCTAGCGGAGATAGCCAAGTAATTCTTTGAAATTCATAAACAAGGGAGGTGGTGACATGAGGCACCACTACGACCAGCGAACCAAGGTTCGACCACCCAAGCCCTCCAGGTTGTGGGGATGGTAAATTTGTATCAGAGTAAAGGCTGGTTTGATGACTGACGGACCCCCGCAAGTCATTGTAAAGGTTCGCACATAACCAACTGCCTTCGACATGAAGTATGATGCTTTGGCGCATGTTCACAAAGAGTTGTTAGAGGCTGAATCCTCTACCCGGTATAAATACAATTTGAGTTGAAAATGTAGAATTTGTACGAACATTTATTGCAAAGTCCTCACCTCATCAAGTGAAAGTCATATGCCACTTGAAAGCGGATCAGAAAAAAGCATGCAAAGCAAATGCTGCCAAAGGTTCACGTGGTTCTGGATCAACAGAGTGTTCTCTCCTCGTTAATTACAGCAGATCTGATCAGAATCATGCTGAATATGGAGCTAGGGTGATCGATCTTCGCATCTGATGACAGAGCTTTAGGATTTATAAGTCCAAAGTCTCGTTAAAAATTTTATCTTCTTAATACAATTACATAAAGCTTTGAATGCTCCAAAGCTTGAAGTAGGCTTTAGCTTTAGATCATGAAATAGCCTTTAATTCCTTGTTAAATAGGATTCCCATATATTAGGTTGTTCCGAAAGTTTTGTCCGTTTTTTTTTTGAACCACTATAAAACCACGCAAAATAAAGTCATGGATGAGTTTCAACATGCAATCGATGCAGCTTTTCCTTCTCTTTCTTAAGAGTACATTTTTGAAATAAAATTTTGTATGCTTTTTTTGATGATTGCCAAAATTCTCGACCCATTAATTTTATCTGCTCTAAGTTAGGCTAATTTATAGAAATTTCATTCCAATGTTTCGGAAAGGATTAAGTAGGTACCAAATAGAACAATTCTTGAACTATAAGGCTGTATTTTTAGATTCTCCCTATCTGCTGTTTTTAGCTTCAAACAAATATTTCTTCGGAGGTTTCGATTTTTGGCAAAGTCATGAAACACGCAACTGCAGCAAATACACGAAAGCTTTCGAAGTTTCTGCAAATTGAAACATGATTCTTATTAAACATTTTTTATACAATATAATCAATGATTTGCTTTGAAAAAGCAGCTTCTTGCAATTTTCGGTACTTTTACGTGGTAAACGTAATCAAAAAGCCACGGTTTTTATCAAATAAATAATTATCACGGACTTGGTAAACGTGGCCCATGTAATCTAAAATGAACTAAATATAGCCAAAGGTTTGCTCTACATAATAGTTATCAGCGCTCTTTGAAAACGTCAGGATACAAATTTCTAAAATTCAGGAAAGATTTGGCGTTACTGCTGAGCTGCTCAGAAAGCCACGACGATAACTTCGTGAAGACATGGTAGAACAGAGAGCAAATATAGCTGTAAGAAAGAGGATAAAAATCTGAATCAAATGGTACCTAGGTCGTCCATAGGTTGCTGTTCTGTGAGTTTTAGTGAACGATGAAAAAAACGGACAAAACTTTCGGACAACCTAATATTTTTTCAAAGCATGTAGAATGATGATGCCTTTAAGATTATTTTCAAAATACCAAGAAGAAACAGAAACTCGAGCAATTCAAAATTGGAATAGTTTTAGTGCTAATCAAAATATGAAGATTATAGCAAAGAGCCAACATAACAAACTGATAACAACTTTCTGAAAAAAAGTTCTTTGCAAGCGATAGAGGCGAGGACTTCCGGCGTTTGTGAATGGTCAAAGTACAAAAATTTGCATTTCCCTCCTGACACGCGATAGGTAATTTCCAAGCATCGTTGAACGCTGATTCTAAAACTGCCTTCGATAGCTGCAGAACGAATCTGAGTGAGAATTTGTAAGCGATTTTACCATCAAACTTTGCATTGTATGGAGTGACTATTTTGTGGAAGCATTCCAATTGCTTGCTGCGCACTGTAGGACAACACTGACGAAGAAACAGCACTGAATTAAGCGTTGACAAGCTGAACAAGATTACAAGTCCGAAATGTAGATATTCCTAATCATGCCACCCAACCTTGTAAATTATCAGTCAGTAAGAGTCCATAATTCACTCCGATTCGTTACGCAGCTATCGGAGGCCGTTTTCGAACAAACGTTTCTAGCTGCCTTGAGCAACAGCAATACCTGTCTCATTTCAGAGAGCCACAGCAAATTCTTGTAACCTCCCTTGAAAAATTAAACCTACTCGTTTCTGCTCTGGCAGATGCTACCGGCTGTTTATGTTGATGAAAAGGTTACCTGTTCCCGGTGGATATGGAACACGTTGGACCATAACGCGCTGACCAGGAGCAGCGCCGAGCGCCTGCTGCTGTCGAATGTACTGCATCTAGATAGCAGATTTGAGCGCAAACCAAACAAAATCAGAGCATAATTACTCAAGCCAATCAATTCGCAAAAGTTCGCACTTGTTGCTGCTGAGTCCACTGCGCTTGCGGATTGTGTGGTGCATAGTACTGCTGCTGATTTCCTGTCATCATTCCCATCTGCTGCTGCGTCATCTGCTAAAAGTGAAAGGACAGTATGAGTAGGTGTTATTGAGTAAATCTGTCTACATATTGAGCGTGTCTCTTCTGCTAATGAAGGAACATACAACGGAACAGTAATGATAAGTGTACGAGAACGATGTAAATGAGAATTATGTGGCTTTTCTAGCAACGCGAAAGTAACCCAACAATCGCAAAATAGACAAGATTTGCGCACACATTATTCTCGTGTTTCAAGCAGATAGAGCGAAACAGTACAGATATGGCAGAATGATGGCAGAAAAAAGTCGCAAGTAACAGTGCGATATCAATTGCCGACAGGAAGATATCAAGTTCAGCAGCTGACTAACAATGATTTGGGCTTTACTAACAAACTCGAAGTTCAATAATAGGTTTGCGGCACATACAAGAAACCAAAAGGAACATCAAAGGGTGGCATTGAACTGCCAAAAAAAAGCAACCAACTTGCTGATTTAGCATCTGTTGCTGCTGTTGTTGTTGGCTCATAAGTTGCTGCTGTTGCTGCTGTTCCATCATCTGCTGTTGTCTAGCGTACACAGCAGATGTACTGTCAACTTGACCAGCGTTTGGAGAAACCATGTGTTGGTGCTGCACTTGCATGACACCTAAGCGTACGAGATCGAAATATTGATATGCGTACCTATACCACCGATCAAGTCGATCGGAAGTTGTCGGGATATAAGCGAGGAAAGCAGCAAATTGATAAGTAATCATATTTTTACCCGAACTATCCGGCACTTCCTGCGCATATCCGTGGGTCAACTGCTGCTGCCTTTGAGCAAAACCCTGATTCTGTTCATACTGCCCGAATGGTGTCCGTTGACCTTGTATCATTCCTTGATGTTGTTGTTGTGCTAAGTGCTGAGAATTTAAAGATGTCCCATTCGTAGATGGACTACCAATGGTTGCTAAACAGAAATATGCTGGGGAATAAAAGTTGGCGTAAAAAACTTTCTATTGCTTACACTGCTGCTGCATCACATTGGTAGGAGTACTCATTCTCAGCTGCTGTCCGCATTCGACCATAGCTAGAAAAACCATGCTGTGGATGGATCACTGATCGAAAATGCTCACAAAAAAAAAGAAAGTCGAAAGATAGTTAACACGATCAGTACTAGTGGAGACAGAGGCGATGGCATATGCTTAGCTCAACTTCATGGACAAGACAGCCTGAATGCCCAAACAGGATGCGACACCAAGGCAACGCTGACGGCCAAGACGTTTACTTACGCTACCCACAGCCTCATATAACCTCTACTAGATACCCGCCGAATTCCTATTTCTTGGAGGGAAGCAGATTTTGATGTACATTCTAACTGTGAAAAAAGGTCGTTCTTACAAGGTCGTTCTGTTAGACCTAGTCCCCCCCCCCCCCAAACAAGCTCTCGACAATGTAGAATATCGGTTATATAATATCAGAAACTTTGAATTTACAAAGATCGCGAAGTCAGATTTTCGGAACTAGGGACTGGTCCATCTCCCATGAGGTTTCGGCAACCAATTCAAAAAAGTGTGATAACACCGCTTTCAACCTGAAGGAGACACATAAAAAAGACTGAACATAGGGTAGGTGGGATGACTCCGTAGAAGAACAACTAAGATGCAGGAACCACACTTCTGCAGAGATCGTTTTCCACCACAAAAATCCCATCGACCACAAAAAAGACAACAAAGCGAAATGCAAATGCAGATGTAATTGGCAAATGGCAAATGCATAATTTTCCTTTGCAATTTTGAGTTGGCAAAATAAATTTGTAAGACTGAAAACAGAGTGTCAGGCTTGGTAAGCAGTAAAATTCCGATGACCAAAATCTGTGGAATGAGCAGCCAGTCAACACCGATCGGATTAACACTTGACCGATATTTTCCAAATACGTTACCATGGCTCCATGCAGCTCCAGCATGTTGGTTCAGGGCGTAAGAGCACAAGGGTAGAAAAAACGGGCAGCAAAATTATCCGATTCAGCCCACTCTGCGTTCTATCACGCACTCTGTACGCCTTCCTCTCGCCAGCTAGTGGATGCATGAACAGCTTGCGTTACTAAATCGTACTCTTCCCGAACGGTAAATTGACCACGGATTTGAGGAAGAACGAAAAGATCTAGAAAACTTATAACGGAAGAATGTGCAAGTGTTCCTTTCTCAAAGACTATCGGCCCAGCGTTGACTAGCAAATCAGCGAATGCGCTGTGCCACAATACATTGACTGACTGTGGTATAAGAGCTGCCTAGGAGAAAGAGAGATTGAGCGACTGATGGAAAATGGCGCCAAAGTGAATTACCAGGAATACAGATGTGTATGCAAAATAGTAGCTAAGCCGAAAACAGAGTGATAAAAACCTTTGTGGATGCCATTTGAGGGGCTGACGCAAAACAGGCAACGATAACGAAAGAATACTCAAACTCATATCAGTACATAATTATGGCGTATGTGCTTATCGACCTTGTGAGTTTCGGATTCAGATGCAGACATCGAGATTTTCGTGATGATGGAGGAAAAGCAGATCACATTTAAACAGCACCAATCCGGTAAACGCTGCGGAAAATCATACATTATCATTACTCAATGAACGAGGCACAGATTCTTATCAAAATAATTTCCAAAGATTCATAATAGTGAAGAACCAACCTCTGGAAGAAGGCATGATCGATGGACTCGCTGCAGGCGACGATTGGAGCCACTGCTAAATTCGATATTCCTTATAAATGTGTAGAGTCATGTTACAAGAAAGTAACGAAGAACCTTATTATATAACTTATTAAACTCAGGCTCAACCGTACATAAATGGAAAAAATTGAGTGAAATAAAGTACGGAGCTACCTGTTGTGGAGGACCGGGTACAACAAAACGCTCATTCTGCTGGGAAGTAGTAACTCCGAGACCGACTTGATCAACTACCATATGAGTTATTCGGGACGGATCTAATTGACCTAGTGGACTGTCAGTGATTCTTCCCTGTTCCTGAATGCTAGGCATAAGATTTCTCGATGACCGCAGATATCGTTTTATTAGAATGTACACAGAAAAAAAGAACTTTGCGAGACATATATATATATGTATATATATATATATATATATATATATATATATACAGGGTGTCCCAAAAAATGTATCGAACGTTTGATCGTTAATATCTCTCTTCTGAAGAAGTCTTTTCCCTTGCTTCAGGTACCGATCTGTAGAGCTGGCTTCAACTTAGATTCACATTACAAAACGAATCACTCATCTCTCTTCATTACTGTAGAATTACGGTAGAAACTTCAAAGAGGGTTTTAAGCAATGAAAGGCCATATTTTGCCTCAGAAAGAAAAACAAAACAGCCTCAAAACTTTTACACTGGGCTAATAAGAGTTGCTGATTATAACTGTAGAGTTCCCAACTTATTATGATGCTTCATTGAAGAGTTATGCCAGTAAGAGGTAGCGGCCATTTTTTCAATGTTCCTAAAAAAGTGCGGTTACACCGTTTAGAAGGCTTCTGATCTCGTGAATAGTTGAGTATTGAACTAAGCGTCTATAAAAACCCTATTACACAAGTTTTCACATTTTTCTGAAAAATTTTGAAACGGCAGCTTTTTCCACATTGACACCATATGTTTCAAGTTTCTACCGTAATCCTACAGTAATGAAGAGAGATGGGTGATTGGTTCTATAATGCAAATCTAAGTTGAAGCCAGCTCTACAAAACGGTACTTGAAGCAAGGCAAAAGACTTCTTGAGAAGAGAGATATTAACGATCAAACGTTCGATACATTTTTTGGGACACCCTGTATATATACAGGGTGTCCCAAAAAATGTGAACACTATTTGATTGTTAATAACTCCCTTGTTTTCATGTCTTTCGCCGAGCTTGAGGCACCATTCTATAGAGCGAGGTTTAACTTAGATTTACAGTATGGAGCGAATCGTCGATCGCTCTTCATTACTGTAGCATTACGGTAGGAACTTCGACAAGGATTTTAGGCTATTGTAGGCCATATTCTGCCTCGGAACAAAACCAAACAACCCAAAAACTTCTATGCTATGCTAATGGAAGACGCTGATTTCGAATATAAAATTTCCATTTTACTGTGATGCTTCTTTCCAAGGTTATCCTACTTAAACCGTAATAACTAAATTTCTAGCATTTGTCAGAAATGTGACTACACCGTCAAAAAAGCTAAAAACACTCGTTAAAAGTTGTCTAATGGAATCAGCGCGCACGAAAAACCTAGTACACGATTTTTCAGATTTTTTGAACAAATTTTGTCAAATGGCATACTTCACAATAAATCCACATACTAGAAGTTCATACCGTAATCCTAAAGTAACGAACAGCGATCGGTGATTCGCTCCATACTACGAATCTAAGTTGAACCTCGCTCTACAGAATGGTGCCTCAAGCTCGGCGAAAGACGTGAAAGCAACGAAGTTATTAATGATCAAACAGTGTTCACATTTTTTTGGGACACCCTGTATATATTTCCTACCATCTGTGAGCTCCTTCCGTCATCACCGGAGCTTCTCAAGTTATCGCAATCTCTGCTGCCCGCATCATTCGACGACATGTTACGCTTGTTCGTCGCACTGCTTAATCTCAGATTAATGCACATAACAAACCACTGAAAAGTTCCATGAGAATTGATCACATGTTATACGAGAAGATTGCGCTTATACAGAAGCTATTAGATCTGACGGTAGATGCAAAACCGTGGGGTGCCGACATTTGCCGACAACGTTAGCGCATGGGTAAATTGCAGGGAAGGGGAGGGGGGAGGGGGAGCGCAAAAGCTGAAGATGTGTGCGCCACAGATGTCGTGCAGAAGGCGAGCATTCCAGCGGGCATTTTGATTTGAGGGGCAAGAGTAATCCTCACGTGCAAATGTTGCAGGCATGTCGGTTTTGCGGACAGAATATATTTACTGTCACCGGTAACTTATACAAGGACTACTCAGAATTCCAGCACATTTACACATTCCCCGCGGAAAAATCAAACATTGTTCTGCATTTGCCTAATCAATTTCGCACCAAAAAATTTAAGCATAAAAAGACTCTTTTCACCGTTAGTTCTTGGTCTCAGTAATCTTCTATTTACTGGTTGTCAACTTGTCCCATACCACCTTAAACAGTTCTTCTAACGTAAGAGATAAAAATGGCCTTAACTTCTAGCAGCGGACAGCGGGAGACGGTAAGGAGGTACGATCGGCGCGAATTTTTCGCGAAGCGACGCCGCACGTACTTCAACCAGTACAACAGCAGCACTGCAGGCGCAATGTTACTTATGGCATTGAGTCATGTATCTGCCTCCACCCCCACCCCCGTGTTTTTGCTGCCGGGAGTCTCTGATATGGGGAGCTCTGTGGGTTCCAAGATCGGGACGCGGCGTGCGCGACGAAGCGGCCGCCGCGCGCGGCGTACCTCCTGACGTGCAGCCGACCCCATAAAATGTGTTTAACAAAACACTGACGAAAGCTATGGACAAGGTAGATTAAAGGTTACAACTAGGAGATAGACATCAGATATACGAAATCGAAAAAGGGCAGGGGCAAATTGGAAGATCAAATGGTTGAAGGACAGTTCGGAGAATGTGCTGAATATCAACAATTAGGAAGGCGGACAACCTAGATACGTAACCTACACATTCGAAGATGCTTCATTCGTGTGCAAATGACATTGAGGGAAAATTTCAATCTTTGGCGTAACGATAGAAAGCTGCCGCAATTACGAGCAAAACACTTCAATTCACGCCCGTCGAGTAGCTACGCTCAGGTAGGTGCCAGAGTAAGCGAATATTTTGTTCAGGTTGGGTCCCGCGCAGAATTGACGTCACTTGGATTGACGACAGCATGGTAAGTGACGCCCATTCTGCGCGGGACCCCAACCTGAACAAAATATTCGCTTACTCTGGCACCTACGTAGGGCACCCGCCATACTTGATCCTCTTGATCCGCTTGATCCACTTAATCCACTTGATCCGCTTCATCCGCTTGATCCGCTTCGTGCAAAACGCGCGCGCTTAGCAGTCTGTCAATTGGAGCCGCGTAGGTAAAAAGGAGTCTCGTATGGTCAAGCAAATTCGCTGTACGCGACGCCAAATGACAGACTGCTGAGTGCGCGCGTTTTGCAAGAAGCGGATGAAGCGGATCAAGAGGATCAAGTATGGCGGGTGCCTTAAAGGCAGCGTACACCCAAAATTTGAGTTACCGAATTTCCTAGATCTTTCTACACCGTGTATATACTGGGCCCAGAAGAAGACCAACTGCGTTGGTCCGGTCTCCCAATGTTGCTTCTGAGCGGAGAAAACCCCCCTCAATTTTCTTTCACGCCGCCTCTTTTCTTTCGCTCCGCCTCCTCCGGACGAATCCATAACAGCGTAAGCTGCAATTGCAGTTGCAGTTGCTGTTGCAACATCTGTTGCATTTGTTTGGGTGTACGCTGCCTTTAATGGGACGGGACGGTGCGGGACGGGAAACGGTCAGGAGGAGGATCGGCGCGATTTTTTCGCGAAGCGACGCCGCACTATACTTCAGCTAATGCAACAGCAGCGTTCCTGGTGCAATGTTACTTATGGCATCGGTCATGTATCCGCTCCCACCCACATCCACCTATGTTTGCCGCCGGGGATCTTCAACATCGGGTGTATCGGGCCCGCAGTTGGACGCGGCATGCGGCAGCCGCGCGCGGCGTACCTCCTGTGGCCGTATTCATCAACGAACCCTGAGGGTTAAACTAACCCTGCAGGGTTAATTTAACCCTGGAGAGCGATTAACCCGTATTCATGAAACACAGGTTAGCTTAACCCTGAGGGTTAAATCTAACCTTGAGGGTTAATTTAACCCTGAAAGCGACTAACCCGTATTCATCAAAGAATAGTGAGGGTTAAACTAACCCTGCAGGGTTAAACTTACGTGATTCATCAGGGTTAATTTAACCCTAGCTCAGAGCAGGGTTAACTCTACCCTAACACTTCATACAAAAGTCATAAAGTGATCTCTCGATGCACTACTTAATTCCAACAAACACATATTTCATTATTATCCCAAGTCTGTTAAGTTCTCTCTTGTATCGTCCAATCATATTATAAAAATTGTGGTAAAATTATTTTAGTACTTCATTGTTCAATTCAAAGCGTAGTCGGTTCAGTCACGACAATATGTTCATGTAAGAAATCGTTAATATTGGTGGACTAATATTTCGTTGAGAAAGCCCCACCTAAATTTTATTGAACAACGAAAGATGACTGAATTATTGAGCTTGAGGTTCGTCATATTAAAAGTTAGTTGGACATGTATTTTATTTGGAAACTAGATGTTTATGACTGTAACAAGTCAGCTGAATGATAATACCGAGTGAGAAAACTAAAACACTTTATTTGTAGAAAAACTAGAATAAAGTGGACCGAAAAAATTTATACAAGGAAATGAGATACATGAACATGTATGGGCAGTATATTGTATAGTATATGGGTAGTAAAGTATAGGTAGATAGTGTATGAGCTGTTAGGTACGAAAAGTTTATCTAAATCAAGAAGATAATCGAGCATTCTTTTTTTGTAGGATAGCTGTCATTTTGCTCTGGAAAATTTCAGTCGCGAATGTAGTGAATGAAAAAAGAAATAGAATTAACCTTGTACCTGTGCTGATTAGGTGAACATGACGTTAGCGTCTAAGCAAAGTAGGTTTCTATGATGGCTCTGCGCATGTTGGCACCTTCGCCCGCATCCGGAACGTCCGTCTCGTCGTCCCCGGCCTCAGGGTATTGCTGCGGGATGGCTTCATTCGCGGTAAAAGGCTGCTCTCGGGTCTCGATACAATAGTTTCGCAAACAACAAGCAGAGACTATGATTTTCGAGGCTCGAGTGGGTGCATGTCTAAAAGGAAAACTGTTATCGCTGCCTGGATCGTATTCGCTTACCTCAGTTCAGTGTGTAGAGACAAAAACTGCCTTTTGAGAGAACCAAATGCGTTTTCAATGATAACCCTGCCCCTGCAAACTGCATCCGTGTAGCGTGCCTCTAAATCCAGTCACTTACTAAAGACCGAGAATTGACTGATGCGAACCTGCCGGAGTTCTGTCACTTCTCAGAATCGGCTTCAGTATGAACCTTTCGGAGCGGTATGCACTATGCAACACATCGTCCTTCTTGAATGGCAGGCATGCTCTCCAGGGCTGGTATGTATCAATCGCCCGCCCGGGTAAGTTACCCGGACAGATAGTTTCCGCTTCATAGCTCGGTGCTCTGGGGATCTGTGTTCTTCCTTGTTTGTTCATCTTTAGAAGGCTCTACTACCCTAATACTGTAGCACAATGAGTAGCAGCACTTTGCTGTATAAGCTGAGATAATTCGTTATTTCTATGATCCCGAGTGGGATCTCTCACTGATCACGCTCATTTTTAAAGTTATTTATATCCGCAAAAACTCATTGAAAACGTCATAGAGTTTTGCTGTCGATCTATTACGACAGTGCTACGCATGTTTGTGAAAGAAATAAGTAGAAAATCAAGATGACAAAATCTTCGATGAACCTGTGCTCGCGAGTTGGGCTTTATCCAAGAACTCAAAACTTGCACATTTCATCTGTTATACTAAAAACATGCGTAGCACTGTCGTAATAGATCGACAGCAAAACTCTATGACGTTTTCATTGAGTTTTTGCGGATATAAATAACTTTGAAAATGAGCGTGATCAGTGGGAGATTCCGTTCGGGATCATACAAATAACGAAATATCTCAGCTTATAGAGCAAAGTGCTGCTACTCATTGTGCTACAGTATTAGGGTAGTAGAGCCTTCTAAAGATGAACAAACAAGGAAGAACACAGATCCCCAGAGCACCGAGCTATGAAGCGGAAACTATCTGTCCGGGTAACTTACCCGGGCGGGCGATTGATACATACCGGCCCTGATGTGCAGCCGGTACGGGACCGGCCATACTATTCCAGGAGATGATTCCTGCGACTCCTGTAATTCCTGCAGTTCTTGTGATTTCTCGATTTCCGACATGCCGCACTGAGCGCTTTGCGAATTTCAGCATACAATGTTTTTTCGCAATATACGTTGTTACGGGACCCGCAGAAATCTCAGGAATCACAGGAATAGTATGGCCGGTTTCCACAGCTTCAGATCAGGGTCGTGTTGATGGGATCCGAGGTCCTCTTTTACGATCCCCTCCCCTAATCACCCATCCGTACCCGCCCTTCCACCTCCTAATTTCCACGCTTTTGCGGTAACTTGTAACTATAATGAATGGCAGTGCACCTCAAAGAATACCAATAGACTTTACCTGAAATTCATACGTCAAAGGACTAAAATATACCTACGAATTAGGAGATAACGCAAGTAATGATTTGCTCAAAAACCTCCCAAAATGTGTAGTTTGGGTAAGTAGGAAAATTCTGAAGATTTAGCTGCGCTGTATTGAGGTCGCGAAAAGATGGATGAGTCAAATTGACGAGTTAATTACTCTAGTAACTTGATCCCTCTGCTCTTAGTTACTTGCGTTTGTATTAACATAACAATTTCTGAATAGATCTTCATCACTAGTGAACCAGTAATCTAAAAGTGTATTTGGAAGAGCGGAGCTTTGGGACCCCCACGGTTTCCCGCTATTTGCAGGTTTTTGAATTGCGCTTACGTTTCTTTATATATCAGAATTACATCATGAATGTGGGGGAACATAATTGGAGAGGGAACCACCCAGCACCTGGGGAGTGCCAGCTCATCTAAAGTTGGTGTCATCGCCCAGTTGCTCAGACAGTCGAAGGGATACCTCCGGCGGGCAAATGGCGCGAGTCTGCCACTTCGCGCTCTAGAGCGCTCCGGAGCCCTGCCATTTCACGCATTTTGCTGCTCCGCGGCTCTCCCAGGACTGGCGCACCTCCGGAGCAGAGATTTGCGCGTCCCGGAGAGGGGTCCCATTCGCCTGCTTGTGACGTCATGGTCACGTCACGGTGAACGAATGGGACCCCTCTCCGGGACGCGCAAATCTCTGCTCCGGAGGTGCGCCAGCCCTGGGAGAGCCCTGGAGCAGCAAAATGCGTGAAATGGCAGGGCTTCGGAGCGCGAAGTGGCAGACTCGCGCCATTTGCCCGCCGGAGGTATCCCTTCGACTGTCTGAGCGGCGAGGGGAGTGTCGGACTAAGATTATTCTGCATCTTGACAGATGGACATAATATCAATTGATGAAGGAGGATATCAATTTCAGTTTGATACTGATTTTTGAATTGTAACTTGCCTAGACATTGAATTAGAAACGAGTGAGAAAATCCAGAGATACGGAGCAATTCATTGCAGTCGATAGGATTGATTATCTTGTAATAATTTTTCCTAGCGACATGTAAGAACTTCTTTTGCGATTTATGAGTTGGCGCAACTCATTCATTTTGAATGACTGTACTAAAAGACATTCATCATGGTTCGGAAATAAAAGCGCTTTAAACTACAATAATAGTCTTAGGTTCCAATCCCCATACGCGACACCATTTTTTGTAGGAGGGAAAATGCTATTTATGAAGCATAAAGAGTGTTTGCGACGGAGAAACGTATTTCCATTTTTTGCATGATTTTCCTGCAAACAAAACCTTTTAGCGACTTCCAGAACGGTGTCAAAAACGTGCATAAGCGCAGTACTTTTGAAAATTCGTGACTAAGTCAGGGAAAGGCTGAGAGGTTGCAATGAGCAAATTGTATAGTAGTGTGCTCATACAACTGAAGGTAAAAGTTGCAGCCACTCAGGACCACTGAGCTCAAAAAAATTACCCTATTTTCAGGTGTATAAGCCGCACCCTTTTTGCTCTAAACGTGAGCAGACCCAGGCGTGCAGCCGCGCGTATGTCTCGCGAAGCGGTCGCCTTACCGCATACTGTTCTCACTTAACGCGCTCCATGATGACAGTCAGTCTTTTGGCGTGTTCGCCTTTAGAGCGAAAAGGGTGCGGCTTATACACCTGAAAATAGGGTAGATGCAACCATAGCAAATTTAGATGCGATCCTGAAGCCAAAGGTAAGATTTTTGAGATCGAACTGGAGACGCAACGAAATAACCCGAAATTTTCAGGATAGAAAGTAGGAAGATTGTGATGTGGTACTGCAAAATTGGAACTCCTTAGCGCCAAAATTTAGATGCGACCCAGATACGACCCCTCTTTTTCATTTTTTGTTGCTGCACATAGAATTTTGAATGATACTATAAAGGTTATAAAATAAGACCAGATCTTGCATAAATGTACCAGAGCACCTCCAAAGTACAGGTATTGTATGGACCCGTTAACATTGCAGAAAGATTAAAAAAATGTAGAGTTCTTTGTTGGTAATATCTGCTGCATGACGAAGGCGGTTGCCCAAATAGGTTGAAGGCTGTTGCGCACGCGGCGCGCGGGCAATTGTCAACTACCGGGCGCGCGCACGCTCGGTCAGCGATCATCCACTGGAGCGTGCGCGCGCCCCGTGGCTGACAGTTGCCCGCGCGCCGCGTGCGCAACAGCCTTCAACCTATTTGGGCAACCGCCTTCGTCATGCAGCAGATATTAGATATAATCGCTTTTGTCGAGCGTGTGAGACTTCAGTGGGGCTTCGGAAGCAGCACTTCTAAGTCAATCGGTACACTCCACATCTTTATCACACATACATGCCTTCAATAGTATTTAAGCTTCCGAAGTGATTTTTGAATTTTCGGTCATACTTGTGGCCAGCAAGTTCGACCGTCTGCGACACCTTTTTTGCCGGGAGAATAATGCTATTTCTGAACCGTAGAGAATGTTTGCGCCGTCAATTGTTATGTGAATTTGTTATTTCCTACTTTCTGCATTTATTCACACTACCCTCTCTTACGCCCCCATCCCCCCACCGGAGGTACCCTCTTTACGACTCCACTTGAAGGCACCGTCCACCCAGATCATCGACTTCCAGGTTTTTGTCGTTTCAGGCCTTTCTCATGTCCCTGATTCCAAATATGAAGTCGAGAATCCGCGAAAATCCCAAATTCCCATTCCGGAGAACCTATAAATCGGCTTTCCGGAACGGTGATTGGATGAGCGCGCACAAATGGGCGGGCATGGATGGGGAGGGGCGGGCGTGGATGGGGGGTCCCCGTGCATCATCGCTATTCCGGAGCTATTTTCTCGCTTCCGAAGCTGCTTTTTGCGCCGCGACTTGGGCATTGACTTGATAGTAGGCCCTACTGTTATATGCTGCCAAAAGCTCAACACCCTCAACTTAGGGTGAACGGTGCCTTTAAGCGCGATAGCGCAACCACCACTCGTAACTAGCATTCATGTTATAGCCGAGTGGCTGACGGCAAACCCCTCTTTGTCAATAATATTGTAATCAGCATGCTCACTTATCCTTTGCTCCAACACTCAGCCTCGTAAATGAATTTTTTTTCGATATCGATCATGACTAAATGTAGCCTGCGACACCCGCCTACCCCGAAATGTATATGCGCAACTTTGGTTCGGACCGGTTTGGGAATAAAAACTTTTATTCGGAATATACCTACGACGCACATGCAGGCACACATACAAACAGATTCAGCTTTATATCCTTTATTATGCAGAGCTACGGCAGAGTTTTCTGCGTCCCTCTATCCCATGCATGAGGAGGTCCAGTTGCTGGTAGATTCCAGAAAAAGGAATGTGGAAATATAACGGCGTTCGAGGATGACGGTAGGAGAGGCTAGTGGTCATTACCTGGCGAGAGGAGGGCACCAAGTTTCCACCCGAGCCATATCCTCGCACCTAAGTGATATGCGTATTAGCCACATTCGGATTCGCTATAACTAAGAGCTTCTTGGGATACCAAGAAATTGAAAGCTCAGCCTCTTTTCCAGAGTAGCTTCAGATGCTGAGACCGGACCTTCAAAAAAATTTCAAAGTCGAAGTTCAGCAGCGAAATTGCTCCCATGGAAACCAATTTCGGATTTAGGGGTTTGCGAGATTGCTCTTTTCAGTAATGAGATTCGTCTGATGCAAAGCCAAGGTTCAGCACGATAATGCCCAAGATCAAAATTAGTACTTAGAGATTTTCGAAATTTACTTTTCACAAGGCCGAAGTTCAGGTTTACGGGAAGTCGCTTTTTCGATAATCACGTGTTTCGTGCAATATCAACAATGATTTGATTTTTTGAACATTTTTTTTGGAGACAAAAAATGTTTGTGCCACAAAAAGAGAATTATTTCTCTAGAAATGAAATGCCAAATGCATAACTGCGTATGTGATTATGTATTGGTTTTTTCTTAAATTCATTTTGAAGAATATGTCAAGATAGAGCACTGATCACTACGTAATATATAACGAATTCGTTGTTTACCCATTAAGCCGCCGATAGTTGGATCATGGCAAACGAGGAGGCCGCAGACGTAAAAATTATGATGAAATACACTGACCTTTGGAATTGGATTGCTGCCAAGTGGCATGCGTTTTGGAACGCTGCCAAATTTCAAAACGAGTGACCAAGCATATTTTCGTAAAAGGGTCACACGTATTTCGAAAGGCAATCATGAGTGTCGCAATGATTTTGAGAATGGGTCGCCATCCGAGTGTGTTAATACTTGTACCTGCTTTTTTTTCGAGCTTGTTATCCCAGAATGTGTCGAATATGTCGTACTTCTGTTAGTTGCTTTTGAAATGATGCCAAATTGCGTAACAGCGTGACTTGAGCTAAATTCATCTAAGTTCTTGTAAAAATGCTCTAACTAAGAACAGTCACTTTAGGATCGTCTTGCTTCCACGTGTAGATAAGAGAGTGCGTGAGTAACTTGGTCTCGCTGGTACTTTTGGAAACGTTTATCTAATAACAGCCTTGCTTTTGCTTGTTAATGGGTACCGCTTGCGCTTTCAACTAGGAATCGGTGTGTAAATGGCACGTAGGGCAATTGCATCGGGCAGGGAAACAGATTTTTGTACGTCCGGGACAGTTCTTATAATTTTTGAACTGTTTTCAAGCGGCACGTAGGGCAACGCGATCGGACAGGGAAATAAATTTTTGCACGTTTGGGGCAGTTCTTATAATTTTTGAACGGTCTTCAAGCGGCACATAGGGCATAAACTTCCTTTCTGAATACTTACTATCGGTCTGTAAGCGGCACGTAGGGCAACTTGATCGGGCAGGGGAACAGATTTTTATACGTTCGGGACAGTTCTTATAATTTTTGAACTGTTTTCAAGCGGCACGTAGGGCAACTTGATCGGGCAGGGGAACAGATTTTTGTACGTTTGGGACAGTTCTTATAATTTTTGAACGGTTTTCAAGCGGCACGTAGGGCAACTTGATCGGGCAGAAAAACAGATTTTTGTACGTTTGGGGCAGTCCTTATAATTTTTAAATGGTCTTCAAGCGGTACGTAGGGCATTTTGAACGGTCTTCGAGCGGCACGTAGGGCAACTTGATCGGGCAGGGGAACAGATTTTTGTATCGTCGATTCGTTGACCGTACGGACTGCTCAAACGCTACGGACCACGCGCGGCGCGGTTAAAATGTTGCGAGAGCACGATTTTAACAATGGCGAGTTTGTATCGGAGCAAGCGTTTTACCTCGCGGCGCGTGCTCCGCGGTTATGTTCAGTCCGTACAGTCAACGAATGGACGGTACGTTCGGGACAGTTCTTATAATTTTTGAACTGTTTTCAAGCGGCACGTAGGGCAACTTGATCGGGCAGGGGAACAGATTTTTGTACGTTTGGGACAGTTCTTATAATTTTTGAACGGTTTTCAAGCGGCACGTAGGGCAACTTGATCGGGCAGAGAAACAGATTTTTGTACGTTTGGGGCAGTCCTTATAATTTTTAAATGGTCTTCAAGCGGTACGAGGGCATTTTGAACGGTCTTCGAGCGGCACGTAGGGCAACTTGATCGGGCAGGGGAACAGATTTTTGTACGTTTATGCAGTTCTTATGATTGACGTCTTTAGGTGGCTCGTGTGCTTTTCGGGGAGGGATCTACTCATGTAGTAAGCTTCATATTCCTTTGGCGAAAGAAATTAGAAAATTAGAAAATTTAGAAAATTTTCTGACAAAGTTCTTAGACGATTGATTTCGTTGCTGTCGGATTGATTCTGAGAGAAAAGTGTTTTTTGTAGTACACAATTGTTGTGGATATTTCTACTTCCAAAACGATAAATGTTCTACTTCCTTGACGATCTTCTATAGAAATTGTTGAGGTTGCAGCAGGAATTTCGAGAAATGCTGAGTGATTTTTGGAGATTATTGCTTCTTCGAACAGTTCTCCTTTTGTAGAATGCTTCGCAAAGATGTTCTCAGCAAAGGCATAGAAAACTTATTTAGAAATATTTATAATCACAACTAAGCCTTATATTGTATCTGCCCCTACCCACTTGCTAGCGACCCGTAGGGTCGCTAGTAATAACTCAAACAAGTATTTTTTGAAATACAGGTCACTGAGGTTATAGAGGCTGGACCAATGCCGAAACTTCGTAGTAGAATGAGAAAGCTCGGAATCGTGCCAAACAGATTATATGTGCGACAGCGGCTTTTGGAATCATCAGTCACTTTCATCGAATTTATCGATTTATTGCCAACTTTGAGGTGCAGAACTGGGAGATGTTACGGGGGAGCGAAAAGCCACCTTTAAGAGCACGTGCTCCGAAAGAAACTCACTTCTGACTCTAAAAAGAAAAGCAATGAGCGAACCTTGCTCGTGCGAGGAAAAAGCCTGCTGAGCAGAAAGATATTTCCATAAAGACTTTGTTTTTCATAGGGATTTTCCACTTGATCTGGCAAAAAAGCCACCTGAGAGCATGTACTCTGGAAAAACTTTCTCTCCCTAAAAAGAGGAGTAGTGAGCAAGCTTGGCCTCGCAAAAGGAAACGTTTTGAGCAGAGGGGTATATTGGCGAGGAGTGCTTTCGTTTCATAGAAAGCTTCCACTTTGTCAAGAAATTCATCTTCGGGAGCATGTATTCTGCAAAGATTCTTCTGACGCCAAACAGAAGAGTAATGAGCGAGACTTGGCCTTGCGGGAGAAGAAGGTCAGGGTCTTTTAACCAAGAAATATTTTTGCAAAGACCTTTTTTTTAGCAAATTTTCATTTAGTTTGGCGAAAAGTCCATCTTTGGGAGCATGTACTCTGTAAAACTTTTCTCTGGCGCTAAACAGATCAATGAAGATCGTTGAGCGAGGCTTAGTCTCGCTTGGAGATGAAGCTCGGGGGCTTTATAAGGATATGCCGCAAAAATACCTCCGATTCATCAAAAAAATTCCACTCGATCTAGCGAAAAAGTTAATCTTGGGAGCATGTAGCATCTGGAAAAACCTTACTTCTGTCCCTGAAAAGAAGAGCATTGAGTGGACTCTAGCTCAGAGGTTTTGCCAGGAAAATATTTCCACAGAAAATGCCTCTATTCACAATTTATACTCAATCTGACAAAAAAAATCCTTTAAGTACTCCGAAAAAACACTACATCTGCTCCTAAACAAAAATGAGCGAGACTTGGTGCCGTCGTAAAAAAATTTAGGGGCTTTTTGCAAAAAGGCATATTCGCAGAGAATACCTTCGTTTCGTAGAAAATTTTTACTTAATCTGGCGAAATAACTGTGGGAGCATTTACTCTGCAATAATGTCTCTCACCGGACTTTATTTTTTTTTGAGGGGGGGGGGAGATTTTTTCGTTAAATCGAGTGAAAATTTCCCGTGAACAGAGGTATGCAATGCGAAAAAATTTCTTCTTAAAGGCCCCTGTATAGTTTTTCCGAAGAGACTAAGACTCGCTCATTGTTTTACTTAGGGGCAGAAGAAGGGGTTTTTAGAGACCATTGCTGTATTTTTTCTTGGTTAGAGTTCGAAAAAACAAAAATTTTCGTGCTCTTGTCAAATTGATGCTGTGCTGTCCACTCATAAGTGATTGTATACTACAAGCTTTTAGAAGTACAAACGTGAAGCAGTAGCTTTTTCAGCTTTTCCTACAAGCTCCAGTTCTCAACAAATATGGATTCTAACATGAGAGACCCGACCAAAGTTAGCTTGACTCGGTATTCCTCGGACTAAAGCTTGTAGAAAGCTGAAAATTTATGTTTGTACTTCTAAAGGCTTGAGTACACAATTACCTATGTGGGAACAGCAGAGCATCAATTTGGCAAGAGCATGAATATTTTAGTTTTCTCACTAGCCAAACATATGGCGATGGTACATATAAACTCTGGTGTGGAACGTGCATGCGTGAGTGAGTCAGGATTTTGTAGGATTTTTTGGACGGTTATGATTTTTTTTTCTTGATTTTTCGGGCAACTGAATCTCTTTGGTTTCCGGACTCATGAAGGACTGGAGCTGGTACAAAAGCAAGAGCGCCATCTTGTAATGTTTGTTTTGCTCTATCGAACGGTGCTTTGAAACCTACTCAGAAACAAGAATGTTCAATTTTTCATCGCTCATTTTCGGATGGAAGACAAAGATAAAAAACGATTGGATTGCATGAGTTGTAGAGTTCTTCAAGAGCTAGCTACAATACACACACTGCTCTTTCTAAAACGTGTATTCTAGAACTTTTAAAAATCTTTTTCAATGAAAGTCGAAAATGGGCACGTCACAATTTCGCGGACAATAATTCTTCGAACGCGTTTTTTTAGGTCTTTTTTGGAGTAAAAACAGAAGTTCTGCGGGCAGGTAAGCTCGGAGGTGGTGCAGGAGGAACCAAAGCCCTTGCCGCCTGTATCCAAAGGGGAATGGGGAAGGCAGAGGAGGCTCCGCCCATCGCTCCGCCCACGGGATGCTCCCATTGTGTGTTGAGCAAGAATGGTGGATGGACTATCGGATATTGATCAAATCTGATGGATTAAGAGGTTAAACCATGGATCTGGAATTTGGGAAATGGACAGTAAAGGTTCTCAAACAGGTTTTCAGGTACCAGGATGATAATAAAAATAGTTCATGTCATAAACCTAATGTATAAATAGAGTAACCATCTTTCTAAGAGTCATTGTATGGAACACCACTACCACTGAATTCTTTTTAAACTTTGTTCGGAATCGAAATGATGATACAAAGCCTAGAAAACGACCAGAAAAAAGTTTGATTCAAAGCAGGGGGACATAAGCCGAAAATGAAGTTTCAGAGTGGTTCTAATAATAACTTCAACAAAGAGACTAAGAAATTCTGGATACTCAGATCTAGGACGTAAAATGCAAATGCAAACATCTTATGCCTGAGAGGAGGCTCAGGAAAGCTTCACAGCTCAGATTTGAAGTGCGAACCAAACCTGGACAATTTTACCTCGCTGGCAGTTGTCGAGGCATAAGATTAGAGAAGTGGGACAATATCAAATGGGGCGAAACCAATGTAAACTACTATCACTGTTATAACAGACAAGTTTTGGTGACTTCATCTGCTTTTTCCAACTTTTTGACCGATTCTAATTTTGCAACTCGAAAATTTCTGATGAATAACTTATCATCTACTTTCGCAAGTTCACCTCTTGAAATTTTCAACGGCTTTCCCGCGAATTTTTCTCACCCTTCCTCTCCCCTTCCCCCCCCCCCCCCAAGTAAAATACTTTGGAATTAACAAAGAATAAAGTCTTCACTTGAATTACGACTTTCTTGGCTCATCAGACGACTGGCTTGATTCTGCAAAAATCCAATAATCGGCTATCGATTGGCTCAAATGCAACTAACGCAGTGACTATCGTAAAAGATTGAGAAAATTAGCTCAGGAAAATAAAATGCAATATAGAGTAAGTTTTCCGCGAAGCTATCTATAGGAGTGTTCATGAAAAATTTCCGGAGCTTTTACCCCTCTAAAAATTTTCTCATCAATTCCAATCTATAAAAGAATGATGAATTGCATTGATATGAATTCATGCAAAAGTCCATTCAAAAGATTCGCCTTTCAAAACTGGTCACATATTTGTTTTCCCCTTCTCTGTATCTCCACTCCATCTTTCAAACTAGACTTTTCCTTCCGCGAATTCCTAAGCAAAAAAGGCAAAACCCAGGCTCAGCGCGGGGGGAGGGGGGGGGGGGGGAGCTTGGAGGGTTGCCAGATCCTCCTTGGCACGCAGCCAGCTCTTCCCCTTTCCCTCTGAGATACAGGGGTCAAGAGCTCTGGTTCCTCCTGCACCGCCGCCGGGTTTGATTGCAATTGATATCCTTGCCAAGTTTTCCTGGATCGCTGCCAAAATCTTCTCCACAGCGCCTGCGCTTCTAATTGTCTCCTGCGATAACAGGCGGCAGGCCTTTGGTTCCTCCTGCACGGCCTGCCGAACCAAAGGCCTGCCGCCTGTTACCGCAGGAGACAATTAGAAGCGCAGGCGCTGTGGAGAAGATTTTGGCAGCGATCCAGAAAAACTTGGCAAGGATATCAATTGCAAACAAACCCTTGTAACTGTGCTTAGAAATAACTTTGAAAGATATGAAACACAGATTTGTAATCAACATTGCAAGTCGCATTCGAGTGTCAGTGAATCAAAATTTGATATTGTACTAGAGGAAGAAAATTATTGGCTTTTTAATATACTCACTCGTCATCATAAATACTTAAATTTTCACTTTTTGATAGAACTCGATTTCCCAAATTTTTTTACTCAGGACTGGGAGCAGCTTTCGTTCGAAGTCAAGAACCAAACTGCAATCAAAATATCATACAAAAACCTAGCACTGAAGGCTTATGTAAAAATGTAATATGCAGTTTGCTGATAATTTCGATTCATTTTAGTTCTCTTTGGCATTTTGTGAAATTTCTTAGCACTGCACAATGAAACCATGGCGATGATACTTTCACTGTACTACGAGGTTGTATACAACAGCAAAAGTTTATCACAATTCAACTTAGTTAACTGTATCTCCTGATTTTCTGCTTTTGCTACTGAACTTCGAATAAAGTCTTAGAAATCCTACTGAAAAAAATTCACAAATTCCAGCGAAAACTTTTACGCATCATTGAACCTGCCTCGTTTGTAATACTGGTTTCGAGATTTCCATTTCATCCGTAAACTTTTTTGCTCAAAATGGAGCTAAAATAGCGATGCAGAGTTGTTTATTTAGACGGTACGCCTATACTGAAAAATCCGCCTTTTAATGCTGACTTCAAACCTGGGTTTCATATCTTTCAAAGTCATTTCTAAGCACAGTTATAAAGTTTGTTTGCAAATGATATCCTTGCCAAGTTTTCCTGGATCGCTGCCAAAATCTTCTCCACAGTGCTCGCGCTTCTAATTGTCTCTTGCGGTAACAGGCGGCAGGCCTTTGGTTCCTCCTGCACCGCACCCGGTAAGCTCACTATATAGTAGAGCTCATTGAGGACAATGATCAGGCAGTGGTTACTTCAAAAAATCCTAGCTTGAATTATCATTATGCTTTTTTCAAAAACAACTTCTAACTACCTTTTTTTAAGTTAAATTTCTTTACATGGAAACCTATTCAAGACATCCCGAGGAAGCTGTTTGGATAATATGCGTCGGACGTGTTCAGGTGAGTTTCTTTGCTGAAGAACGCTCTTGACGGTGCGCGCACATGACTCCACCTGCACCTCACCACTGACCTGCACCGCTTTGCAGGCTTGTAGGCTCGGCCGTCAGTCACTCTACGACCCTCTATATAGGCTCATTCGAAAGAACGTGACTTCCTCGACAGATGGTATGCAAACGAGTTGTTTGGGAAATCCCGGAGATTTTAAGGATGGGGTGAAAAAGCGCAGCCTTGGAGATAATTGAAGTGAAGGCTCTTATCAACACCAGGGGCGGTATTTTCAATCTCCCGTGCGCCCTTTCATGCCTGTTCGGGAACCGCAGCACGCCAGCAGTGGAAACAGGCGCATATCAACGCCGGGTTGCGTAAACTTTGCTTATCGCAGAAGCATGAAAACCGGTCAATTTTTATTGCTTTTTTCGTTCCTCGGTCCTCGAGCACAGTTTTTGCATTTATATTCGTTTAGTGATCACATCAACAATTGTAAAGCAAGATGGAAAGGTACGAGTCATTTTATACCATTTGATATGTACTGCTGTCATTAAGTCGAAAATAAGACTTTTCGACACATTTCTGCAATTCTTACTTATCCCACTGCTATGAATTGTCCTACAATACAAAAGATTCAAAGAATTGCTGATTTAGAACGAAATGGCTGTTTCCAGCACTTTAGAAAAATGACTCGTACCCTTCCATCTTGCTTTACAATTGTTGATGTGATCACTAAACGAATATAAATGCAAAAACTGTGCTCGAGGACCGAGGAACGAAAAAAGCAATAAAAATTGACCGGTTTTCATGCTTCTGCGATAAGCAAAGTTTACGCAACCCGGCGTTTTTGATATGCGCCTGTTTCCACTGCTGGCGTGCTGCGGTTCCCGAACAGGGATGAAAGGGCGCACGGGAGATTGAAAATACCGCCCCTGATGTTGATAAGAGCCTTCACTTCAATTATCTCCAAGGCTGCGCTTTTTCACCCCATCCTTAAAAGCTCCGGGATTTCCCAAACAACTCGTTTGCATACCATCTGTCGAGGAAGTCACGTTCTTTCGAATGAGCCTATATAGAGGGTCGTAGAGTGACTGACGGCCGAGCTACAAGCCTGCAAAGCGGTGCAGGTCAGTGGTGAGGTGCAGGTGGAGTCATGTGCGCGCACCGTCAAGAGCGTTCTTCAGCAAAGAAACTCACCTGAACACGTCCGATGCATAAAGGATGGCAAAGAGCATCCATTTTACCCGAACAGCTTTGTTGGGATGTCTTGAATAGGTTTCCATGTGAAGAAATTTAGCTTGTGAAAGTTAATTAGAAGTTATTTTAAATAAATCATAAAATTCAAGCTTGGAATTTTTGGAATGCACTACTTGATTATTGTCTCCGATGAGCTGTATAATATAGTATGCTTATTTGTCCAGGAAACTTCTGTTTTTGCTCCAAAAAGAAACTTAGAAGGAAGAAATTTCGCGTTCGAAGATATTGCTGCCCTCGACATTGTGCCGTTCCCTGTGACGGTTTTTTTTGAAAAAAAATTTCAATATTTTTAAAATCCAGGTTTTCCAGAAAGCGTGATGTGTGAATTGTGCCTCTTGAAAAGCTCTATCGTCTCATGCAATCCGATCATTTTTTCATCCCTTTTTCCATTTGGAAATGAGCGATGGAAAAGGAGGGCGGCTTGTCCGCAACTTTCACCGCAACCGTCACCGTATGTGCGAAAATCCTTAATACGAAGCAAGGCGGTTTATTGGTTCGTTCATTTCCTCATTCTTGTTCAGAACCTCGAGATTTACTTATCATTTCTTTCCAGAAGGGGTACTGGCTACCTCATATATGATGTTTGGTCACCCTTTTTCTACTTCGAAATAACCGTGAATTCAAAAGAGCAGTCACTGTGAGGTCTACATGTGGTGTCATGCGAACCCAACATTTAATGAGATCTAGCTGATCTTGCAATTTTGCGCACTGTGTACAAGTAAATTTTTTGTGGTTTAACTGGCCTTTTCATATGTATTTGACCCATTTTGTGGAATCTCAAACTTTAAGTACAAATCTATTGTTAATATCTTCTGCTGTGCGCCTCTGGACGCCAAGTATAAACCTGTTTCGCAGAGAAAAATTAAGGCAAGGTTTAGCTCAAACAAATTGTTGTTTCTTGACGTTCAAGTAGAGAAGTGGTAGGTATGAATAGTTTGAACAAAGGGTGACCATTGCATAGGATGCTCGATATTATACGGCGGCCTATGAATGGCTTAGTCACAGTTGCTTGTTCAATTTTTCGGACTAATAACACTCATAACTCAATGTCCAGATGTACACAACATGTCAAAAACAGGTCTGAAAAAGGTATATTTTCCTAAAATATTGTAGATCTCATCTGAAAGGGCCGGCTTGAATAAATAAATTCCCTTAGCAGATGTAGTTCTGCCAATATCATCATTGCTGTAGACAGCAGCAACGCCTTTCGATCATTAATTGTGCCATCTGCCCCTAGTGATTTGCGGTACTTATCTGCCTCTAGTTTCTGCTTCATGTCAAAGTAACTGATGTTCCGCCAGGGGCGTAGGCACCAGTAATTCCGGGAGGGTACCACCACTTCGATCCTATCCCTGCTCATAACCTGCACTAAAGCGGCCCTTTAGTAGATTTGCCTTCCTTCCCAGCTTGGAGATCGACCATTTTTCAGGGCAGTCATCAAAGAAGTTAAAACAAAATCATTGCTTTCGGAAATAAAGGGAAATTCTGCATTGAGTACTGTCTGGTTTGTCTACGATCATTCCGAGTAGTTTGAGCATGTGTCAAAGACACAAACTTTTGTACCGACCCAATTACATACCAAATTTTCATTTTCTTATGCTTTCATTATTAGAGCCGACATACGTGAACACGAGTTTTATGCAGCACTAACGCTCCTGTCTCTCATACTGAGTTCATCTCCATTTTTCAGAGATGTGATGTAACACATTGTTTTCGATTCTGAAAGAGAGGAACATTCACGATATATGTGGGGACAAAATCCGAAAAAAAGAATCACGACTCCCCTAAAGAAGATTGATTCTGTCTCCCTGTGATTTTTTTGTTTTGTAAGGTAAAGTTTGTTGTTGCATTATGAAGTTTTGCTATGTTTTGTTCTGAAGTTTTGTTGGAATATTCAAAAGTGGTGAAGAATGCTCTAGGGCTAAATTCACTCCCTGTGATAGCTTCGGCACTCCCGCATTTAACCGGCAATTCTACTGCGTTCGGCCGGAAAATGTGCTGAAAGCTCCCGAACCATGGAGGTGCAACTGCTGAATTACCCTCTTTTCTCCCGAACCCATGTCTCGACCATAACGGAGGTGCCACGCTGATTTTGATGAGTAAAACTCTGTATCCGTGCCGTTCAGCGGCGAATGCCTGAGAAGGGTGCTCAGACAATCGACGGGACCCCTCCGCCGGACCCTCCGAAACTGCCAGAGTCGCGCTGGACCCAGTTGACCAATGAGAGAAGGGCAAATGGGCGGTCCATCGCGGTGACATCACTGGCAGGCAAATGGGAGGCTTCTCCGGCCCTGCTGCAAAGGTCCGCCATTTCTCCGGCGCAACTCTGCCAGATTTGGCGGACTCCGCGCCGGAGAAATTTGCGCGGCGCGTGTCCGCCAAATTTGGAAGAGCCGCGCCGGAGAAAATGGGAGGGGTCCGGAGCAGAAATGGGA
This sequence comes from Cylicocyclus nassatus, assembly GCA_958299035.1. NCBI lineage: Eukaryota > Metazoa > Nematoda > Chromadorea > Rhabditida > Strongylidae > Cylicocyclus > Cylicocyclus nassatus. The sequence continues at coordinate 51,882,894 of CATQJL010000316.1, read as the reverse complement.
GGCCTCCGGAGCAGAAAATGGGAGGTATCCGGAGCAGAAAATGGGAGGTATCCGGAGCAGAAAATGGGAGGTATCCGGAGCAGGCTGCGTATCGATTTGGCGCGTAGCAAGCAAACGTCTAACTCCACGGTGATGAGTCCTCTGTTTACGCTCTTTGTCCATATTTTAGTCGCCGTTTCTTTGATTTTGTTGTTTTTGCGCGTTTCTTTACCGTTTTTTTTTTTCTTTTCCGCGTTGCTCTTCGTCGCGTTGGCCTTTATGTTGTTGTAAGTTCCTCGTTTTCAGGTTATGTTTCAAATTTTCGTGCGGTTGCACTCAATCACCTTCAGTGTTTGGCTCTTTCCGACTAGCTGAGACATCGTAGACTATTGATGGAGTGGTTTTTGTGATTAATTCTGGATTTTCGAAACAATGAGGTTAGTTGCGCAACTATCTAGTGTTGTTGTGATGAAAGTATCGTCTAAATAATCCGTTTATTGCTATCTCCACCGATGAATCACTTTGCCGTTTGCGTGGTTCGCATCTCGCGTGTCTGTGTGGGATTATCATGCGGTTTTCCGCGAATTATCAATATGACTGTTTTTTACATGCCATATTTTGTTTTCAGGGCAGAGGTAATGAACTGTGAAGAGCATGCATTGCATTGTGCAGCATTGCTTTCAAAAATTTCGTAATGCAGCTTTTTTACCTTCAGCTTTAGCACTTCTACTCTTTCTGTTGTTGTTGTTGATTTTGACTTCAGTTTAGTATACACTATGTTTAGACGTAACCAAACCAACTCAAGATATCTGTGTTTACTGGTATGGATCCCATTTACGATACAGAGGTTGTTTTCACCGAGAGTTTTGCGCCAAAACCAGTGCGGACATTCGTAGTGAATACTAGTAAGTCACAGCTCTACTTCTTTTCTCGAGGTCTCGGGAGTTTTGATTTTTTGATTGTCTTCAGATGCCGCTTTGCATTCCATCAATGCAAATGTTGAGCCATCTTCAGGCGTTTGCACGTTTCCCGCGAACAATCAGTTCCCTGATCGTTTTATTCTTTGGTATGTTCAATTTACACTTTATCACGAGTTATTGATTGGTTGGGCACGGAGCTCATGCGTATGCTTGCGGCAATGCTTGCGGCGTTTCGCGCATCTGTTATACAGGGGTTTTCAATCTGAGTGTCACGGTCGACGTGGTTCACCCCCTCGAGAGCCGCGTCGCATGGGTCTCTCACGTAGTACACGACCGCACCCGGTAACGCGAAGGCCTTAGCGGATGCGGCCTTGTGCCACGTGAGAGACCCATGCGACGCGGCTCTCGAGGGGGTGAACCACGTCGACCGTGACACTCGGATTGAAAGCCCCTGTGCACGAGCCGCAGTTTACCAAGGTGTGTTTATCCTCATCTAAAGTACGCAGTAAATTTTGCAGTCTATCATTTAGATCGCCTATTGCATGGCTGAAGGACAACTGGTTGTTGTCACCTTACATGCCAATAAATGTGAGTAATGTCAAGAAAGGACTGAGCTTGCTTTCCAACAACGTTTAATTCACCGCGTTTCTTTCCCAGACGATAAAGCAGAAGAAGTTGTGTTCCGTGAGGCACCAACCACCTGAAGGCATGGATAAAATGGTTTCTATCGCATTGGAGAGAGCTGCGGCTAAGGTTTGATATCTGTTTAGTCAAATTGTTTGATTTTGTTGGTGAATCCTTGTTTTTACTTTTCTTTTTTCATGATGTTAGCCTCATATCAGGGGAAGAGGACTTTTGTTTACTGGGCGTTTCAAACCACCATTTATCCTCAGAATTCAGGAGGAAGACGAGCTTGGGCTAGCTGAGTATGTGATGTCGGACGGACCCGCCCATGATTCTACTTTCATGCGATCACAGATTGTGAGATTTGACATGCGTTTATCGGATATTAGTGATTACGGATTTCTAAACTTAGGTGGTCCAGAAATGGTCTCAAATCATAAGTTTGTTCTTGGAAGCCATCCAAGCATCTCAATCTCCCCCAGGTATCATTGGTATATAGCATTTCTACTTATCCTTTGTTTGAATGAATGATAGTACAGTAGAGCCGACTCCCGATGACACTTTATTCGGTGGATCCTTTACTTGCGGACTCATAGCAGCACGACTACGGCACGTGGTGAAACAGCGTCTTGATATTGCGTGGAGCTTGCTAGCATTAATTCAGCTCTACTCTGAAGACAGTGTGGGTAAAAACAGTTTTCTCAAGTTTGTGGTATTTCAATAAGATTTAAGGGGCGTTACGACTATCCGATGTTTGAGTTTTCTGATCTCGAAAGGAAACTCAGCAATATCATCAATAATTATAGATTGTTTGACGATCAGCTGTCTCTGAAATTGGCAAAGTGGGCCTGAATAGACGCATGCGTGTCCCAGATATGCGGAATCTAGTGTCTCGAAATCTTTCTAGGGATAATGTGCAGGTGTCTCTATGTAGTTGGTTCTTCAAAGGAGAGGGCGTGGATTGGCTGAGTAAGGTAGCGCACATAGGACGCTTTGAAGAAGCTGACCCATCCCCGGAATTCAACGTTTTTCTGGACAAAATACTCGAGGTATAATTCAATGCAGTGTCGTTCTTGTTTTGTCAAACAGATTATGTCCAGGCTGGATTACTATTTCTATCACCATATTCCGCGCAGGTTTTCTTGGCCAGATCTTTAGCATTGCATGAGCAGTATGCAGTTTTGATGGTAGGTGTCTTTGCAAGCTGTAATTTTCAAATACCACTGATTCAATTCATGTTTTTCCATTATGTCACGCAATGGACTTGGTGCATTTAGAACCTTTGCACTTTATCTGCAAGCAGTATCCCTGATGAACTTTGCCCTGTCATGACATTTTACAGTGCCATTGCATACTCTGGAATAGGAAAACCCTTGAAAGTGTGTAATACAAGCAGCTTTCTAATAACTTCAGTATATACTGGTAGCTCTTTTAGGCTATGACCAATTTTAATCTCGCCGCTAAAGGAGTAACCGATCAGAACAAGGCGCTTCTGACTGCTTTGTCACCTGTTGGCAAAACCCAAGAGATCAACCTCGGAGATTACTACGTAATGGTAAGATGTCTTTCACATATCTCAGAAAAATTTAATGGTGTTTATCAGGCTTAAGAGGCTTTTAAGGCTTTTAAGAGTCGCCGATGATATGGGCCAACTGCGACTGCAATTCAACTGTTCCACAAACCGTTGTTTGGTTGGAAAGGTTCATTCTTCGTTACACCAGTGGGTGTGAAATGATTAACGATATAAAATGATTTTTCGAAGAAGTTTGAAAAATTTGAAATAAATGTCTTATCTCTTCGTTCTTTCTTCTATCTTCTATCCACAAACGCTAGGGGTGAGAGGGATGGGGTAAAGACGGGGTTGAGGGTCGCGCTGAACTCTTACCCGGGGGGGGGGGGGGGTCGTATTCGGCTGATTTGGGTGGGGTTTAGAGACAAAGTCGACAAAGTTTAGAGACAAGACGAAGTCTGCCGCAACATACTGTAATTAGCCCTAATTAAGCTCCAAACCCACATGGGGTTTGGAGCTTAATTAGGGCTAATTACAGTATGCCGCGGCAGACTTGCGGAGCAGAAAATCGGGGGGCTCCGGCGCACAAAATCGGGGGGCTCCGGAGCAGAAAATGGGAGGTATCCGGAGCAGAAAATGGGAGGTATCCGGAGCAGAAAATGGGAGGTATCCGGAGCAGAAATGGGAGGTCTCCGCCGGAGAAATGGGAGGGCTCCGCCGGACAAATGGGAGACCCACCGCTGGGGAAACGCCGCGACCCTGCCATTTCTCCGGCGGAGGGGTCCTATCCGCTATCTGAGTGTCCGCATGCCATGGGACGTTAACTGCGTAATTGAAGGGAAAAGCAACACACGTGACACACGTGCTGCGATGCGCACAGTCTGCTTTCGTTGTGCAAACTCGGTGCGGCTTGTACAACTGAATATAGGGTACTAGATGGCTTACCCGGCTCCGCTCGGACCTGTCAATAATATATTTGCAATCAGCATGCTCGATTACCCCCCTGTGCCAACTCCCAGCCCTATAGCTCAAATTTTGCAAAAAATCGACAAAATCGATGTCGATCGATGACGAAAAGTAGCCTACGACACCCGCCGGGGCCCGATGTGTATGTGTGCCAAGTTTGATCCGGATCGGTTCAGAAATGGAGTTTTGTATTCGGAACATACGTACAGACATACAGACAGACAGACATACAGACACAAACAGACATTCAGCTTTATATATAAGAATGTTTTGCAGTGGGCGCAAGCCATCAAGCAGGGCCCACCACTGTAAACAATTGTGTTTGATTGCTGGTAATCATATTGTCTCAACAGCTTGCGGAGAATTTAGGTATTCTTTGGGATTTATTCTACGTTAGTGCTTTTTATGAGTTAAAGGCACCGTCCACCTAAAATGGGATCTATGAAGTTCAGTAGCGGGACCCTCAACGGTACAACTGCCCAACTTGCGCGTCTGAAGTTGCTTCCAAAGCGAGAAAATCGCTTCGAAAATGCTTCGGAAGACGGATTCGCCGCGTTGGCTCCTCCCTAGCAGGTGGACGGTCCGTTCGTCCCGTTCGTCCACTCAGTGATCTCGCCTGGCAGGCGCAAAGATCAAAGAATCGATCAGACACAGCATTCCTCGGCGTCTCTGCGCGACCTTTCGCATGTTGTGAGTAGTAGAAACAAAACACTATGCTCTTAGGAAAAGAAGCCACTACCACTGACTATGCGCAAAGCATCTTTGCTGTTTTCTTGCACATATAGTCGTCCTCACCCCACTAGTCGGTCGGTGGTCGAATTTGAATTTGAACTGCATCATCTGTGGATTCTGAAGGGCATCCAAAACTCAATAATTTGAGACTTTTGTCCAATTTTGGACCTGGATTCGGACTCAGCGTGTGAAAGAGGTGCTAAAAAGGACAAAAACTCAAAATGGAGGATTTGGGTGGACTTTGCCTTTGAAGGCAACGTCCCGGCAAAAAGATGGATGCCAGGTTTCCGTGGCGATGTCAAAGTAGACCCCTACCTAAGCGATGACTGACGTTCGGAGCGGAAAAGAGGGTCTATTAAGCCTGAAGTTTGCCCCGAAAGTGGCCCGGATCTTACGGTAGGTTCGGGTGAGTACGAGATGCATGCAAGGTAGAGACGCAGAGTCGTTGCAGGACCCTGTGCTCTTGACTGTGTGCACTATGCGTGCTCTGGCCTTGCAGTTCGAAATCGATTTGTGGGCGGCGTTCGGCCTACCGTAAGATTCGGGCCACTCGCTTTGTAGACTTCGTAGACCCCCTTTCGCGCTGGAAACTTCTGTCGTCGCTTAGTTAGGGGGTCTACTATTACATTAATACCAGAGCCAGATACCCTCCGATTTGGTGGGACTTTGCCTTTAACCACGCACCGTAACAACTGTTCCCTATGGTTCTCGATACGAATACGCCATTCAGCTTCACAGATTTGTAGTTAAGAGCTGAATCCAGCGCGTGAAGACTTGCTAAACAACTTTTCGGATATGTTTGAATATTATTGAAACGGCAGCTAAATCGCATGACTCCGTACGCTGGAAGTTCCTACCGTTTTACGGTAATGAAGAGCTAGTGAAACGCTCCATCTCGGAAATTTGAGTTGAAGCTACCTCCGAAACAGAGCCTTCAAAAATCGCAACAACCTTTGAGACAGAAGTCAACAACGATTAAACACTTTTTTACATCTTCTGGAACACTTCAGTACTATGATATGAGCTACGAATGTGCATTTGACTTTGATAAGAAAACACGGAAATCTGCGCAGCTCCGAAATCTTTAATTAAGTTCACAAAAAAATTTAGATACAGTATCGATTGTTTCGGTTGTGGAGACACTAAAAATAAAATTATTCTCTACCTAAATCAAACAGAAGAAAGTGAAATATTAGGTTGTAACATAAGTCTTGAGACACTCTCCCTTCTTACGTCGATAAGTCATACAGTTCACATTTTCGATAGGCGCCCAGGACGAAGCTATGGTGATTCCACGCATGTAATTGTATACTACAAGCCCTTAGGAGTATAAGTGGTGTATATTTCCAGTTTTCCACAGGCCCTTGTTTTCGAAAAATATTGATTTTAGCATGGAATACCCGAGTGAGGGGAGCTAAAATTGGTAGATTTCCAAACCTAGGGCCTGTGGAAAAATGAAAATATACGGTTAAACTCCTAAAGGTTTGCAGTTTACAATTGCATGAGTGAAAATGCATAGTTTCGTTTTCGTACAAAAATGAAAATTTTCGTTTTCTCGATTTCTAAATGGTGAGAAATCCAGAAACTGTACATATGAGTGTCTGATGTAGTGTGCAATTTTTATGAGCAAGTTGGAGATTGGTAAGACTTTTTTGAACAAAGATATGAATTTTTCGCGATTTTTCAGTCCTTGGTATGACTCAGATTTTGGGTGTAAACTTACAGTGGGTCGAAGCTGGTGCTAACTTTTGCACAATATCTTGTAGAGCTTGCTTTGCTCTATCGAATGATATTCTGAACCCCTATCGAAAATGTGAATTGTGTGACTTATCGCAGGGAGAAGGGAGAGTGTCTCATGACTCATGTTACAACCTAATAATAGTTCTGCTACCCGAATCAAACACCCGGAACCGAAACTGTAATCGAAGCTTCGGTACAGATCAGAGGTGCGATAGGTGGAGCCGGGCCCCCCAAAAGTGAAGGTTGTTCCAGCTACCACTGGCCGGCCAAAAGTGAAGGTGGTAGTGCCGGACACTCACCTCCCGAAAATGTCGACCGGGGGGGGGGGGGTGGTCGCAGGCTACCACTGGCCAGCAAAAGTGGGTGGTAATGCTGGACACTCACTTCTCAAAAACGTTGACCGGGGGTATAGAGGGGGAGGGTAGGGGGGGGGGGGGAAGCATAGAACTGAGCTATCCTTTCACGTCGTTGCCGGCCGCGAATGCCTTCACTTTTGGGTTTTGATTTTTTTTGCTGAAACTGAAAAAAAGGAAATTAAGCAAAACGAACGCAAAAGAAAGTATTGAGAGCATATTCTATGTAGTTTACTTTTAGGAAGTCGCCGTCGCCCACTGCGGCACCTGGGGGCCATCACCGACATGGACGCATATACGCCTCAGCACTTTCTCCGATAGAGCAAAGCTTCATGATGACTTCGGATAAATGAAGAGCTCTAACCCAACGGCCCTCTTTAGGGCCACAAATACGATGAACACAGCGGCATATATATTCGAAATAAACGTGTCAATGAAATGGTGTATTTTGAAGTGAAACTCAACGACACTCTACAGATTTTATTAAGTAAATTTAGTTACGTCGTACTGCGAAGAAAGTAGGTCGATCCAGGAAGTATTTGCCGAGAACCAGAATTTTGAATGAAAAAATAACCAGAAATCATGCAAAATTGCCACTGTTATAAACCAAGTGGTTGAAGATGTCAGCAACTGCGACTTCATAGGTTTTAAAGGGTAAGTGTTGCTCTAACAGATAGTGAAAGAATCGGGTCGATTTGAGCAGTGCTCGCTGAGAACGAGAATTTTGAAAAATTAGGCGATTTTAGGCTAATTTTTGACTGCTGACATTTGAACTCCTAAAACTCTTGATTGCGAAGATGTGTGATGTTGCGACTTCATAGGTTTTCTAGGGTAAGGTTTGCCCTACTAGAATATATCTTACCCGTACCAATTCATCAAAGCACCGTCGAGATCCAGGCTCTTGAAAAAGCAGGTAAAAAACAGCTTTTTGAACTTCAACAGCTCGTAACTTCTCCAGAACTGCATGAATCATGTTGCGACTTCATAGGTTAGATTCCTCTCATCAAGGGCTTTCAGACGATATATAATATGTGGGAGTTTCGCGCCTCTTACGGCATATGCCCGGGGGGGGAGACTTTTTAGGCCAAAGTCTCCCCCTCGCCCATTTTAATGTATTGGCTGGAGGCCGCCAGGGGAGACTTTGGCCTAAAAAGTCTCCCCCCCGGGCATATGCCGTAAGAGGCGCGAAACTCCCACATATTATACATCATCTGAAAGCTCTTGATAAGAAGAATTCAACCTATGAAGTCGCAACATGATTCATGCAGTTCTGGAGAAGTTACGAGCTGTTGAAGTTCAAAAAGCTGTTTTTTACCTGCTTTTTCAAGAGCCTGGATCTCGGCGGTGCTTTGATGAATTGGTACGGGTAAGATATATTCTAGTAGGGCAAACCTTACCCTAGAAAACCTATGAAGTCGCAACATCACACATCTTCACAATCAAGAGTTTTAGGAGTTCAAATGTCAGCAGTCAAAAATTAGCCTAAAATCGCCTAATTTTTCAAAATTCTCGTTCTCAGCGAGCACTGCTCAAATCGACCCGATTCTTTCACTATCTGTTAGAGCAACACTTACCCTTTAAAACCTATGAAGTCGCAGTTGCTGACATCTTCAACCACTTGGTTTATAACAGTGGCAATTTTGCATGATTTCTGGTTATTTTTTCATTCAAAATTCTGGTTCTCGGCAAATACTTCCTGGATCGACCTACTTTCTTCGCAGTACGACATAACTAAATTTACTTAAAAAAATCTGTAGAGTGTCGTTGAGTTTCACTTCAAAATACACCATTTCATTGACACGTTTATTTCGAATATTTATGCCGCTGTGTTCATCGTATCTGTGGCCCTAAAGAGGGCCGTTGGGTCAATTGTTGGCCCTAAAGAGGACCGTTTGGTCATAGCTTTTTGAATCGAAATTCGTCCCGAAGCTATCTTCTCCGATTTCGTGGAAAGGCGGAAAAGTGGATGCGTCCATGGCGGTGATGGCCTTCGCTTCCGATGGGTGACGGCGAGTTCCTAAAACTGCAATACATATGTATATGCCTTCAATAATCCCTTTTGCGTTTGTTTTACTTATTTTCCTTCTTTATATTCAACAAAAAAATTTTCGCAAAAGTGAAGGTGGTCACTCTGTATCAGCTCAAAAGTGAAGGTAGGGGGAGACTTGGCTCCCCCTATCGCACCTCTGGTACAGATTGACTCACCCACCTCATGAAAGAAAGAAATGGAAGTTGAAGATAAGATGAGTTCTGGCCCCCTCAAGCTGAAGATTGCCATGTTCACTGTGAAAAACCGCCGTGAATCGCGGTCATGCAGAAGAGGGCGTACATGCAGTACTGGTATTGTTTTCGTCATCAACATGTCATATAACATTTTCAGACCAAGTTCCAGCAAATTTGTAACAACCTGTAGCTTTTGTCCTTTCATAGTACTTAAAGTAAGAGTAATGGCAGAAACTGCCGAACAATGAGGCTGCATTTCCAGCTCAAGACATATTGAATAACCGCGGAAAAAGCTGCAGAACTTAGTTGTCGACTTGGTAATAATTCCTTTGATGGAGTTTGTGTGTTGGGAGTCGCTAATGTCTGGAATATCTGTAATTCTTTGTAAACTGACGTCTTTTATGTTTAAAATCCTCTTTCAAAACTGTGGATTAGCAACTTTGGGAATGTCACCTAAGAATTTTCCAGGCTTAAAGGCAGTGTCCGCGCAAAAACTCGAGTTTGAGATTTTGTGCTTCCCCGGGCCTATTCGCTACGCTAATCCGAAAATGCACATTGGAGAGCGCGAAAACGGCGAAAAACGGCTCTAACACATGAGGTAATCAGTAGATGGGCGGAATCCTTCTCACTGTGAATTCACGCTCCCAGCTTCCGGAGCTATCTTCTCGCTTCCGTTTTCAAGTCAATCATTCGCACATGGCCGGTAGCGATCTTAGGACGGTTAGCGAAATAGAGAAGACCGCTGGAAGCTGGGAGCGTGAATTCACAGTGGGGAGGACCCCCGCCCACTTGCTGTTTCCCTCCTGCGCCAGAGCTGTTTTTTGTCGTTTTCGCACTCTCCAATGTGGATTTTCGGATTCAGCATGGCGAATAGGCCCGTATAAGACAGAATCACAAAACCCAGTTTTTACCCGGACACTGCCTTTAATGTGATCCCCAAATTAAAAACACACATATGGTTAAGAACAGTTGCTTCCCTAGGAGATATGAGTTGGTGTTCGCTTCTTGTTAAATAATAATAATTTATGAGCATTCAGCTTGCGACAAGCATCGCCACTTATGTTCAGACTTCTGAAACTAGCGCTGATTGCTGCAAAAAAGCAAGAGAAGAAGAGTGCATCAGATGATTTTTTACAGTAGGATGATAGCTGCCGCATCACTATCTATGGTGTAGACTAGTTATCTATGCAACAGTAGCGTTGAAGAACGCCTAGATTTGTTTTCGTCAGTGTGAATAGTAATATCACTTGGTTTGTTTGAGTCAGTCAGCATAGGGAGTCCGCTCAGGCGCACTTCCTTCAAGCCATTCTTATGTATCTTATGTTAGTTATCTCAAGCAGCACGTATCTAGCCAGAAATTTTAGGCGATGAATAGTGAGTCGCTCGAATTCGTCAGCGCTGATAGCCTTGCAACTGGAATTATTATGATTACGGTAAGAGAAACTTCTCCGCTTCTGAGACAGTGTACTCCATCCTTCCCATTTTCAGGCAGCAGTGGTAGGAATATTGGTCAACGCCGCTGTTATGACGCTAATACTGAAAACTCCTTCATTTCACAATGCGTTCGGCTACATATGTTTCTCAAATCTAGCTGCTGGTTCCTGCTTATTTCTTATCGGGATACTCTGGACAGGACCACTGACGCTTTTGTGAGTTTAATCTCCACGTGATGACGATATGTACTGAAATGTCTTCCAGTGATGCTGGTAAAACAACCACGGAGACTTTTATTGGTGCAAGGTTCGGGCAAATAACGCATATGTGTTGGTATCAGTTTGTATATTGCCATCTGCAAATTGCGTTAAGCCGGTTGATAATCGTTCTTTGGCCATTCGCTTACAAGTAAGTTTTCCAAAGCGTTGAAGATGAAAATTACGTCCTGTTTGCGGCTTTAATTTTACAACTTCATCAATGACCAGCATATTACAAGGTCTACTGCTAGGCAGAGGCGCAAAACCTACGGGCGCGAACGCGGTTGTATTAGCCATGACGACGACGCAATGTATACAACGGTGTAGCTACAGAGCACCGCGTTGCGCTAGAGTAGCAATGCTTTGGCGCCCTCATGAGGCGTAACTTTCTCATAACTTTTGTGAAAAGGTGGAAAAGTATGTTTAAATGTATTGAAGTTCGGAAAATTCAATAGTTGGGGTTACTTTAGAAATTTACTACGCTTGTCTTCTGACGTAGAGTCATGCGAAGCGTATGGCTTGTGTCTTATTGTTAACATTCTTCCCCTAGTAGCAGCTCTTTCGCGCCTTTGCGCTTTTTGGTGCATTTTCCTTCGCGTTCGAACTACGATGCTCGTGTGCCAATGCGTCGTGGGTAGTAAATGGTTGCATTGCAAGGGTTCATGGGAAGAATCTTAGGACACAGACTGTGTGAAGCGCTTTAACACATTGACGACAATACGACCCACCGGTGGGTCGTACGTGTCCTGCCGTTTCGGACAATACGACCCATCGGAATTCTACGGGGTTCTGGCACATGATTGGGGGCACTTAGATGAAGTTCTAGCCAGAGTGGTCCGGGCTCGGGATACTGTAATGTAATGTTACGGTAGGTATACGGTAGATATATATAAGGCACAAGCATTAGCTCAAATTTTTCGCAAAATGATGCTGTTTCTGGAGAATCAAGTTTACATGTAAGAGTAATACGGGGCGGGCAAGAGGCTGACGTTAACCCACCAAAAAATTATCGATTTTATTGATATTATTAATTTTGCATTTTTCATCCTAGGAAGCTCGAACTTTGCATATATAAGTTTTGTAGCATGCTGATTACGAAAATGATAGTCTCAAGTTCTGATACCACCTTCTAACATCAGTCTCTTGATTTCTACGAAGATTCTACCGTACTGCTACCGTAATCTCACCGAGAGAATGTAGTGAACAAAGTGGACACTATGATCGTGATCAGCACGTGAAATAACCCCAATACACAAATTTTCATGAAAATCCATGATGTTGGGTTCGTACAGAATGACTATCGTAACCTTACCGTATAACGCCAAAAACTGGAATAAATCATTTTTGACAATCAGCGCGTTCGATAACCCTTGTGGGGAAATTCTCGGAGATATGTTCTGAGTTTCTTCCAAAAAGACTACCATTTCGGACAATACGACCCACAGGTGGGTCGTAAGTTCGGCAAAGCAAAAGAGGCTCCTGTCCGAAATGGCAGTAATCGAAAAATCGGCCTTGTCGTCAATGTGTTAAGGTAGTGGCGTGTGTCGGTACGAAAGCTCAATTGCAATCACAGCATACTGTGCTCTTTGGTACGGAGTACTTGCAGCAGGAAATAATACAAAAATCCACTGGAGTTTACAGACTCACGGAATGTTTGCTGATGTTCCATGAAAATTCAACACAAATAATTTGTTAAAGGCAGTGTCCGGGCAAAAACTCGATTTTGAGATTTTGTGCTTATTTGGGCCTATTCGCCATGCTGAATCCGAAAATCCACATTGGAGAGCGCGAAAACGACGAAAAAGGGCTCTAATACTGGAGGGAAATCAGCAAGTGGGCGGGGTCTTCCCCACGGTAAACACGCTCCCAGCTTCGGGGGCGATCTTTTTGATTCCGGTTTCAAGTCATTCGTTTGCACTTGATCGGTAGTGATGTCAGGGTGGCTAACGGATTCGAGGAAATTGCTCTGGAAGCTGGAAGCGCGAATTCACAGTGGGGAAGACCCCGCCCACTTGCTGATTTCCCTCCAGTGTTAGAGCCCTTTTTCGTCGTTTTCGCACTCTCCAATGTGGATTTTCGGATTCAGCATAGCGAATAGGCCCGGGTAAGCACAAAATCGCAAAATCGAGTTTTTGCCCGGACACTGCCTTTAATGGCACCATCCACCCTAAATTAAGGGTATTGAGCTTTTGGCAGCATATAATAGCAGGGCCCCCTATCAATCCAATGCCCAAGTCGCAGCGCAAAATGCCGCTTCGAAAGCGAGAAAATCGCTCCGGAATAACGAAGATGCACGAGGACCCCCATCCAGGCCAACCATTTGTGCGCGCCCATTCAATCACCTTGCGGAAAGCCGGCCTGTGGGTTCTCCCGGAACGGGGATTGTCGGGGTTTTCGCGCATTCTCGACTTCATATTCGGAATCAGGTACATGAGAAGGCCCTGAAACGACAAAAACGTGGAAGCCGAAAATCTGGGTGCACGGTGCCTTTAAGGCCTCGGGCATACCTCACGCGATTTCCGTCGCCATGCAATCTGGCCAGATCTCCTCAAATCACCTGCAATTACGACAAATCCACATTATGTAAAGCTTTCGCAGATTGATGAAATGCAGCATCTTCTGCTCCCACTTTTGTCGAAGCATTTCCATAAGTCTAGAACGAAAATTTCAGAAAAAGCTAAAGTTAGGGTACAGTCGAGTAGATTTTCTGCCTAATATAGTGTGCTTGCACAGAAGGTGAAATGCGGTAAAATTTGCTCGTGAGGAAATAGCTTCGACTGTGACGCCGGCCAATTGCGCGCGCAAAATGCCGGCAATGCTGGCGTAGCTACCTGTTCACGCGCAAATTTTACCGCATTTCATAAACTGTGCAAGCACACTATATTAAGCGGAAAATCTACTCGACTGTACATAAAATGCATGGGGAAGTTGTGGCGATTGAAAGAACATTGAAGGAATCCGAACAAAATATTGTGCTGTAACCCGGAAAAGATTCTGCATAGAACACTTTCTAAAGTGTTGTCTATCTCTTTATTTTGAATGATCTGAGGATAGATCCAGGAAACGGCACGAACTTTCGGATTCACCCGCTATGTTAATTGAACCTTAGAGGCAGTGTTTCACCAAAATTTAGTTGCCGAGATTTTTGCATTTTGCAAGCCTATCGGACCCTGTCTAGCACTGTATGGGCTTAAAATCGCACAAAGTTCCCAAAAACCCCGTTTTCTGGAGGCCACGCGGAAGCAACCTGGACGAGTTGTGCCTTCCAACTTCACCCTCAGCCACAGCGGCAGCAACAGAAAGGAGGTGGATGCCAAGTGGAGGGACATGTTCATACGCGTAAGGGGGGAGAAGGATTCGTCCGCGCGTACCAAGTCGCTCTCCGCGTACCACTTTGAGCGAATTTTTCTCAGCATGGATGGGGTCACATTAAGTCGGACTTGTTGCAATGGCCTATTTAGAGGTCCCTATAATAGAATATGTGAAGATCCGCGCGACCTCAACTTTGGTGAGACACTGCCATTAAAGGCAGTGGCTCGGCAAATCTCAACTTAGTCAAATTTTCGCTTACCTGGGGTTATTCAATACGCTGATCACGAAAATCCACCTTAGAAAGCTTGAAAACGGCGAAAACGAGCGGTTTTCAACCCCCTTCCCTTCAAGATTGGACGAGTGGAGCAAAGGATGGCGCTAAATCGTTTGCGGGACCCAATGATTATGGCACTGCGGCGGACAGCCTCCAATGGTGAGGAGGAAGTTGCCAACTCGTCCGGGTGCGTGTAAGATTGGCTTGCGCGTATAAATCTGAGAGCGATTTCCTCGACAGGGAAGGCATGCTGTGCAACCGGGATTGCACTGTTTTCATACTTGGACGATAAGGAACCTACTGCGTTGAGATCCTGGGTTGTCAAGTTTTGCCGATCCACTGCCTTTAAGCCACCAAAAATGTCCTACATGACCATCACAAGCTCGAAAGAAAGTTTTACAATCTGCAGTCAAATTTTAAAAACACGGACACCGATCTTCTGCCGAGCCCCATTTTCATCAAAGATATGGCACTGCAAGTTACACGACTTGACATCGTTATTGCGCATTTTGCTTGGATTCCAGCCAATAAATATGGCTAAAGCTCACTCGAAACTTCTGAGCTGGAGCAGATGACTAAAAAGGCTGTTGAAGTAGACAACATAAGGTTTACTATATCTTAACATTGCTTTAGCAAGTTTTTCACGGGAAGAAATCTGGTTTATTTGATCGCTTTCACGTGGATTTTATCCTTCCTTCATACAACAAGTCAATTTTGGTGTGAGTCCGAAGTGACGCTTATAGAGAAGATCTCATTGATGTAGTAATCCAGATGACTGCTGGGTTTTGTTTGACGTTGAAACCCTAACTTTCAAACATTACGACACGTACTGCACAGCCATATCAGATAAAGTCAATAATATTGACACCATGGTTATGTGTATACTTATAATTTCTATCAACGTCACCACTTTCCACCATCTTCGCAAGCGGATTAAGGTAATCTTATGACTCCATAAATTTGATTTGAAATAAACATAATCGTAGCTACGAAGAAACATGATTGATTATTTATTGCCCAATATTTGCTGACCTTTTAGCTTTTGCGACATACCAGTGGTTCATTCAAGGAGAGGCAGCTATCTAAGCTAAAAGGCAACATTCCTTTCTTTATGCAGGTAAATTAGATCAAATCTTTAAAATTTGTTAAGCACATGCCACTGAGATGCAGACATCACTATCGCTTGAGCAATGGTAAACTGGTTTCGTCTGAGTGAAGCACATAGTAAGCAAAAGGCTAGCTATAATACAAGATGATAGCCTCCGCTTGATTATCATCCGCAATTTAGCGCTACATTCTTTGAGCGACATCGTAAGCTCAAATCAGCCATATAGCAAACATATTAGCAACATCTATATTTGATTTAAGTGATAGGAGTTGACATCGGTCATATCTCGCGCATATTTGGTCTATGCGATTTCGAATTGCAACGTTTATATTTCTCCATAAACGCATATGCGGGCACGATTTGGCATCTTCTTATATATAAAGCTGAATGTCTGTTTGTCTGTCTGTCTGTCTGTCTGTCTGTCTGTCTATCTGTACGTATGTTCCGAATAGAAAATTCCATTTCTGAACCGATCCGGACCAAACTTGGCACACATACACTACGGTCCCCGGCGGGTGTCATAGGCTACTTTTCGTCATCGACCGATATCGATTTTATCGATTTTTATCGATTTTTTTGCTGAGTTCACCTACGGGGCTGGGAGTTGGCACAGGGGGGTAATCGAGCATGGGGATTCCGAATACAATATTGGTTTTCAGGATTATCGATTACTTTTATCGATTTTATCGATTTTTTTGCAAGGTTTGAGCTACGGGGCTGGGAGTTGGCACAGGGGGGTAATCGCGCATGGGGATTCCGAATACAATATTGGTTTTCAGGATTATCGATTACTTTTATCGATTTTATCGATTTTTTTGCAAAGTTTGAGCTACGGGGCTGGGAGTTCGCACAGGGGGGTAATCGAGCATGCTGATCACCCCCCTTGGGGATGATCAGCATGCTCGATTACACCCCTGTGCCAAATTCCAGCCCCCTAGCTCAAATTTTCAAAAAATCGATAAAATCGATAAAAGTAATGGACGATCTTGAAAACTAATATTGTGTTCGTAATCTGCATGCTCGATTACCCCCTGTGCAAACTCCCAGCCCCGCAGGTCAAACTTTACAAAAAAATCGATAAAATCGATAAAAGTAATGGACGATCCTGAAAACTAATATTGTGTTCGTAATCGCATGCTCGATTACCCCCGTGTGCAAAATCCCAGCCTCGCATGTCAAAATTTACAAAAAATCGATAAAATCAATAAAAGTAATCGATAATTCTGAAAACTAATATTGTATTCGGAATCCCCATGCTCACTTCCCCCCTGTGCCAACTCCTAGCCCTGTAGGTGAACTCTGCAAAAAATCGATAAAAATCGGTAAAATCGACATCGATCGATAACGAAAAGTGGACTGTGACACCCGCCGGGGCCCGAAGTGTATGTGTGCCAAGTTTGGTCCGGATACGGCGGAGCCGGGTAAGCCAGCTAGTATACTCATAAGCTTACAAAAGTTGTGCGCTTATGCAGACGCAGTGGTTTGCAAACATCTCAGATATTGCCAGATCACATGAGAACTCTGATAGTACAGGCATTTCAAATCATGCATGTGTCGCTAGTTTGGCAATAACAAGTACCCGGAAAGGAGCCAAGAGGAAAGCCAAAGTTGAGAATGATGGACAAAGTGCAGGCAAATTTGGAGGACTTGAGATAGAGGAATATCAAGCTGTAAAGCGAGAAGTATGGAAAACTAAGAGCAGCAGACCTCGTCCGAGGGAAGAATGCAGAAGTAAAAAAAGAAAGGTCCTCTACCTTGCACGTAGACAGTGACATTTCCCCGACAATGAAGAATCTCTAGATCACATGGATAGCTGAAATTTAGCTAAGAAAAGCAGTACACGAGTTTTCATGCGAAATCCGCAGGATATCTCATGGCTTCAGGAAAGTGACGACAAAATTTTTTTCTAATGCGAGAAACAATCTCTTTCAGCTTGCACCAAGCCACAGGAAATCTCTCAAGTTCCTTGGCGCGTTTTCTTCTCAATTTTCGCATACCTTATTCACAATTCAAAAAAGGTACGGCTGCTTTAGTAGTTCGTAGAATCGAGAAAATTGACCATCTACAATCGAAATATTAGGTTTTCTCAAAAGTCCTGTGGTTTTTTCCTTTGAAACTTCGTGACTTTACTGTTCCGAAGGATTTGCTTTGTAATTTTACTGGGAAGAAAAAGTCATATTTCTGATTGTATCTTGATGGGCTTCTACTAGATAAAAGTAAAAAAAAAGAAAAAAAATTCGAGCTCTGGTCATTTTGAGTTAAGATGCCAAAAATTTCGAACGTTGCGGAAAAATCTAAGATCGTCAGTGCATTAGTTTTATAACCTACTTTCTGCAACCAATAATTGTGCTGTTTAAACGTCGCTAAGAAACGCATGAAGTTTGAGAAAACTGACAAATCAATAATTTTGGCGTTTTCTATTGTAAATCCGGAATTCATAACTAGAAACGTCCAAACAGCACTCATAAATCGTATGCATTGACGATTTCATAATTTTCCATCACACTCCAAATTTTTGACAATCTAATTCAATAAAAGTCTAAAGTCTACACGGTTATCTTTTTTGATTTCATCTCTGCAAATGGTATTTAGTAGCTCATTAAGACACATTCACAGAGCGAAAGGATCTTCTTTTTCAATCAAATTACAAAGAAACAAATCCGTCGAAAAAGCGAAAGGTTTCAAATTTTCAAAAATGAGACGACGGAACTTCCGGGACAACACACGCATCATGACCCATTTGAAACACCTTTGTGAAACAAGCATCTTTGCTGAATTTAGGAAAGTGAAAGAGAGGTATTCCTTGTGAAGTTGTGTCATCATTCTTTCTGCACTGATCGCAAAGTTATGGCTTTATTCTTGAGATGGGGAAAGAGGGGGGGGGTGTAGAAGGATGGCGTTGGAAATTGGTGTTTGCAACACAACTTATTTCACAGTGTCAAACCTTCATTCTGTCTGCAGCTGAAAGCACATTCTAAACAGCTTGCTGTCGCGCTCCATCTATTGCACTACCGAAAGCTGAGGTACCCGGCACGGAGTGTGTTAGTTATGCGTCAATTTGAAAAAACACGGTATATTTCTTGGGTTGTTTCTCACCTATTTGTTGAAAATTTTGCATAGAAGTTTCAAAATGTCTAAGCACATAAATTACTGCTGATGGCAAGGGTAAACGGTACTGCAACCATGCACTGTGCTGTCAGCAACGAATGAATGTAGTAGTAGACGGTGCATTAAGTACCCCTTCCCCCTCTTCGAAAACAGAATCAAAATCCGCACAAATAGTCTGTGCCGTTGCAAATGTTGGCGAATGGCACCTCTGTGTCTCCACGTCACTGGCCGTATCGTAAGTTGAGAAGAAGACTTGATCCCAATTTCACATGTCTTTTGTAAACATCAGTCAGTAGTTATTATTACTCTTTTTCGACTTTCAGGGTTGCGTCAGCGCAGTCTTGATGATGATGGCGACTGTTTCGTATTATATTCTTCCTATGATCGCGACAACGAGACTGCAACTGACCATTGTGAACACACTCAACTGGGAGCTGATATTGACCAGCAACGGGTAAGGAGGCACAGTCTGAAATATTACGAAAAAACGATATATTTCAGCATCATTCTTATCATTTTCAACAGATCGTTCCGGCGCATATTTCATCCACGACTGTTGTTCAAAAAGACGAAGAGAATTGTTGGAAAGATTTTTACTGTTTCAATGCGAATAAGTGAATGATGCAGTTGTTTTGAATACTTTTCCTTATGCATGACAACCAATTGTTTCGCCGACCTTCTTCAGCAAAACTCGTTATGCAAGAAATTTCTTTACGATTTGGTGTTTGAAAGGCTGTGTTTCACCAAAATCTGGTTGCCGAGGTCTCTGCATTTTACAGGCCTTTCGGACCTGTCATACTCTGTTGTGGTTCAAAATCGCAATCAAGATCTCCAAAAACCCTCTTTCCTGGAGATCCTGTGGAAGCAACATGAAAAAGTTGTGCCTTTTCGTCCTACTCTCCACTACGGCAGCAGTAACACCGAGAAGTGGGAGTGGAAGGACTCAGACATTCGCGGTTGACGACCGCCGGAGATCCGCCCACTTTCGCTTTGTTTCGGGACAAAGTTGTGTCCTGCGGTTGTCCCGATTCACCGGCAATTGCGTCGGGATTGTCCCGACGCGTATCAATACAATCGATCGCCTGCATGCAGCGAGGATAGCCGGCTTCAAGCACACGTTCAAGTGTTCCGCCTGTTTCCTAAAGCTTCGTATATTCCCAGCGTGTTTGCGAAGGAAACCTCGTTTTCTTTCGCAATCCGGGTTGTTTTTAGGTTTCTGAGATTAAAAGACTCGGCTGAATGTAAGTCAGAATAATATCTATTATTCTTTCAACTTCAACACATATGGTTGCATGATGTGATTTCTCGGCTATTTCGCTGATCCACTGTTCCATGCATTGCCGCTATTTCTTTTATTTTTTAGAAATTTGGTGATTACAATGAACATATTCAAATTTCCGCTGTCACAGGAGCCTTTCTCTTCTTTGACTGAATTGTACTGTTTGAAACGTGTTTTTCGTCCAAGAACTTAGCCCTCTTTCAAAGTTATACTTACTTTCGACCTGTCGTCTAAAAATGTGCGATACTTATCAAGTTTCGTGCCATACATAGGCATTGCATGTGCATCTGTGCATCTGTGCAAAATGCATCTGCTAGAGAGCTAATTAAACCCGGCATCCTGCAGCATTCTTTCTGACCTCGAATTCGAATAGTAAGCCTAGACTTGTCGAGCTGCGCACTCCATCGAGACACGCTTCAACCAGGGTCAAGCATATTGATGCGATCCTGGACCCTTATTTACGACCCCCCCCCCCCCTTGAAGGTACCCATTCGTACGACCCCCCTCCCCCCTAAGAGGAGGTACTTAGGCTAAAATACTCTAAGCCTAAAAGGGAATCAAAAATCAGATAGTTAGTTATGTTCCTTACAATAATTACTTGCTATCTGATTTGCTTTCAATCGTACGGTTTTTTACCCAAACTACCCCCCATTACGAATCCTCCCCTCACCGTAGGCCCCCTTTACGACCCCCGGTTGCGACAGTCGCTTCAGACGCTTGACCCTGGCTTCAACAAAGATTGGATCCAATTTTTCGATTATTTTGCTTGCAGAGATGGCCATTTTTCGCAAATCCGTCCATGTCCCAGTTCACGCAAGGAATCATACCCGAAGGCTCAAACATTGGCCCTGCCGCTGTTGATACGACAGGCATGGCGGCTTTTTTCTTCTCGCCAGCTCACTACCAGAAATTGATGCAACAATACTTTACGCAAATGATGAGTGCAAATCAATATGGTATAATGCTGGCTTTCCCAATGCCGTTTGCTACGACTGTAGCCAGGCGAAGCAGTCTGGTAAGCTCACATCTTCAACTTTAGTCATGATTTCGGTTTATGTTCCTAAAGTAGTATACATTAGGTTCTTTGATATTTATTCAGACTTATGCTAGACGATTCTCGCACTATTCAGGCGTCTCAGTCGGAACGGTAACGCAGGGAACGGCATTCATGAACTTCATTGAGCTTCTGCATCATCAGGTAGAGAGGTATTTTGCAAACCTTTCTGCATTGTTCTTTTTTTAAATGTCTCGCCATACTCCCTTATCATAGATAATTTCTGTGATTTACTCTGGTTGACACCTATCTGTTTTCAGCTGGTTCCCCTTCTGCTGCCTTTCAATCGGGCTGTAGAGACCTGAGAGATACTTTGAGCAAATCTCAAATTATGCGACTCATGTGGGAGAACTGTAAGACACTACGCAGCTATGGCTTCCCAAACTGAGCTTCTCAGTGAGTTTTCCTGTTCGTTACTCGTGCTATTTTTATGACTGTAAATGAGTATATCTTGCTTAGGGATAATACTGGAGATTGGCGAAAAGATGTGAATGCAACCGATAAAGATGGTTATACTCCGTTGCATTACGCTGTTCAAACTGGACAAAACACAGGAATAACTAAGCTGTGAGTAATGAAAGGGTTTCAAGCTAGTCCTAGCAATTCTCTTTGCATCAGAGCTGGAATAAGGCAGCAATATATTTGTGGCAGCTCATGATGGTAATACAGCCAGCCTTGCTTATGGCTTACTGATTTTTGAAGCACGTCATTTTCTTTGTCGTACTTCTTTGTTAACTGTTGTACTTCCGAAACTTGGTTTCTGTTCCATATGCTGAATCAAAATCACTCTTTTTGACATGGATTTTGATGGCCTTTAGTATTTTGGTAGCGACATGCCGACTCTCTTCGATAGCAATACAAAAGCTTTTTCACTCTCAGAAGGATTGCGGCCTCTACAAAGATTTGCAAAGGGTTATTGCGCATGTATTGGGCAGTCTGCTCGCGGTTTTGATAGCGCATTAAACTATTTTCTTCTTTGAAACAAGTTCTTCCCCAAATCAGCTCAATATCTAAACTTGCACTGAATATGATATCTTCTGTCATTTCCGTGGTAAAAATTACCTTGTGTGAATTCTGCAGGCGGTAAAAGCCATTCACCGCCAAATAATCCGAGTACTACAAGCACGAAATCTGAGATTTGAATTCAACTCCTTTAACTGGTCTTTAGAAAACGTGCCTATGAAATAGGTGACTAGTGACTCAGTAAGGTCCTTCAGCCCTTTATCCTTTTCGTTTTTACCAGATAGTCGACAAGCATATTCTCGAATGGCGCGGCTGGGATCGCATGCCTAATCACATGTACCATGGCGATAAAAGCAATTCACCGCCAAATAATCCGTGTGCGTCGGGTATTCGTGACGCTTTGCTTTCCGAGAGTGGGGCAGAACCATTCAATGGCGTATGTGATGGTAGTACCAGTGTCCTACCTGCGCTGAGTCAATTACAGCTAGGGATGAGGCGTTACACCCACAGTAGGCGGGAAGCGAAAGGTCAGTACCTAGGCGCATGATCAAGGTCAGTATGATGAGCAATTAGATGGGCTTAATTGTCCTCCTGCGAAACCATATCGGCTTGAAGATGGCAATGGTGCAGCCAGAGCAGATACTGAGGAACCGAGTACACCTCATGCTAGGGGCACAATACGCTTGTGCACGATCTGCAAAGCCATGCAGATGATGTACGTAGCCTGGATTCCAGGCCTCTTCTATCTCAAGGAGTAACGTATTCATGTGATGATAACAAGAAGGAGGCTCCTATATGGCTAAATTTTTTCCGCATTTTGGTGTGACTGATGTGATGGAGTCATACTAGACAGGTACATGTGATTAGGCATGCGATCCCAGCCGCGCCATTCGAGAATATGCTTTTCGACAATCTGGTAAAAACGAAAAGGATAAAAGGCTGAAGGACCTTCCTGAGTCACTAGTCACCTATTTCATAGGCACGTTTTCTAGAGACCAGTTAAAGGAGTTGAATTCAAATCTCAGATTTCGTGCTTGTAGCACTCGGATTATTTGGCGGTGAATTGCTTTTATCGCCTGCAGAATTTATAGAAGGTAAATTTCACCATGGAAATTGCAGAAGATATCATATTCAGTGCAAGTTTAGATATTGAGCTGATTTGGGGAAGAATGTGTTTCAAAGAAGAAATTGGTTTGATGCGCTAGCGCTGTTGCTATCGCTAAATCTATCGTTATGCGTTATCCCTATCGGCTATCGCTATCCTTTCCTCTCTGGGTAATGCCATCGCAGCTGTCTCAACTGTTTCCAGTATGTTTGAAAGTGCTGGTGCTTAAATTTTTTCCCTTTTCAAGCGAAGTATATACCTTTTTTACCTTTGAATAACATAGAGATCTCTTCACTAAACTCTAGCCATTTCTTTAGTCTTTTTTTTTTACTTTATCGAATGCTACCTTGTGCACAGGAATGTGTAATTTTCTTGTTGTGATTTTGTTGTTGAGAGTATGAAGTTGCCTCACAATCATCCATGTCACAAACAATGTAACAAAACTTGCTTTTATCTACTTATATCATGATGTTCAGTCCATAGCAATCGCTTATTCTTGCTGTTGTGTTCACTCATTGAACGGAAATTCAATGCATTCCTTATGTTATGTATGATTTTCTTGTTGCGATTCTGTTCTTGACACTAGATTTTTCTCTTTTTGCTCAGGAATGTATAATTTTGCTGCTGCGATTCTGTTGTTACGAGTTTCCTTATCATTTGTTATGGTTTTGTGTTGAGTTGGTGAATAAATCTCCGTTGATTCAGTCTCTGTTGTTTACATAGTATACAATGTATGCGAGAAATTTGAACAATATCAAGTGCGCTCTACGGCTAATTCCACGCCCCATGGTCGGTTCGGGACTCCTGCATTTCACCGCCGTTTCACCTGCGTTCGACCCGAACATGTGCTGCAGGTGAATCCCGAACCAAACGCAGGTGAAACCTGTTCGACCGGCGTTTCTCCGGCAGTCTTGTCCCGAACCAATAGCCGGATTATCCCGAAACAAAAGGATGTGTACCGCAGGTTGTCAATGAGTCGAACTCCCTTTCACCGGCGGTCGTCAACCGCGAGTGTCTGAGGACGTGTTGAAACACGCAAGGGATGGGGAGGCGGTCGAATGGCGCGCACTGATCGATAGTCAGTAACTGGAAAAAGCAAGAAAAAAGGCCAAATTTAGATTGCTTTTTCTGAGTTCCATATAGTAATCCTCCATTACGCTTTCTGATATAATGACAAAAATTTCGGAGTCTGGAAACCTCGCTTTTGTAGCGTCAATTCTCTTCTGGCAATGATCACCGCCGAAACGCGCGCCTTTCGACATAGACCCCAAGGGGAGAGATGGCCGAGTCGGCCGTTGGAACAAATCGCACGGTGCGGACCACTTTGAGCGCATTTTTCTCAGTTTAAGGGGAGTCAAAGCGAGTCGAACTTCTTGCACTGGCTTTTTTGAGGGGATGTAGATTATGTGGAGATCCGTGCAACTCCAATTTAGGTGAGACCTGCTTTCGAAGCATTCAAGAGTGAATCATAACCCTCCCCTCCCTCTTTGCTCACTCACTGCCAAAATGTGTGGAAAGGCCTACATCTAATGCTTGGGGAGCATATTAAAACCTGTGCGATTGAGATAGCGACACTATATCATCCCCACGCAGCACGAGCTATAACCTATTGTGGAATCAAGCTCCTTTGAGGTTGCGAAATTTCTCGAAATCACTTTGATGAAAATGTCTTAGTCCGTGTTTCGAATTATCTACATTAACGATAAGCAGGAATGACTTTGAGCCACGTTTGAACAGGACTGCGCCAGGCATCGAGAAGATTTTTATGTGCGTTTATGTGCGTTAAAAGGAGGAGAAGACGGGGTTTGAAGTTATTTCAGAGCTAGTACGTAGCTTGTAAGGCACATGCGCATATGTACAGGGTGTCCCAAAAGTCCTTAAGCCTAACTTTTCAACGTGGTAACTTTGCTAGTATTCCTCGCTTTTCAGCCAAATTTTATCTTTGAGTTCTTCGTCTAGTTGCCAATATTCTTCAAGAAAATCATACCGTTTGCATTGTACATTCTCGAGATATACTTCTTGAAGCGAACAATACTACAATCGTGAAGACAAGCCGAAGGGAACGCACCTTCTATTTAAATATTTACAGCTCTTTTGCCTTTGGAGCTCTTGTGGACTTTCGAACTGCATATTGTAGAGCTAGCTTCACTCTACATTTACAGTGCAAAATCAATCAATAGCCTTCGTTCATTAGAGTAGGATTAGGATACAAACACTGAAGTTGTGCCGTGCCAATGAGAAGGAAAAGTTCTCGGAAACAAAAACCTGGAAAAGTTGGAAAGTCCAGCACCAAATCAGCTTCAGTCACTAATTCTCGCTGTAAGCCCTTCATTTCCTACTGAAATACCACTTCAAAGTCACTCCCGGTACACCATAGTTGCTGTTTTCTTGGGGTTCTCAAACACTTGAATGCTACATTTTGACACTTTTGTCAAATCTCACAGTTATGCTTCTCAGATTTACGTGCCTTCAATAGCCGGGACAAGAGGCCCTTGACTTTTTTGTGATCAGTAATGGAAAACAAGGTTTGCTCTATTCCGTGCTAAATTTTGGACAGTCTGGATTGCTTGCTTCAGAAGATATGAGACAATCTCGATGTCAACTACCTGGCTACCATGGTGCATGCATTCCGCAAATGTCTAAGAGCCTGTGTAAAGGCCAAAGGAGGGTTTTGTGAAATCTGAGTGTATCATGTTATTTTGTAGGCTCTTCGCAAAATCCCTGCCGAATTTCATGCTTCTATGTTGCTTCATGCATTTTCAGCGAAGGAAATACTAGGCTCAAGGACTTTTGGGACACCCTGTAAAAAACCAAAAATTTGTGCGAGCAAATGTCAGCTTGGTTAGAACTTAGCTAACACGGTGCCGAATCTCAAAGGTTTAAGAGGGCTTTTATTCGCACAAGAATTCTCAAAATTCCCTTACATAACTCCAGTCCTTCTGCATATATGCACACCGTGATTAATGTCTTATTATTGGATGTTCGTTGCAAGAGTAATTGTTTTCATCTAAAGCACAGTATTTTTCGCCCTATGGTAAATCGTATTTGATCATGTATAAGCTCTTCCAAGACGAAGGCAGTCGGTTCCATTGCAACGCTTCTGTGACACGGCTGCATCACAGCCGCGTCACAGCCATGTCGCATATCGAACCGGCCGCCTTCGTTTTGGAAGAGCTTATAAATGATGGCATCACACGTATCATTAATGTATCTTGCATTTCTGATCGTTGTTTTCATCATCTGCTAAGCGATGAGCTCTTTCTCGCAAATTTTTTGCTTACTAAACATAGAATTATTATTAATTGCATTTTTGAAGGTAAAAGCAACTAACAGGTTATTGAAGGTATAAGTATGCGCTTGTCTTCAGTTGTTGTTCCGAAGAGCGAAACAAGAAATTTGAACAATGTTCATAGCTTTGCTGAAACAATGCGAAATCTTATGTAAAGAAACGCTCATAGCTTATTTTAAACACGCTTAGATAGCGAAAGCAGATCTGAAATGCGCGTTTTGATGCGAATCTAGTGATATGCGTCTCACTATAAATGACCACGGTTATCAAGTATCTACCCTTGTCAGACTGGAACAGTAACTCCATCAGAACATATCCCCTTCGCTTTTCTCCCCAAAATTGAATCGAGTTTGCCCCTGGGCCAGCTTTCATATCAGAGCAGAGACCACCACGCTTCTCTCAATCTACTTAGCTCAAAAGTGCTTGAAAGCAGCGTTCTGGCAAGTTTGAAGAAGTGTCTCGTACGTTCTCTGTTGATAAGACCTGAGCATTGCGTTGCACATCTACTCAGATAATCGCCGGGGGCAGGCGGCCATGCGAATTTTGAGCAAGCGGGCACCGGAAAAATAAATAGTTCGCTGATTTCATGCGGTCCGCTTGCAGAAATTTGAAAGAGTGTTGGCCAATTTTTAGAGGAATGCTCGGAAAAGTATCGTGTTTTTTCTATAGATTAGTTGCGGCGCAGTGGCCGCGAGGATGCGGACCGAGAATATGCAAAGATATACGGTCCTTTGTGAAGGACCGCATAGCCCGTAGGTACCTTCCGCTAAAAGAATGTACCTCAAACTTGAGTAATTAAACCATCGATGACACCTCTGCCACATAGAGTCTCTTTACTCTGCGTATGCCCGAAACTAAAAGGGTCCTAGCGCCTGCTGAAAGTTTAGCCAGCGATCGCTGAGAGAAATTATTTGCCGAGCGCTTGCAGAAAATGCTGTATTGTTGCCCGCTGGCAAAATATACGACCGTAAAAAAGTGCCGCCTGCATAAGGTTGGCCACGCCCCAAAGTTCTGCTGACCGTCTGCAGAAAAGCGCGAGTTTGCGGACCGCCTGCCCCCGGCGATTATCTGAGTAGGTGCTTTCTTTGCCAGACAGGTCTGATACAGTCTGCCCCAATCCTAACCAGGCCAAAATTGGCTTGGCGGGAGTGCGCGTCGCGAGGGTCTCGCGCCACTTCTGCGTCTAGCTAGTCTGCTCTCTCCCCAATCTCTTCGCTCTCTGCGACATCGCGCGTATGCAGCGCAAACCCCTAGCGCTGCGAGAGCGCAAATTCAGCCGACGGTTCGGCCTGATCCCGATTGGGGCAGACTGTATAACTACTTTATTAGGCCTAACGTTTCGGCACTAATGCCTTCTTCAAAGGTCTGAAAGTTAGTCACACCTTTATCTTGCACCCCTCCGCGGTCAAACCTCTTCTTCAAACACGACTGTTCGATCATTCTGAGTGAACAACATCAATTTCCATCCACAAGCAACTCGCAAAGATCACGCTGAAACGTGCTGCTGAGTTCGCAAGTTACTCTAGATTTCGCGCAATTAACAGGTTTTCCACATAACGTATATCCTTTTATATTTATATTTATTTATATAAAATACATCGTAGGAACGATGTGCTATTACACAATCATAGTCATAAACCAAAATACTGCATACACTAAAACGACTGAGAGAGAAAAGGCAAAGTTCAACGACTGGGAGATAAAAGGCAAAGTTCAAGTTTGGCTCTAGCTTTCGCATTGAATCGCTCTTATATGTTAGTTGATAAGATGATATTGAGACATATGGTATAGAATGTATGTTTGCGTTGATAGGTAGTAAGAATTGCTCTAAGTTGCAGAGCTTCAACACATTATTAGAAACTTTGATCTCAGGGTTGAGGATATAGTTAATAGATCATATTGCACAAGAGCAACGGAGACATATGAAGTAGTTGATGTAAAAGACCACTTTCGTGTGGTACGTGATGCAGCAATCCATCGGCCAAATCATTGATCCATCAATCCATTGTCCTCATACATACATACATACATACATACATACATACATACATACATACATACATACATACATACATACATACATACATACATACATACATACATACATACATACATACATACATACATACATACATACATACATACATACATACATACATACATACATACATACATACATACATACATACATACATACATACATACATACATACATACATACATACATACATACATACATACATACATACATACATACATACATACATACATACATACATACATACATACATACATACATACATACATACATACATACATACATACATACATACATACATACATACATACATACATACATACATACATACATACATACATACATACATACATACATACATACATACATACATACATACATACATACATACATACATACATACATACATACATACATACATACATACATACATACATACATACATACATACATACATACATACATACATACATACATACATACATACATACATACATACATACATACATACATACATACATACATACATACATACATACATACATACGTGTGTTAAATTATACTCCATTTTCTTCGTGTTTGTGCAAACAAACTACCAACTAGATGTAAGATCGAAGTCTCCAACAATGTGGTTAGGTATATACGCAGGATTGAATTAGGGCATGATTGATAACTTGGTTGTATATTTTTCTTGTACAAGTAAGATAGGAGCTATTTCAAGATCGTTTAGTTTCAGGAATAAAAAGCTCTAGCTAAGGCGATACAATTTGAAAGCAGGGAATAGCAACTAGAATTATTTGCATTTCATCTCCAGAACATGGCACAAAGTTATTATCATACAACGTCCTCCATTCCTAATAGTTGTAGAATATCCACTTTTTTCAAAGCATTCTTCAGTTGAGCACTTGAATTTAGAGATAAGAAAGAAGCCGGTAGTTTGTTCAAAATAGAGATTGCTCGATAAAAAAAGTTGTTGCGCTGTAGCGAAACATTGTATCGTCCAAATCTAGAAATAGTCAAATTAAAAGAGGCTCGACGTTCATTGATAGGCCGAAAGACCCAGTATTTGCTGGGTTTCAAACCTACCTCAGCTCGCAATATCTTGAAGGCCATGAATATATCAGCTAAAAATCTTCTATAGAAAAGAGTTTTGAGACCGAGCTTGCGCAATCTGGTTTTATAGTCAGGTAGGGCAAGAGGGTAGTCAGGGTTTGGAAAAGCGCGATAAAACACAATTTTTGTAAAAGCTTTTTGAATTTTCTCAATTTTTTCGATGTCTTTTTTCAAAGTTGGGTTCCAGACGTGGCTGCAGTATTCTACTACTGGAAGAACAAAGGTTTTATATATTCTGAGCAGAAAATTAGGGTCAGATGATTGAATAGTGCGAAGCAACGTATACATTATTCGAGTGGCACGTGAAGTAATCTCGTCTATATGTTTTGAATAATTCAAACCAGATTCGACATAAACGCCAAGATCCTTGACCGTAGACTTGCATTCAAGAAAATCATCTATTTCTTTCGGATAAATAGGAGTTTTGCCAATAGGAACAATGCAGCTTTTAGAAAGATTTACTTTAATTTTCCACTTGTCTGCCCAAACAAACATCTGAGAGATAGAATTGCGCAGTGCCATGATGGCGTTCTCCTTATCATGCTGGTCATAAGCGATATAGATCTTTACATCATCAGCATACGCAGCTACTCCAATGCGAGGGTCTTTAATAAGAGCAGTTGGAAGGTCAAGTGTGTATATATTGAACAGAATTGGGGATAAGATGCTGCCTTGTGGAACTCCAGACCTGCAGGATCGTGCCTTCGAAATCCTATCATGCACTCTGACTGAAAATGTTCTATCTTGCAGATAAGATTCGAACCATCGTAACTGCAGACCTCTAATTCCTAAGCTCTCTAGTCTAGATAATAAGAGAGTATGATCTACTGTATCGAATGCTTTACTTAGATCGAAGTACACGACGCTAACAGACTGGTTTCGACTCAACGCTTTTGTCCAGTCAAATTGGCAATCCAGAAGCTGAGTGACAGTAGATCTACCCTGCAAAAACCCATGCTGTTGCTGAGGGAGACATTGTATCTTGTCTAGCCATTTCAATAAGTTTTTCACAACAATTTTTTCAAGTATCTTACAAGGTGTCGGAAGGATACTTATTGGTCTAAAGTCGGAGAGCTTAGGATTGACAGAGATCTTGGGTAGAGGAGTGACGATGGCGTATTTCCACAGACGGGGCACTTCTGCATTCATCAAGCTTATATTGAAAATATGGGTTAATGGAAGTGCCAATTCATCGGCAAACATACCTTGTAGAAAATTGCTGGGATGTCATCAGATGTAATTGTTAGTGACTAACTTTCTTCAAAAGTTGTCTAACAGTATAGGGATCTATCTCTGGTGAAGGAAACTCCTCAGAGGATTTGCTCGGCAGTATAGGACTTGAGAGGAATGGGTCGTTGAATACATTCGAAAAGTAATCTGCAAGCCCTTCAGCTTTAGAAATGGAAGTGTAGAAAACATTGCCACTAGAGTCTTGCAATGGACCAAAAAACTTGTTTTCCTTTGTATGTTTTTTCAGGTATGCCCAGAGATGGCGTGCGGTAATTTTACTGGCCATTTTCTTTTCTTTTTGCTTTAGATAACGTTTTAAATGCTTTTTAGAGACGGACTTATACTGTGCATTATTCAAGGGATTATGGCTGTTTAAAAATAGTCTAATTCTGTGGGCATAGAGGTTTCTTATGTGTTTAGGATATCGCGAGAAAGGGGGAATTTTTTGTTTGAAAGGTACATATAGAAAGATCAGATTGCGGACTATCTTGCAGAATCGATCGTAAAGATCATCAGTAGAAGAGTACCCGTCAAACACATTTAGCCAATCAGTATTGGATAAGATTGCCTTTATAGAAATGGTATCAGCTTTGGAGTAGTCACGTATAGACGAATGTTCATTGATATCAACTAGACCAGGAGACAAGGCGATATCGAAAGCTACGGTGTTATGATCTGCATTACCTAAGGGGGGATAGTTTCGCACGTTGTAAACGGTATCTCTTTTTGCAAATATCAAATCTAAGATTGAAGCACCTCTAGTAGGATTTGTGACAAGTTGTGAGAGCCCCAAACACTCAAAAAAGGAAGCAAAGCGGGAAGGAGAAATAGAGAAGGTTTTCATTTCAGACCAATCCACACCAGCAAGATTGAAATCACCGAGAAAAATAAGGCTCTTATTATTTGTGGAAGTTGCCAGGTTTTCTAGAAAATGGATGAATTCTTCATCTTGTGTGGATGTCTGATTGGGTGGTCGATAAATGAGCACAAATCTGATGTCATGAGAGCCATTAACGATCAGATCAAAAGCGAGTAGATCGGTAGATAGAAAATATCTTACATCAATATTTTGAAACAAAAGATCGAATCGGATTAGTATGCAGACGCCCCCTCCCCTTTTACTTTTCCGATCACTACGTAAAATATTGTACAGTAAGTTGCCCAGTACTTCTGCGTCAGTGATATTGCTATTAAGCCAAGACTCTGTGATAAAAACAAGTGCTGGCTTGTAAGAATGAACGAAATGGTGGAATTCTACAAATTTGTTTACTAAACTTCTTGCATTAAGGAGAAAACAGGATATTAGAGGATTATCCAAGCCAGAAATTAGTTTTTTGAAGAGACGACTTGATGCTGGGTATGTCTACAGCTCTCACAACTTGTCCCCTGTATACTACGAAGACCCTGTTGCCGCCATGCTCCTTATTATTAAGATCGCGTGCCTGCTGACGTAGGGCCCGGTCATGATCCCGCTCTTCACGGGTCATGGACCTTCGGATAAAGATATGTTCACAGCCGGGCTTGTTTCGCAGAAGAGGCGCTTTCTTAAGAGCAGTGAAGTAAAATTGTTGAGAAGAAAAAACGCATTTGATTAGTCGCGATTTATCCCCACTAGGTCTTCCCATTCGAAAAACTTCAACAAACTTCTTTTACTCGCCAAGTCCGCCCACCCGATTACAGTCAAGCGTGCCATTTTACGTAACATGCTCCAAACGGCAACTAAGATCTGCAGTGGCGACAGTGAGCGTCGAAGAGTCTCGAATGCTGGCCTCCGCAATAGCAGCCTCAAACGACCACTGTTCGGCTAAGCCTACACGTTTTCGAAGAACACCTGCAAGCACGATGACAGATCTGACGATCACTTTCACTCCATTCATATCAGAAATGGTAACACTTGCAATTCGAAATTGTTTGGTATAAGCGCAGCTAAATGTGATGTCGTTCTTGTTAAAATACCATGAAATAACGTCAGAAGGCAACTCGTTGCTTGATAGATTATACGCTAATGTACCTCTCAATGTTGCGTTATTTGTCCTTAAGGAAAGCTTGGGGATTGTGCGAGATCTGGAGCATTTACGAACTCGAATGTTTAGACTGCTATGCTACGTATATTGGAGAAATCGGGCGACTACTCTACATACGTATAAATGAGCACTTGGCGAGTAAAAAACGAGAAAGCGTAGCAGCACCATTGGGAAAGCCCAAAAAAGTCGATCACTGCGGCAAGATTTTGATGTTAAGTGCACTGTTCTAGCTCTAGAGGATAAAAATATCCGCCCGCAAAGCCTTGAAGGGTCGTTTATTTTCTATCAAGAGAGCCCAAAATGAACGGCAAAAGTGAACAACTCTTTATCACAAATGATCTTATGCCGTTTCCGTCACACTGTTACCTTAACGCTTATTATACACGGATCCTTAGTATTTAGGATTACGTTTATACTTCCTTTTTATACTTCCGTCACTCATCTTTGGGTCAAGTTAGACATTACCATCGCAGTATCGCAGCACGTGTCAGCGTGATGCTTAGTGAGTTGCTCTTGAATGGAAATTGCTGATGTTCACTTATGATTCGAACAGTCGAGTCTGAAGGAGAGGTTTGGCCGTGTAAAGGGGCGGGCATACTTCACGCGAATTTAGTCGCGACGCGATTTGGCAACATTCCAACTGCCCAAAACTCACTGTAAGCACATTTTATATGCACAGAAGATAGGGCATTTTATCAATCCACGTCAGTATACACTATGCATGTGTAGTTTGCTAGTGTTGGAGCTGAAGACTTCTGGCGAACTGCCAAAACGGTCGCGACTGAAATCGCGTGAAGTATGCCCGACCCTTAAGGTGCAAGATGTAGGTGAATGACTAACTTTTAGACCTCTGAGAAAAGCATAGTGCCGGAACGCTAGGCCGAATATAGCAGTTATAGCAAACCTGTCTGGCAAGGAAGGCACCTAGTTTGAAAAGTTTTGGTTGCTGGGCCCAATCCTCCTCGTTGTTTTCCAAAATATGCGATCTTGAATTTTTGAACTATTTTCATGAGGACGTGAGTTCGTACGCCCACAGTTCGGCGATCAATACAGGTAAGGGCCTAGTTTGAGCATGCTCTGAAAGCACTGTCTCTAGTGATTTCAAATTGCAAAAAGGAGCAGGTAAGTTGCTTAGGGGCCGAGCTGGTCTCGTAGAGTACATTTCGTCATCGGTCGATAGCGATTTATCGATTTTTTGCAAACTTTGAGTACCAAGCTGGGAAATGGTATAAGTAGTTGAGTAAGGGTGATGATTACGGATATAATGTCAGTTTTTAGAAACAACTACCTTTACCGACTCTATAGAATTTGTGCAAACTTTGAGCTCCAGGTGTAAGAGTCGACATAGGGGGTAAGCAAGTATGCTGTATTGAGATTATTAATCTACATATGTACATAAAAATAGTATATGCAATCAGGGTGATCTGTAATCATTCACGGTGATGTTTGGCCAAAATATGCGATCTTGAATTTTTGAACGATTTTCATGAGGACGTGAGTTCGTACGCCCACAGTTCGGCGATCAATACAGGTAAGGGCCTAGTTTGAGCATGCTCTGAAAGCACTGTCTCTAGTGATTTCAAATTACAAAAAGGAGCAGGTAAGTTGTCCAACAGACACGCGCAAAGGGCAGACAAATTTAGGAACTTGCGTAGTATCGCAGCATTCCTCTCAGCATAACCCTGCCAAAAGAACTTATGCTGCACAGAGGGCACTATTTTCCTAATCAGCGAGTCCGAAAACCTCTATGGGCGAAGTTTCCGGTCAATCCAAGATCATCGATATTTTAGCCAAAACCCGTCGGCGAGCTTCACAGCCTAGAACGAGAAAAAATGATAGGTTCCGAATTCCTTGGAAAACTTGCGCATAGAGGTTATCTAACCTGCTGATCACGAAAAACACACCTGCTTTGCAAATTAGCGTCTTACTGTATTGTTACGGTAGCCAAAATTTGAGAGACATCGACTTTTTCAGAAAAACGGCCTATCTTTCCCTATGGAAAGGAGACCCTTCGCTATCACTAGTACATGATAATCTAAGGGGATAGCACTACTGAACCATGTTTACATGAATCGTCCATGTATGTTCTTCGCTGAGTTACACCACTACGAATACCCGTCCCTACACAAAAATCGAGCAGATTGAAAACAGAATAGTAAGAGAGTGCAGTATATCAGAAGAATCATCTTGACGAGCTGAGCATCATGCTTTTCGGATTTGTATTTTATGCAATCTGAAGGAAGTTATGAAGAAAAAACAAAACAAACGCGGATCGTCAGTTTTTGCGTTTTCTGTCTAATAATTAGTGTGGGTACTGTATGTTAACAGTAAGATACAACAATTGCTTATTTACGCTGTAGTTTTGAGGATTCCTAATTTTTTTCAATGAAAAATTTCGAGAATTTACCGCTTTTCAATGAACACTTCAAAATTAGAAGTTCGGTTTCGTTGAAGCGGTTATTAAGGTGATTTTCTTCAACTCTGGATCATTTTTTATTTCTACAAACTCTGAGTTTCCAGTTTTGTTCTCTTATTATTTTCTCATTTTTTTGTATAGCTGGAGAAGCGAAATTTTCAAGTGAGCTTGAGCCTGAGACTCTTGTTGACAACAATAGACTTATCTAGCTGGGTTTAATATCACTAGGTCACAAAATACAAATTTTGACATAAATTCCTTATGGTTGTATCTATGACATTTTCATGCAATTGTCTTCGTCCGTTCTTGGAAAGCATTTTTTTTGCTAAAAGCAAAAAATGATCCCTAATAACTAAAAATTCCTTAAGTTCCAGCTTCTGGTCATTTTAGATATTCAAAATGATTTGATTTTGTAACCATTTTCTTCAAAAAACTCTACTCTGCATAGCCTTGTTTATTTGCATGGCTCTCAAGAAATTACGAATTTCTTGCCGTTCAAAATGCTATAGATATCGAGGATATGGCGCCATTTCTGAGGCTGATATCGCACCCCAGCGTGATGAGGTGCGAGAAAACACCTCTACAAGATTTTTAGACGAGAGCGTAATCACTGTACCATCTGATCAGCTTTGTCGGCAGCTCCTGGCTGGCTGCGGCAGCAGTTGGCTGCCCGGCGTACCACTTGCTACGCACTCTTGGAAATCTGCGCTATTTCAGTTTTTGTGAGACACCTTTAACGGACACAGTGCTCGCGATTTCGTCGTCGCTCAAACCATCGAATTCTCCGGCGATGAGCTCGCGACGACGAAATCGCGAGCACTGTGCCCGTTAAAGGGTCCCACAAAAATTGAGATTGCGCGGATCTCCATACATTCTGCTAGAGGGTTCTCTAAAGGGCAAGTCCAACTCGATTGGCCCGCCCTACGTTGAGAAAATGTGCTCGAAGTAGTAGCCAAAATTTGAGAGACATCGACTTTTTCAGAAAAACGGCCTATCTTTCCCTATGGAAAGGGGACCCTTCGCTATCACTA
Organism: Cylicocyclus nassatus; assembly: GCA_958299035.1. NCBI lineage: Eukaryota > Metazoa > Nematoda > Chromadorea > Rhabditida > Strongylidae > Cylicocyclus > Cylicocyclus nassatus. The sequence continues at coordinate 51,846,812 of CATQJL010000316.1, read as the reverse complement.
GTACATGATAATCTAAGGGGATAGCACTACTGAACCATGTTTACATGAATCGTCCATGTATGTTCTTCGCTGAGTTACACCACTACGAATACCCGTCCCTACACAAAAATCGAGCAGATTGAAAACAGAATAGTAAGAGAGTGCAGTATATCAGAAGAATCATCTTGACGAGCTGAGCATCATGCTTTTCGGATTTGTATTTTATGCAATCTGAAGGAAGTCATGAAGAAAAAACGAAAAAAACGCGGATCGTTAGTTTTTGCGTTTTCTGTCGAATAATTGATGTGGGTACTGTATATAGGGACCTGAGGCTGATATTGCACCCCAGCGTGATAAGGTGCGAGGAAACCTTACTACAGGAGTTTTAGGCGACGAAGTAGTTACTGTATGATCTACAGAGCCCTTGCCGGCATCCCCGGCGGCTGGCTGCGGCAGCAGTCGGCTGCCCGCGTATCACTTGCACGCCTCCCGATCTCCATACATTCTGCTAGAGGGCTTCTCGCGATTCAAGTCCCATACATCTTCGCTGCCTTTCAAACCATGCCAAGAAGTCAGTTCTCTGATGTTTGTGTTCCAGTTTCCAATAGAAAATAGATTTCTCCTTTTTTGTCGCATGCAGTGCTGCAGCTATTTCTTCAATTCGCATATGGAAACGCTCTATTCCAGATGAATTGCAGTGCATTCCCATAAGCAGGTTACTTGTCAATTTTTGATAGCATAGTGTTACACGGATGGAAGCATGTTGATGCAAAGGTGGTTGCTTTGTTTAATTACGCTTCCCAGAATGAAGTGTGATGTATACATGTAGTTCACTGTTACTTGTTGACCCTAGTTGGTCAGAGGAGAGTTATATAAGCAAGTGCAGTGGTTTACAAGTTCACGAACTTTGATTATCTGTATGCGAAGAAGCTATTAGCAAATTTTACGCCTAAGACACGAGGTTGTAGCGAGGTTCGCGAGCCCTCCCCCATGTCTTATACGCATATGCCCGGTGGATTATCACCATCTCTTATGGCCAACTTCCCTGCGCGCTGATTACTGCCAGGTTGTCGCGAGCGGCGCTCTTACACTCACACAACTACCCACCCGCCATTGGATACTACATGTGAAACGGCCGTCTTCCCTCCGCCAAGCACAGGATAACATGGAAGCTGAGGACAGGATAACATGCACAAGTCTAGGCCTTTTTCGCAACTAACTTTGCGCAAGTGCTTCCTGCAGCGAGAACTGAACTTGCCAGAATTCTGGGGAATTTTTGTTGACCATAAATTTCTTTTGTCATTATGAGGGCAGAGATCAATCTAATTATTGACTGATCTGAAACGATATGGTTGTTTACTTCTAAGAATATAAACAAATATTGGATGATTCCTCGTCAGGTCGTTATGCGTGCCCAAGAAAAATGTGCACACATGTTTGATCGTTGATAACTCTCTTGCACTCAAAAATAAAGACAGACAAACGCTTCAAATTGTATTCGTGCAGAATGCAGAATTTCTTCCTCTTTTTAGCGGTTGTGTTTTTGTTCTGAGTCCTTTGGCGATCGCTTGAATAATTGCCTATCTAACCATGGTTTTCACTCATCCTCAAGTTGGCTAATTTTCGTAGTTTTCATATCGAACTTTTGGAAAAAATCTTTGACAATGAATAGGGCAAACAAACCCCCACAATGGTCGGCCGCCTCAACGTGACGTGGGATTGACAAAGGGTGTCGAACTGCGATGCACAGCCGAGTGTATACACTGGCAGGGCCTTCCAAGCTGTGAAGGAGTTCGACGTTTCCGATTTCGGCCGCATGCCTAGCTAAGAGCGACCAGGCCAGATCCCCGCCCGTCTTACTTTTCCGATGGCTAGGCGGTCCCCCGCTCCATACCCGGGTCAGCGATCGCCCGTGGTAACCAAGAGTAGGCCTAGTAAATCTGCTCTTACAGGGAAAAACTTTTCTTACTCGATCAGCAAAAAGAAGAGAAAAACTTCTGCACATCAAATCCCGCCACGGCGCCGGGTTTAGCAAGAACGATGTCAGAGCCCTCAGAGCGCCTTTTGATTTGAACAAAAACGACACGTCTGCCCAGACGACACGCCATGGAGACTGCCTTATGTTGTGTGCCTACAACGCCAGGACAGTCTTCACAAACGCTGACCTCCACGCTCTTCACGACGCTGCAGAGCACATCGATTACTACGTCATCGCTCTGCAGGAAACGAAGTCCAGTGGCCGTATTCATCAACGAACCCTGAGGGTTAAACTAACCCTGGAGGGTTAGTTTAACCCTGGAAAGCGATTAACCCGTATTCATGAAACACAGGGTAGGCTTAACCCTAAGGGCTAAAACTATCCTTGAGGGTAAACCTTACCCCGAAAGCGATTAGCCCGTATTCATCAACGAACGCTGAGGGTTAAACTAACCCTGGAGGGTAAAACTTACGTGACTCATCAGGGTCAATTTAACCCTAGCCTAGTGCAAGGTTAACTCTACCCAACACTTCAAACATTTACTCGCATCTAGTAGTTTTATGGAAAACGATTAACGAGTGTTGTAGTATTTAGTATTAGTTGTTGTTATAGCATTTAGTTTCGACTTCGTTTTATGTTCAAATTCGAAGTACATGAAACACTGACTTCGCGAGAAAAACAATTCTAGCTTTGGTGACAAATGAATGCAGCGAGGAAAAATGGTTGCGCATTCCACTCTGACAAGTGCCAAAACAGAAGAATTTCTTTATGATAAGACGCATTGACCCTTAAAAGAGTAGCACAAGCCCGGTATAAAACGAACGTGCAAAAGTAGAACTTACACGGCACAATTGCACACATGAAAATAAACTCACGCTGTAAGATTGGATCCTGCACAAATATGCTAGAGATGTATTATAAAAACTAGTGTTAGAAGCTTATTTGTTGGTTATGCTACTAAAACAGTGAAAGAATAGAAGTATAAAGTGAATTTAGCACGTACTTAGGCATTCTGTGATGTGAGTTTGCACAGCGCACGCGTAACTAACGCCTTAACCCTCCAGGGTTAGTTTAACCCTCAGGGTTCGAATACGGCCGCAGGTTCGTTGATCGATACGGATGGATCGCGTTTCCGTGGTAAACCCTACCCTATGGTTGATGAATACGGCCAATGAACCCTGAGGGTTAAACTAACCTTCCAGGGTTAGTTTAACCCTCAGGGTTCGTTGATGAATACGGCCACAGGAAGAAGGACGTGCGACAGATGAGCGGTGGGACCCTCATCATTCGTGGTGAAAAGGTTCCATCACAAAACGTTGGAGGTTTTAGTTTTGTCGTCCACTCAGCGTCCATCTTGTCGATTCGCTTAAGATCCTGCCACCTCGACTAGCCATCCTACGACTACGCCTTCACGTCAGAAGACCATCAGCTTCATCAGCTGCTACTCACCAACATCAGCAGCTGACGATTCAGAGCTAGATGCTTTCTGCGAAGGCCTGGAGCATCCGCAACGAGAAGTCCTCGGGATGTCACCAGAAGAGAAATATGATCGGGAAGTTTGGGTATAGGCTCCGGAATGAAAACGGCAACCGTCTCGTTGGGCTTCTTTCCGCCGCACGACTTTTTTATGGAAATTTCATCCTCATGAAGAAAGAACATCGCCGGTGGAATCCCCCAACGGAACGACTCAGATCGACCACATTCTCACCAACCGAAGGTGGAGCTTGCTCGATGTCTCAGTAGTTCCATCCTTCTGCACTGGCTCCGATCATCGCCTCCTTCGAGCGAAGATACGACTCAGCCGAAGGCTGGAAAAGAAAGTCTGTCACAATGCCGCGAGAAGGAAGGAAGTCGTTTATGACGGTAACAGGCTGGAAGAGTTCGTATCAAGTTCGGAGTGGCTCATCGAGGAGGACCCACCGTACCTCGACTGTCTTCTGAAAGAATTGCGAGCTTGTGGAGAGTGGCCTCAGTGACTTGAAGAACTTGGAACGCATTTCGAAGACAACCGAGGATTTGCTCGAAAGAAGAAAACTTCTGAAGCAGGATCCGAATGCAACCCAACCCCTCGAGCGACTGATAGCCAACGCCAGTTGCAGAACAGCTTTGCAGAAGGATCTCAGAAAGTACACGCAAGCCACGATACTGGAAGCAGCCGAAGAAAGACGAAGTCTTAAGAAGTGCCGAAGGCACCTCTGCGAAAATCACGTACCGCTGGCTGCACTATTGATACGAAAACGGGACTCCAACTTCTTCCCCATGTAAGATGAATCTATCGCGATGAACTCTTACACCACCCTCTTCCGCTTAGCAACACCTGTGCTGATGCCCGTTGGAGAAGTACCACCAAGGACTGGAGAAGTACTGGAGAAGTACCACCAAGGATTCTACCTGCTGAAGTGCGTATCGCCTACAGACCATGAAGACGTCCACGGCTCCAGGACCAGATCATCTCTCCGTCGAACTTCTGCGAGCCGGAGGACACCGTCTACACGAGGTTCTAGCGTCGCATTTAACATCTTACCTTTAGAAGGAGAAGATTCCGGACCAGTGAAGGACGTCAAGAACCGTCCTTCTCTAAAAAAAAGCGAACGGGAGGATCTTCGGAACTACCTAGTATGCTTGCTGAGTGTGTTCTACAAACTTTTCACCAAGATTATCCTCGCTCACATATCTTTGGATGAAGCTCTACCCCAAGAACGAGCTGGATTCCATAAGGGATTCAGTTGCATGGACCGCATCCAGACGGTTTCAAGGGTCATAGAAGTCTGCCGGGAGTACCGACTACCTCTCGTCCTAACCTTCTTCGACTACGAGAAAGCCTTTGACAGCGTCGAAACCAACGCCATCCTGTCAGCGCTAGTCGATCAAGCAGTGGACTCAGCTTACGTGAGGACGTTAGCCGACTCACAAGGACTGTACAACAACGATGCAGCTATTCCATCGCCGCCTAACCATTTCAATTGGGAAGGGGTTCGTTCGACAAGGCGACACTATTTCGCCGAAGCTGTTCACCGCAGCCTTGCAGTGAGTGATGAAATCACTGAACTGGGATGAGAAAGACATACGAGTTGATGGAAAATTCCTGTCCAACCTTCGTTTTGCGGTCGACTTCGTTCTCTTCTCGAGCAGTATCACTGAAGCAGAGACGACGCTGAAGGAACTGAACGAAGTAGGGAAGATGATCGGATTGCGAATCAATTGGAAGAAGACTCAGTTCATGAGGAACGCTCTTAGCGAAGATGCAGAAATGGAACTGGAAAGGATTCCCGATTATGGAGACGTCTTCTTACGTGTATCTCGGACGTTCGATGAACATGGAGAACGACTTGAGGGAAGAACTGAACAGGAGAAAAAGAGAAGCCTAGGCCGCCTCTGTGGCCGTATTCATCAACGAACCCCGAGGGTTAAACTAACCCTGGAGGGTTAGTTTAACCCTGGAAAGCGTTCAACCCGTATTCATGAAACACAGGGTAGGCTTAACCCTGAGGGTTAAATCTAACCTTGAGGGTTAATTTTACCCCGAAAGCGACTAACCCGTATTCATCAACGAACCGTGAGGGTTAAACTAACCCTGGAGGGTTAAACTTACGTGATTCATCAGGGTTTATTTAACCCTAGCTCAGAGCAAGGTTAACTCTACCCTAACACTTCATACAAACATCTACTCGCATCTAATAGTTTTATAGAAAACGATCAACGAGTGTTGTAGTACTTAGTATTAGTTGTTGTTATAGTATCAACTATAGTTTCAACTTCGTTTCGTGTTCAAATTCGAAGTACATGAAACACTGACTTAAAAAAATCTAGCTTGGTGACAAATGAATGCAACGAGGAAAAATGGTTGCGCATTCCACTTTGACAAGTGCCAAAACAGAAGAATTCCTATGATAACACGCATTGACCCTTAAGAGAGTAGCACAAGCCCGGTATAAAACGAACGCAAAAGAACTTACACGGCACAATTGCACACATGAAAATAAACCCACGCTGTAAGATTGGATGCTGCACAAATATGCTAGAGGTGTATCATAAAAACTAGTGCTAGGAGCTTATTCGTTGATTATACTACTATAACAGTGAAAGAATAGAAGTATAAAGTAAATTTAGCGTACTCAGGCATTCTGTGATGTGAGTTTGCATTGCACAGCGCACGCATAACTGACGCCTTAACCCTCCAAGGTTAGTTTAACCCTCAGGGTTTATTGGCCGTATTCATCAACCATAGGGTTCGTTGATGGATATGGCCACAGGTTCGTTGATCGATACGGGTAGATCGTGTTCCGTGGTAAACCCTAGCCTATGGTTGATGAATACGGTCAAGGAACCCTGAGGGTTAAACTAACCCTGGAGGGTAAGCTTAACCCTCAGGGTTCGTTGATGAATACGGCCACTGAAGGAAGCCATCGACCAATGACGGACGCGGAGCTTCGTGCCCACCTGTTCAGCTCAACCGTTCTGCCGGCGCTCTGTTACGCAGCTGGGACCTAGGCCCACACTGTAGCCATGTCGAAAGCTTTACGGACCACCCACAGAGTGCTCGCAGTCTTCTGAAGATGACCCGACACAGGCAACATTTAGTAAAACTTCGCAGTACAGATATGAAAAGAATGTCCCGTCTTCGTAACCCGTTGCGAAAGTGAAACACCGATGAGCCGGTCACATCATGAGAAGAATAGACAACGGATGGATACTAAGAACATCTGAGTGGATTCCTCGCGAAGCCAAACGTCCCGAGGAAGACCACCGACGAGATGGGCAGACGTGTTCTTGGAACAGATGGACCAGCTGAGAAATCAGCTGGATACGATTTTTGCACCTGAAACTCGTGAACGCAGCCACCGACGTCAAACAGGAAGATCGTGGATGACTGAAGCGAGGGACAGGGATCGATGGAAACTTTTGTGTTAAGGCCGTCACGCCACGAAGACGTGAAGACGGGCCATCTAACTATCTAATGTAAGTAAGTAAGTAAGCGAAGTGCAATGCTTGAGATTGCGAATGTCCGAATCTGATGTACTAGCACTGAGATTTTGACAAGGTTGAAAAGCTAGCTATAATTGCCAAAAAGTGCGTTGTGTTGCAACTTGTTTGCTCTATCCAAATTTTATCAAAGCTCTTACGGAAGTGTGGAAGCGAATTTATGAAAAAATAGCTGAAGTTTAGTGTGGTAAATACTATGGGTTAAAGGCACCGTCGATTTTCGACTTCCAAGTTTTTGTCGTTTCAGGGCCGTCTCATGTCCCTGATTCCCAATATGAAGTCGAGAATGCGTGAAAATCCCGACAAACCCCGTTCTGGAGAACCCGCAGCCGGCTTCCCGAACGGTGATCGGATGGGCGCGCACAAATGGGCGGCCATGGATGGGGGTCCTCGTGCATCTTCGCTATTCCGGAGCGATTTTCTAGCTTCCGAAGCGGCATTTTGCGCTGCGCCGCAACTTGGGAATTGGATTGATAGGAGGCCCTACTATTATATGCTGCCAAAAGCTCAACACCCTCAACTTAGGGTGGACGGTGCCTTTAAAGGCAGTGGACAGGCAAAATGGACCCCTGTCAGATTTCGGTAGTTTCGGGTAGTGGACCCCCCAATTACACCGTAGCCCCAACCCCAACTTCCAGTTGATGCGCTAAGTCCTGAAAAAAGCGCTTCAAACTTCCACCAATAACGCCCACTCAATGGAAGTGGGCGGGGCTGGTGGAGTTTTGAAGCGCTTTTTTCAGGACTTAGCGCATGAATTGGAATGTGGGGTTGGGGCTACGGTGTACTTGGGGGGTCCACTACCCGAAACTACCAAAATCTGACAGGGGTCCATTTTGCCTGTCCGCTGCCTTTAACACGTTGACGACCTTGTGTATCCGCATGTATGCACGCTCTGACTCCCGTTTAGCATTTTCTTGCATCCGCGCATATGCACGCTAGTTTTTTGGGTGCAAACGAAAAGTTTTAAGGTAACTTCTATGCAGTAATACTACTAGTGGCCTGATTGTCTTACAGAACACAGGGCATCGCGGCAGCTGTTCAGAAGTTTTGGCCGCAAAATTGGGTAATCAGTCCGTTGATGTAGTCAATACATGCTAATTACGTTTTCTCGAGAAGGTGAAAACTCTGTATAGCTGCTTTGAAATCAAACAAAGATGAATCAGGCAAAAAACATCTGGTTTTACAGCGTTTTTCTCGAAGAGCGATTCCTCAGATATAGCCATTGCATGGATTATTGGAGGGAAAATTGATGCAAAAACCTCGATTTGTGTAAGTTCCTGGTAAGGCTCTGTGATATACCTGTATGTCTGAACAAAGTTCGCATGTTTTATCAATAAGTGACAAAGGACTCCCACATAATGTTTTCGTGCATCCGCGCGTATGCACGGGCCAAATGCGCGAAGGACGTTAGTGGGAGTTTCGCCCAAAATGGCGCGGTCGTCATCGTGTTAAGGATCCCTACGATTATCATCAATGGATTCTCAAGTTTCCTAAATATCGATTCACCACTGATGGACTTGGGACAAAAATAACACTGCTAATAATAATAAGAAGTTCCTTATCTGATACCCTCTAAAGCGTTGTCTAACAAGGGAAGGATGATCGGTCGAAGTGGCCATTTGGAATGAGCTATATATTAGGAAACCGTCCTCGGTTAGGCAAACTCAAAACTACTTTCGCTAGGTGCCGAGCGGTTTTGTGGGGGGAGTTACAAAGCCATTTTTCTCCAGCGCAGCCGGCGCACCCAGTGATAGGCGAGGCGCTAGAACAAAGCAGCAGTGTGGGGGTGGCGCAGTGGCAAGACAGCGGACGACGAAGCAGATGGTCGAGGGTTCGAGTCCTGTTGCTGCTACTTTGTTTTGCAGTACTGTAAAAAGTTATTCGGTGACAGTAAACAAAAAATACTCATTTCTAGACAGTTGAAACAAGCTATCTACTGCAAAAAAGTCACTATTTCAACAATGAGCTATAATCTTCTACAATATATAAATCTGTGGAGGTTATGATGTCACAACAATGGATTCAAATGATATATTAACATGTATGGAATACAACCACAAAATGCTCGCGCACATCGGATAAAATATAAACGATGACAATCAGCAGCTTCACAATTGCCTATCGAAGTCGGTGAAGAACAGTACTGAATAGGAGACTCGAATTCGCCGGGGTGGTTATCAATGTATCCGGCTGCATGCCATGGGTATGAAAGGAAATTTTTGAATCGCGGCGAGCAAAACTGTGTGTAAATGAGCGATAAGATCTTAAGGATGGAATCCCTATGATGCAAGGAAAAGTTCAGATCGAGAGCCAATACATGGGATGTGAATCGATTGCAATTGTGCAAGTGCGCGCGCTGCGAGAAACTCTTCTGCTTTGAGCAATTTGTGGTCCATGCATGTTAATATATCATTTGAATCCATTGTTGTGACATCATAACCTCCACAGATTTATATATTGTAGAAAATTATAGCTTATTGTAGAAATAGTGACTTTTTTGCAGTAAATAGCTTGTTTCAACTGTCTAGAAATGAGTATTTTTTGTTTACTGTCACCGAATAACTTTTTACAGTACTGCAAAACAACGTAGCAGCAACAGGACTCGAACCCTCGACCATCTGCTTCGTCGTCCGCTGTCTTGCCACTGCGCCACCCCCACACTGCTGCTTTGTTCTAGCGCCTCGCCTATCACTGGGTGCGCCGGCTGCGCTGGAGAAAAATGGCTTTGTAACTCCCCCCACAAAACCGCTCGGCACCTAGCGAAAGTAGTTTTGAGTTTTGCCTTACCAAGGACGGTTTCCTAATATACAGCTCATTCCAAATGGCCACTTCGACCAATCATCCTTCCCTTGTAAGAAGAAGTTCCGCACCAAATACCTTCTAAAGCCTCGTCTATCTTTATTAGTAATTTGACCATGGGTTGCAAAACGGAGCAAACTTTGAGAACGGTCTAATATAATTGATTAGCAATTATGTGCAGTCTCTAAAATGCAAATTTTCCTTGTAAATGAACAACGGAGAGCAAATAAGTGGTATTTCACATCAAATACGAATTTAATGGGATATGTCATGCATACTGTTTAGAGGTCCTCTCGCTTGAGAAACTGCAGCTAATGATTAACTCCTCTTCTAGTTTGACAACAGCAGGCTAAACAAATCATTTCCTGCCTAAGTAAACATATTCTTTGTTACTGCTCGTCTTACTGTGGCAGCTTGCAGTGGCATACTGCTTTCATGTGTATGCTTCCCAATTTGATGTATTAGGTTGTTGCATAAGTTCTGTCCGATTTTTTTTGCCTCATGTTTGAAGCAGCTGTTCTAAGAAAATTTCGTCTCTAATGCGGTACTGTTAGCATCATCAAAAAATGCTTTTCTTGCGCTTTCTAAAGCTTATCAAATTTCAATGAATTTCTTAGTGTAAGGAAAATTCAGGCCTAAAATCTCCAAGTGGCCGAGGTACGTTCCCACCCTAGAAATATGTTCTTGCAAGGAAATCCCCACAATGCGCCCTTCAAGTGAAGTTCTTTCATTGGCTGCGGAATAAGGGTGTAGAAGGCTAATACATGCCTAAGTTCGGTTTCATGAAGAAAACGTCTTGCTAGTGAAATTTGTCGTCGAACATATCTTTTCTGTATAAATGTTTTACAAGCTATAAGTTTCTACGAATAAAAGTAATCGAAGGCTTCAAAGTTGCAGGTGCTAGGGCAAAGCAAGAGCTAGCAGAGCCCATCCACCAATTCCTTTCCGGCGCTCACGTCAATTGTAAAATCTTCAGAACTCGTAAACAGGCATGCACACATGCGCTGAAGCGAGGTAAAAAAGTGGCTAATTTTTTGTTCGGTCAAAAAAAATCTCTCGGCAACGCAGACCCTATGGGCTCTTCTATGTTGCAAAATAATCTACAAAAATTTCTCTATTTGATTATTGTTGGGTAAGGTGCCTACTACTTCTCGTAAGGGAGCATTGCCATGTCAAAAAAGACAAGTTTAAGGGAAAACGTAGTGAAGTTTTAAGTTTTTGCTTCTTCCTTAACAAGGATTTTCGCAGGTTCTAATATGTATCTGATAGCCAAGGAATTGCTCAACACAAAAAAACTAAGATCTTGGGAAAAAGTTGACTTTGAAAGAAGTTATGACATTTTGAACTCAAAAAATTCAAATCGGACAGAACTTATGCAACAACCTAATATAAATCAAACTCTCATTCTTTTCTCTAAATTGCATATCATTACAGAAAATGAGAAATGGAGCGCTCACACTCGACTTTGAAGACATTGCTGCAGGAATGGTTATGATTATTGTGAGTTACTTTCATGGTAACATGCTATGTTGCTATATTATTGTTGCTGTATTATTTTCAGGCAGGAGTGGTAGGCACAATAGTAAACCTTGCAGTCATACTTTTGATAATCAAAACACCATTATTTCACAATGCGTTTGGCTATATATGTTTTTCGAATCTTGCTGCGGGCACTGCTGTATTTCTTATTACGATTTTTTGGACGGGACCTTTAACGTTTCTGTGAGTAATGTTTTTTCAAGCAGAAGATTCGATTTCGCAGACCCGCTATTTCAGCAACCTTGATGAATCAATCTCTGAGACATTCATTGGGTCAAGATTTGGGCAACTAACGCACTTCTTTTGGTTTGAATCTGTGTATTGTCATCTGCAGATTGCTATCAACAGAATGGTAGCGGTGGTATGGCCATTTGCCTACAGGTGAGTTACGTATAATCAAGGTTAAAATTATTTGAAATCAAATGGGCCGCTTCATGTGCTATCCTAAGTTCTGCTTGTCTAAGTTCTCTAAATACTAATATACGCTTGGTGCTATTAGTCTGATTTCAAATTTCAAAATTTAGCAGGCTGACTCATATCCTGGTCACGAATGTCATACTTGTCTGCTACTGTATACCATTTGATTCAACTGGCTTGGCATCGGCAAAGGCGGGGCTTCATGACCTAATTAAGGCTAGGCAATGATCAGAGAGCACTCGCGCGAGAGATACGCAGGTGCGTCGCGGGCGCGAGCGGTCTTAATCAGATCACAAAACCCCGCCCTAATGGTGCCAAGCCAGTTGAATCAAGGGTTATGGCATTTATACAAGCGTGACAATGGATTCGACTGCGTTCGCGCGCGCCGAAACCTTGTAGGAATATATAAAACTTGAACAAAAAATATCACTGTAGTATCCAGCTCAATCCATGCATGCAAAAAATGTTTTGAGAAGAGACGAAAGCAAAGAAAATGCTTATGCGAAAACTGCGTACGCGACGCGCGCGGCAGCCGCCACTGTCATGATTTTATGAGGGAGTACGGCATTTATTGTGGAGTTGTCTCGGATTCCCCTCCTGTCTAGGATACCCTAAAATCCCATAGATAAGAGCGGTTTAATTTACCGGTGAAAAATGAATTGGAATGAAATTGAAATTAAATGCAGTCACCCCTCTAACTTGATGAATGGAGAAATAAGAATCGGAGAAGAAGTTTAGAAGAAGCTGCGCCCCTCAACTCTAAACCCCGCCCACTTAATAGACAGTTCATATAGAAAATTAGCGATTTTAACGGAATTTCGGAATTTCTGTATGAATTGTTTATTAAGTGGGCGGGGTTTAGAGTTGAGGGGCGGAGCTTCTTTTAAACTTCTTCTCCGATTTTTATTTATCCATCCATCAAGTTAGAGGAGTGACTGCATTCAATTTCAATTTCATTCCAATTCATTTCTCACCGGTAAATTAAACCGCTCTTATCTATGGGATTTTAGGGTAATATGTGGCCGTAAGAGAGGCCGCCAGTTTGAAGCGGCCTTCGTTACCTTACCCTTACGCGGCCAACTGGTCCTTTCGCAGTGTTGTTGCATGTCGTTCCAGGACCAGTAGTTTCGGAGGCGGCCCAAACACTGGCGGCCTTCGTTCCCCTTCCTCGCCGTAATTATCAACATAACGTAAACTCAAAATCTACGTTGAGAGCATATCTCAAAGTGCATGTTGTGTACTGTACTTTGAGCTCAAGGTATGCTTCGCAACAAAGTACACACGATTCATGGCACGCAAATGGACGCCATTGCGTCCGACCGAGATAGTTCTTGCATGGAAGAGACAGCAGATGGTAAGAGAAACGAAAGAGCCCTTGATCGGACAAATACTGAGAGGTCCGCAGTCTTTGCGTGCTATGAATCACCTATACCTTGAGGCTGAACGTATCTGGTTGTCAGTGGAGAGCTCATTTACGCCTATTTGGAAATACCGTGACGTATTTGGGCGTATGGCTTTGCCATTATCGTTAGTGATTCTTCCCAGTGCTAATTATTGTTAGTTCTCTATCATATGAGCACAACATACTATGCGTTAGAAAGAAGGAATTTCAGGGAACTAAATTCAGGTTTATGGTATACAACTGAAGCACTGACTGACTCTCACTGGATACAAGGTGGAAGCTCTCTCACTGCAGATAAGGTTAATGAGGCAACCATAATAACGCAAAATAAACTGGAACATGTGATTCCGTGCATGAAGTTCTGCGTCGCAGCAGTCACAAATTGAACAAACATGGCGGTTAAAATGTACTGCAAATTTTGTATCTGATATTATTAGGTTGTAAAGAAAGTTCCCGGGCAGTTGAAAATTTTTTTTTCAAATTGCTGTAACTTCAAGCGGATTGATTCTTTTTTGAAGCTACAAACTTTATTGCAAAGACAATTTTGTCCACAACATATACTTGTCTTGCTGGCTTTTCAGCACCTCAATGCGGTCCACCAACATGCGCAGAAGGGAAAAAGGTCGTTGCGAAAAGTGGCCTATTTGTGCAGGATTTTCTCAAACATTATAAGAGCTGGAGAGCCCAGATGATGTAGTTATATAGAGGTTTGATGGGGCTGTTATGGGGACCATTTATGTTTTTGAAGGACCACCTGCAAAAAAATTTTCTCTAGAAAGTTTGAAAAAAAGACCATTTTTTGCTCCTAAAAATGCTCCATTTTTCAAGTAAGTGACTTTGAAGTCTTCTAGTTCTGCACAGAAAGGACCAAATCTTTGATTACTGGGAACATTGTTGGGGTAAAGCCTTGCACACCTTTTGGACCCATCGTGCAGGCGTGGCGATCCCCGCAGAAGCGACGCCAGCTGCGAAAAGAGTTGCAGTCAGAGGCAAGTTCGACAGCTTGTAATTTCTGAGCGCAAATCGCAAAACTCGAGTGCAGCTGCGGGTCAGAAGTTAACAGCCTTGCCAATCAAATCACCCATGATTTGGACGAAATTCTTTGAATTGCACAAAAAAATGGCCGTAGGAAGAAAAATTATGAAATTTTTGTGGTTGGAAAGATTTCTTTTCTTGACGTGCAGATCGAACACGTCTTGGCATCAACAAAAGTCAGACGGCTTTTTGAAAACTTCAGGCTTCCCTCTACTGAACAGTATAAAAAACTTGCTGTCAAAGTCCGACCGAGCGCCGAAAAAATGCGTTTGAAAATGAAATTTCCAAAAGTGCCCGGGAACTTTCTTTACAACCTAATACAATAATTTGTATAAAGAGACGGTTTTTCGCTGCAATCGGTTGCAAATAGAATCCTTGGGCCAGGAAGTAGACTTGTTTGACGGAAACGTCATATGCACTGTTCAACTTGGCTGCAGACAACGAAGTGAGCCTAAGTGAAGCGCAGGCTACCTCTGATTCTAATCTCAAAAGCAGTGGCTCTGCAAAATCGAACATCCCGAAGTTTTTATATGGAAGATTGCTGGCACCCCAAATACGACAATGGTCCGAACGCACAGCATGCAACCCCTGCCCAGAAAATTGCCCCTAAACCCGTGCGCGCAAGCCATTCGCACACGCGCTCGGAGAGCTCGTGATATCCCTGATGCGGTCAGAGGCGGCATGCCGTAATGCCATAAATCTCACAACGATTCTGCGTCTCTAACTATGGCGGGAAGCTTCCACTCTTCCAAATTCAAAATGGGGGAGCTTGGAAAATGCCGGTTTTCGCCATTTTCGCGCTCTGAAAAGTGAATTTCCGGAATCAGCGCGTCGATTTACCCCAGGTAAGCGAAAAAACCGAAGGTCGAGGATTTGTCGAGCCATAGAGCCACTGCCTTTAAGCCTTTACGCTCCTTCTCTGCCTTTTGTCATCGACCGCTACTGCTTTTTTGCCTCATAGCATTGCGACGGCAAAGGGTTGAAAAGCACTCACTATTACTTACCAAACTGAATTTGAATTACTCCATGCCTTCTCTTGAGCGGCAATGCATTCGCAAGACATAATTTTCGAATGGACTTAGAAGAGGACAAGGTAGTCAATCATGCTTGTATAAGACTTATAGCGAACGAAGCTATAGGACTGTTGCGCATGACCAAGACTGATCAAAGAAGACACTGTGGAAATGCTTAGTCGACATGTGTTTGACAGCGTTATCTCTCTACGACTCTGAAGCTCTTTCTCTCAGAAATACCCTCAGTTTAACTAGGATTGAGGGTGGTGGGTGGAGCTCTCGGCTACACATCTCTCTCGCGCTCTTTAATCATTTCCTAGGCTTGATCAGTGATCGATTCTCCCCCTTTTCCACGCTTTGGGAGCTGTGCTCCGAAGAAACCCTTTCTGGCTCTAAGCGGAAGAGCAATGAGCGAGTGATGCCTCGCGAAAGGTGAACGCTGCGAGCTTTTAGCATAAAGAAGATATATTCACAGAATACCCTTGGTTGTAAAATTTTTACTTATTCTATAAAAAATCACTTTTGGTACCATTTTTGCCGAATATGTCTGTATATTGTGAAAGATTTTACTGCACAACTCGGTAAAATTCCGTCTAGGAGCCTGTACTCTGAAAGAATCTTACTCTTGTGCCTGAAAAGTAAGGCATTTAACGAGTCTCAGTCTCGGTGGAAGTATTTGGAATGTATGTTGTAAAGGCATTGACAATGTTCACGTTTGCTGCTATAAAGAAAGGTGTAAGTCATAGTCCCCTGGAGTAGTAAATTTGAATGTTCGCATTTGCTCCTATGAAAAAAGGTTAAAGGCAGCGGCTCGGCAGATTGACCTACCTCAGATTTTGACACAGATGGATAGGAGGCCCTCCAAGTGAACCAAAACAGCAACTCCGCGCCGAAAATGTGAACTCTGCAAGCCAGGGGGGCGGCCCAAGCGCCGCTCCCCTTCCTCCTTTCGCCCCCCTAACAACATGTTCGGACGAGTATTCTCCGCTAGACGGCGCGGGACCCCCCAACCGCTTTCCCGCATTGTGCATGCAATACAAAGCCAAAATTACAGGCAGCAGGGTCTTCGTAGGGCCTCCCGACTTTCCTTTCAAAATTCTCGTCCGAGCTACCTTTTGGAATGAAAAAAAAACGCCCCGAAAAAGGCCTTTTCACCCCTTTTAAAGCTCAGATTCGGGATCTACGGGTCGAGAAGGCCCAAAACATGCAAAAAGATGGAAATGCAAAATCTGCCGGGACGCTGCCTTTAAGTCATAGTCACCTGGAGTAGAAAATTTGAACTTCTCATGGCAAAGGGCCTAACCTGAGAAATACCATTTATGTTTATGTCTTGAATTATTCCTGCCAAATCAAAGACAACCCGTAGTAAACCTTTGTTTAGCCCAACTCGGCTGGGGGCGGGCCTACGTTGAACGTAGAGCACCTCAGTACTGCATCC
This sequence comes from Cylicocyclus nassatus, assembly GCA_958299035.1. NCBI lineage: Eukaryota > Metazoa > Nematoda > Chromadorea > Rhabditida > Strongylidae > Cylicocyclus > Cylicocyclus nassatus. The sequence goes on along the minus strand of CATQJL010000316.1, from coordinate 51,830,229 downwards.
GGTGAGCCATCGATCCGGATTCGGATCGCTTTCTAGACCTAGATATTTTGTGCGCTCTCAAAAAAAATCACTTGAACGTCTGGTCGAACGGCTAAGTGAATGGGTTTCAACGCAAAACTCCATGGTTCAAAGCTGGCTAGTGGCAAATTTTTGCGACACCGCAGGACAATCTTTCATAGCGGCCGTTATCGAGGAAAATCGATGGCTACCACTAGCAAGGATATCGCCTAGCAAACAAATAAAACAAAACTATCATATTTTGAAAAAACGAAAATGTCGGAAAATGAAGCAAATGAAACAAATCAGGAATCCTTGTTTAGAGCAGTCTTTGAAGGAGAAACGTAAGCAAGCCCTAGAAAAAGAAGAAATCCTTTTTTTTGCTTTTTTCGCCGCAATCAGCTGTTCATTGATCCTCTCCCATTTAGGCCGTGTAAATTGTGCAATTTCGGGAGTTTTGCACCGCAGTAGTACGTTAACTGAATTTTCCCATGAGTTACTCACGAGCAACTTACAAGAAATTTGTCTGACTTTCCTCTTTTACACACTATCTCTCTCGGGTCACCGTGAAGTTCAACCTTGGATAGTAGCATTCTGGTAAATTGACTGTGACACTTGACCAGACTGCCTTCTGACTGTTGAACTGACTATCCTAAAGCACGGGAAGGTGGGCGGGATTAGGTTCACCCGAGGAAGTTCTTCTGAATGACTAATTTCAGGTCACCTGAAATGAATGGGGGTTTACTACGGGCCAAAATCTTATCGATTTCTGAAGGAAAAAAGCAACAATGACTTTGGAGCGTCGTATCTGCATGCGGCCATCAACATAATCGTAGAAAAATTGGCAATTAGTTTGAATAAATAGTTTCATGTACGCAGCCGATGCTGCGCCAACCCACTTGCTAGTTTGCTAGTTTCGCTACTCAGACAATCGACGGGACCCCTCCGCCGGACAGTCCGAATCTGCCAGAGTCGCGCCGGACCCAGTTGACCAATGAGAGAGGGGCAAATGGGCGGTCCGTCGCGGTGACATCACTGGCAGGCAAGTGGGAGGCTTCTCCGGCCCTGCTGCGAAGGTCCGCCATTTCTCCGGCGCGACTCTGCCAGATTTGGCGGACTCGCGCCGGAGAAATTTGTCCGGCGCGAGTCCGCCAGATTTGGAAGAGCCGCGCCGGAGAAAATGGGAGGGGTCCGGAGCAGAAATGGGAGGCCTCCGGAGCAGAAAATGGGAGGTCTCCGGAGCAGAAAATGGGAGGTATCCGGAGCAGAAAATGGGAGGTATCCGGAGCAGAAAATGGGAGGTATCCGGAGCAGGAAATGGGAGGTATCCGGAGCAGAAATGGGAGGGCTCCGCCGGACAAATGGGAGACCCACCGCTGGGGAAACGCCGCGACCCTGCCATTTCTTCGGCGGAGGGGGTCCTATCCGCTGTCTGAGTAGTTTCGTTTGTCTCAATTTACAGTGGAAGTCCGTGGATGCATTGCGCTACGCCGCGAAGCCACAGCGACAGCTCATGTTTTCGTTGAAATTTATAGGTATAAAACTTTTCAGAATTATATCTCAATAAGCCACTGGTATGCTTCATAAAATTTGCTCTTCTCCTGTAGAAATCAGGGCGATAGAGCAAAAAAATCTTCTTATCCATTTTGCTTCCTTTTCAAGGCATGCGACCACAGAATGAACTAAGCTTTATGCTAAATGGAAGTATGCCAATAAAACTGTAAATGAGCTTTGCGTTGGTCATTTTCGAATAAGATTAACTATGGGCCGCATGCATTGACATCGCCGCTGGGGAGGGGATCGCAGCTTAAAAGAAAAGCTTTATATCCTAGAGCTCCAGATGTCTGGATTTCACGGTGTTTGCCTTTCCGTAAGTATTCCTACTATCCTCGACCTTGAACATGTTGAACAGTGGTAAGATGCTGTACAAGCCGCATTTTTCAGCTTTTTGTATGATCCCCTAATGATCCCCGGGGACGATCATTCATTCTTCAAAGTCATTTCTCTTTCTTCAAAGTTAATGAAAACATTCCAAGTTGCACTGATTATCTAACCCAGGTGCTAAGCATATTGCTGATGAGAACAAATGAGTTTCTGAAAATTCGAAATTCCCGACAAACCCCAAATTTCGATCTGTGTGTGGTTCATCGAAAATTTCATGATTCCAAAACATCTTTGTTCTTATCAGCAACATGTTTAGCAGTTGGATTAGATGAGCAATACAACTTTGGAATGTTTTCATTAACTTTGAAGAAAGAAAAATGACTCTAAAGAGTAGACGGTTGTCTCCCGGGGATCACCAGGGATCATACAAAAAACTGGAAAATGCGGCTTGTATAACTTCTCGCTTTTGTTCCATATGTTCATAGCGGAGGATGGTGGGAAAACTTATTGATAGGTAGACAGCGTGAAATCCAGATATCCGGAGCTTCAGGATATGAAGCTTTCTTTCAAGCTACGATCCTCTCCCCAGCGGAGATGTCAATGCATGCGGTCCTGTATCTCAAAAGTGAAATGGCTACCTCTTTTTGTACTTAATGCAGAGAATTACTCCCTATGTGCCCAGGCTATGAATTTCTCTCCTCCATCCCCCATCCTCAGCAGTGGCAACGATATAAAAGACACAAATATTTGAATGCATTGAATGTAGGTTTGGGGTGTGGCACAACTCCTAAAATGGTGTGGCAGCAACAGCTTTTTAAGGGTTGTGCCACACCCCATTAACCTACCTCCAAAGAGAATTTTAGCGAACAAATTGTAGTATGTAGTTTGATGACCAAAATCTTGTAATTTTGTAAAAGTGGTTAGAGCTAAATTCGTCTTCTTTCGTTTGCACCATAGTTGCTAGAAGCATAACCGCTGTAAGCTGAACATGTGACAAATAAGATTTTGGCTGGCTTCTAATTTCGTAGTTCGATGTTTGTTTGAAGCAGGATGGGAAAATAAGTAGCTAGTTCACTCTTGAGATATATTTAACCTTGTCTGAAAATGACCACTTCACTTGGTTGGCCTAATATCGGAAACCCTCAGAAAACTGAAGTCTTGCCCACATGGTAATCTGACATAATAATCGAACTTTTACTAATTATGCTTGGCAGAGCCTTTATGCCATGCGGTAGCCAAACGATAATGCGGGGGAGGAGGATTGAAGGCAGTCGGTCTCCTTGCCTCCATATGAAGGAGGGCAAGGGGACCGTCTTTAGCGGTTATATGTCAGACTCCTGATTGATCCTGATTACAACCTATGTCAAAATTTGAGTCCAGACTACGATGATAACCATTGACATAGGTATATTATGTTTCAGTAGGCTGTTTACGGGAAATAAGCTTGCGCTTTTCCTCGCTTCCACATGGATTCTCTCGTTTATCCGCGTTTCCGCGCAGTTCTGGTGTAAGTTTGCTGCCTTTTACAAACAATTCCAAGGCAAGATTGACGTCTGCATCATGTCAATTTAAGATGACTGCTGGATTTGGTTCGATGTTGACACCTTGATTCTCAAAAGGCGTGGCACCCCATGCATGATCATAGTGAACCAAGTGAATCACTTCGACACTTTGGTCATATGCGCGCTGATAATTGCGGTCAACGCCATCACATTTTTTTACATCAACAAGCGGATGAAGGTATTTTTTATGGGGAAATATCTCCTGGAATGTTGAACGTAATATAGGCCGTCCGCGTAGGGCGCGGAGAGTGCGCAAGGTGTGTATTGCGCGTCACTCCTCTTTCCTCGTGCACTCTCGCAGCCTGTTTTTCTCTGCGCTTCTTCCAGTCGCGAACTGCCTTCAATGTACGCAGCGTTGCTCTCCGTGCGCAGCGCGGACAGCCTATATAAAATTTCCATCTGTACATCACTGATTACAGAGGTTACGCCAAGCTGGTGGATGGCTCAACGAGCAACAGATTTCCAAGCTCCAACGCAACATCTCCTTTTATATGCAGGTTATTTGTCATACTCGACTCAGCGTCAAGCTTTAGGATTGTCAATGTTAGCATGAGACTTTCTGATGAAAAACAGAATATCGTATGGATTATTTTTTGAATAGTGACGACTTACTTAAGCGGTCTTTGCGTCCACAAACGCATAAAACAATTATACAAAGAGGTTTCACCTCAACGCTCAGTTCAATTATTTCCAGTGCTTTAATATTATCATGTCATAAGCAGAAAAACGCTCAAATAGAAACGAAGACCAAGATGGGATTGCTAGAAGTGCGCGGGTGTCGCGCGCGGTTGTGCCAACATCACGATCCCTACACGTTATCCAAAGCGCTGATCTCTGCACTAACGGAAGCGTGCCCCAATCGAGTAGAAACAGAATCTTCTACCATCAGTCCGAATCATTTACTACTCATCATAATCATCAACTTATAGTTTCAGCTCACAGAAAAGTCTTTTCCACTTTCACGCTGCCATCCTTGTGTAGGACCCCAACTCGAGTAAAAAAAGAAGAATCCATTATGGCGAGAAATGTAAAAATAAGTTAGAACGAGTGACACAACAAAATCTTTCGATATCAATATATTCACTTTTCAAAAACTTGGCACAGTTACAGACAGCACAACCTTGTGATATTTGCATTGGGTCCTTGAAAGATGGAAGACCTTGCAGAAAAGACCTATAGCCAGTGGGATTATTAACGTCATAAAAAAGCAGACGCGACTCCAACAGCAACAGCCTTTGTACCGAAAAATATCATATATCCCTACAGGGTACGTCACAAGTCTGGGACACCACTTTGCGGTACTGTAAATATCAAATATACTACACATTTTACTTTGATGCCACATGATGCTGCAATCATCCTTTACTACATTTTTGCTCAAAATGGTTGCCAGATGTGCCGAATTCGTCGGCACATTCCTGACAACCACTCATTCTCCTGCCTAAGCGCCGTAAGGGTGCCTTCATACCGCGCCGACAGCCGCCGTTAGCAGCCCGCAGTAGCCCTTAGCAGCCCGTACCGCCGCCAGCAGCCCGCGGCAGCCCGTTGCCGCCGCTGGCCGCTTTTGGTATCATAGAGCTCAAATTCATCAGATTCTTATACTTTGACTGCACCAGCTCAGGCTTTTCACCTTCCACTCCTTTTACTTCTTGTTGCCGCCAGGTCAACAAGTTAAGTCCAATCTCTAAAATGCCAAGTATTTTTTGCGTATAAATTTATTCTGTTGGAGCTTCCACTGAACAATGGAATATCAGCACTGCGCGAATTCAATTCTACAAAAGTAGAGGAAAATGACTGAAAAGTCATAAAAAGCGATGACAATAACCTAGGAACAATAAGCCATGACCTGAAGAAGCTCGAAGCAAGTTGAAATAAGTGGAAACAAAGTTAACGCAGGGATTTTGCGTTTGCGTAAAGCACATCAAAATTTTGGCGTAATATTTCGTGGCATTTTGGCACAATGACGAAAACGTTATTGGAAAGGAATTAAATGAAAACAAGTGCAGAGGCCCTTCATCAGTAAGATTTTCTTTTTCCTGTGAAGATGTTGTAATCTCACATCAGTATTCAGTTGTGACAATACTGCTTTAGAAAGCAGGTTGTTTGTAGTTAATACAACCTCGAATTTCCCATCTACACCTTTGTTTTCATCTACTCGAGTTTAATATTAGGTTGGAAACTAAGTTTTGCAACTGCTTTCATAACTTAACTTTGAACGTGTTGCACTCAAACTTTGGCTATATGTAGACCTCAATGTATGCTACAACCATGCACAAACTTTTTGATTTTTTGAAAACGAAATAAATATTACAAGCATTTTTCCAAAAATAGTAGATTTCGAGGATTTATGAGGTTTTAAGCAAAAATAAAGCCGTTGGCGACCCACATCATGCATAGTGATACGAAAACTGTATACGAAATATTGCTTGAGGTTGACTCATTCGGCTCATTGTCAGTAGGAAAGGAATAGATTTGAAAGACAAGTCGAGTTCTAGCGCCCTTGGGGACAATCATCAATTACCAAGGGGTGGGAACGTCAAAATTCGCGGGGACTTCACATAGTGAGGTTGTTCGACCTGCTAAACACGATTATCAAAATTCGTTATTAAATCAAAGTCTTTCTATGGTTTAAGGTCAGAACTCTACCGTTAAACTACTAATACAATTACCGCTCACATTTTTTGAAAAAAAGACGCGAATGTATGGACATGTATGGACATGTACGGACATGTCCATACATCAGTGGCGTACCCAGGATTTCGGCTCGGGGAAGCAGAGGGAGGAGGTGGCGCACTGGTCCCTTATAAGGATTCTCACCCAGCTTAAAAATATGCCAAAACTGTGGAGTGAATGCAGGCCTCGGTAAGAGCGGCACCAAATTTTCAAAACGACCTTTTTGATCTTGAAAATTTCGTACGAAGTCCCTTTTGACCCTATACCTCAAAAGTAAAAACCCCTTAAAAAACTTAAAACCCCCCGAAACGTGGACTAAAAAACATAGTCTTGTGTCTTTTTGGCTAAAAAATTTCTTTGCTTCTTGTCCCGAAAACGATATCCAGCTTGACCCGGTGCCAGCTGACCCGAGCCCCTGAGTGATTGTGTTTGAGCAAAATTATGAGAGATGTGTATTACCACCGCGTTTTGCCAGAGACGAATAACCAAATTGATGGTGTTAGCTACTCCATATCTCGCTCCAGAAAACTAAAATGAGGAGTTCTAGGAAAATATCCCTATAGTGCTGTAAATGTCTGACAGATTGCCTTGTATCAATAACAGCTGATGAGCTCAATGTCTCAACCAAATTTGTGAAAAAACTCGAAATATCGTCATTTTTTTAAAATCATTCTAACATCGAACTCGTGTGGAGCTTACGGCTTTTGTATCCAGTGCACGACATTCGTATTTTCATCAGCGTCAGCGACAGTGCCTAGAGTTGCGTTCTTATCATTAGTTAGAAGTATCGCCGTGTGGTGCTATTAAAGATGCTTTTCTAAACTTGATTGGTAAATAAGAGCACCGCTTATGTTTCGCGGTGATCCACTTTGACTCTTGCAAAAAGTGCATGCATACGATCATAGTTTTGTCGTTAGGATAATTAAGTACACCATAGTTCATTTTACGCACTTCTGAAGCAGTGGTATCAACGCAGAGTACTTTACTGAACAGCCCAAAAAGATCTAATTTTCCGAAAACCAAGAAAAAATTGGAACACTTTGAAAAAATCCTACTTATCTACTTGGGGTGTATGTCGTAAGGCGCGCATTTCCTTGCGGCGGCCGCGTTAAGCCGCGTTGCGTCGCCGCGGCCATTTGAATTCCGGCCGGTATACTCGTCCCACTCTCCCGCGCACGGCGCGTCAGCTCTCCTTGATGGCGCGCAATGCAATCACTGCGGTGTGATGCCATGCCTCGTCGTACTTCTTTTCTTACTTGTAATTAAGGCACGATGCTTCTATTTATTTTGGTACTTTCTCGTTACATTTTTGCGTTACTATGAATACAAGTTCGTCACTGTTGTTTTCCTTCAGCCGTACAAAAGATGTGCCCGTTTGTTCCCCATATACCGAGTTTGAGCAAGATCCGTCACAAAAACATTTTGGGGCCCGGATAGCAGAATAACGCCATCAGTTTTTAGAATTATCCTTACTTTTATCGATTTTATTGTTTTTTTTGTGCAAAGTTTGAGCTATGGGGCTGGGGAGGAAGGTAGGTGAGAATACTGATTACTCACGCAGCGGAAATAGGGAATGTAAAAGTGGGCACAGGTTAAAAGATTTCTATAAAACACAAACATCTTTAGCAACTTACAAACAAACTTTGAGTTTAATATATGTGCCAGTGCGTCACCTCTGCTTCGCAGAGGCTCGCACTGGCCCTACTTTCTGTATGCCTTACTCATTCCCGCATAATAATGACATTGAAACTCACCGCGCTATGCAGGCTATCACAAATGATTTGTAAACAACTACTCATTCCGAGAGCTCTTTTGTGCGAGATCGGTATTTTCGGGTGGATGAAACTTTTCCGGCAGGAATAAGTGCAAATTCGAATCGTTTTTTGGACTTTTTATGCTTTGGTAGTCGCCGTAACAACGATGATCACCGTGGGCTACATCTCTGTGCAAAAATCTTTTCAAATGATAAGGTAAAATCTTGGCTAATTGAACATTTACGCAACTAATTTTTTTCGACCCCATTTTCGTAAAGCAATCAACTTCAGTTCATTTTTTTGGGCTAAAGTCCACGGCTTGCACATTAGCTTGTTAATCATATCCATAACTTCGCAAAAAGTGGTGGTTGCACAATTTTGCTGGCCAGAAGCCAAGTGGATCCGTTTGAAGCGCAATTTTTGAGGGATCCACTCAACGGATCCGCTCGTGCTTTTGCATAGACTTTCATGCTGCTAGCATGCTCCATGCAAAATTTGGGCTCCGGACGTTGGCTGGAATACGCTCCTCGAATTTCGTAATGGACAGACAGACACACACACACAAAAAACGTAAACATCCTTAGCCCGTTATTATAAGTTACTAGCTGGTGGCCCCGGTCTCACCCGAGACTACAAGTTAGTTAAGCCAACAGAACTTGTAAACTTACGCCTTTAGATTTCTTCTAACATGCGCATAAAGCGCTATCAGACTGATTGCCGCACCCTACCAACTTTAAGACTGAAATGGACTTTACCGCCCCTGCTTACATGCTTATATGTAAAAATGATCGGTTGCCATGATGGTCCTCCTTTTTTCTAGGCTTGAGTAAACAAATCAATAAATCGATAGAATGGCCCGGCGAATCGCCGCGGAAAGCTAGCTCTAAACCACCGCCGGGGTCGAAAATATACGTGCGCGAAGTTTCAGCCGGATCGGTTCAGTGGCGCGCGTTTCTATAACGAACGAACAACTAAACGAACATCCTCACAGACATTGAGTTTTATTAGGTGGGTGCAAAAGTTCTGTCGTTTCATTTTCAAAAATTTGTAACTTCGCCAGATTTCAACGGATTTGCTTGCTTCTACTTTTATTAGAAAGAATAGATCTTCCGCTTTCAAGAGCTATTTTGTCGAGCTTCTGTTTCGCACTGAGTGCCGAGATAAAAATGGAAAACTAATAACATGTAAACTTTGACCATTTTAAGTTAAGTCACCAAAAATCTGGAATGGTGCAGAAAAATCTGAAATCGTCAGTACATATGTTTTTTGGTCTACTCTTTGCAACTGTGAAGAGTTTGTGCTGTTTGGACGTCTCAGTGGGAAGTTAGATTTTCTCGAAAATTCACAAATTAATTGATTTTGGCGTTTCCCATGGTAAACTCGATATTCATAACTTCTCACGGAGACGTTCAAACAGCACAAACTCTTCACAGTTGCAAAGAGTAGACCAAAAAACATATGTACTGACGATTTCAGATTTTTCTGCAGCATTCCAGATTTTTGGTGACCTAACTTAAAATGGTCAAAGTTTACATGGTCTTAGTTTTCCATTTTTATCTCGGCACTCAGTGTGAATCTGAAGCTCCATAAAACAGAGTTTGAAAGCGGAAGATCTATTCTTTCTAATAAAATTACAAGCAAGCAAATCCATTGAAATCTGGCGAAGTTACAAATTTTTAAAAATGAAACGACAGAACTTTTGCACCCACCTAATATATATATACATATATATTAGGTGGGTGCAAAAGGTGTCACCTCTGCTTCGCAGAGGTTCGCACTGGCTCTACTATCCATGCCTTTTTCGTGATCGCATAATAATGACTTTGAAACTCACCGCGCGATGCTGAACATTACGAATGTTTTGTAAACAACCATTCATTTTTAGAGCTTTTCCATGTGAGATCGGTAATTTTGGGAGAAAAAATTTTCCCGCAGAAAAACAAATGCGATTTTGAATGGGTTACTGAATTCATTTTGGCTTTATAGTCGCCATTAGGATAAAGACCACCCTGAGCTACATATCTATTCAAAAATCCTCTCATTTTTTATAGTAAAATTTGGCAAATCGACAATTTGCTCAGTTACATCTTTTTGGCGCCAATTTCGTGTAAAAATAGACATTATGCTTATTTTTTGAGCTGAAATCAATGTTTTTTTGGATTCACTTGCTAAACAAATCCAAGACTTTGCAAAAAGTCCAATTACCGACCCATTTTGGCAGGCAAAAAGTCGCGTGGATCCGTTTGACGCACAGTTTTCGATGGTTTCACTTACGGGATCGGCTTGTGGTTTTGCACAGTTTACCTACACGCTGACTGGGTGCCGTTATTGGGGAAGGACATATCTTGCAAAAGATCATGCGAGTTTGAGTCAGTTAAAGATGTTATCATGGCTTGGTAATTGCCGCAAAGACAATGGCCACCGTGAGTTACATTCCTCAGCAAAAATCTTCACACTTTCTCTAGCATTGACAAAATCCACACCTACGTATTTCTTCCTTTTCGGCGCTAACTTTGCGTAAACATAGACTTTTTGCTCGCTTTTTAGGTTGAGTGGTCTGCTGTTTTACTTGTCAAGCAGATAAACGACTTTGCAAAAAGTCCTAATTTTGATCCATTGGGAGGTCAAAAGTCGCATGGATCCGTTTGATGCGCAATTTCCAAAGTATTCATTATCAAATCGGCTTGTGTTTTGCACAGTTTGAGCGCACCTGATTGGGTGCCACGACCAAAATTCCAGCGCAAAACTTGGCTGCAACTCGTCTTATGGATTTCGTGACAGACAGATATTTAGACAGACAAACAGTAAATTACCGCTAGCCCATTATATTAAGTCACGATTTTAGAAAAATCAATCTGGAATAAGATCAGCAACACTGAAATACAGTCTGATTCATTTCCTTTTAGGCAGAAATTGGCATGGCGGAAACCCACAGCGCCAGAAGTGCGTCTGGCGCTTTGCCAGCTCCCAATCAATATCTCTGATTTTGGTCGCTGTGATGCTTTATGATGCTAATGAGCGTTCTCAAATTTTCTTCGTTCTTTTTTTCAAATGTCCGCTATTATTGTAAATAACATGTCTGTAGGTATTGTCGTATACATTCGATCTTTGTACTTTGATTCTTTTCAACTCCCAGCGCACCTGATGCAAGAAATGCCAGGTGGTCCAGTAATTTCTGACAAAAGTAGAGAAGAGCATTTTGACAAGAGCGCATGGTTTTCTCTCACAAAGTGTAGCAAGGGAAACGCGTGTTTCACTTCAAGAACGAACAGTAATTTGAGTGCGGCTGTTTACCTGTGAGTTTATCATTTTTATTAGAACACCCATGTTCTTGATGTACGAGCCACAGCAGCGCGCCTACGTCATATTTCCGTAAGACCTTTTACTTCATTCCCATGTCGCTTCACTACCGTTTTTGTAGTAAAGTACTTCCATATTCCGGAAATCAAGAGAACGGCAGCGCAGCTGCAGTGTGCTGAGGTATGTTATTTTTCTCTTATTTTCTGTGAGTAACTATTTCTACTGCTTGGAGATAATTTGCCAAAAATTTACGCCTAATCAGATTTTCATAGTACCAAGATCTGCCTGCTTTTGGCAGAATATCTATGTAAATAGTTTTAGCGATGATAATATCTTTTCTTTTACGGCTATCTTCAACGAAAGGCTGCACACACTTCACTATTTCGTATGCCAACAAGTGTGACGCTTGACATCAAATCTACAGCGGCAAATCTCCGTTGTGAAGAAGTAGGGACAGTTTTTATACCGATGTAAAGACAATGGCCCGCGACCTGCGCCTTGTATGAGAACTTGTAGAAAAAGGGTTTTAGTTTGTGATACTTTTCTTTTTAGTGCGCAAAGACGACTTCAGCCGAGCAACCATTGAGAGAGAAGCGAGTTCTATCGGTGTACCCAAAAGCATCTAACGACTCAGTGACGCACTATCTCCTCTATGTGAGTTTTATTGCTAGCTACTTTTACACTCTGATGATAATTCCTGTTTGAGGATGCGGAATGCATTCCAATAGTTGAAGAGCAGTTGGAGACTGTCCAAAATGCACTAGGGCTCACGGAAGTCAAACACAACAAGTATCGTCCGGACGCGTTAAGCGCTGCAGTAGTTTCACTGTTCATAACTTCATGTCATTACGTGAATGTAGATCACGAACTACTACGCATTTAGGCGAGGAGAATGTATATTCGCCAACCACTACTGCTTGCAACTGTACACTACCTACTGTATGCCACTGTACATCCGTATTCTTCTCAGTCTGCATCTGTGCAGCTATGCATTCCGTCCCAAAGCATCCCTCTCTTTCGTGCATTTTTGCATCCCAATTAACCCCAATCTCAAGTCTTTCTGTATTCTAATATGTTGTTTCGATGCAAATAGTAAGTTCATTGCATGTTTCGTAGCACAACAGCTGTACCAGTTGAGGGTTACTTATCGTTAGTGTAAGAACACCTGTGATTCCTTACCCTTGTAACTTTTACTGATATAAACCAAGCATGCGCAACCACGTTACAGCATGTAGTACAGCATGAAAAGCGCTCGTCACGCAAGAAAATGCTAAATTCTGTTACTTGCCTAGTCTCTAGCATGATGAGCAACGTGAGCTTGAAATCCACCAAGTAGTTCTTCCACGTTTCAGAGTGCCCCAGTAGTCGACGTTGAGCTGTGAGTGCAGAGTGTGCGCACGTATCTGTGAGCAAGAAATCAAAGCTCTAGCGCTAAGCAGGAAAGAGGAACGCCGATCAAGAACAGTGTATGGACATCAAGCAAAAAGTGATAGTGTTGAACGTGTACAAGTTCTTTAGAGGGCTAAACACGAGACTTAAAACCACCTGCGCAAGTCTTCAAAGCACCCAGAGACATCACTACGCTTGCCTGCGGTACCTCAAGAGGAACTCTATAAAGTATGAACAAGACAGCTGACCAAGTGGTGAAGAGGAAAACAAAATCATACAGTGGAAAATCCTTCATAATGGCAAACGTTAAAAAACATGGGCCGGAATGTGGTGAAACTGTAAAACAAGCTAATCACCGGAAGCTAAGGCGCGAAGAAGATATCACGATAATGCATGCACAACTTTCTTCCGCCCATGAAAACTATAGGCTACCACGAGCCACCTTATATAGACTGGTTGAAGGCCTAGGTTGCATTTGTGATCGATAGAAATCAAGGTTTTATTTTCGACAAGGCTGACCTAATCGCGAAAAGACTGAGTTTCCTCCAAGAAATGGCTGCAGCAAAAGAGTCACAGGACTATCTTGTATATATGGATGAAACCTGGGTCTTTAGCGGCATGACCAAAAAGAGAGGCTAGAATGATAAGACCCATTCCCAAGTTTGCACCACAGAGCCACTCTGGAAAAATACTACTGTGGGAGGAGGCTTGTAAAAATAAAGGACAGAGAGCAATAGTGATATCTCCGCTCTAACGAAAGATGGGATCATCCCAGAAAGCACTAGAGTCGTGGCATGCGGGACTTAGACGGAGATTACCATAAAGATATGGATAATGAGTGTTTCGAGGTTGCTTGGCCGAATCCCTCCCGCATATGGTACGGTAGGCACGTGGCAAACGTGTTAATCTGATTATAGATAACGCGCCTTACCACTCAAGGCAGTTAGAAAAATTGCTTACGACGTCTTCAACAAAAAGGCAGATAAAGGACTATCTGACATCACAAGAAACTGATTGAAGAAAGGGCTATTAAAGCCGAATTGTTGCAAGAGGTAATACAAACTATAGTCGTGGTAGAGATTTATATCTTCCATTCAGTTTCGTGAGTATGTGCAGTCGAAAGGAGGTTATTCTGCCTTTCGTAGGTACGCGTCGGAACAAATCTGTGACAGATTCGGGGTAAACCTGATTAGACTCCCACCCTATCATTGTTTTTTCCAATCCAATAGAGCTCTGTTGGAGCCAACTCAAAGCGTACCTGAGTAAACACGGCAAGACAGTAGACGAAATCGACCTGGTACGATGTTAAAATTTTTCTCTTATTTTGGCTCAAGTCTTGAGCTATCACCAATGTAACGATGCTGCATGCATTTTTAGGTAAAGGACGGTGAGTTGGTTGGCGAACGTGTCGAGACCGTAGCCGAAGCTTGGTTCCAAGACGCAAGGAAGAAAGAAAGCAAGGCCAGGGAAAAACATACAGTCAATAGGGAAAAGGACGGCGAAACTCGTTCATCGACCTTACATTCAGCAAGCGAGTGTGAGAGCGATGAAACATTGGGTATGTAAGCAACGAAGCGATAGAGTATGATAGCAATGACCTACGCTTTCAATCATCCCATTTTGGCGAATTGGAAGACTCAGATAGATATGAAACCGATAAACAAATGTGAAACTGCCAATACTCCCATTTAAAAAGCCGACACAAAACAATCCATCAATTCTTCCAGCCCACGTCACGAACAATAAAATCAAATGCAGCAAAAAATGCAAATCAAAATCATGACCTCAGCTTTGGAGTGAAAGAAAACAATATGTATATATATACTATATATGTATAACACAAACAACATGTACTAAAGATTAAAGCTCCGTTTCGTTCCTTCCCTTAGACGGAGAAAACATAGAAACAGAACCTCCCCGGAACTCCTCAGTAAGGAGGGAGGCAGTAAGAATCAATTGTAGAAGGCTAAGGGAGGAATAACCAATAAAAAAACATAGGAGTCACGTGATAAAATACTAGCTAGCTGTTCCATCACAAAAACGTATTGGACAAGAACCAGAGCAGCCATCGCAACACAGCACTCGCAGGCAAACTGCACGCTATGAAAAAGATACTCATCAAAGCGCCATGATGAGAATTTACTATTTCTACGCAGCCAATTCGCCATCGTAGGGTTCCTTCATACTACGCCGCGCACGCCGCGTACGCCGCGTACGCCGCTGCAGCGCAATGGAAATATGCTCACGGCAGCAGAGCTCCACTTTTTTTGATGAATCTCTATGAATGCTTATTATTACGAGCTTCATCATTTAATTCTGTACAGTTTTGACCCCAAATACGTTAACATTGTGTATTGTGAACTCAGCGCCGGAACTTGAATGACGTTTTGTGAGCGAAGAAAACAAACTGCGGCAACAACGCCGCATCAAATTTGCAATTGCAGTCTAAGGCCTCGGTCAGACTTCACGCGACTTAATCGTCGCGATCTAATCGCCAAGATTTCCATTCATTTTCATTTCACATTCAAAAATTTCGGTCTGGAAAAGTATCACAACTGAAATGCAAGTCGATCGGCACGGAATGATGTTGTAACAGTTGTCTCGTCGCGATTCAGTCGCGACGATCAAATCGCGTGAAGTCTGCCCGGGGCCTAACAGTACGAAGAAGAGCACAACAACCTAAGTCATTCCATCAATCATAGACAAAGGATAGACAGGATAAACAAAGTAAAAGAGAGGAAGAGATGCATAATGTAGGGGAACGCTATTGAGGGACACGAATGTGCAGCAAATATAGAGATACATAAAAAAGTGGGACTCTGCTGCCGTGAGCATATTTCCATTGCGCTGCAGCGGCGTACGCGGCGTGCGCGGCGTAGTATGAAGGAACCTGTAAGGGCAAGTATCGATCTGTCATGTGTGCGATGAGCAATGTAAACATCAATAGGTCAGCAGTGGTCCACAGACCATTGCTGGAACCAGTCGAGCCCTTTATGGGTCATTAACAGAAAACACCGTTGTATTTTCAAAGAAAAATTTTGAATCTAATGCTGATATCCCTTCATTGTCTCAGTAGCTAATCATTAGAACAAAAGTTTTGAGGAAAACTACACAACAAAACTCCCATGAAAGCTTTCAGGCAAAAAGAGCAGCCCTGCAGAGCCTCTATGAAAGCTCTGCAGAGCTGTACGAATGGCATCATATGCGCAAACATCGAATTCCGTCAAAAATTAGACTATTCTTTACCTTTATGTATTCAATGCAATCGCCTCTTTTGCGGCCATCCCTCTTCACCTATCAAAACAGACTTTCTCTTAACATCCGACGTCATAAAAGATGCACCAAATATCCTATCTGGAAAAGAATCGCTAGCATTCGTGACATGACAATATCATGACAAACGAAACGTCTGGGAAAATAACTCGAGCAACAATGGTGTGCGAAAAGAACCAGCAAGTGAGAAACTCATCAAAACCTATATATAACGGAGAAGAACATGACTGTACATGCTAAAGTGGAAAACCTGCAGAATGAGAAAACAGACGAAAACTATGAGAAACAGTGTCCCGTCGCCTGAAATGACGCTATTGAAGCAACTGGCAAAACGCCAGAGGCTGCGTTCGCAGACGCAGCTCAAAGCATTAGCGTTGCGGTAGCGCAACAGAACGTCTTTGAGTCCGCCCAATCCTGAGTGGAACATACTGTACATTCATAGGCCGTCGCCGTTTTGGGATGCATACCGTCTGAAGCAGTCTTCAACGCTGATTCCAAGACAGCGTTCCATTTCTGCGGAACGCTTCTCTGAAAGGAGTCTCGGAAGACAATTCCTGATTTTGGGTGCTCTTTACGCATTAGTATACGGACTCTGCCATGTGTTATGGTGCAGTAGTGTAGTAATTAGCGCGCTCATTAGACTCAAGAAGGCAAGGGTTCGATTTCTTTGGAGAGCGGACCTTCGCGGTTTGAGTGGAAGTTTGATATGCACTTGAAATCGTCTGCAGAAACTTGCATTAATATCTTTGACATATCTGGCATCAAGAGAGAGATTTTTTTTAGCAAAGTCATGAAGCTTTATTTTACTTTTGGCGCACCACTGACCTCTCGGCTGTAATGCTAGCACGCTAACCACTACATTACCAACGTACATCATCGTCCTTTTAGGATTTTCAGGCTTTCGTAACTAATTTTAGAAGAGCGTTCCACAAAAACGGAACGCAGATTTGCAATAAACGTTCAAAATTGCTTTAGATGATATGCATCTTATGCCATCTTATGCCAGAGCACGGCCTCTGAACGTACTTTCTTTTTGAGTCGAATCAAAAAAGCCGATATCTGTTCATAGAGAGGTCTGATCACAACCAGCTTCCTTCTTCTCTCGCTCTCTTCTCTTAAAAGAGAAGCTACCTAATTTAGCTCGCCTTTTTGGAATAAGACACATATATTTGTCAGCTTCGAACGCTGATGCCAAATATGCTATTCCCAGCTGCCGCGCATTATTCACGACGGAGTTATGAGGCCTTCTCCCATATGACTCGCTACACCGGCTAGTCTAGGTTAAACACGAAATGTCTACAAGAGGTCGTGTGGTGAAATGGTGTCTCGCTTCATAAACTGATGGTCCGGGTTTCGATTCCTATTGCGTGTTTTTCGTTTTGCAACTCTTCAACAGTGTTCGGAATACACTTTTGTTAACAGTGTATCCAGACTGTGGCGTACTAGTTTCACCATAGAAACTTTACATTTTGGATTTCTCAAATGCTGCCCCGTTTTCGATTGCAAATGTTTGAGCGGGCTCGGGGCAGAACATCTTCGATTTGTGATAACCCCATTCATCAGATGCACGTAAACATAACCGAACACTTGTGAACCATGTTTGGGTCTCTGGACTACCTTTGCAAAACGAAAAACACGCAATAGGAATCGAAACCCGGACCATCAGTTTATGAAGCGAGACACCATTTCACCACACGACCTCTTGTAGACATTGTCGTGTTTAATCTAGACTAGCCGGTGTAGCGAGTCATAGGGGAGGAGGCCACATAACTCTGTTGCGAACGATGCGCGGCAGCTGGGAACGGCATACTTGGCATCAGCGTTCGAAGCTGATTCCAAATATATGTGTCTTACTCCAAAAGCGCGAGCTAAGTTGGGTAGCTTCCCTCGTTAGTAAAAAGGAGTAGGTTATGAAACCAAGACCAAAAAATGTAATTCAGTAGTCGTTTCAGCAGTTTTAGCCACAAATCCGAAAAATCACTTTCTAGGTATTTGCTTATATCGTGTCATATGCAATCAGCCGGAACGCGCAAGTTTCTTTTTCCAATATGTAACAATCAGATGATTCCATCGAAGTTGAAGAAAGTGACGGTTTCAGATTTTTGAGGCATTATTTTCTCAAGAATCATGCATAAAATTGTAATTACTGGAAAAGATTTCACCTGTTGCTCTCGAGGAATCAAAAGACTAAAGGAACCACGATCAGCCTCTCTCTGATCGGGCCTTATAACTTGCCCCCACCAATTACTAGCCTCAGCTGCAGCACAGAACACATCAATAAGATATACATTTATGGGCAAGAACGGAACGACAACACATCAATATCAATGAGAACACAATCGAGATCAACTGGAAGTGAGGATCCTGAACGAAGCACGAGAGACGGGTCTGGCGACCCAAAGACGACACGTCGTCAGACGTCCATTCACCATACTGCCGTACCGTTCCGCCTCTGGTCTTTATGCCCTGCTCGTCGAGTTATCGTGCCACCGATCTGTAAGCAAAGGGCGAGAAGAGAGCCTGGGAGAATAAACACAAAGCCTACGCAATAGCTAGAAATTTGAAAAGATTTGAGAGATCCCATTACTTACCCTGCTCTCTCTTACATCTCCCCCCTTTACGCAAGTCCGTCCTCGGACTTAGGGACGTAGTGGATGTAGCGTTGCGGGATCGAAGAAGTGCAAGTCGGTGATAAGGTTCTTGTGGGTGCACCATCGAATGACTTCAGTCCATGTCGGGGCGTTCTGCAAAAAGATTAAGGCTCCTAGGATAAACATACCGTCTCGAGCGCGCGAAAGGGCCACGTTGAGCCGCTTTGGGTCGGAAAAGAACGTGGGCTTGGCTGATGGCTCTATGTGCGTGCGTGTGGTGCAGAGGATGACGATAGGTTTTTCGGCTCCTTGGGCGCTGTCCACCGTGCCCACCGTGATTCCGGATCCCTGGAAAATGTTATCGCACAGGAATATTTGGTCCCTGTAAAGGCATATGACAAGTATATCCCTTGGTGCTATACCGTTAGTAATGAGCATGCGTGCGATGACATGTGCGGCATTGGCTTCTATGATGTTGCTGTGAGATCCTGTAAGTGATTGCTCGGACTGCGATGGTACATTTACGAATGCAACGGGTATTTTGGCGTTGGGCATGCGGGTGTGCGCAAGTAAAAGCTGGCGCTGCTCGGGCGGGGTCCCACATACTAAGGTGTTACCATAGAAAATTTCTGAGTTGAGGTGCATCATTTCGACGTGGGGGCGGTAGACGGTGCGAATGGTACACGAAGGCATGCCTTGTTTACTGGTGACTAGGTCGAGGACCGAGCGCATGCTGACGTCCACTGCAAGGGGTACCGTTTGCGTGCCGATGTATGGCGGCAGCTGTTTGCTATCTCCTATAAGAGTGAAGCGCGCATGCTGGAATCGTGACATGAGGGCCATGAGAGCAGCTTCTGGAACCATAGACGCTTCGTTTATGAGAATGGATGACCACGAGTTCCCTATCCTGCGCCAGGTTCCTTGCTTGAGTGTGAGGTTCAGTGCGGATGATACGGTGCATAAGAACACATTTGGTTTTTACAAACGCAAAAATTGACTGATTAATACCTGAATATTTGTAGAAGTCCGTTCTTCCAAGAACAGAAGGCGTTTATGTTCACTAGTAACAACAAATCGGTCTGTTCCGGAAAATACAAACTCGCGTAACTGCTGTCTGGCCTTGGAGAAGTTCTCGAATTTGCGGCATAGGGCGTCGTCAGACAGAAGATCCCTGTGGGTGACGTGGAAGTTTTCCATGAGTGTTTGGATGGCGAACGGGGAGGTGGTCAGTGTGTCACTAGCCAGGGTTTCGCTAACATATCGAACCGCGCGTATGTTTGCGTCCGCAAGTTGTTGAATTTTCGCGCCGATAACGTCTAATGCACTATTTTGTACCGCAGTGACTAGGATTTTCTGACCGTCCTTGACTGCATCCTTAGCCATGACTGCTGTGCACAAGGTTTTTCCTGCGCCATATGCGCTGTCGACCGCGGCTATTGGGTATTGGCATTTGAAAAGGTTTAGAGCGCCGAGTTGATCCTCATTTAATGTAATGTGCGATCCGGCTATATCTGTCGAGTAAGACTCATATTCATAGTCGCCCTGACTATTGAGGACTATGTCAGCCGAAAGGAGCGCGCGGGCTGACGTCCATCCGAGGCTATCCGACATAAACAGTTTGGAGAGGAGCGAATGCTCCATCATAGCCAGTACCGGGTTGGTACTGGATGCAGTACTAGAGAGAGATGTCGCCACTGCTATGCGTCCTGAAGGTGAATTAAGGAAATACATTCTACATCTCACACCGCCAGCGGTATCTAGCCTAGCGCTAATATGGAGATTTTCGCCTTCTTTGACAACGCTTATAATTTTCCCTTTCAAAATGTCGGCCTCGTAGGCACCTTGGATAGGATGCCCGACTGCCCAACCGGTTTTTTTACCGACCGGAATAGTGAATTGCACCTCTACTGGGTAGCGGTTAAGGTCAGGAGAGGCCCAAACTGCTGAGTGGACTACCGTATTGGTGCTATCGGCCACAACGGCCGCTATCGTACCACAGGCTGTGCTGTATAATGGCTCTAAAAAGTTGATGACCTCGGTCGGGCGTTTATCAAACATAGTGAAGTCCCGCAATTTATTCTGTACTTGCCGCTGATGTTCCGAAGAGGTGATTCTGATGTCGAATGGCGTTGGAGGTGGGCTGGGGAAATACTGAATCCCGGCCATGTAGGATGTTAGTTCTCTTGCGCCATCGGTTGGTTTACATGCGAACACCATGTAATCGAGCTGTCTGGGGCGAAACGGCGCGGTTATAAAGGAGTTTGCGCGGATTTTGTGGGAGTCATTCGGGTTTTGCAATCTGTTCCGGTTTACAATAACTAATTGGCGGTGTCCTTGCATGTATATGCGAAATATGCCATTTTGTCTTGATATGATAGACGCGACGAATCCCAGTGTTGGAGTGAGCTCGCGGTTAATGAGCGCAAAACGTGCTACGCGCCAGACGTTCGGTTGCCTCACATGGATTGCTTCCTCTACCGTACAAGGCAAGGGCATTTTTGTTGTGGCGAACTTGACCGTAAGAGCTAGGGCATATACCCAAACCAGGTCACCGATGATCATTTTGGTGATATCAATGCCTCGCTTACCTGTTTTAGGCCCGTATGCACGTACATCCCCGCGGGGAGGGGAGGGGATCTGAGAGGGGAAGCGTCATATCTCGCTAGTCTATGTATCTTTCTTCTTCTTTCTCCGTCTTGCTTTTGAAGGTTCTCATACACTGATACTTGCGCATTACGGATGCCAGGTTACTGCCATACAACATTAGATATTCGCTATTTCGTCTGATCCCCTGGGGATCCCCAGGGGATCACTTCACATTTTCAAAGTTATTTATCTTCCTGAAAACTCGATGAAAATGCTCCAAAATTGTACTGAGGATATACGACAGCACTGCTAAACATGTTTATGGTAGCGATGAGTGAAATCTCAAGATATCAAAATCTTCGATGAACCGCTGCTCGCGAGCCAGGGATTATCGAAAAAATCAAAATCTTCAGATCCCATTTCTTCTGTCGAAAACATGCTCAGCAGTATCGTAGTATATCTTCAGTTCAATTTTGCAGCGTTTTCATTGATTTTTCAGGAAGAAAAATGACTTTGAAAATGTGAGGTGATCCCCTGGGGATCCCCAGGGGATCGGAAGAAATAGTGAATATTTAATCTTGTACAGCAGTAACCTGGCATCAATAATGCGCAGGTATAAGGGTATGAGAACCTTTGTAAGCAAGATAGTGAAGAAGGAAGAAAGATATCTGAAGCAGCGAGATATGGCGCTTCCCCTCTCAGATCCCTTCCCCTCCCCGCGGGGATGTACGTGCATACGGGCCTTAATATTAACTCTCACTGTATCGAGCTGGACCGTGTGGAGGTCGAGTCTATCCGGGAAGGTGACTTCTATGTGCACGAACGACAACTTGACTCCGCTACTGTAAAAGGCAGATACACGGTAAAGAACTGGCGCTATCTTATTGTCAAGGACTAGGCCATGCACGGCTTCAATGGCCTCCTCCGATGTTGCACGCTGCGCGTTCGGTATAATCGGAAGAGGTATGTTGTTACTGCGCATGGTGATCATCTCCTCGGCGTTATGTCTGTCCCTGAAATCTTCGATGGCTGTAGGACCTACTGCTTCTAGGATGCAGACGGACTTTCCGCATCGTGGAACCGCTTCGGAGGGTTCCGGAAAAAGTCCATCAACTAAACCGCTGTATCCTGAAATTGGAATTCTTTCAAAGTTGCTCTCGGGTAAGTTGGAATCGTAGTATGGGGAGACAATGGGTGTGAATTTCTCCCGGAGGTGAGATGACCATGGGTGGGAGTAAAACACTTCGGTTTCCCTACTGGGCCTTGGGGGCTTATGCGTACGCTCCCTCTGCGGAGGCGCATACGTCTTAGATGTAGAGGGCTGTCCGGATGAGGCTTCCCCTGGTGCAGGTGGATGAATGGACGCCTTTTGCACCAATGTAATCAAAGAATCTGGAACAGGTTCGCTTAGTTTTGATTTTTTCGCAGGGTAATCATCGTCAGAGCTTGACGGCGATCGTGAATAACTGCGAGATCTTATGACCTTAGTCTTTTTGCTTTTGTATGATTTAGCCGATTCCTCGGTGGAGGCAATTGGCTGAGCCAAAGCGGACGTTGTCTGCATTGGCTCATGAAGCTGAGGAGTCATTCTCATTACGAGGAATTCTCGGCTGACCGTGACTCGCGTGAACAAATGAACGGGAAACCTGCGGTTGTGTATCCATTGGAGTCAGCACGTGGAGCACAGTCGGCTGGGAGCTCGTTCGCTGCTGGTGTAGTTCGTCTCGTCCGGAGATGTTGGCCGGGGTTGTAGAACCATACAAGGCTGAAATGAAATGACAAGGTGATTACAACAGCGTTGCTTGATCGGCCTTTTAAAGAGATTTATGGTTACCGAGATTAGATGGTTCAGAAACCGAGTGTTTGACTGAGGGTCCCTCCTTGGAGGCGACGCTCATGTTAGGATCGCTGGAATACTGTTTTCGCTCGTGGGCACTCCTGCAATGAGCAATATCAGCAGGCAATGAGTGTACGATATATGCGAACAAGAGACGACGCGATTACAGCGAGGAATTACGAATACGAGCGAATCAAAAGGGAGGGATGAACACCAAAAAACAGCTTAAAAAAGAGAGGAATCAGGAATGTTTGGATTTGGATCGGAGATTGTAATTATGTGATGGCTGTGGAATTTCTGAGGACTGTTCAGATTGAATGGTTGGTTCTGGGTAGTCGCATCCGGCGAGATGATGTTCTGGAAATTGGGTTAAGAACCGTTCTTCCTCTGGAAGAGTTGGTTGTGTCGCTGCAGGTCCTGTACAATCTATAATTTTCTTTATTTGATTCAAGTGTACTGTACGAGGCTTAGATGTAGGTGCAGTGATACTGATTATTATTGCATGGGGGTGTTCTACTTTGAGTACCCGGAATTGCCCTATCCACGGAAGGCATAACTTACGAGCTAGGCCTTGCTTGTTAGAAAAATTCTTGAAAAGCACGCGATCGCCTTGACGGATTTGAGATGGGTTTGCTGTTTTGTCGTACTGCTCTTTCATACGTTGCTTATAGGCGCGGGCATTTTGAGCGGCGTTAAACCATGCCGTTTGCAAGGCTGATACTAACTGCGCTTTGTACTCAGATGCTTCGTTTGCAGCAGGAATGGGTTGAGGGGTGCTGGGGTTAAGTATGCGGTCTACAGCAAAGATTGGATCCCTGCCAAACATGAGGAAGTATGGCGATTCGTTGGTGGCGTCGCTTACTGTAGTATTATAACAAAAAGTAACGAACGGCAGGAATAGATCCCAATCCTCGTGCTTGGCATTCACAAATTTGGAAAGCATGTTGTGGAAGGTACGAAATGTTCGTTCTGTGGCGCCGTTTCCCATGGAATGGTAGGGGGTGGCGAACCTATGGTGGATTCCTAAAAGGCTGCAGAATTCTTGGTAAAATTGCGAAGTAAAGCTTGAAGCCTGATCTGACGTGAGCTCTGCCATCGCGCCATATTTAAGTACGCACTGTCAGGAGAGCGTGCGTTATGGTGGGTGCTTTAGCGTCGCAGAGTGGAACAGAAACAATGTATCTAGTGAACCAGCAGACTATGTTCAGAATATACTTGTTACCGCGCTCAGTTGTTGGGAGGGGACCACATAGATCTAAGCCTACTTTGGCGAAAACTGATTCGCTATGAACTGGTACAAGGTATTCTTTGGATGTTGACGTACCTTGTCTGCGGAGCTGGCATCATACATTGAGCGCACCATTCGCGGATGTCTGCGTAGATCGATGGCTAGTAGTACTTGCGCATAATCTTCGAGAGATTTTTCTCCATGACATGTGTCCTCCTGAAAGTTTACTGGAATGATATGCGTCGAATACAAGGTTTTTAAGTGTATCCGGAATAAGCATAAGTTCCTTGAAACGATTTTTACTTTGGAGTTTGTAATAGAGACAACCATCTTCTTTAAGGAGCACTCTGCTTGATATTTCAAACAGATAAGACTTTTCGTCTTCGGTCAGTGCGTTCGGCAAAGGGGTACTGGTTTTGACTTGGTATATGTTGTGCATTAAAGCGTCGCTCCTTTGCTCTTGGGCCATATCTATGGAAGTTTCCATGCCACGGATGTATGTGAGTTTCGGCAAGGGTGCTGTCCTGGTGTTCTCGGTGGATTGCGTTGGCGACACGTAGAGGCTTAGGGGGAAGTCTACGTCTTTAAGTTCGTCGCAGGAAGTGGAGGTGTCACCTTTGTCCTCGAAGACTCGCGACAAGGCATCTGCTACTGTATTCTTTTCACCTTTTATGTGTACCAACTTTATATCGTAGCTTTGCAATTCGATCATCCATCTGGCGAGGTTATCGTGCGTTTTGTTTTTGCTAAGCAAGAACGATAAGGGTTTGTGGTCGCAATGCAGTATGATCCTTGTCATGCATATATAGGGTTTGAACTGCCTTAGCGCATAAATTATGGCACCCAGCTCAATTTGGACTGCTGGCCAGCGTCTTTCGGTGCTAGATAGCGTCCTGCTGCAATATGCAATAGCGTAAAATTTACCACTACCGGTTACGGTCTCTTGCATAAGTGCGGCGGCTTGGGCTACCGCTCTGGCGTCGGTGAATATGTGAAACGGTTGGTTGTAATCGGGGTAACCTAAAATAGGCTTTCGCAGCAAGGTATCTCTTAGCTCTATAAAAGCCGATTGCTGCTCATCGGTCCATTGGAATTTGGTATCTTTACGTGTTAGCCGTGTTAAGGGCTCGGCTATGTTTGCAAAGCTAGGGATAAATTTCCTAAAAAATCCTACCATGCCTAGGAAGCGTTTAACTTCCTTCACGTTTCTAGGAACGGGGAACTCCCGGACGGCTTTTGTGTTGATTTGCGCGGGGGAATAACTGGTTTTTGTAATTTCGTGACCCAAGAAGGTTATCTGGTTTCGAGCGAATACACATTTTAGGTGACGCCTTCAAATTGAATTCTTGAAAGCGTAAAAGAACTCTTTCAATGGCTTCCAGATGAGAGGGGAAATCATCACTATAGATGAGAATGTCATCTATGTAAGTAAGGACACTGTCATGTAGGCCTCCCAATACCTTAGCCATTATGCGTGCGAAATAGCTGCCGGCAGATTTAA
This sequence comes from Cylicocyclus nassatus, assembly GCA_958299035.1. Taxonomy (NCBI): domain Eukaryota; kingdom Metazoa; phylum Nematoda; class Chromadorea; order Rhabditida; family Strongylidae; genus Cylicocyclus; species Cylicocyclus nassatus. Next base: position 51,804,654 of record CATQJL010000316.1, on the reverse strand, counting down.
GACCGAAGGGCAGATGTGTCATTTGGTATACTTTATTCTCTGTTATTACGCCGCACTTGAAGCTACTCTCTTCGCCTAAGGGAAGCTGAAGATATCCGCTGTCTAAATCTAACGTGGTGTAGTAGCGGTGTCCGCCTATTTTCTCTAAGACATCGTCGATGCGGGGGACCGGGTAGGGGTCTGAGATAGTTTTAGGTGACCGCGTTTATGGGGCGACGCATATCCAGGCATACTCTAAGGGAGTTATCCTTTTTGCGCACTACGACTAAGTTGTGTACCCATGGGGTATTTGATTCCTTCATTACGCCTACCTTAAGCAGCATATTGATATGCTTTTGCAACTCTTCCCGGTATTTTGCTGGGACCCTGTAGGGTCGGATTTTGGCAGGAGGATCGTTGTTTGTGTAGATATGGACCTTTCCGGCCGTACAACTACCAATATCATACTGATGTTTGGAGAAAACATCGTCATACTTACAAAGCAGTTGCCGTAGTTGTGTGCGTTCGTGTTCATTTATGTCGCAATTACTCAAATCTGTGACGTAATTGTTTTGGTCAGTAGGGGCTTCACTGACGCATGATAGGGGGCTCAAGGGGTTACCCTGAAAAGAATGTTCACTGAAGGTTGACCCTTCGTGGGCAACAGGCAGTGCCTTTGCTAAACTCATGCCACCATAAAGGGTAATAGGCTGATTGGAAGGGTTAGAAACCAAAATGAATGGTGATTGAGCATTGATTAGTGCGGGAGCTACAACGAGGTCCCTTTTTGTAATGCTTGCGGTCTGAGATACTAGCACTAGGTCTTGGCGTGAGGAGGCATTTTGCACTTGACATGGAATCAACTTCTCGGTATTGGGTGGGATTATGATGGTGTCACTGACGCGAACACAATAAGTTGCTTCTTGTGGTGGCCTCAGGGGTTGTGTTAGGGGGATGGATGAGGTCCCGAACGAAACTTTTTGATTTTTGTAATCTATGGTTAGCGTGGGGAATTGTGAAAGAATATCGTTACCCAGGATAAGTTCGTAAGAGGAGTAGAGGGATGGCACGCAGGGGCCTTTGGTAAAATGTATTACTGCATGCAGAATGTGCTTTTGTATTTGAAATTTAACGAGCTTACACCCTGAAATTAGTACGTGATTTCCGGCCATTCCGATAGCAGAAGAAGATACTGGGGGTCAAGCTGATAAGTGCCTAGCGCTGGACAGAGGTCTTTTGCTGCAAGGGTTATGCTGGATCCCGTGTCAATAAGAGCGGCTACGCTTATGTCGTTAACCTTTATTCTAATGTGTGCGGAGATGGTGTCGTTTGCACCTGCTACATTGTAGACCTTTGGGAAATTTTGAAGTGGATATAGATCTGTTTGAGGATGCGGGCCCTCCGCTCTATTTTGCTGTGACGCTACGGGTGTGCTGCTATGGTTGTATATATTGAATGGTAAGGGTATTTGGGGGTCTTAAGATAGATGAGTAACAGGCGTCCTAGGAGTTTAATAGTGACTATGGTGCAGCATATGGCGATCCAGGGCTGATAAATATACGTGGCAAAAATGGACCCTAAGCTAAGATTGATTTCATCTGTTTTGGGAAGCGAGAATGAGGAATGTGAGGAGGAACCGGAGTGTATCTGCAGATGCTCGTTGAGAGTGGTGTGAGAGTTCTCAAATGCCGACCATAGTTCGGTAAATTGCTGATCTGGCAAGAATTCAGTGATGTTTGTGATGACAAGATTGTGAAAGAGTGTAAGCGCTGGGCGAATATCTTTCTGTGGAGAGTTTGCGGTGTACTGCAGATTAACTACTTCCGATGGTGAGATGCGCTGATAAGTTGCCGTTAACGGCAAAAATTTAATAATTGCGTAATTTGTGGGGAACTCAAATGAAATGGAGGGTTCGCAAGGAATTTTAGTGGCTGTTTTTGTTAGGATACTTATCGTAGGATCGATAAAGGTGCTCCAATGTGACTTATCCGGAAGAGCAATTTCAACGAGAGGGAGGGAGAAACAAGAAGAATTGAAGCGGATCAAACTATAAGAAGAATTTGATATTGTGATGCAAGATTTGGTGCGGACGATATAATTGCCCAAGAATGCTTGTATGTCAGAGCGGTGAAGAACATTACGCATTGCAAGGGTTGGATTTGCAGATACAGCAGCGATCAGTGAGGAGGTCATAGAGTTGATGGATTTGCATAAATTCATGATAGAGTAATGTAACGATGTGCTAAGGCTATTCTGCATATTGTCTTCTACGGCCAGTAATTGAGCGGCGAGCTGATTAGTTGTGGTCAATCCCACACGTTGCAAAATAGGGGATTGTATTGAGCGTTTTGGACGAAGCTGGGGGACAAAAGTTCTACGGCATATCCCTGATCGGTAGGGATGAGGAAGTGTTCACAATCATGGATCTGAGGAGTAGAAGAGGCAAAAGAGAGAGCAAATTCTTTAGTATCACTTAACCATACTTTATCTACTAGAGTGCCTTTCATCAAAGCAACTAAAATATACTTACATTTCTCCTGGGCCTCGGGCGTCCACACCATTGCTGCTCCTTCTTTCGTGTTGCAAGTGCCGTCTTCGTAAGAGCATCCCTCCAGTGGGCCAACTGTGCTTTCGATGGCTGTGGATCCATGGTATGCGTAGACGCTTGCCTGGAATGTTATACAATTAGAAACTACTAGGATATGTTCTGAACAACAGTGGAAGGGTGCGCTTGGCCAATCAATTTCTACTTTATTATTAGTCTTCCAAACTTTACCAACCGCTGAAAGTTCGCCGTGAGCGCACGATTTTTGACGCACCATATGTTTACATGCGCCGGGGGATACGGTATGCTCCTTGGTTTGGGAGTGTTGGAAGCGAGCCCCAAAGAAGTTGACTGAGTATGTTACAGTTTGCGTAATAATACGACAAACGTCGGCTGTACTCTGGTACCGTATCGTGTTTGGTCTATACACTTTCAGCTTTAAGGGCCTTACGGGAGCAGTCCAATTTGGGATTATACTCGCGCAGTCGAGCTCAGATGGTAACTTCCAGTAATTGGATGGGGACTTATTTGAACATAGGTAAGCTGGTGGTAAGTGTCCTAAGGCTACTTGCGTTAATAAAGTTAGCACTAGTGCACACGTGAATAGCGCTTTTGGAGGAGCTGTCATTGGAGCTTGATATGTGCTGGGGGGTGATTCGTCAACTTGCAGCTGTTGGGTTCTAAACGCTAGGTCTGCAAGCTCGTTATTCCGTTTGATTAGGGCTGCGATGTGTGCATCCTTGGGATCTGAGTATTGGTCGGACGGCGGACCTAGTGTAGACGCTGCTATGTCCGGTTCAGGCTGCAATGCAAAAGCAGTGTTCTGCCAAGTATTGGTATAGCGGAAGCTATTGTCTACATAGCGGCGGTTAGGGATGTTAATGTTGGCCAGAGGAATGAAAGTCTGGTTTCTGCGGCGCCAAAATTGCGGATTCGGGTTGCTACGTGGTCGCGCTAGCTGACAGGATGCTTGCATATGGCCCATTTGGCCGCAACGATAACATTTGATATTAGAGTTTATGTTGCGCTTCCAATTTCGTGAAGGATACTTATACGCAGGGCGCGGCGGATTTCGCATGTCATTACCGCGGAAGGTTGGTTGATAATCTCTAGCAGAGTTTCGACTTGCGGTGAGCAAATTGACCGCTGGAGCTGGTGGCGGGTTCGTTGGAAAGATAGTCAAGGAGTTTGCGTAATCATTTAAGAGTGATTCATATGTTAATGCTGTAAATACTGCGCCATCAAAAGTGGTTGGATTTGTTGGTCGGAACTTGAGGGCTGGTTTCAGTCTATCTACGAATTCATCCAGTAGTCTCTCATTCTGGATATTCTTAGGTTGCCCCTGGGTTACTATTTTCACCAGCTTTTTAACCCTTTCTGCAAAATCCCTAACGGTTTCTGTTTGCCCTTGCTTACATTCGGAAAGTTGCTGCCGAGCAAAACTTCGAAAACTGATGGACTCAAAATGCTCTTTGAAACGACTTACTATTTTATCGTAGGAGTTCTTGTCCGTATCTGGCATGTCCTCCACTAAATCGCGGGCTTCGCCATCAAGAAAGGCCACTAGAGTGTTGGTCTTCAATTGCTCTGGAATAGGAGGATTGGTCATGCGGATAGTGTCCTCGAATCTCCTTAGCCAAGCTGCGAATTCTTGGTTATTAGAACCGGAGAATAAGTTTATTGTTTTGGGCGCGAGCTGCCCGAAGGCCAGGCCGCTGAAAGAATTAGGAGATGATTCCCCTGAGGGGGAGGACATTTCCCTAGAGACTGCCGAGTCTGAACGTTCGCTTACTAGACTTGGAGGAGGATCAGAGGACTCCGAAAGTTGCGTGGATAACGATGTAACTCGGTTATGACACTGAGACCGTGTAAGAGGAATGCTGTATGAGGCGAATGTAGGAGAGGAGATACCCTCGCTACGTTCTGAACACAACGAAAATGAATAGTGAAATGTCGGCATCACGGCATATATATAAGTGGAACACTTATCTTAGTAAATGATCAGTATGTGAAAGGTTGTGATATTTTGAGAAGCTCGGGTTATCTGATGGCATTTAGCAGAAGCATGGGAAAGCGGAAACAGCGATGTTTTCTAGATGCTATCGCTTGAGAATGCTACTGCGCGGCTACAGTATGATTACGCGAAACGTTCATGCAAGGCAACATTTCAATTCAAATTGCAATTGCGAGGAATAGGTACAAAAGTTGCGCAAGGCTTAAAATTCAAACTGCAGTCGATACGCCTTTCAAGGAATCACGCGTGTGAAGACAAAGAGCTCTGCCCGGAAGCTTTTGATGCTTTGAATGCGCGCATGCTCGCAGTAGAACCGTATCGGTTCTTTGTTCAGCGAGGAGCATGGTGAAGGAAATTTGAAATTCGGCTGCGTAGCGAGCTGAATTCACTCGAACAGAATATACAGGACAGTAGACAGAATACGTCTCGTGCTAACTGCGCAAAAGTAAAACCGGTTTATTTCTCCTGGTCCCTTACGGCGACGAGGATGAACTTACTGGGTACCCACCGTCGTTCCTAATCCTTATTTCACCGACGTGACACCAAACCACAAAAACAAAAAAGAGAAGGATTTACAAGGAAAAATCATAGGTAATCTTGGGTGATCAGTCCAAGCCTAAAAACTTACCTAGGTAAAGCCTTTCTCCCCGGTTGAGGCTCACCGGTCATCCCTCAGGCTATTCCTGAGAGGTTCACCCTACTGAGAGGAAGGTCGGTGAAAACGCGGGCTTCTGAAGCCCGCACTCGCTGCTACCACTAAAGGAACCACGATCAGCCTCTCTCTGATCGGGCCTTATAACTTGCCCCCACCAATTACTAGCCTCAGCTGCAGCACAGAACACATCAATAAGATATACATTTATGGGCAAGAACGGAACGACAACACATTAATATCAATGAGAACACAATCGAGATCAACTGGAAGTGAGGATCCTGAACGAAGCACGAGAGACGGGTCTGGCGACACAAAGTCGCCAGACGTCCATTCACCATACTGCCGTACCGTTCCGCCTCTGGTCTTTATGCCCTGCTCGTCGAGTTATCGTGCCACCGATCTGTAAGCAAAGGGCGAGAAGAGAGCCTGGGAGAATAAACACAAAGCCTACGCAATAGCTAGAAATTTGAAAAGATCTGAGAGATCCCATTACTTACCCTGCTCTCTCTTACAAAAGCTTGTCTGTGTAATCAATAGGTTTTTCATTTCTTGTTAAGCGAGTGAAATTTTTCCAGGCCCACATTTTAAGGAAAGTTTGGGGATTATGCTATTGCGTCAAAGAAGCATTCTATGACATCCTATGGCCTCGGACAGACATGCGATTTGATCATCGCGATTCAATCGCTACAAGACAACTGTTACGAGTTCATTGCATGCCGATTACCTTGCGTTTCGGTTGCGATACTTTTCCAGCTCGAAATGTTTGAATGTAAAATGAAAATGAACGAAAATCGCGGCGATTAAATCGCGACGATCAAATCGCGTGAGTTCTGTCCGAGGCCTATCAACCTCTGACCCGAGAGTCTCTTATGCATCATTTGGTGGGGTACTTGTTTCAAAGACATGAGAATATTATGATTTAGCTCAAGAACGAATCTGGCAAAAATATGGAATAACAAAAAGAAAAAAGAAGTTTTTCTTTATGTCTGCTAAAGACATTCATACTGCAGTACCTCTCACCTATGAGGAAGAGTAGACCGCTAAAGAGCGTCGTTTTCTGTTAGCTACGAGGCGGGCCTAGTATCAGCATTGATTACATTGACATTTGATAATCCTCTCCTATAGAACATTGCTTTTGTATTGTATCTGTCTCTCTTAAAGACCTTCAAGCGTTGATTATTGCTTTTCTGCACACTCTAAGGTGAAAAAAGGCCATAGCCGTTAGAGATTATGGAACTCAAAAATCCACATGCAAAAATCGATATTAAGGGAGGTGTTCAAAATTACTGTAAAATGGGGAAGGTAGCTTGTTTTAGCCAAATGAACGCTGATCCTTTTAGTTGTTGATTTGAAGTACTTTTTGGAGTTTGGAGCTCTTCCAAGTGTATTATTGCTCAATCACGAGCTTACAAACCAGGACGTACATGACCTTGCATAAAGCGAACTGGATAAAGAAGAGACGGTTGTTCTTCCTAGCGCAGTCGGAATTTTGATTATTTGCAGAACTTGATAATTGCAAACTCAGAAGCACTTTATATAATTACATCTTGCTACAACATTTTTGTTATGGAGTTACAGAAGCGGCATCCTAAATACGCTCATCTTATTGTGCTTATTTGATTCATTTCTCTGTGTTACTTTTACTGTAAAAGAGTGAGTTTGTTGTAATTCATCCCATTCTACAACTGTAGAGTACTCTTTTGTGTTGCATTTACATGAAGCAACACCCATCACATTCCAAGCGCACCTGCGCCGAGCGGTCGGTTTTGCCTCCCTCTGCCGTTGTCGGGGTTTCTTGCGGCCACATTTACTTACTGCTTTTATTCTACATTTCCCGTGTCTGCAGCTCCCTCGTAATATTTATCGGGGCCCTGTTTTCTAGGCAATTCTCCTACCCTCGAACCTTTATTTCAGTATACCGCGCTGTCTAGTCGAGCGCGTACCCCGTTCAATCGATGACATATTCATCGATGATCTCCATGTCGCCCCCATTCCCATCCTCCTCTGTGCCTGCTAAAAGGAGCCGTTTTGAAGCTTATTCTCCATTACCAGATCCTACTGAGCGCTTACGAGCATATTTGCCAAAGAAGCTATTCTTAGCTACTTGAAACTGATGGGCGACATATCACTGGAGAGGAAAAGAAAGATCGCTGATCTCACTCAAAAAATGAGCGAATCGTTAGGGAAAACTTGGATTTCAAGGAAGAGAAACGTAAGTTGAAAACGATTTATTCTCTCAAAGATAGCTCAGATAATCGCTGCGGGTAGGCGACCATGCGAATTTTGAGCAAGCGCGCACCGGAAAAATAGTTCGCTGATTTCTTGCGGTCCGCTTGCAGAAATTTGGAACAATTTTTTTGCGAAATTTTAGACGAATGCTTGGAGAACAATCGCGGTTTCTTTATAGATTAGTTGCGGCCCAGTGGCTGCATTCTCGCGGACTCGCGAGAATATGCAAAATTTTCGAGGGCCGCACGGTCCTTTGTGGAGGACCGCGCAGCCCCCAGGTACTTTCCGCTGGAAGAAAGTACCTCAAACTTGAGTAATTAAACTAAAGGTGACACCTCTGCCACACAGTGTTTTACCTGTGCTCGACGTACACCCGAAAATGCGTAAAAAAATTCCGAGCGCTTGCTGAAAGTTTGGCCAGCGCTTGCTGAAAGAAATTATTTGCCGAGCGCTTGCAAAAAATGCTGTATTACTGCCCGCTGGCAGAATATGCGATCGTAAAGGAAGTGCCTCCCGTTGAAGGTTTGGCCACGCCCCAAATTTCTGCTGACCGCCTGCAGAAAAGCGCGAGTTTGCAGACCGCCTGCCCCCGCTGATTATCTGAGAGTGAGATGAAGCGCTCAATCGTCCGTTGCTGGCGTTTCCAAGTCCAATTCTCCTTTTTCTTTCTCAGAAAGCGTCCTATGACTGCAACTGTACGCTACCTTCTATAGTTCTTAAATGTTGAATGTCTCCCTCCTATCGCATGAGGAGAAAATATCCACAGAAGCCTCTCTTTTGAAAGTAGTTTTGCCTGCTAGTGTCATCCAAAAGAGCTAATGGTTTTCCGAACCCCTCGAGTGAGATTTTTCACTGATAAAGGGATATATATCCGTTCTTTTTTACCGAGGGAAGTTAGAGACCGTATCAGAGAGGAACTCTGGTCTAATTTTAATGCACATACGAATCCAAAGGGACCCGTCATATTTCGCCGAAAAAGCCCAAATAAGCCCGAAAAAGCCCGAAAGAGCCGAAACTCTCCTTCCGTTTTGACGCCAAGGCATATGTGTTGATTTCGTATTCAAGTCTTTTGCTTCATTTTCCTGTCGTCTTTACATAAACTAATGTCGGAATTCTACCTAAAGTTCGATTTTGCGTTCCGGCTCTTTTAGCTCTTTCGGGCTTTTCCACCTTTTTGGGCTTTTTGGGCTTTTTTGGCATTTTCGGGCTTTTTGGGCCTTTTGGGCTTCTCTCGACGAATTGGCTCTCTTTAAGGAACATTATTGTCTAATGTTTCTCCTACTGATCATTGTCACAAACTGATAATTTTCTTGTTATGTCCTCCGCTTCTGCGGGTGTTGCGGTAAACTAATTACGCATCCTTGTACTTTTACGACTCGTTTGTGATCTAATGTACAATACGTTCTTTGGTCAGAAATGCGGACGGTCTAGTTTTGAAAGTTTGTAGAGAGTTTCTTGATGTTATATTTTTGACCGCAATGGCTAAAATCTAGAACTGACTGGGCTTACCTTCCTGGTATTGTCTCTTCTGCCCACTGTGGTTACGGATGTAGTTTGACGCGCCGTAGGGTGGAGTTACCAATTTGGTAAGAAAAACTTTGCCTGTACATGTTGGTTCTAGTGAACGATAATTGACTCTCATGAAATCCTCGTGTGCGGTCTTTTAATATCGAGTCAATCTATACGCTTGATTTTGATCTACAGAGTGCCAAACTGTAGCGCGATCAATTACATCAATCTCACAAAAGCGCTGAGTGGTTTTTCTCGGCGTTCAATGACGCTGCAGTTTATTAGGAGATTTCAGTCTTCCTCATACCAATTCCTCTGCTTCGAAAAGGTCAGCGCAGACAGGCTCTATGAAGCTGTTTGTAGATTACGCCACCACACATGATTTTGTCCAACATGTCAACGAGTCACCTAGGGGCGATTCTGCTTTTGAGTTTATTTTTTGCAGTTACGAAAGTCTTGTGAGAAATGTTAATATACCTGCACCAAATAACACTAGGGATCATGCCAAAGTCAATTTTTCTTTATATGCACCGTACAATTCTGCTTCGGAGAAGTATACTAGGGACTTCTAAAGTCCAAACTATTCTGTTATTCGGGTCTATCTAATGAGCATTGATTGGATAGGCTGCTTTACGCCCTTGTTCTTTTCAATCTAGCACATATGAGTGGTAAAGTCTCAGACAGTTGGAAGGCACTCTCTTGTTATACCCATCCTCAAAAACCACCACAGAGTGACTGCAATAACTATTGACCCATTAGCATAACCTCCATATTCAAACGCACATTTGGAAACATTTTGAAGAAACACATTATCCAGCATCTTGAAAAATATTCGATCATTTCCTCCTGTCAACATGGATTCTGTAAAGGCAGTTTTGCTGAAGCTGCAGTATTAACGGCTTTAATGACTGGACCTTGAAGGAAGGTAAACGTCATCAAGCAAATGGGATATTCCTCGATACTTCTAAGGCATCTGACAGGGTACCTACTAGCAAGCTGTTGTCCAAACTTAGGATGATGAGTGTTTAGGATGTCTTATGTATACGAACTTGCGTTCGTATCGTTCTTTGAGTCCCGAGGAATGCGCGATGGCGTTTGACCGAGGCTCGAATATTTCACAGATTTATGTTCTTTGGTGTTCTTATCAATAGATTTCCCATGCTTGTCTTGAGTGTGTTTATATTCGCTTACATATAGTAGTTGGTATCGTGTAGTGAACATATTTACGTTTGTATAATGTATTTTTCCCTTCCTCTCGTTGTATCTCACAGTATGATATTTCTTGCCTTTCTTACCTTAGTCATTACCAGGGCTCGGCACGAGGTGGCTAGATGAAAATGGAAAAAACGAAGTCCACCTTGACTTTTGGGAATTTTTACGAAGTCCCCTTTGACCCTCAACCAAATTTCCTCTAAAAACCTGAAAAATTCCCCAAAATTTCCCAAAAAACGAAACGTCGACTAAAAAAAAAGGTCGCCGTCGCCAATTTTCCGTGTCTCTTCGGTCACAAAAACGAAACCCCCTTTGCTTTTCGTCCCAAAAACGATATCCAGCTTGCTTGTAAGCCACCTCGTGCCGAGCCCTGGTCATTACTTCACGGATCTCTCACAGTAAATCACAGTTCCCCCACAGAACCCCTCACAGTAACTCATAGGCTGCTCGGATAGCATATATTGTATACACTTTATGTACTATTGTAGCGTTTTGTAGTTGTTATTTAGTAATTTAGTAATAAAAGTTTAATTACCCAAGTTTGAGGTGCACTCGCTGTGCGTAAGTCCCGCGTGGCAGCATCGATCACAGTACACACACACGCTGACTCACCGACCGTAGATTATGAATGAATTGAAATTTTTTGACTAATCGTACCTTTCAACTTCGGGCGGGCATGACTATTAAAAATTCATTCTATTTTTAGCGGAGTGCCCTAAAGTGGGGTTTATCTCGTCCTCTTTCTTATTTATACTTTCAATTTCCCCAATGTGGTTGAGGGCAGAGACGTTAGATGTGTTATGTACGCAAATGATATGAACATTTACAAAGTCATCTTTAACATATTTGTTATTGAAGGGTTACAGTCGTGTATTGATGCAGTCAAATGGTCTAAAAACAACGAATTACCATTAGCAGCACATAAAACCCATGTTATGTCTTTGGGAAAAATAGAGTCATTTCACACCCTCAATGGTTACCACTTGTAACACATATCTGAAGTAAAAGATTTGGGTTTCACGTTCTCAGACGAGCTTCAGTTTACAACTCATATAACAGCATTGTCTCCTAAGCTCTTTCGGATAGATGTAGACTTGCATTTCAAAATTCCTCGTCATGTACTCCTTTCAAACGAGAGGGCCTCTCTTCAACAAGGGCTCCTAAAGCCAAGTACGTTTTGTGACCAAAATTCTTCACCATCAGAGTGTTGTCGGATTTCAACAAAGTGATCGGTCAAGATCCTCTAAATAGAACCTTAGCAAAATGTTTTTCTCTTGCAGTTTGTCCTCATTCCTAATCATAGTGCATTGTGCCTAGACTCTTGTTATTGTTACTTTAATCCGGTTTTTTGAAACTCTGTTCTAAATGTATTTTTTCCCGCTAAAAAATCACTTGTTCTTGGTTGTTTTTCAGTGCTTTATTATGTTCTCTCATCAATCATGTTTTAATCGCATATCTTACTCACGTGTTTGTTTTACACGTCTCACAATAATTGAATGAATAAATTAATTGATCGTTTGGTAGAAAAGAACCTACCAGAAGAGTTTTCTCACACTCACGTAAATTATGATAATGTGTTGCTGCAATACTCTGAAGGTAGCTGGTTCATTATATTTGAGAGTATTTATTCATCTAAATGACGCACAGTTGAAGTATCCGGCCTTCTTGACTTCTAAACGGAATATTATGGAGTAACTGTAGATTTCTCAGCTAATTTGGGTGGTAGAGACGAAGCCGGAAAAATATTTCTTGTCACTTTAGAACTCTACGCTTTTTCAAGACCAGAAGTGCAATCTGAATGGATCTTTCCTTCGCAAAAGTGATCCTTGATACTTTTCTGGATCTAGTTCAAGGAAAAGTAGCAGAGTTTCTAAAGGAGGGGATAGAAAATAAGCCCATTCGCTTATGAATTTTCCTTTCAACATCCAAGTTTTATTCTGTTTACATTATGCTCTGACCAACGATGTCTTCTAAAATTCACGAACGCCTGAAGGAAATGCGCGCTCACTATCTCCTGTGCATAGGCTATATCGCTTCGCGACCCTACGTCTCCAACCGCTCCACGTTGGTGTTCATAGCTAGAGCAGCAATTGGATTTAGAGTGTTCTAAATTACTTGCTGTGTCAGGTAAGGGTGGCTCTGGGTGGCATGAGAAGTAGTTATTGAGATGGTAGGTAGCAGCACAGCAAGACCAGTAATACTGTTCCGAGACTTTTTGATCCTTATACTTTAGCCTGGTTTGCAACAAACGCGAGTCCCGAGCAGAACCGTACTGGCAACACTGCCAATGGCCGGTATTTAAACAGAAGCAGAATGTCTCGTCATATGCGTTAGTAGTGCACATAATGTTTAGGTGTGTGAAGATCTCGGTGCACGTTGTCTAGTTTATTGAAGTTTGAAAAAGGGGGGGGGGGAATTTATCCTACTTGCGAGTCATACTGGAGCAAACAGTGAGCACCTAGACCCGCATGCGATGCAAGATCTTCTTTATATGCAAGGTTTGTAACACTAAAGGCAAACTTATTTCATCATTTCTGTGTTTGAAGGCTCGAATGCAGAGGTCAAAAGATCTTCATCAGTAGTCCATGTATAGTAAGCTCCAACTTAGTTTGAGCGGAAATTGGACTGGCGGGAGTCCGCTTCCCACTGATTCGCGTGGCTTTGTAGTCTGCGTCTCTTCCCCTCGCTGAGCAGCAGCGGTGGGGACGCGCTGCTTTACTTCAAATGTTTCGCCTACTCCGGGTTGAAAAAGGTTGTAAGTATGGGAACACTACCTTATTGCAGTCTTACGATGTACGCAAAAAGCATTTGAAAATTTATACAGTGAATACGAACGGTACAATATCAACATGCTGGTGGTCAAGAACTGCAGCAAATAGTAATGCAAATTACATGATAATTTTCATGTTTATCTTTATGCTACTTGTGTTTGGTTGTTACGATTCTGACCAATTTTAAATTGAATCTGCTGCGTTCCCCTTACAAAACATCAACGCAAGGCTTTCGTAAGCTGCGACGATGGCAAAAAACGCGAAGAGGACAGAAGTTAAAATGATTGCCCACAGATGAACGCCATCATCTGCAAAAAAAAAGTTTTCTCGAATCTTTCAAAGGATGAATACCAACATTATTGGCGACTGGAGACGAGATGTATATCATTAGACGCGCCTTTGTACGCTGACTTCGACTGCTTTTCTTTTCTGCGGAGTAAGTTTCCGAAAGAAGTTGTGAGCGTTAAAGTCCAAATTTGTCAAGGTTTAAGTGGCCTAAAATTGGCGAAAAGTTGTACAAAAACACCGGAAAATGGGAAATCAGCTTGGTATCGTGTGTATTGTTTGGAAGGAAGGAACAAAGTCGATGGAAATCGCATAGATAATGTTTTAGAGCTTTTCGCTAGATGTAAGCCACTAGTAACTTGACAATTTGCAAATCCAAACGCTCACAACTTCTTTCGGAGAGTTGTTCCGCAAGAAAAGAAAATAGATTTGAAACCAGCGTTCAAAGTTGCGTCAAACAAAGTACGTCTCATCTTTAATCGCGACTTTCCCTTGTTAGCAACTTGAATCATATTCTCACCATATTCTTCACTTGAGTGCAGGGCTTCATTATAAAGTCGCTCGAAATAATCCAATACAGCCTCATCATAAGTCATTGCAGATGCTGTGCGATTTGTGGTGGACGTAAAGAAATTATGCGTAGAGGACTGGTGAAATTCTTCATGGCTAAATTGATTTTTGAGAAAGCATGCGTCCGCAAAGCATTGAAGAAGCTGAGATTGGGGTAAGGACGTGCGAAGACTCTTCTTGACAGCTTCCTAAACTGCTAGATTTGATGAGAAAAGATTTTATATAACTATCAAATCAAGATTAACTTAGGGAAGATTGCTTACTACCAAGCAGGGCTCGGCAGGAGGTGGACAAATGCCAAGCTGGAAATCGTTTTGTATGAAAACAAAGGAAGTATCGTAAAAATAGACGAATACATACACTTTCTCGACAAGTTGCTACACGACTGCCATGCAAAAACGAACAAAGTATGAAATTATGAAAAACTTATGTAAATGAAGAGCGTGCTTATTTTTTTTCAAATTAGGCTACCTCACGTGCTCAGATAATCGCCGGGGGCAGGCGGCCATGCGATTTATGAGCGGGCGGGCACCGGAAAAATAGTTCGCTGATTTCTTGCGGTCCGCTTGCAGATATTTGGAAGAATTTTAGCGAAATTTTAGACGAATGCTTGGAAAACAATCGCGGTTTCTTTATAGATTAGCTGCAGCGCAGTGGCCGCATTCTCGCGGACTTTCCGCGAGAATTGGCAAAATTTTCGAGAGCCGCACGGTCCTTTGTGGAGGACCGCGCAGCCTCAGGTACTTTCCGCTGGGAGAAAGTACTTCAAACTTGAGTAATTAAACAACGGTGACACCCCTGCCACACAGAGACCTGTACTCGTATGCCCGAAGCTGCGTTAGAAGAGTCCGAGCGCCTGCTGAAAATTCGACCAGCGCTTGTTGAAAGAGATTATTTGACAAGCGCCTGCAGGAAATTCTGTGTTGCTGACCGCTGGCAGAACATTAGACAATAAAGGAAATATCGCTCGCCGAAGGTTTGCCCATGCCCCAAAATTCTGCTGACCGCTTGCAGAAAAGCTCGAGTTTGAGGACCGCCTGCCCCGGCAATTATCTGAGTGTCAGACATTCGCCGGAGGCAGGCGGACCGCAAACTCATTGTTTTTTGTAGCGGTCAGCAGAATTTTGGGGCGTGGCCAAACCTTCAGCGATTCAACCATTTTGCATATTTTCGCGGAAAGTACGAGAATGCGGCCACTGCGCCGCGACTAATCCATAAAACGCCGCGATTGTTCTCCGAGCATTTGCTCAAAAATGTCGCCAACATTCTTCCAAATATCTGCAAGCGGACCGCAAGAAATCAGCGAACTATTTTTCCGGTCCCCGCCTGCCCATAAATTGCATGGCCGCCTGCCCCCGGCGATTATCTGAGTAGGTGGGCTATTGCCCGCCTGATGCCCACTTGAGGTAGACAAAACTTCCATTCCATATAAGTTTCTCAAAATTTTTACATTAATCTGTTCTACGCCTAAGGTTTATTATGTGGTAACATTTTGGTTCCAAAACTCCTCCTCTCCTCCTTCTTAGGATCCGGAGTAGCAACGATGCCTGTTCTTTTACGAAAAATGCGTGCTCTGACTGAATAGCCTACGCAGCTGGTGGGATCAAGGGGGAAGTCGTAAAACTCTACAGTGGCTGAAGGTGAAATCTTTTCACAGATGTCCATTTGCCACCCTCGAGCTGGGCCCTGCTACCATTTCGCATAATTTTTCAGATTTGGTTCTTTACCGTGTAGGCCCAATTTTCTCATGTTCTCAATAGCAGTAGTTTTGAGGTGCATTTAGATAGAGCAGAGCAAGTTCCACAAGATGGTTTATATTCAGAAAGTTTGATTTGCATGAGGGTTCAGACCAAAATATTAAAAGTCCAAAATGCGGAAAAAGCCCTCAAAAAGTGGTTTATCCAAGGGATATCGGCAAATCTCCCCCTCACTCACGCTCATACTTTGCACACCAGGATTTCATGCGTATACTTGCTGTACCTTTTTATGGCTAGAAATCGAGAAAAAATGATTCGCACAAACTGGCAAACTTCGGCTATACGCACAAATTGGCAAACTTCGGCTCTGGTTCTGCGTTTCTCCCGTATATGTCGTTATAAGCTTAATCACTCAAAACACTGCTGCCAGTTGTGCCCTCGAAACGTCTCTTCTTAGAAAATACCAATTTCGAGGCATGAATTTGAAGGAAGAGACATGGGACGGTCTAATAATACCCATTTTCAAGCAAAATAACTCTGTGCGTTATTTGCCATCTGTTTCTGCAAGCTGCAAATTTTCATAGAACAAGGAAAAATGCCTCGTAAAGATTGTTATTTTCCATATCATTTGAAACTGTAGGTGTGCAATTTTTTCTATGATGTATGTGATATTTTGCCACTAACCTGCAGCCAATCACCAACTGCTGGTCCTCGAATGCAAACAACAGTGTCGGAGTTATTGTACGGTCCTTGCATGCATGTCGTCTCCTTTAAATTGTCATTTCCATTCTCTAAAGGTATTTTAGAGTGTGCTACTCACAGGGATTATCATGTAAGAACTTTTAGCAAGATATTCAACTTTCAAGAACTGTGGCAAACAGCGTCGATCTTCACTTGCCCACGAGATGTGTGCCACTATCAAAGAATCATTGTATTGAAGATCGCATAGCTAGTGATGAATCTTTTACAGAGTGCTTGAAATACGTGAACATTACCTTCCGCTCGGTTTCTCCGTCTGCATAGAGTACAATACATTTGAAGCAAAGAAGTAGGATGCCAAACCGTTCACGCATCTCGACCAAAGTTGTAATGCATAATGAGCTTACCACCATGAATTGTAGTCAAGGAGATTTAAATGTAAAACAACAACGAACTTGTTTATAGTCAACAAAGATAGATAACGTTTTCAGCATGTTTAGTGACTGCTCGTTTTCAATCACTACCAAGAATATTCTCATGACTTGACCACCACACTTCTCATAGGGAAGTTTAATAAATGCATCGTTGTAAGCTTAACGCCTTAACACGTTTCGGACCGGTGCTGCACATGGTGCAGCACGCTGCTTTGAAGGATCTTTCTGGCTATTACAGGAGGTTTCCTTTTAGTCCAAAGTTGTTAAATCAAATGTCTCCTACTTTTCAAATGACTCTGTAGAACTGTGCCGCGCATAATTTGTTTAGGAGGTATGAGGACAAATCGAACAACAGTTGCAACGAAGTGAGGCAACGCGAACGACGCGTGCGACGTCGCAACTCCCCTTTGCTTCGATTACAAAGAGAAAAACCGTAATTTCAATAATGATGTGTACCGTGTACAACGTAGGTTCTTTTGAATACCATTTGGAACTGAGTTCTTACTCCTACTTTTCAAGAAAGCACAAAACTCCCTCTCAAGCGATAAAATCCCAACACTTCGAATCCATTCAGAACTTTGGGTATTTAACTTATCCGAAATGCTGATTACAGATACAAGATGTGGCCCACAGGCTGCGAAATGAGGTCCCTTTGTAGGCTAACGGTCAAAAGTACACTCTTTTTTGTCGGCGATTTCGCGGTCCGAAACATGTTAATTAGCTTCTTTTGTAGCTGGAAGATAGATACAAATTCATAAAAAAGTTTTTTTGAACTCGTTTATAAGGCTGGGCTCACACTGATTCCCATGTTCCAAACTGTTCTCACACAGACCTCGCACAGTTCCCGCACAGTTTCCACGCTGTGCTGGAACTGTTCCGAAACTGTACTGCATGCGCTGCAGCCGCCGCCCCGCACGCGTTTTGAACGGCGGGAGTTGGAGAATTTTGACCGTTTATCACGGTTTTCCTTCTAGATTTCTCTCATTTTGACCTTATTCCCCTAATCCGCTTCCCTTTTTGATCAGCAGAACTTCGAACTTGAAGAGGAGTTGAAGAATGGACGCTTTTCTGCTGTGTATGCGTCAATACGTGTGTTCTTGTGCTCTTCCAGTTTATCTTCGCTTTATTTTTACTCAGACCTATTCCATTTGTTCCAGGAAGCCGCTGCGAAGTTTTCATAGCCATATGCTATGAATTAGGGAGTGCGAGCAATTCTGAAATTGCCGAGCAATTTTAAAATTGCATAAATCGGGATTTTTCTCTTGTTTTCTGATGAGTATCGTTTTTGGGCATCCTCAGCTCCTTTCTTTTTTCCATAATGTTGCTTCTCCGTCCTCTATTCTACTCCCGCTCCTCGTGATGAAGAAAGCTGTGAACTTGAAACGGGGTTGAAGAAATAACCTTGTTATAGTCGTCCTAAACCACTAGTCGGTCGGTGGTCGAATTCGAATTCGAGCTGGAGCAGGCCGGCCGCGGCAGAGCGCAGCAGGCCGCGCCTCAGTGCAAGCGGTTGGCTAAGGGGCGACGTCTGCGCGCTCTCGCGGAAGGCCTGCTCCAGTTCGAATTCGAATTCACCACCGACCAACTAGTGGAGTGAGGAAACTGTATACAGTGTGTCCCAAAAAAATGTGAACACTGTTTGATCGTTAATAACTCCGTTGCTTTCAAGTCTTTTGCCGAGCTTAAGCCACCATTCTGTAGAGCGAGATTCATCTTAGATTTATAGCATGGAGCGAATCATCGATCGTCTTCGTTACTGTAGGATTACGGTATGAACTTTCAGCATGTGGATCCATTATAAAATATGCCATTTGACAAAAATTTTTCCAAAAAATCTGTAGAATCGTATATACTAGGGTTTTCGGGCACGCTGATCCTGCTGCATAACTTTTTACAAGTGTTTTTAGCTTTTTTTACGGTGCAATCACATTTCTGACAAATGCTGGAAATTCGGTTAATACGGTTTACATGGGATAACCTTGGAAAGAAGCATCGCAGTAAAGTGGAAACTTCATATTCGAAATCAGCGGCTGCCATTACCATAGTATAAGAGTTTTTGGCTCGTTTGGTTTTGTTCCGAGGCTGAATATGGCCTCCAATAACCTAAAATCCTTGTCGAAGTTCCTACCGTAATCCTACAGTAATGATGAGCGATCGACGATTCGCGCCATACTGCAGATCTAAGTTAAACCTCGCTCTAAAGAATGGTGCCTAATGCTCGGCGAAAGACATAAAAGCAAGGAAGTTAATAACAATCAAACAGTGTTCACATTTTTTTGGGACACCCTGTATGTATCATGGCAGGGTCTTCATGCGCTCGTCTATTTTCTCTTCCATTTTTTGTTCAGGCCTAATCATATGTTCTAGAGACCTGTCTATGTCCCTTTCAATGCAGATGCGAGACTACGCAGCGCATCCTTAGATCACATGAAGTAGGTTTGAACAAAAGCAACGAAGAGAGCTTAGGTAATCGCCGGGGGCAGGCTGCTATGCGATTTATGGGCAGGCGGCACCATAAAAATAGTCATTGATTTCTGGCGGTTCATTTGCAGATATTTGAAGAGTGTTGGCGAAATTTGGGACGAACGCTCATTGCGGCGCTGTGGCCGCATTCTCGCGGACTTTCCGCCGTGTGCAAAATTATTGAGGGCCGCACGGTCCTTTGTGAGGGACTGCACAACACGGAGGTACTTTCAGAGAGTACCCCCGAAAAACTAATGTAATTAAACCTCAATGACACCTTTGTTAAGGTAGTGCTACTTTCGCTCGGCGAACTGCATAGAAAGAGTTCGAGCGCCTGTTGAAAGTTTGATCCGCTTTTGCTAGAAGAGATTATTTGACGAGCTCTCGCAGAAAGTTTTTTTGCTGCCCGCTTGCAAAAAGCGCGAGTTTACGGCCTGCCTCCGGCGATTATCTGAGAGAAGCGGGTAGGAGAAAGAGCGGAGAAGCAACGATATGGAAAAAGGAAGGGGGCTGAAAATGTCTAAAAAGTAACTTCATCAGAAAACAAGAGAAAAGTCCCAAATTATGCAATTCAGTGTTGCTCGCACTCTCTAATTCATGGCAGATAGCTATGGAAGCTACGCAGCGGCTTCCTGGAACGAATGGAATAGGTCTGACAAGGAAACGATACTCGGTGTCCGTGGCTTTTTGAGATGAGTTGTATACCATTACACTCGTCTTGGAACGCTGACTCCAAATCTGACTTCCGTTTCTGCTAATCGCTTCAAAGATATTGTAAAGGATTGTGCGGGCTTCGGCTTTTCACTGAAATATGTTCGAAGCGGCAACAGTGCCGGTGCGGTGTGGTCTAGTGGTTAGCGCGATAGGCTCATGAGTTGATGCAGTTGTAGGTTCGAACCCTTTTGTGTCTTTCAGTTTTGCATTGCCTCAATAAACCTTCTTTCGCATCTTCGAGCTAACTGGACGCCCTTACTCTTCAAAAGATCTGGAAATTTGGAAAAAATTTACTATTTGCGTTAAAATGTATCCAACGACCGTAATTCGAGTGAATCTCGAACAATTTTAATTGAGGTAGTGCAAAAGAAAAACACAAAAGGATTTGAACCTACAGCTGTACCAAGTTATGAGGCTATCACACTAACCACTAGACAATAACATGGCGCCGGTAGAGGCCGTTCTGGTGACCATACCCTTGGGCGGATAAAGTTGGCTCGAAATTCCTCCATAACTTCCTTCAGAGAAACGATTAGCAGAAACGGAAGTCAGATTCGGAATCAGCGTTCGAAGACGAGTGTAATGGTATACATCTCGTCTCAAAAGGCCACGGACATTGAGTATCGTTCCCTTGTGAGTAAAAATAAAGCGAAGAGAAAATGGACAAGCACAAGAACACAGGTATTGTCGCACACGCAGAACAGAAAAGCGCTTATTCTTCAACCTCGCTTCGAGTCCGAAGTTCTATCGATCAAAAAGGGAAGCGAGGTAGAGGAATAAGGCCAAAATGAGAGAAATCTGAAAGGAAAGCCTTTAAAATTGATCAAAATTCTCCCACCTTCGTTCAAAACGCGTGCGATGCGGCTGCAGCGCATGCAACACAGCAGCAGTTTCAGTACAGTGCGAGAACTGTGCGGGAACAGTTCCAGAACATGGGAATCAGCATAAATCTAGCCTAAGAGGCCTGAAATCTCCAATTACGAAAAAATTCATTTCTTCAAGTTAGATAGCCAAGCTTTTTCTTGCAAAAAGTGTTAACAACATATCCTGCTCCCACTACACAAATGAACGAAGCTTTGGCTATTGTATTTTTTCGAAATGTTTCTTGGGTCATAGAATGCCTTCAGCAACTATACAGTGCAAGGAAACAAATTCTCGGTTCAAAAAAGTTTAAAAAAATTATGACTCACAGTGCAATGAGTGGATCAACCCTACAACATATAGTAGCTATGCCAGAAGGATGAATCATACCGTTTCAATACTGGCCGAGAAAGTAATTGCAAGAAAATTCGGTTTTGCTCAATTTGTTCGAGTTTGTTGCAGAGCCAACTGCTGAGTACCAAGCTCGCTTTGTCTGCGTTTTTACACAAAACTCGATAATGTATCTTTTTCCAACCATAATCACTATAGAACGGTAGAAACTCGCATTCCTTCAACTGCTTACAGTATGATGTGGATTTTGATTGATTGCTTTTCGATCAACGAAATAGTTCGCGCGCTATTGGTACAAATCAGCAAAAACAGCTTTCAAATATAAGATCACGGTCCGAATTCCTATACTGGAAGTGTGTTGACATGCCCGTTTCTCTTCATTTGCGTTGAACACGTTCTTGGTCCACAAAGGCCCACACCAGTGAGCACTCTTGCTTGTAAAACTCATGTCACACAATTGCCTTTATTCTTTACCTTAAGTTTAGAGATTCGAATGGGGATGTATTTTGAGTAAAGGACATTGTAACTGTAGTGGAGATACTTTATCGATTTTATCGACTGAAGGACTTTGAGCCGTGGGGTTGATATTTGGTACAGTGAGGGTAAATGAGGGTCTGATTATGAATAAAAATTTGCTTTATCGATTGTTGAAAAATGAGTCACGCACCTGGAATTTAGTACAATGGTAAGTGAGGACGCTAAAATGTACGTTATCGATTTTACTGATTTCTGGAAAATCTTGAGATACGGAGATAAGTGTTGATATAGCGGGTGTTAGGGTGCTGATTACGAATGAATGGGCTTTAGCCGGGTATGTCAGCAAGTTCCAGATATGCTCTAGTTAATCAATAATCATCCAAACACTTTTTCGAAACTTGACTCCCAATGCTTGAACAAAAATCTATACTCATGCAATCGATATTTTCAATCTTTTATTTTGAATTCGTTCATTCGAGATATTTAAATCTCGAATTTTTCGATATTTCCTTATTTGAAATTTTTCATTTTTGAATTCATTCGCTATTCAGTCATGCGATAAAAAATTTCAAATTTCCCCAAGTATAGTTGGAAAGCGCATGAGAATTGCTTCCGATTAGTATGCAGGATCTTAAGAAAGAATGTTTAGTACAATTCAAAAAAAACGAGTCTTGTAATCTCTGTACGAAAAAGTCGTCTGGAGAAGGAGTCTAGAAAGATAGACATCAGTTTTATACCCGTCTCATATAAAAAACTAGCTAGCAAACCCGGCTCCGCCCGGCCCTGTCAATAATATTAGGTCGTCCCAAAAGTTCTGTCGCACCAAATTCAAAAATTCTTAACTTCTGATTTTTCCAACCGATTTGACTGCATTTATTTTTGTTTGAAAGATTGGGTCATGATCTTTATAACAACGTCTTAGCTGCTTGCTAATGATCATCTGTTGCATAGATAGTAGCGATAGAAGAGAATTAGTCAAAATTCGAATTTTATGTGTAGGGTCATAAAAAACTGGAAACTTGCATCAAAAATCGGAGCACTTGGTATTGTAGGTTCTTTCACCAGCTCTTTTTAACAGTGCAAAGTTTGCGTCATTGAGCGTCTCTATGAAAAGTTACGATTTTCCTGAATGCCAAAATAAATCAAATTCGCCCTTTTGTATTGCTTGCTCAAAAATCGTAACTTTTCATAGAGACGCTCAATCGGCGCAAACTTTGCACAGTTAGAAAGAGCTGGTGAAAGAACCTGCAATGCGACTGTTCCGATTTTTGTTCCAAGTTTCCGATTTTTTATGACTCTACACAGAAAATTTCGAATTTTGACCAATTTTCTTTTATCGCTCCTATCTATGCAACAAATGATCATTAATAAGCATCTAGAAAACCATTATAAAAAGCATGACTTACCCTTTCATACAAAAATAAAAGCAGCCATATCGATTGGAAAAATCAGACGTTATGAATTTTTAAATTTGGTGCGACAGAACTTTCGGGACGACCTAATATATTCGTAATCAGCGTGCTTACTTACCCCCCCCCCCTCTGCCAGAAACCAATAATCGATATCGATCGATAACGAAAAGTAGCCTATGACACCTCCTCGCCCCAAAGTGTATGTGTGCAAAGTTTGGTCAGAATAGATTCACAAACAGAAATTTCTATTCGGAACATACGTACAGACAGATACGCATACAAACAGACATTGAGCTTTATATATAAGATGGGGAAGATATTTGAGAACCTCATATCACTCCTTGGTTATGAAAAAGAGAGAGAAACTCAACAGAAATTTGAATGCGTGGAAATTTTGCAGATCTTCCAGTTGTTTTTCTAGTGAGTGTTTGCCAAATGACTCGGGCGACATGCTGGAAATATTAGGTTGTCAAGAAAATAATGCCGTTTTTTATTTGCTTGCTTTAACAGAGCAACCAGACTCAACCCAACAAAGGGTAAGGGTAATGTTCGATAGAGCAAAGCAAGCTCTACAAGATGGCGTTCATAATCTTGCGCCAAGCTCGACCCACGGAATGTTTGAACTCAAAATCTGAAGATATCCAAATGCCCAAAAAATCGAAAAAAATCAGATCTTCGTCCAAATAATTTCTACGGACTGATGTGGAACGCGTTGAGCCGTTGACGATTTATTAGAAAAACACAAGAGTTCCCCCTCTGCCTATCGGCGTACATGCCGAGGGTTCACTAGGATTAACTAGAGAACAACACACACAAATATATCAAGGTGCGGCGGGTACGCCGCAACCACAGAGACCATATCGACCTAGCCTATAGTGAGCGAGCAAGTTCCAATATAAGGGACGGCTCTACAACACCTCCCTCCTAAGATGAACAACGGTACATCTTATAACAAGGATCTACTTGTAGACGTTTTGGTGGACGACGATGGCGACTTGGTCTGGTTGATGTCGGTGGTGTAGAAGAGGTGGCTTGGTGTTCAGCAACATCCATACCATTGTTAAGTCGGTCTTCATCGGAAGTGGACTGTGTCGAGTCATAATGTCGATCCATACTTGCTACTCGGCGCATCTGGTTCGCATGACGTCTCCATAGCTGACCGTCTTCAGTAAGCACGCCATATAAGGCTTCTCCATAGCGTTTCTTCACTCGAGCTGGAATCCATTTTTTACATCCAGAGCGAAAATCACGTACCCAGACGGATTCTTGTGGCTGGTACTCCTTTTTCCGTGCTCCATGGTGACGGTTAAACTGCTTCTCCATGTTTTCATTGCACATCTTTCCTTCTTCTCTGGACTCTTCGTTTAACAGCGACAGCGAGGTCCTCATCTGACGTCCCAGCAGCAGCTCGGCAGGCGAACGTTGTCCTGGAGCAGTTGTACAAGGCGTCCTTCGATAAGACTGCAGAAACTCCGCAAGCTTCTCTGCCCTTCCTCCCTCCTTAATTTTCTGGAAGGTTCTCTTGAAGATATGCACAAACCTCTCCGCTTGTCCATTTGATTGTGGATGGAATGGAGGCGAACGCATATGCTTGATTCCTCGCTCTTCACAGAAATCCTGGAACTCCTTTGCTGTGAACTGCGTCCCATTATCCGACACGATCACTCGCGGATTTCCAAATCGTGCGAATAGAGATCTGAGTTCCTTCAGAGTAGCTGTAGTTGACGATGAAGGCATCTCAAATACTTCTGGCCATTGCGAGTAAGCGTCAACTACGACGAGATACATCTTACCATTCAGCGGCCCTGCATAGTCAATATGAAGTCTATTCCATGGTTTCTGTTCCATTTTCCATGAATGCAGTACAGTCTTCGCTGACATCTTGGCTGCTTCTTGACATGCTCTACAGCGGCGCACTGAGTCCTTGATGTCTCTGTTGATGCCCTTACTCTTCGTGCACTTTCCTAGGTCGCTGTTGAAGACTTCCCCGTGATTCTTCTTCAGGTCGGCGACCACTTCGGCTCGGATTTCTTCTACGCTAGTCACCTTTCTGCACTGGTAGTTCTCCTTCAGCTTTTTGTATGCCGGCAGCTGGATGCACCATTCCAGTCCAAGTAGATTTGAGCCTTCGGTGACGTAGCATGTGCCCTTTCCATGAACCATCTTCCCTGTATGTCGATCTTTTACTGAAAAATCGGTTTGAAATTTACCGTAAATCTGCATCGACGTCCCGCCTGCAGTTTCGACTAGCCTACTACAGGGTTCCAGAGCAGGGGATCCCATCCTCTTCCAAGCTCTACGCGATATCAGGGTTATGTCCGCACCCGTATCCAGCTGGAGCTTGAGATTACATCCTCTAACTACGACGTCGAGGTAGGTCCGCGCGTTCTCGGTGTCGAATGCGACCACATTCTTGCACTGTCCTTTGCGACCAGAGTGTTTTGCACCTGTCCTCCGTCGCTTCTTCCGACCAGTGCTGCCAGATTGAGGGCACCCTCTTCTGAAATGTGGTCCTCCACAGATGAAGCAATCTACCTTCTTCTTCCAGACAGCTTGAATGTTGCGCGTTCCTTCCATGTCTGTGTTATCACTTCTCAAAGCAGTGAAATTCTCACATTCCGCGACTAGGTCCTCGATTGTCAACGGTGCTTCGTCCCTGTGAGCGTCCAGTCGACGAATCATCCGAAGGCGAACATCCCTGAGTGAGGGATCTTGAAGGCCTGCTACAAATTGCAGCGTCTTCATCGCCGTGTAATCCAGCTCTTTGAGTCGAGCGTCTTCGTCCATCCGCTTGATAGTGTTAGCGTACTCGCGAAACGGTACGTACGCTGGCGTAAGCGGAGGGCACGTTATCCTCAGGCACTCATACCGTCTCTTGATGAGCGTCTTCTTTGAGGCGAACAGCTTCTGGAGATTCGCGACGGTGGTGTCGAAGTCCAAGTCGCTCGGTTGCGCAGGCAGGACCTCATCAGCATACTTCCGGTATGCTTCTTCATCCAGCTTCAATAGGATCAAGTCGCGCTTCTTCTGATCCGAAAGTTGGGAGTCGCGTATAACCGGTCCGTACCTGCCGTACCAGTAGGCAAAGGTATTACCTGTGTCTTCATCGGAGACGAACCTTTGCACATCCTTGCTCAGCTGATCGTATTGATCCTTGCTGGCATCGTGTACGGCTACGCTCTGGTTGCTGGCCAGAGTAGCGATCAGCATCTTCATCTGTTCCTGTTGGGCTTGCATCTGGATCCGAACTTCTTCTTGTTGAAGCCGCATCTGCTCCATCATGACGTTGAGGACCTTCTCCAGATCCGCCGCATGCCGCTCTTCTGCAACCTTCGGCATGGCTCCGCTGCAACGACGAGATTTCTTCCCTCTCGTCGATCGATACCAGTTGCCAAATCGAACTTATCTGGAGAAGATGTCCTTGAAGTCAACTGGAGGCTTCTTCTTCTCCTTGGTAGGCGGTGGAGCTTCTTCTCGTCCTCGGTTGGTGGTGGAGTTCTTCTTGTCCTTGATCCTGATCACCAGTTGATGTGGAACGCGTTGAGCCGTTGACGATTTATTAGAAAAACACAAGAGTTCCCCCTCTGCCTATCGGCGTACATGCCGAGGGTTCACTAGGATTAACTAGAGAACAACACACACAAATATATCAAGGTGCGGCGGGTACGCCGCAACCACAGAGACCATATCGACCTAGCCTATAGTGAGCGAGCAAGTTCCAATATAAGGGACGGCTCTACAACACGGACCTTCCACTCGCACACTTCAATACTTTCAATATATGATATCCATATGTGCAGTTGCTGTATTTTTTCCTTAACTACAAACTGAGAAAACAAAAATTTTCGTGTTTTTCTGCAATGCTGAGCCGTTCTTGCATATGTGATTCTATACTACAAGCCTAGGTAAGTATAACTGCAGATTTTCAGCCCATTCCGAGCAGTAGTTTTCGAGAAATATCGAAATCAGCTTGCTTCTTTTCAGTTTCAATGTTAAAAGCAACATTTCTCGAAAACTACCGCTCGAAATAGGCTGAAAATCTGTAGTTATACTTACCTAAACTTGTAGTATAGAATTACATATGCAAGAACGGCTCAGCATAGCTTTTAGAGAAACACGAAAATTTTTGTTTTCTCAGTTTGTAGTCAAGGAAAAAATACAGCAACTGCACATATGAATATCATATATTGAAAGCATTGAAGTGTGCGAGTGGGAGGTCCGTAGAAATTATTTGGACGAAGATCTGATTTTTTTCGATTTTTTGGGCATTTGGATATCTTCAGATTTTGAGTTCGAACATTCCGTGGATCGAGCTTGGCGCAAGATTATGAACGCCATCTTGTAGAGCTTGCTTTGCTCTATCGAACAGTACCCATTACCCTTTGTTGGGTTGAGTCCGGTTGCTCTGTTAAAGCAAGCAAATAAAAAACGACATTATTTTATTGACAACCTATAATGATATATATCCTTACTATAATATACACTCGATCCTTTCAAGCGCGACGGCAGAGTTTTCTGCGTCCCTCCTATCCTTAACCGCACGCATGAGGAGGGTCCAGTTGCTGAAGGATTCCAGAAAAAGGAATGGGAAAATATAACGGCGCTCAATGATGGCGGGAGGAGAGGCCAGTAGCCATTATGTCGGCGAGAGATTTGCTCGCACTATGGGTCCCGCGGCGGAGCGGAGATTTTTCAGCTTTGAGCTAAGCGGCTGAGAACTGGCACAGGGGTGTAAGTGTGCGTGCTGATTACAAATCAATGAATTTCAGAATCATCAATTACTTATCGGCCATCTTTATCGATTTCGTTGCTGCACTTGCTAAGTGTTGAAATAGCAATGTGTCATGGTAGCTGGAATAGTTGTGTACGGAATCGCTCCAGCTATCGATCTCTCATTCGTTGAGTTCCAGCAAGACGTTTACAGTTTTGATATCACTGAACGGCTTTCTGTCACTCCCACCTCACAAATATTGAACATCTCACCTCACAAATATCGAACATTTAACCTCTTTTTGGAAAGCTTGTATTCCTTTCACGCACAAGTTCTCGATGCAAAACCTCTTTCAAAGCTTGGGGTAAAGTCTGATTGTTTAAAAAAATTGAGTATCCCATGAATTATGGTCTCGAAGGGGACGCTTATTTGGTTTGGTTTCAGTTTGATACTTTCATTAACAATATCTTCATTCAGTCTCCATGTTTCATGATCCATCAAGAGAAAATGCTTTTGAAATCTTTCACTTTTGGAAAATGCCAAAAGGAAAACAGCTGGGCGAACACGGTCTCCTTGGAAAGGACCAGGGACTTTATGGGCGCGAAATTTTTTCTAAAGAAATCCAAGGGCTCCAAACTCTTGAGAAAAATCTTTTAGCGTTTTTACTAAAGAATTCCTACTTTTGCCCGAGAAGAAAGCAGCAGGGCAAACATGGTCTCCTTGGAAGGGACCAGGGACTTTATGGGCCCGAAATTTTCGTTCCAAGCTTTTACAGACAAAGTTTTATGTCGAAGAACTCTTAGCTTTTTCATAGAGGAATTCCTACGTTTGCCCAAAATGAAAACACCAGGGCGAACATTGTCCCTTTGGAAGGGGCCAGGGACTTTAAAGGCAGCGGCCAGGCAAGACTGGGCCTATGGGGATTTTATGTGGAAAGTACTTTTGGGGCCCTAACTAAGCCACTGCCCAACCGGCAGCTCAGGTAGTGTCCCAACGGCTGAGATATTCCCCTCGAAACTGGACCCCGCGACCGTGTTTCGCATGGATTCATGGCGCAAAGCGTGGATCCTGCTGCGAAACTGCCATGAATCCATGCGAATACGTTCGCGGGGGGCCATTTTCGAGGGGAATATCTCAGTTATTAGAGCAATACATGAGTTGCTGCTCGGGCAGTGCCTTAGCTAGGGCCCCAAAAGTACTTTCCACGTAAAAGCCCCAAAGGTCCAGATCTGCCTGGACGCTGTCTTTGAGGGTTGCGAAGTTCCAAGGTTTTACAGACAAAGTTTTATGTCGAAGAACATTTAGCTTCTTTTATAGAGGAATTCCTACTTTTGCCCGAAAGAAAACACCAGGGAGAATATGATCTCCTTGGAAGGGATTAGGAACTTTATGGGCGCTAAATTTGCGAAGTTCCAAGGTTTCAAAAGACAAAGTTTGACATCTGTCGAAAAATCCTTTAGGTTTTTTTCTCTGAGGAATTCCTACTTTTGCCCAATAAGAAAACAGCAGGGCGAATATGGTCCCCTTGGAAGGGACCAGGGACTTCATGGGCGCGAAATTCAGGAAGTTCCGAGGTTTTACAGACAAAGTTTTATGTCGAAGAACTTTTAGCTTTTTTCATAGAGGAATTCCTACTTTTGCCTGAAAAGAAAACAGCGGGGCGAATATGGTCCCCTTGGAAGGGACCAGGGAGTTTATGGGCGCGAAATTTAGGAAGTTTCGAGGTTTTACAGACAAAGTTTTATGTCGAAACTTTTAGCTTTCTTCATAGAGGAATTCCCACTTTTGCCCAAAAAGAAAACAGCAGGGCCAGCATGTTCTCCTTAGAAGGGACCAGGGACTTTATGGGCGCGAAATTTAGGAAGTTTCGAGGTTTTACAGACAAAGTTTTATGTCGAAACTTTTAGCTTTCTTCATAGAGGAATTCCCACTTTTGCCCAAAAAGAAAACAGCAGGGCCAGCATGTTCTCCTTAGAAGGGACCAGGGATTTATGGTTGCGAAATTTAGGAAGTTCCGAGGTTCTACAAACAAAGTTCGATATTTGTCGAAAAATCCTTTAGGTTTTTTTTCTCACTGAAGAATTCCTGCTTTTCCCGGAAAGAAAATAGCGGGTCGAGCATCTCCTTGGAAGGGACCAGGAACTTTATGGGCGCGAAATTTGCGAAGTTCCAAAGTTTCAAAATACAAAGTTTGACATCTGTCGATAAACCCTTTAGGTTTTTTTCACTGAGGAATTCCTACTTTTGCCCAATAAGAAAACAGCAGGGCGAATATGGTCCCCTTTGGAAGGGACCAGGGATTTATGGTTGCGAAATTTTCGTTCCAAGGTTTTACAGACAAAGTTTGATATTTGTCGAAAAATCTATTGAAGAATTCCCACTTTTGCCCAAAAAGAAAACAGCAGGGCGAGCATGTTCTCCTTAGAAGGGACCAGGGACTTTATGGGCGCTAAATTCAGGAATTTCCAAGGTTCTACAGACAAAGTTCGACATCTGTCGAAAAACCCTTTAGGTTTTTTTCTCTGAGGAATACTTTTGCCCAATAAGAAAACAGCAGGGCGAATATGGTCCCCTTGGAAGGGACCAGGGAGTTTATGGGCGCGAAATTTAGGAAGTTTCGAGGTTTTACAGACAAAGTTCGATATTTGTCGAAATTCTTTTAGGTGTTCCTCACTGAGGAATTCCTACTTTTGCCCAATAAGAAAACAGCGGGGCGAATATGGTCCCCTTGGAAGGGACCAGGGAATTTATGGGCGCGAAATTTAGGAATTTCCGAGGTTCTACAGACAAATTTTGATATTTGTCGAAAAATCTATTGAAAAATTCCCACTTTTGCCCAAAGAGAAAACAGCAGGGCGAGCATGTTCTCCTCAGAAGGGACCAGGGACTTTATGGGCGCTAAATTCAGGAATTTCCAAGGTTCTACAGACAAAGTTCGATATTTGTTGAAAATTTTCTAGGTGTTCCTCACTGAGGAATTCCTACTTTTGCCCAATAAGAAAACAGCAGGGCGAATATGGTCCCCTTGGAAGGGACCAGGGAGTTTATGGGCGCTAAATTCAGGAATTTCCAAGGTTCTACAGACAAAGTTCGACATCTGTCGAAAAACCCTTTAGGTTTTTTTCTCTGAGGAATTCCTACTTTTGCCCAATAAGAAAACAGCAGGGCGAATATGGTCCCCTTGGAAGGGACCAGGGAGTTTATGGGCGCGAAATTTAGGAAGTTTCGAGGTTTTACAGACAAAGTTCGATATTTGTCGAAATTCTTTTAGGTGTTCCTCACTGAGGAATTCCTACTTTTGCCCAATAAGAAAACAGCAGGGCGAATATGGTCCCCTTGGAAGGGACAAGGGATTTATGGGTGCGAAATTTTCGTTCCAAGGTTTTACAGACAAAGTTTGATATTTGTCGAAAAATCTATTGAAAAATTCCCACCTTTGCCCAAAAGGAAAACAGCAGGGCGAGCATGTTCTCCTTAGAAGGGACCAGGGACTTTATGGGCGCTAAATTTGCGAAGTTCCAAGGTTTCAAAAGACAATGTTTGATATTTGTCGAAAAATCTTTTAGGTTTTCTTTTCTCACTGAAGACTTCCTGCTTTTGCCCGAAAAGAAAATAGCGGGTCGAGCTTCTCCTTGGAAGGGACCAGGGACTTTATGGGCGCGAAATTTGCGAAGTTCCAAAGTTTCAAAATACAAAGTTTGACATCTGTCGAAAAACCCTTTAGGTTTTTTTCACTGAGGAATTCCTACTTTTGCCCAATAAGAAAACAGCAGGGCGAATATGGTCCCCTTTGGAAGGGACCAGGGATTTATGGTTGCGAAATTTTCGTTCCAAGGTTTTACAGACAAAGTTTGATATTTGTCGAAAAATCTATTGAAGAATTCCCACTTTTGCCCAAAAAGAAAACAGCAGGGCGGCATGTTCTTCTTAGAAGGGACCAGGGACTTTATGGGCGCGAAATTTCCGAAGTTCCAAGGTTTCAAAAGACAAAGTTCGACATCTGTCGAAAAACCCTTTAGATTTTTTTCTCTGAGGAATTCCTACTTTTGCCCAATAAGAAAACAGCAGGGCGAATATGGTCCCCTTTGGAAGGGACCAGGGATTTATGGTTGCGAAATTTTCGTTCCAAGGTTTTACAGACAAAGTTTGATATTTGTCGAAAAATCCACTGAAGAATTCCTATTTTTGCCCAAAAAGAAAACAGCAGGGCGGGCATGTTCTCCTTAGAAGGGACCAGGGACTTTATGGGCGCGAAATTTCCGAAGTTCCAAGGTTTCAAAAGACAAAGTTTGATATTTGTCGAAAAATCTTTTAGGTTTATTTTTCTCACTGAAGAATTCCTGCTTTTCCCGGAAAGAAAATAGCGGGGCGAGCTTCTCCTTGGAAGAGACCAGGGACTTTATGGGCGCGAAATTCAGGAAGTTCCAAGGTTCTACAGACAAAGTTCGATATTTGTCGAAAATCTTTTAGGTGTTCCTCACTGAGGAATTTCTACTTTTGCCCAGTAAGAAAACAGCAGGGCGAATATGGTCCCTTGGAAAGGACCAGGGATTTATGGGTGCGAAATTTTCGTTCCAAGGTTTTACAGACAAAGTTTGATATCTGTCGAAAAATCCACTGAAGAATTCCTATTTTTGCCCAAAAAGAAAACAGCAGGGCGGGCATGTTCTCCTTAGAAGGGACCAGGGATTTATGGGTGCGAAATTTTCGTTCCAAGGTTTTGCAGACAAAGTTTGATATCTGTCGAAAAATCCTTTAGGTCTCTTTTTTCACTGAGTAATTCCTACTTTTGCCTAATAAGAAAACAGCAGGGCGAATATGGTCCCCTTGGAAGGGACCAGGGATTTATAAATGCGAAATTTAGGATGTTTCAAGGTTCTACAAACAAAGTTCGATATTTGTCGAAAAATCTTTTAGGTTTTCCTCGCTGAGGAATTCCTACTTTTGCCTGAAAAGAAAACAGCGGGGCGAATATGGTCCCCTTGGAAGGGACCAGGGACTTTATGGGCGCAAAATTTAGGAAGTTCCGAGGTTTCACAGACAAGGTTTTATGTCAAAGAACTTTTAGCTTTTTTCATAGAGGAATTCCTACTTTTGCTTGAAAAGAAAATAGCAGGGCGAATATTGTCCCCTTGGAGGGGACCAGGGACTTTATGGGCGCGAAATTCAGGAAGTTCCAAGGTTCTACAGACAAAGTTCGATATTTGTCGAAAATTTTTAGGTGTTCCTCACTGAGGAATTCCTACTTTTGCCCAATAAGAAAACAGCAGGGCGAATATGGTCTCTTGGAAAGGACCAGGGATTTGTGGGTGCGAAATTTTCGTTCCAAGGTTTTACAGACAAAGTTTGATATCTGTCGAAAAATCCACTGAAGAATTCCTATTTTTGCCCAAAAAGAAAACAGCAGGGCGGGCATGTTCTCCTTAGAAGGGACCAGGGATTTATGGGTGCGAAATTTTCGTTCCAAGGTTTTGCAGACAAAGTTTGATATCTGTCGAAAAATCCTTTAGGTCTCTTTTTTCACTGAGTAATTCCTACTTTTGCCTAATAAGAAAACAGCAGGGCGAATATGGTCCCCTTGGAAGGGACCAGGGATTTATAAATGCGAAATTTAGGATGTTCCAAGGTTCTACAAACAAAGTTCGATATTTGTCGAAAAATCTTTTAGGTTTTCCTCGCTGAGGAATTCCTACTTTTGCCTGAAAAGAAAACAGCGGGGCGAATATGGTCCCCTTGGAAGGGACCAGGGACTTTATGGGCGCAAAATTTAGGAAGTTCCGAGGTTTCACAGACAAGGTTTTATGTCAAAGAACTTTTAGCTTTTTTCATAGAGGAATTCCTACTTTTGCTTGAAAAGAAAATAGCAGGGCGAATATTGTCCCCTTGGAGGGGACCAGGGACTTTATGGGCGCGAAATTCAGGAAGTTCCAAGGTTCTACAGACAAAGTTCGATATTTGTCGAAAATTTTTAGGTGTTCCTCACTGAGGAATTCCTACTTTTGCCCAATAAGAAAACGGCAGGGCGAATATGGTCCCCTTTGGAAGGGACCAGGGATTTATGGTTGCGAAATTTTCGTTCCAAGGTTTTACAGACAAAGTTTGATATTTGTCGAAAAATCTATTGAAGAATTCCCACTTTTGCCCAAAAAGAAAACAGCAGGGCGGGCATGTTCTCCTTAGAAGGGACCAGGGACTTTATGGGCGCGAAATTTCCGAAGTTCCAAGGTTTCAAAAGACAAAGTTCGACATCTGTCGAAAAACCCTTTAGGTTTTTTTCTCTGAGGAATTCCTACTTTTGCCCAATAAGAAAACAGCAGGGCGAATATGGTCCCCTTTGGAAGGGACCAGGGATTTATGGTTGCGAAATTTTCGTTCCAAGGTTTTACAGACAAAGTTTGATATTTGTCGAAAAATCCACTGAAGAATTCCTATTTTTGCCCAAAAAGAAAACAGCAGGGCGGGCATGTTCTCCTTAGAAGGGACCAGGGACTTTATGGGCGCGAAATTTCCGAAGTTCCAAGGTTTCAAAAGACAAAGTTTGATATTTGTCGAAAAATCTTTTAGGTTTATTTTTCTCACTGAAGAATTCCTGCTTTTCCCGGAAAGAAAATAGCGGGGCGAGCTTCTCCTTGGAAGAGACCAGGGACTTTATGGGCGCGAAATTCAGGAAGTTCCAAGGTTCTACAGACAAAGTTCGATATTTGTCGAAAATCTTTTAGGTGTTCCTCACTGAGGAATTTCTACTTTTGCCCAATAAGAAAACAGCAGGGCGAATATGGTCCCTTGGAAAGGACCAGGGATTTATGGGTGCGAAATTTTCGTTCCAAGGTTTTACAGACAAAGTTTGATATCTGTCGAAAAATCCACTGAAGAATTCCTATTTTTGCCCAAAAAGAAAACAGCAGGGCGGGCATGTTCTCCTTAGAAGGGACCAGGGATTTATGGGTGCGAAATTTTCGTTCCAAGGTTTTGCAGACAAAGTTTGATATCTGTCGAAAAATCCTTTAGGTCTCTTTTTTCACTGAGTAATTCCTACTTTTGCCTAATAAGAAAACAGCAGGGCGAATATGGTCCCCTTGGAAGGGACCAGGGATTTATAAATGCGAAATTTAGGATGTTCCAAGGTTCTACAAACAAAGTTCGATATTTGTCGAAAAATCTTTTAGGTTTTCCTCGCTGAGGAATTCCTACTTTTGCCTGAAAAGAAAACAGCGGGGCGAATATGGTCCCCTTGGAAGGGACCAGGGACTTTATGGGCGCAAAATTTAGGAAGTTCCGAGGTTTCACAGACAAGGTTTTATGTCAAAGAACTTTTAGCTTTTTTCATAGAGGAATTCCTACTTTTGCTTGAAAAGAAAATAGCAGGGCGAATATTGTCCCCTTGGAGGGGACCAGGGACTTTATGGGCGCGAAATTCAGGAAGTTCCAAGGTTCTACAGACAAAGTTCGATATTTGTCGAAAATTTTTAGGTGTTCCTCACTGAGGAATTCCTACTTTTGCCCAATAAGAAAACAGCAGGGCGAATATGGTCTCTTGGAAAGGACCAGGGATTTATGGGTGCGAAATTTTCGTTCCAAGGTTTTACAGACAAAGTTTGATATCTGTCGAAAAATCCACTGAAGAATTCCTATTTTTGCCCAAAAAGAAAACAGCAGGGCGGGCATGTTCTCCTTAGAAGGGACCAGGGATTTATGGGTGCGAAATTTTCGTTCCAAGGTTTTGCAGACAAAGTTTGATATCTGTCGAAAAATCCTTTAGGTCTCTTTTTTCACTGAGTAATTCCTACTTTTGCCTAATAAGAAAACAGCAGGGCGAATATGGTCCCCTTGGAAGGGACCAGGGATTTATAAATGCGAAATTTAGGATGTTCCAAGGTTCTACAAACAAAGTTCGATATTTGTCGAAAAATCTTTTAGGTTTTCCTCGCTGAGGAATTCCTACTTTTGCCCGAAAAGAAAACAGTGGGGCGAATATGGTCCCCTTGGAAGGGACCAGGGACTTTATGGGCGCAAAATTTAGGAAGTTCCGAGGTTTCACAGACAAGATTTTATGTCAAAGAACTTTTAGCTTTTTTCATAGAGGAATTCCTACTTTTGCTTGAAAAGAAAATAGCAGGGCGAATATTGTCCCCTTGGAGGGGACCAGGGACTTTATGGGCGCGAAATTCAGGAAGTTCCAAGGTTCTACAGACAAAGTTCGATATTTGTCGAAAATTTTTAGGTGTTCCTCACTGAGGAATTCCTACTTTTGCCCAATAAGAAAACAGCAGGGCGAATATGGTCTCTTGGAAAGGACCAGGGATTTATGGGTGCGAAATTTTCGTTCCAAGGTTTTACAGACAAAGTTTGATATCTGTCGAAAAATCCACTGAAGAATTCCTATTTTTGCCCAAAAAGAAAACAGCAGGGCGGGCATGTTCTCCTTAGAAGGGACCAGGGATTTATGGGTGCGAAATTTTCGTTCCAAGGTTTTGCAGACAAAGTTTGATATCTGTCGAAAAATCCTTTAGGTCTCTTTTTTCACTGAGTAATTCCTACTTTTGCCCAATAAGAAAACAGCAGGGCGAATATGGTCCCCTTGGAAGGGACCAGGGATTTATAAATGCGAAATTTAGGATGTTCCAAGGTTCTACAAACAAAGTTCGATATTTGTCGAAAAATCTTTTAGGTTTTCCTCGCTGAGGAATTCCTACTTTTGCCTGAAAAGAAAACAGTGGGGCGAATATGGTCCCCTTGGAAGGGACCAGGGACTTTATGGGCGCAAAATTTAGGAAGTTCCGAGGTTTCACAGACAAGGTTTTATGTCAAAGAACTTTTAGCTTTTTTCATAGAGGAATTCCTACTTTTGCTTGAAAAGAAAATAGCAGGGCGAATATTGTCCCCTTGGAGGGGACCAGGGACTTTATGGGCGCGAAATTCAGGAAGTTCCAAGGTTCTACAGACAAAGTTCGATATTTGTCGAAAATTTTTAGGTGTTCCTCACTGAGGAATTCCTACTTTTGCCCAATAAGAAAACAGCAGGGCGAATATGGTCTCTTGGAAAGGACCAGGGATTTATGGGTGCGAAATTTTCGTTCCAAGGTTTTGCAGACAAAGTTTGATATCTGTCGAAAAATCCTTTAGGTCTCTTTTTTCACTGAGTAATTCCTACTTTTGCCTAATAAGAAAACAGCAGGGCGAATATGGTCCCCTTGGAAGGGACCAGGGATTTATAAATGCGAAATTTAGGATGTTCCAAGGTTCTACAAACAAAGTTCGATATTTGTCGAAAAATCTTTTAGGTTTTCCTCGCTGAGGAATTCCTACTTTTGCCTGAAAAGAAAACAGTGGGGCGAATATGGTCCCCTTGGAAGGGACCAGGGACTTTATGGGCGCAAAATTTAGGAAGTTCCGAGGTTTCACAGACAAGGTTTTATGTCAAAGAACTTTTAGCTTTTTTCATAGAGGAATTCCTACTTTTGCTTGAAAAGAAAATAGCAGGGCGAATATTGTCCCCTTGGAGGGGACCAGGGACTTTATGGGCGCGAAATTCAGGAAGTTCCAAGGTTCTACAGACAAATTCGATATTTGTCGAAAATTTTTAGGTGTTCCTCACTGAGGAATTCCTACTTTTGCCCAATAAGAAAACAGCAGGGCGAATATGGTCTCTTGGAAAGGACCAGGGATTTATGGGTGCGAAATTTTCGTTCCAAGGTTTTACAGACAAAGTTTGATATCTGTCGAAAAATCCACTGAAGAATTCCTATTTTTGCCCAAAAAGAAAACAGCAGGGCGGGCATGTTCTCCTTAGAAGGGACCAGGGATTTATGGGTGCGAAATTTTCGTTCCAAGGTTTTGCAGACAAAGTTTGATATCTGTCGAAAAATCCTTTAGGTCTCTTTTTTCACTGAGTAATTCCTACTTTTGCCCAATAAGAAAACAGCAGGGCGAATATGGTCTCTTGGAAAGGACCAGGGATTTATGGGTGCGAAATTTTCGTTCCAGGGTTTTACAGACAAAGTTTGATATCTGTCGAAAAATCCACTGAAGAATTCCTATTTTTGCCCAAAAAGAAAACAGCAGGGCGGGCATGTTCTCCTTAGAAGGGACCAGGGATTTATGGGTGCGAAATTTTCGTTCCAAGGTTTTGCAGACAAAGTTTGATATCTGTCGAAAAATCCTTTAGGTCTCTTTTTTCACTGAGTAATTCCTACTTTTGCCCAATAAGAAAACAGCAGGGCGAATATGGTCCCCTTGGAAGGGACCAGGGATTTATAAATGCGAAATTTAGGATGTTCCAAGGTCCTACAAACAAAGTTCGATATTTGTCGAAAAATCTTTTAGGTTTTCCTCACTGAGGAATTCCTACTTTTGCCTGAAAAGAAAACAGCGGGGCGAATATGGTCCCCTTGGAAGGGACCAGGGACTTTATGGGCGCGAAATTTAGGAAGTTCCGAGGTTTCACAGACAAGGTTTTATGTCAAAGAACTTTTAGCTTTTTTCATAGAGGAATTCCTACTTTTGCTTGAAAAGAGAATAGCAGGGCGAATATTGTCCCCTTGGAGGGGACCAGGGACTTTATGGGCGCGAAATTTAGGAAGTTCCAAGGTTCTACTGACAAAGTTCGATATTTGTCGAAAAATCTTTTAGGTTTTCCTCACTGAAGAATTCCTACCTTTGGCCAAGAAAGAAAACGGCAGAGGGAACATGGTCTCGCTGCCAGAAAAGACCAGAGACTTAATGCGGCACAGCTTTTCCCGAAAAAATCCCGAGATTTCGTAAACAAATTTTCTGCCGAAATATGCTTTTGGATTCAACCCACTGTGCCCCCTAGAAAGAAACAAGCAGGGCGAACTTGGTCTCGCTGGCGGGAAGGAGAGGTACTTTATGCGGCAGGACTTTACCTCGAAATAATGGTGCTTAAAAAACATGATACCCTTGAGTTCTTCTACCTTAGGAATCCTACTGTTGCTCCATACCCCTCCCCCTCCTTTCGAGCTTATTATGAAAGACGGAATGACTTATACTTATTTGCGAGCTATTGCCAAAGAGACTGTTTTCTTTGGAAATATTTTTGTGAAATTTGTTGAGAACTGCTTTCAATGGAATTTGTGTACTTGAGAACCCAAATGTTTTTACTGCAAAATTGTCTTGCAGGAAACTCTTGCACTCGATATAATTTTTTACTAATACTCTGGAAGATTCCACTTTGGCAATGTGCAAAACTCATTTTCGCTGGAAAAAACGACTTGATAATAATTGCAGCAGGACACGAAATACCTTTCGCACATAGTTTTCGCAATTTTTTTGACTACTTTGAAAAATCTGCTTTTGCCCTTAGGAATGTTTTGCTGACAGCTCGACAATCCTACTGTAGAACGCTTTCACGATTACATTCCTACTTTAGGATGCTTTTACGAAAGAGATTTTTCAAGCTTGATTTTTTGGAAATCGTCAAATACTGTGAAAAAATTCCACTTTTGCTCTCAGGATTACAGTGTAAACTTTGGTTCTACTGGAAGGCGCTATTCAAGTGGTTTTTGTGACAAGATAGCATTACAAAGACCTTTTCATTTTGCTTTTGATGAAGATGCTGAAGATGCTTTTGATGTTTTTGATGCTTTTTTGCATGGTCACTTACGGATTTGGAAAACGAATCCTGTATCCTTATAAAAAGAACTTGTGAAGAAAATGTTGGTACTTCTCACAAGAGAAATGAAGGTGTACCCAAAGGGTCCCGCGAAATCTGGAAAGTCACTTTGAAATGGTGTCTGAATGTGATGGAATTTCTTACAATTTCAATTTGGACTATCAACAAGAAAGGGGTTCCGCCACACTTCTGGTCGGATTTTCTAAAATTTAGAAGGAAATGTTTGCACTGTATAATTTCGAGTGGCAGGAGGCCTTGTCACTTTTCGCAAGAATTCCTTGGAGCATCAAAGAAATATGCATGGATGGATTTTGTGGTATTATAAAGTCTGTGTTTGTTTAGTAAGAAAACTGAGGGATGCTCAAGGGGTTCTGTTTTTTTGACAGAAATTTAGAGTTGTAAGGAACTTGATTCTTTTGTTAGAAGTTTCAACCGTACCGTATCAATCATACCCTTGCTGAAACTTCAGGGGAGCGCACTTAAATTTTGATCACTTTGCTGAGGAAGCCTTGTTTGGGAAAAAATGGCAGGACTTTCCGAATAACCCATAGGTAATCCGATATGACTTTGGTCAGACTATTAGTGCTCAAAAAAGGCCGCATATTTTTGATAGTCTCGTTTGTTTTTGTACCGTAAGCTGCAACATGAAACAGAAAGTTCTTTGTCAAATGTCTATTTTTTAAGGTCATCACTTAGTAATATCCACTGTTTATGTAAAAATTGCACGCTTTGAAAAACGAGAGCCTATTGTTGGTGTGCAAATAAGTGTAGCCTTGACTCACTAATGTATTGGCCTCAACCCACTTGCTAGCGGCCCGTAGGGCCGCTAGTATATATATATATACAGGGTGTCCCAAAAAAATGTATCGAACGTTTGATCGTTAATATCTCTCTTCCCAAGAAGTCTTTTGCCTTGCTTCAGGTACCGTTTTGTAGAGCTGGCTTTAACTTAGATTTGCGTTATGGAACGAATCACCTATCTCTCTTCATTACTGTAGGATTACGGTATAAATTTGAAACATATGGTGTCAATGTGGAAAAAGCTGCCGTTTCAAAATTTCAAAAAATTGTGAAAACTTGTGTAATAGGGTTTTATGGACGCTGAGTTCAATATTCAACTATTTAAAAGATTACGAAGTTTTCTAAACGGCGTAACCGCACTTTTCAACAACATTGAAAAAAGGGCATCGGGAAGCTCGCGGGTGCTTGCTTGACCACCAATCATCCATGCCGCGAGCTGCCCGGTATAAACGAAATTAGACCCGATAAGTGACCGCGGTGCACCCTGTAAGCGCCCGATAGTTGACCCGATTAGCATGCTTGTGAGGCCTAGGAAGAGTGAAAATTCTTTTGGCGTGTCTTTCATGACAACGACTTGAGCACAAATTGAGCAACTTGTAGCTCATCTGTCGACATCATCTAATGTCGTCGATATTACTCAACCGATTGCTGAAGTTTATTACATCAGCATAAGAACTCAACTCTCCCAGATAGGACCAAATCCGAGAAGCGATACCCAGCATCATAAAGACTTAGGGTAGCCCCATCGCTGCGACGTACCTCACGAGGGTTGCGCCTTAAACTACAGCGTGTAAGAAGTGCGGCCTTTAATAGGGCCCGCGGCCCGCCGAGTGAGGTGGTTGGGCCGCGACCTTCCCGGTAATCTCTTCCCGATTTTAACTTTGGCCGCGGCGTTCCCGGTAAAATGTACATGGGCCGCGGCGTGTGCGGCTGAAATTTCAAGGGCCGCGGCGCACCATGTAACACGCTTTGAGGCCGCGAACTTTCCGATGCAATTGTCTGAGTATATATATATATATTTATATGTATATATATATACATATATATAATATATATATATATATATATGCGCGAGACTGAGTAGGAGCAAAGAATAAATGCTTATAAAAGTATACAAACGTAATA
Source organism: Cylicocyclus nassatus (assembly GCA_958299035.1). Lineage (NCBI taxonomy): Eukaryota > Metazoa > Nematoda > Chromadorea > Rhabditida > Strongylidae > Cylicocyclus > Cylicocyclus nassatus. The sequence continues at coordinate 51,763,511 of CATQJL010000316.1, read as the reverse complement.
TGCAGTCAAATTTGTCGGAATTTGTCCAGTGAAACCCCTTCATTGTAAGTTGGAGTTTAAATGATTATGATAAAGTTTGATATTGATCTTTGATTTGGCAAAAACCTGTTTTAGCATGAACAGTTTTTGCATTAGAAATGTGCTCACAACACGCTGTACCTGATTCTAAGGAATGGCATAAGATTCTCAATTGGTAAAGAAGAAGCGCTTTCATACAAGATTGTCAGTCTCGTGTCGGAAAAAAATTATCACACGTATGCTTCTAAAATGATCTTTTGAAGCGAGTTCTCCTGCTATGGAGAGCAAAGTGGAAACAAAAAAATTCGCCTTGGCTGGCAGTTGGGGACTGACGTACTTGGTCTCTATGAGGAACACTGGAGTCTACCTTGTATCAACCTCATGTTACAATTCGCATGTTAACACCGATATAACTGTCATTTTCTGGTGTGGTGTGGCCTTGTTTCTCTCAAAAATTCTAGAGATCAGGAGGTAAGGCTCTACGCACCATAACACTTCAATATGACTATATTTATCTGATTCAAATGCATTTGCAACAATCGTTGTGAAATATTTATGACTTTGATGTCAAATTAATATCCAAATTTAATATGGTCTAAGATTTGTTCTGTCCGATAAATGCCTGCAGTCACCAGAGAAATCGAGACGAAATTTTCTTTTTTCGATTTCGACGAACTTGCTAATGGTTGCCTGACCAACGTAGAAATACCGATTATGCCATACCTCATGTATACATGCAATCGGTGGACCATGGCTTACAAAGAGCAAATCACCTGAACAAAAATGTACAGTCATTTTCCCCTTCGCGATATCTGTAACAATTATTTTTTCATAGTAACCTAAAAAGGCAGCAAAAAATCAAATTGGCTCTACCTGGCGGCCTCGCGAACAAAGAAGAATGGAGGTTCAAAAGCCGAAACTACCGCTAAGAATGGTAACAGCGGCTGTAATAAACAGCGGTAACAGTGGTAACACGTAATAGTGGTGAGATGGGAGGTGAATTTTTTTCGCCTCACCCGTAGAAGTCAATGCTAGATTCAATCTCTTGCCCTTACGCTGGCGCATAAGGCTGCGCGACATGAAATGTTTCGAAGAGTTACTTCAAGACTTTTTTCATTGAAAATTAGGAATGATATCCCCAAAAGTCCATTTAAAAATTTGCTTTTCGCGAATTGAACGCGAATAATATGGGCTTAGTCCATGCGGTGCGATAAGATATCGTACTCGCGAGATCATTCATTCCATACAACAATGCTTTAGAAAACTAATTTAACTTGTTTCAACCCGTTTACTCATCCTTGTAAACTCATTTCCACCATACTAGTCGATATCCAGCAAATATTGACTTATATTAACCTTATTTGTGGATATTCTACTCTCCATCCCTTTACATCTTGGAAAATGCCAACTTTGCTTTTTGGGAGATACTATGAATTTGCCCTAAATCAAAGTTGTAAACCGCGGGAAGCAATTGCTATACTTGCACTGTAAAAAAAACGCTAAGATTTCTTACCTGAAAGAGAAACCTTAGAGTACGTACAACCCAGTAGCTTCGTCTCGAAATCAGGAAAATCACAGATTTACAGAAGATTGGTGGCATTGCAAATGCTTCACTTTAGCTCTTTTTCCCTTTCAAACTTCAGTCTTCAATCAACTCCAATCAAATTAACAACTTTTAAACCATTTCAAAATGCATCGGAACAGTTCTTAAAGAAAGCCTTTTTTCTGCCGATCGCATTTTTTTTCACAAATTTTTGGGTTTAATCGGTTGAGCATGTTCATGCGCGATCTGGATAAAAATTCCATAATTTTCCTTTCAATCGAAGTCGTGATTTGTATTCAAAAATAAACAGAAATTCTGCGCTTTTTGGTAGTTATTTAGAAAAGAATTTGTCTAGTCCTAGTCTCTGAATCAAGCTTCGAAAAGCTGTACCATGAACTGATTCTGAGTCTGGTCGTAAAAAATATTAAAATGTCTTTATTTAGCTACAAAAAATTTGCAAAAGTTTCAGAAGGCAGAAAAGGCAAAAATAGACGTTTTTTGGCCATCAAACAATGCTGTTTGAAAAACTAGTTGATAAAGGAATTAGCAGAATGATATTTTTCAAGTTATTTTGTTTCTTGCATTTCCATCCGAGATTAAAAAGTGAGTAACGTACGGATATTGCAGCGTAGAAAATAGAGTTACTGGCATAGCTAACGGCTTTAGTATTTCTTGCGATCATATTCCAAGTACGAGTTTTGCAGCGCCGCCTTTGAAGCTTGCAAGGGAATAGCCAGAAGTCGAAGTGGCCAAAACATACAGGCTGCATACCATTAGATACATAAAACGCTGAGCCTTTGAATGTCATTATTCTGCTAAGAGATTGTGCGTGTAAAGTGCAAACTGGCCGCACAAAGCCATTCTCGGCTCAGCGTTGGACCAAAACATGCAAGTAGATCACTTCATATGACCCATACCTAGAGATGAGCTGAAAGAGCAATAATGTGCCTAGTTTCGCAACTTTTGCATACGGTTTTTCGCAGTAAAGCTGCTCATAACTTCGCCTACAAAGGCGCTCTGCAGATATGGAAAACAAATTTGAAATCAGCATTCTATGCTGCATCGAAGCTTGTATGGATTGGCCACTTCGACTCGTGACCATTCCCTGGTTAGTCCTCCGAAAGGTCAACAAAAGTAGCTTTTCTATAACTATCGTAAAACGCGAACCTTTTCTACTTTTTGATCTACAAGCACAAATTTAGGTTTAGGATGTGATGATTTAAAGGTAAAATGAATTTATTGCATTGCTCAGGCATTTTCGCATCAACCTGACTTTTTGAAAGCTAAGTTCGTTAGTAGATATACAAAAATGGATTCGGCTTTCCTCCGTGATTTTCGAAGCGCTCTGAATGAGTTTGGAAGAAACATATATTTCATAATTCATGAAAAAGATGAAATTTTCCCCGTTCACTTATTACCATAAAACTGGCTAGGAACCACTCTCAAAAATTTACAATCAAAAATGGGAGAAAAGGTCAAAAATGGATTTAGTCCCAGCACATTTGGCTGTTGGGAGTAAAATGGGCTTGTCAGAAAACTAGCGAGGAATGAGCACAAAGGTGAACTCCATTTTACCCCATTTTAAATGGCTTTTGACGTCATCTTCAGCGAGCGTAGCTCAAGTGAGCATAAATCATTTTCATTTCACCGCTTTGCCTCGCGGTTGCGGTGGGATGGAAATTTTGGATATTGCAAGCGGAAGGCGATTTCGACCAGTTTCTACCTCGAACGAATAAAACGGACTAAGAACGTCCATTTTCCTCCATTATGGACTTTCGTGGATATGATTTCAGATCATGCTAGTTCACAATGATGCGCCCCAGGGCAGTGTGTGTCCATCTCGCGTTCGGGTAAATGTTTCAGCAAAGGTCGTACTCTTAGAAGTGGACGCTCACGCCCACTAAACGTCGTGGATGCCTGACGTGCAAAAGCTCGATCAGGCGGAATCAGGTAGGCCTACAACGCCTCGTTACCTAACAATCTCGCTTGACTACAAGTCAAATAGTGCGTCCATTCAGAAAGATGGCCGAAAACATTGGTAAATTAAAAGATTTACTCACTGGTCAACAAGTAAGATTTGATAATTGTTATGCTGTAAGATATTTGTCGTTTGAGAATCAAGTTGATCTGATTCGAGATTCACGAGAGATTCGGAGCCGAGACTGGAGAGATTGGACTCTGAAGCTCTTGTGAATTACTCAATCAAATCAAATCAAATCTCTTGCAACATGACACCTACCATATCTTACTTGACTAGTAGATAAAAAAGACACGCTACTCAATGCAATTTGTAGTCAAGCGATCGGGTAAGCAACCAGAGACCGTATTCATCATTAAACTGAGGTAAATTCGACCTTGAGATAAACTCTACCTTAAGGTACCTTGTACCTTGAGCAATCAGTATTCATCTAGGTAAATTCTACCTTTGCCAGCGTGCTATACACTGACGTTTATTCCGGACACGGACGTCTTAGCGGAGCATGAAGTTTCTCATTGCCAATAAAACTCTTGCTAGGACAAAATTAATTGTTGTTTGTCTCCTCGGGACTCGACCGGACATGTTTTGACAGGACGGCTTGAAGGGCCCGCACATGCTCGAACATGATAAATTCAGAAGCTCTCATGTTAGATCAAGGAGATTTGTAGCCATTTTCTCCGTTTAAACTACATGTTTCGACAAAAGATGAGTTCGCACCTCATCTTCTAACTTATAAAGGGAGGTTATCAAGTTGTAGTGGCATCGAAAAAATATGTAGAAGGTGTCCCAAAGTCTTTAGACCAACTTTGCAACACTGTAAGTTTGTTCATATCCTTCGCATTTGAACCAGATTTTGCCAGTGAGGTTGTCGCGAAAATGCCATTACTCCATTTTGAAAAAAAAACTTGATATTTGCATCGTGCATTCTCAAGTGACGTTTTTCGAGAAAAAAAACGGAACTACGATTTTGAGGTTAAGCCAAACAAATAGGACTTACTGTTCGAATACGTACAATCGATGATATTCGCTAATCTTCAACAACACTAATACCTAATCAATCTTAGTGGCGAATTTCGGCTATGAGGCTTGCATTTTCTACCAAAACATCGTCGGATAGTCACGCCCGCACCATAATCACTGTTTTTTATTGTGCTTGAGAAGTTTATATAACCTAGTTCCTAAGTTTGAAAGGTTCTTGTCTCGTTTGGCTTGCATTATTTATATGTTATTTGGCCCTTTCTAAAGTCTGGTACAAGGACTGCTCAAAGAAATAGAAAAAAAACTTGTCAATAACCTTATTGCAGACCACAGTGATTTTTCCAGAATGTGTAATGGCGCGTAGCGCTTTCGGGCGCTCTGCTTTTTAGCGTTTTAGCCAGCGCCATACTTGATCCGCTTGATCCGCTTTATCCATTTCGCTATTGGTCAAAACAGCAAGATAACCAATAGCAAAGTGGATCAAGCTGATCAAGCGCATCAAGTGAAACATTCATCGCTCTTGGTCAGTTCACTAATTTAGCAGACAGAAGAGGATGAAGTGGATCAAGCGGATCAAGTGGGTTACGTATGGCGCGTGCGTTTTGGACACTTCAAAGCTCTTTTGGCATTTGGCCAGTCCCTTGATAAATGAATTAATTTTATTCAGTACATCCTTCAGCGCTTTTAACTAATGATGATATTAGAATGGACTCTACTGCAAATGCAATTTACCTTGAGCTCTCCTCAAGGTACAATTTACCTCAAGGTATAATTTTCGTATCTATCAAAGTTTTTCTCTCAAGGTTAAATTCACCTGTGCCAGCTTGATAAGGACTGATGTATAATAGGAACGTGGCATGACGTACGCAGTAAATTGCTTTTTTATCCGCATGATTTGCACAATAAACTTCTTGCCTTTAGGTTTCAAAGCGTTACTGTTAGCAGGGCTAGGAGGTAGCTTTTGGGAAATGAAAAAGTCCCCTTTGACTTTAGCGAATTTTTACGAAGTCTCTTTTGATCCTAAACTCTAAACGTAAAAGATCCTCAAAAACGAAAAGTTGACTAAAAAAGCTTCACAATTTTTCTGTCTTTTCGGCCTCAAACAATACCCTATTTGCTTTTTGTCCAAACGATATCCAGCTTGCTTACAAGCCACTTGTGCCGAACCCTGAACGTTAGTGATTTCGAAACGGTTTTGTCTATGTTATCAGCAATCCCAGGCTCTAAGGTTTTTATCTAACGGGTTAATTGTTTTCATAGTTTATTTTAGATTCGTAACGTTCATTCTTCGACAATAAAATCTGCTAATCTAAAGAAATCCCTCCTTGTTCAGTCAACGACCAATATCGCAACAATCGGTTCCAACTTTTTGACATAATATTTCAGCCAAGGTTGGAAAACTTTCGCCTACTTTTTTATGACGTAACATCGACTGAGAGTGCACTGAATTTTGCCGAATTTTTGCTTCATATTTTGACATCTGCCTCCCACCGATCTCCCTCATAGAGGGATCACAGCCGGTCAGTCGCTAGGCTACGTAGGACGTCCCCAAATGGCGGAAAGGGGGATAATTGCCGACCAAAAGCGACCACGCGCCTGTTCTGATAAGCAAGCGGAGTCTGGGGACGGACTCTTTGCCTCCACTAAAAGATTGCATTCTAATTTTCCCGGTAGTTGTGTGTGGGGAGATGAGTTCGGAGTCGCCTCGCCTCCAACAAATAAGCTCCAATCGTCCCTCGCGGAGGTTTTGAGCCCAACAAGCCCAACAGCCTATCCTTGCGAGTAAAATTGTTTGATACAGTGCCATTATAGAAAGCTCCTTTAATCTTAGAAGAGCCACTGATAAGGCAGCGCCAGTGGGGACAAGGTTCGAAAGGCGATCTAGGCTGCCAAAAACGAGACGGACAATGATGACCATCTGTACTTACAACGCAAAAACGCTGGCATCGGACGCATCTATCGAAGATCTCATGATGCAAGTAAGGAGGATCAAGTACGACTTCATCGGACTGACCGAGACAAGGAGGCACCACCCGCTGAACGCCACATTTGAGACTGGAGAAGAACAGTTTCTAGAAACATGCGACAGTTGAGGAATAGGTGGAGGTGGGAGTCCTCGTCAAGACGACTTTGGCCATGAGCATCGATTCTTTCGAACAACTCACAACTCGTATCGGACGTTTGCGAATATCAAGATGTGTATCTATCCCTACCTTGACCGTTTTCATTGCGCACGTCCCAACATCCAGCTACAGGACGAACTCGAGGCATTTTGTATGGACTTGGAGAAGTTCTACAGAGAAGATCATACCTTCTACAAGATCATCGTCGGTGACTTCAACGCGAAGATCGCGACTAGAAAATCTATTGCGGAACTTCACATTGGAACCCATGGTTTACAGTGGAACGAACAAGAGGAGAGTCTGCGCAACCCCCAGATACTTTTCGCTGAGAGGAAGTACCTCAAACGTGAGTAATTAAGCCATCGATGACACATCTGCCATGTAGAGTCTCACCTTTGCTCGGCGTATGAAACTGCTTAGAAAACCGTCCAAACGCCAACTGACAAATTTGACCAGCCCACGCTGCAAGAGATTATTTGACGAGCGCCTGCTGAAAATTCTGTGTTGCTGCCCGCTGGCAGAACATTAGACAGTAAAGGAAGTACCGCTCGCTGAAGGTTTGGCCACGCCCCAAAATTCTGCTGACCGCTTGCAGAAAAGCTCGAGTTTGCTGACCGCCTGCCCCCGGCGATTATCTGAGCACATCCACCTTCTACCACGCCATCTCAGGGAGGACGAGTATGTCGCACCGTCTGTTCTTCCTTCCAAAATTCCTCATGCTATCATGTCGATGGAGAACCGTACAGCACCAGGTTCCGATAAGATTAAGCAAAACATCTGAAGCTTTCGCCAGTATTCATTAAAATCTTGGCGAGGCTCTTCACGCGGTACCTGACGGAAGACAAGGTTCCAAGACAATGGAAGACCAGCAAGACCGTGTTGTTGTACAAGGGAGATCCCTGCGACATTGGCAGTTATCGCCCTATCTGCCTGTTGTCTGTAGTCTACAAATTCTTTACGCGAGTTATTCTCAACAGGATCGCAAGAGTGTTAGACAAAGGACAACCATGCGAGCAAACTGTTCGCAGATGATCCAGCACGATAGACACATACACACGGTGTCAAGGCTCATCGAAGTGTCACGAGAGTATAAGATGCCGCTCCGTCTTACCTTAACCAACTTGCAGAAGATCTTTGACTCGGTTGAGGCTGATGCCGTCATCGATGCCTTGAGCAACCAAGGTATCCCTGCTCGTTACATCAAGAGGATTCGTAAGCTGTATAGCGACTTCACAACCATTATTACCCCATTCTACAAGGACATTATAGTTGACGAGAAGAGAGGCGTGCGACAAGGCGATACTATATCGCCGGAACTATTCACTGAAGAACGTCATGCATAAGTTGGAATGGAACAACATGGGAGTGAAAAGTCAACGGCCGGCAACTACACCACCTTCGCTTTGCTGATGACGTATTGATAACACCACATCATGCAGGTGGAACAAATGCTGGCCCAGTTCGACGAAGTGTGTGGAAAGATCGGTCTACGGCTGAATCTAACGAAGACGGTGTTCATGAGGAACGGAAGAGTGCCTGATGCTCCCTTCATGGTCAACGGGAGGAACATTACCGAATGCTCAATCTACACCTACCTAGGTCGTGACTATCTAGCTTCGGAAATGAGCAGGAGGAAACGTGCAGTATGGAATGCATATACGACAGTTGAGGACATAGTGAAGAATTCCAAGAACATCCGGCTCCGCGCCCACTTTTCAACTCGACAGTTCCCGCTTTGACTTACGCTTCAGAAACATGGACAATGAGAAAGCAGGATGAACACGTGGTTAGCGTCATCGAACGTGCTGTTGAGAGAGTGATGTTAGGAGTGAACCGACTTACGCAAGTGAGGCAACGATTACGAAGTTCTACCCTACGTCAACGATCCAAGATCAGGGACGCTGCCGCGTACGCCAAACAGGACAAGATGGGCCATGCACGTAATGCGTTCCGACGACAAACGGTGGACGAGAGCTGTAACAGATTGGATACTGGACGTCAAACGCGAACGAGGAAGACCGCCGACGCGATAGTCGGATATATTCACGAAGTCCTCTAATGAAGTTCCTCAAAGCCTTCCAAGTATTCCGGGTGCCATACGTAAACATTGGTCAACAGTTGTCCGAGACAGGGACGAATGGAGGCATTGCTGGTACCTGCTCGTGCAACACGATGATCAACGGGAATACAGATGATACAGGTAATTTTGGCATCCCTCCAGTCTGTTAAGACTGATGATTTTTCGGAAAGTCGTGGAGTTTGTGGAGCTTTCAACACCAAGCATAAACTTGTGAAGTTTGATTAAGCTAAAACTCAGTTTTTTGCTTTCGAGAAAACTTGCATGCCATCTCGGAGAGCATGATAATCTAATTTTGAGGTTGCTTTCCTTGTCTGCAGAGCATTCCTGGGAGATGAGATGTGAGGGATTATAGGTGCAAAAAATTGAAGGAGTGACTAGGATAAAACCAGTCGTTGAGATTTGTTAGTTAAAATGAGGCGGCGGTGAGTGAGGCTATATTCAAACTAAGCGTATCTACTGCAGTGCCCTGGCAATCATCACTGCTGCATTTGAGGTTTAGGGAGAATATTGCGCGGTTTTATATAGGTGGGGCACTCAATTTTTTACTCTGAAACGCTCATAACTTCCCGTCCAGGAACGCTCCGCAGATGGTAAACATCTTTATTTGAAAAGTCATTCTAACCAGACATCCTTCTCTTGTAAGTGGAATGTGCAAATGATTTTTTAGGCATGATTCTCACATTCAACACTGCACCCTTACAGGCACTAAAGCATGAACAAGTTGTTATCAATGCTCACCTGTGTACTTTTCAGTAAGTTGAGTGATGGTGTAACGAATTCTTGGTGTGCAAGCTTGATCTCCGAACTCGGCTTTGGGCAAATGTCGCTTCAATGGAATAATTCGTAAAAACGGTTATGATCAGGGTCAAGCAAGAGGTGTGGCACGCGATCGCTGATTACAACCCCCCCCCCTCTAACTCCTGTCTCAATAAGACCCCCTGAACTATGTACCTAAGACAGCATTATCTGAAGGCTCTGTCAAACATAACGGACAACATATCCATAATTAGCATGTCAATTAACCCATGTAGACAAAGTTTAAGCGAATTCTGAAGTTCACCTAAAATGGTCATTTTCCAACATGATCAACTATGTTTCAAAGGTGGACTAGCTACCCGTTCCTGCATTCAAAACAAAGCGCTACTCCTTATCTGTCCACTTCAGAAATCTCGCTCAAAACACCTCCAAACTATGGAATTAGAAGCTAAACAAAATCTCGTTTTTCCCATTTTTCGCTTTTGATGGCTATGCTTTCACCAAATATTACTCAGCGCTCAGATGATGAACCAGACTTAAATCACTCCTGTGAAATCTGCGAGGTTTAGGCTATCGTTTCATATAAGTACTGTTCGCTAAAAAGGTTTTTGATATAGTTAATGGGGTGTGGCACAACCTCTCGAAAGCAAAACCTTTTTAGTGAACAGTATTTATATGAAACGATAGCCTAAACCTCGCAAATTTCAGAGGAGTGATTTAAGCCTGATTCATCGTCTTAGCGCTGAGTAATATTTGGTGAAGCACAGCCATCAAAAGCGAAAAATGGGAAAAGCGAGAATTTGGTTTGCTTCTAATTCCATAGTTTGGATGTGTTTTGAAGCGAGATTTCTGAGATGGACAGATAAGGAGTAGTTTGTCTTGAGTGCAGAAACCGGTAGCTAGTTCCCTTTGAAACATAGTTAATCATGTTGGAAAATGACCATTTCACTTAGGTGGCCCATGTCTTGAAGCTTCAGTATTCGCTCAAACTTTGTTAACACGGGTAATTAACATGCAAATTATGGATATGATACTGGTTAAGTTTCTAGCACCTCTATATTATGCTAGAGTAGTTAATATCTAATGTGCTTGTATTTCGCATACCTGACAAGCTGCTTACCAATATCATGTTATACAATTATCAGATTACTCAACCACGACCCCCTCCCCTTTTGACTCGTCAATACGACCCCAGCTGTGGCGTGCCACACCCCACGCTTGACCCTAGTTATGGCTGTCCTACTGAGGCTCCCGCCAGAGTGCCGAAGTTATGCCAGCGCTACGCCAGCATTTCGATCGATACACGTGTGTTTTGTTGGGGCGGGGCTAGCTGACGTCCCCAACGAAATACACGTGTATCGATCGAAATGCTGGCGTAGCGCTGGCATAACTTCGGCACTCTGGCGGGAGCCTGAGCTCCAGTAAAGAGAAGCAACGAAACGTGTAAAGTACATTTGCATTTGGGTTTGATAGGAGAGCTGACTATCCTCTATGTAAATGCTGGCTTTTCGAGATTCAGAAGTAAAAAGCATTGGGTTAAGTCGGCTGCTGAACTAGAAAGAGAGAAAGAGGGTGAGGAATATAGCATATAAAGAATTATCTTAGGTTTGATGGATTCTTGTGATTGTCTTTTCCTTACTTTTTCTTTTTCAGATTAATGGTTTAATTAACGTAAACACAACTGACGCGATCTTGTGTGTTTAATTAAAAATGAAGAAATTTTTTTCTAGTGCTTATATGTTGTTTCAAATCAAAGGAAAAAGTTCCAACTATAATGCACTTCACAACAATATTTTCTCTGCAAGAGGGTGGTCAAATTCAATGCCCGTCAGAGAATGTTTCTAGAGGGCCGGAGACAGAGATCTCGAGTGAGCAGTGCCGCTAGCCACTCTTTTGAAAAAGATGTTTCCGAAATTTGCGAGATTCTTCAACGAAACCAAACTAACCATTCAAACTAAACTTTAACATTTTTTTTGAAACACAACAAGTCCTTTGCATAACCGTTGAGAAACGCGTTTTGCTTTTTCCTAGATCCCTCCTTCCCCCTCCCCCCCCCCCCCTCCCCGCCTCCCTCCGTTTCTTTGGTCCACCGCTGTTAAATTGTCATACACGAAGCCATTGATCGCAAGACCGATACGGTTCTATCCAAAATCGTTTTCTCAGAATGTGTATACATCCACTCAGTCAACTTTTTATTATTCAAAGCATATTCGTTTCTGGATTACTACGTCTGAGTGAAACAGGTCAATTTTACGCCTGCCTTTTGATCAAATGCGGTGAACCAGCAAGACGCAGATTAGAATAGGTGGTGCTTTTCTCACAAAAAGTATTTATCATCACTATTTCCTGTTTTCTGACTCTTGAGTAGAACGGTATCTAGATGTTTTGAAATAGAATCTCAAGATTACCTAAGGTATAGTTTGCAAACTTGATCATCAACTAACTCTTGGATAAATCGGTGCATAGTCGCTGTCCACAAGTGGATATTTGAGTCTTAGTTTATCGGACTCCCAAAAAGAAGGAGGATCTTCGCAATGATGGAGTGACTCGCAAAGTCCTGGTTCTGGCTGTAAATATGAGCATAAAATGGATGTAGCATTCGACTCAGATGTTATATCTACTTTAACTTGCAAGCCTTGGTCTTTTACAATAATGCAAGCTGTTTCAATGGTTCTGTCATATGGAGACGCAAATACATTAGAAAGCTTAATGTTTTGGAACCTGCAACGTTTTCCCAATTGTTGTGGATGACATAATCAGCAGAAAAAAGATACAACTAGCTTTGTGACCTTTTGGAACACTCTTTAGCCTGTTGACGTCCACGTTCGCTAAGCATCGTGTTATCAGACTTCAGACCTCGTGCCGCCGCTAATGTCTCCCAGTTTTCGTTGACATTATCTTCTCTAATAAATTGTGCCACCATGAGCTCAAAAAGATAGGTCGCACCTTTCCGCGTGTCGAACAACCCATACTATCCGACCCGTCATGAAGCATATACAGCAAATGTAAAAATGAAAATGAAAGCTACTCGAAGCTACTATTTAGGCGATTCAGTTGTCACGCCATTAAATCCTCCGCTAAGAGTGGCTTAAGGGCCGGCATACTTCACGTTTCATCGCGACGTGATTTGCCAGAAGTCTTCAGATTCAACACTAGCAAAATGTTAACGTGGATTGATAGTATGCCCTATATTCTGTACATTTGAATTGTGCTTACAACGAGTTATGGACAGTTGGAATATTGCCAAATCGCGTCGATCGATCGCCTAAGTATGCCCGGCCCTTTATTCTACTAGCTGTTGTGTTCATCATTTCACGACAATGCAAAGCTTGTGTGTGATTACCCGAATCTATTGATTTTTAATGGAGGTTCCAAGACTCTCGCTGGATTGGGGGGGGGGGAGGGAGATATCTACAGATTACCACAATTTCATAATTCATGTAAGTAGATTTCAGACGCCACTATTCTCCGTGGAGTCCCGCCCCCCCCCCATCTTAGGCCTCGGGCATAGTTCATGCAATTCCATTGCCTCGTGATTCTCCCAACAAACAACTTTATGAGTCCATTGCATGACGAAATTCCTGCATCTTCTTGCGATATTTCCGACACAACTAATCATGAATATCTACTACAACCTAAATACAAGGTGACCGATGTGCAATCGACTCGTAGCAGTTGCCTTGTCTGGGAAATCATGAGGTGACGAAATCTATGGCCGTATTTATAAACGAACCTTGAGGTCAAAATCTACTGTGATAGCACACATTGATGTAGATTTCAACCTAAAGGTAATTTTGCTGTCACAAATCTACCTAAAATTTAAAATTCACTTGGTATTTAGTTGAATGCTCAGGGGAGTGACACGATGTATTAGCGGTGTATGCGGTCCCTCGCTCTTGATGGTATTGGTGATATACTAGATCAGTCCGAAAGTTCTTTCCGTTTCGTTCAACTTGTCATAAAACACGTGGAATAAAGGCAAGCAAATGCTCTAAGCACTATCGGACGCAATTTTCTTCCTCTTTCCAGCAGTCATGTCATGGGACCATTTGCTTTGGAGTTTCTGAGAAAATTGCCGAAATTTCAAACTCATGGTTCTTACCATGCAAAACTTTGGCAATTTTTCAAAACCTTCATTTTAGATTTTTGGAAAAGCTTTGATAGCATTCAGGTAGCATAAACAAAGTGCAATGTAATGCAATTTTCTCGCACCTCCAATAAGCTTCTTAGTATTTTTAGAATAACTTTTTCAAAAGCCTTTATTTTTGCAAAGTCGCAGCACGCTAAGACTTCAAACGCTAACAATCGTCGGGATTTGAAACTTGAAAAGATTGATTGTGATAAGACACTAACTTTACAAAGCACTAGAGCGTTTGCCGCCTCGAAATATCAAATCTCGCATTCTACGGGACAGCATGAAGCCGGCTAAAAATCAGGACTTTTGATAATTTTGTCGCCATATACTCCGCGAATTGCGAAGGAAAAAGTCTATAAAAAAAGGAGAAAAAGGTGCATAGAATAACATCTTACAAGGAAAGGAAGGTTGGTCGAAGCAGCCTTTTGTAAAGAGATGTACACTGTCTTGTAGAGCTTGCAATGCTGATTCTGAATCTACCTTTGCTATCTGCTGCGGGCCTCTGGGCGAGGAGTTATGAAAGTTTTAGTGAGTAAAAATCTGAATGCAAGAATAGGCTAAAATCAGTCGTAACATTTTTTATAGGGCTAAATTGGTAGTCGGGTCACTCGGTGCAACAGATATTCTTGATTCAAATGTACCAATTCGCTGCTGCCTCATTTGATCGGGAAAAGGTTACGACTGATTTTACCCTATTTTTGCATTCAGATTTTTACTCACAAAAACCTTTATAACTCCTCGCACAGAAGCCAGCAGCAGATAGCGAAGGTAGATTTGGAATCAGCGTTCCAAGCTCTACAAGGCAGTATACACTTCATTTCGAAAGGCCACTTCGACCAACCTTCTTTCCCTTGTTGGTTGGCTCCGTTTGATGTTTTGTGAGTTTTGAGATAACCAAAAGTGAGATTTGATAGCATCAAAAATATAATTCTAAAGATTTTGGAAAGGCACCTATTGGGGCCAAAAAATTTCACTGCGTTGCACTTTGTTTACGCTATCCAAATGCTTTCAAAGCTTTTCCAAAATTTGTTCGTTAGGTTGTTAGTGTGTTATAGAAACGCCAACCGTTGCACCGATTAAGCTGAAACTTCGCACATGTATGTTTTCGACCCTGCGGTGGCTTACGGCTACTTTTCGCCACGATTCACTGAGTCCGTCTATCAATTTATTGATTTCATTATTTGAATCTAAGAAAATGAAAGCATCCATTATCGAACCATTTTTCCAAGTCAAGCAGGAAGGGCGGTAATGATCATTTACACTTTGCGGTGAGGAGGATGCGGTCTCACGCCAGGCAGCTGAAGGGAGACATTTTTACTTCGGAAGCGCTGCTGCAGGATAGAAGCAGGAGCAGGGAAGAAGAACAGGTATAGCACCGGTTCAGAGTAAGGCAGCCAAAGAAGAGAAGCTAAGTAATTGAACTTTGCGGGCCAAATATTATTGAGTTGAGCTGAAAAGATTACTACTATTGCGATTTTCTGGTCCAGTGTGAACCCACACTCCGGGCTAGACCGCGGACGCCGGCTAGTTGGTGATACCTTTGACTGCTAAATTAGCACAGCCTTGCATCCCGTGAGTCCACATTACCATGTTTTGGCAGGAAAGCACTCTAGAGCCTATGCAATTAGATCATCTGGTTGGGCGTGGCAAATGAAGAATGTAAGTAGATCTGAACTAATCATAGGAACCGCAAGGCGGCTTCTGTGCTTCTGCGCTGCCAGTGTTGGTGAAAATAATTGTCGCATCAACTGTAATACCGCCTCCCGACAGCAAAATTAAGCTTTGATGAAAAAACGTGGCATAATCTCTTTCTGCCGCTTGCGACGATGATGAAAATACCTTCAAGGTTAACGAGTTGCGTAAAACCCTGGGCAGTGCTCACGCGACCGAGTCGTCGCAATCTCCAATCGCGGCGACTTGAGCGAGACTGGCGACTGGACGCGACGACTGAGTCGCTCAGTCGCCGGAGGCGTGCATAGCTCCGACGCGATTTCATGCACGCACAACACTTCAAACATTGCACGTACTCTAATTGATTACTGAAAATCAGTGCTCTCTTTGAAGTTTGTTTCTGCAATATCTGGCTTTCACATTATTTATGAAATTTCACTATACCGCTAAAATGTGTAGCTTTTGATTTCAATTGGTTGATTGGATTTCAAGATAAACGCTCTTGCTTCTTCTGAATGCAAACAGAGGTTTGACAATTTCAGAATTATGCCTGCAAGTTCGAGAACAAACGCTTTGGCAAATTTGAACTCTTCGCAGTTTAGCGAAGAAGTGACGGCTCTCACTGAAAAAGCGAGGAAGCCTTGTGTGAACCCCTAATTTCCTAGGCATAATTTGGCATTTGCGACATTCCGCGCAAAAACACTCATAACTCGCAAAAAACAGCAACTCACAACAACAACACCAAAAATGCATTTCGGAATCGGCGCGACGGTCACCCCGTCGCTCGTCGCAAACGACCGAAGCACATCGCGCCAATTCGGCAGAATCGCGACGATATCGCCAGGTGAGCTATGAACGCCGAAAAGTGCGGCGTGATCCGTTGCGCCGTGCAGCCACCACAAACGCTTCGGGACCCACACAGTTAACAGCGTGGCGTGGAACACTTGTCCAAAATGGCAAGGCGTGACGCGACGAAATCGCATGAGCTCTGCCCAGACCCTAAGAGCGAATAATCTATCCAAGTTCTTCTCCTGAAGTCGAATGCTATTTCCACTGCGTAGAAAACATTGTGGCATAATGAGATCGTGGCTAGCAAACGAAGGGGCATGGGTACCATCTCCTTAGATAACAATTTGTTTAGATTCATTCGTTGTGCAGTACTTGACGATATTCTGTTTTGCACATATGGCAATGTTCATGGAGTTTTGGGCTCTCCCCGGCAGGCCGGTGGGTATGTACCCGCCGTCGTTTGCTTGTTTGAATACTTTAAGATCGTTTGCTGGCTAACGCGGGGGCATGGGTTCCATCTCTGTGGATATAACTCATCATTGACATTCCTAATATCCAGCAGTCTTCTTGCAAGCTAAGTCGTTATTCTTTAGTTCTATGAAGTCTGGGCCTGAAGCATATGATGTTCTGTTGTTATTCGTGCTTTGTGTAAAACTAACAATTACACTGTTTGTTTCTGTTTTTTTTATGGTACGCCTTGAGCGTATTTAATGAAAATGAAAATGAAAATAATAAATTACGAATTGCTAATTTACCTTCCGAAAAAGGGTCTGCATGTTTAATTATTTGATTTGAGCTTCAATCATAATCACTCAGCGCATTACTTGGAAGAAAAGGTGGTACATTGGTATGGTATGTCTCAAGTGCAAGTTCTAAGGTTGCAATAATTGTAGCCAGTCAATCACATACAGTGTCTTTATCGGATTACAAAGACGGTTTTGAAAGGCTTCAATGTTGCCAATGTAATTTCATAATAAGCTCTACTAAGCGCCATTGGCAAAACATCATGTTTACACTACCATCCAAACTCGGTATCGCCAATAGGAAATCTAGCTGAGTAAATTCAAGCAAGAGAATTTGACAAATTCATGGTAATCCAGCGGGTTTCCTCCATTGGGTTACCTGTTGCATTTAGTGTCGAAAGAGCAGCAATCCAATTTGCTTTCAAAGCGCAAACATGGTTGAATCTTTATAAAACTGAACACTGCCCTTCTAGGACACATAAGCATGGCCGTTTTAGATTAGCGATAGAATTTTACAGGTTCCTTTTTTGAGTGTAAGTAAGGCATCGGGCAGAGTTTACGTGTTTTTTTCATCGCCGCGATTCTTCAACAAGACAAACAGTTACGAGTCCACTGCATTCCGAGCATCTTGCATTTCGGTTGCGACAGTTAATCACGGTGGTGGTGTTGGAGAACTATCACAACCGGAATGCAAGATGATTGGCATGCAGTGGACTCGTAACTGTTTGTCTGCTTGGGGGAATTGCGGTGATGAAATCGCGTGAACTCTGACCGAGGCCTAACGAATTTCGGGTCCTTCCCGACTTAAAATTGCACACTCTCTTAGGCAAAAATAAATTCAAAAGTTTACATGCAGGCAATCAGATAAAGAAAGATTTTTCATTTTCGCGACCTGCTCCACAACCTTACTTATAAAGTTGTATGTCTGCACGTATGTTCCCAATACAAAACTCCATTTTTGAACCGATCCGGACCAAACTTGGCACACATATACTCTGGATGTGGGTGTCATAAGCTACTTTTCGCCATCGATTGATATCGATTTTATCGATTTTTTGTAAAGTTTGAGATATGAGCCGGAAGTTGGTACGGGCGGGGGGGGGGGGTAATCGAGCATGCTGATTACGAATACAATATTAGTCTTAGAATTATTCAGTAGTTTCATCGATTTTATCGAGTTTTCTTGCAGATTTTGAGCTGGGGCTGTAAGTTGGCACAGGGAGGGGGGGGGGGGGGGAGTAAGTGAGCATGCTATAGTCGTCCTCCCCCCACTAGGCACTCAGTGGACGAATTTGAATTTGAGCAGGAGCAAACGGCTAGCGTCAGAGCGCGGCAGACGCCGTCCCGGTCAAAGTGTGCGCATATGGTGTTTTCCATTTCTCTTCTTTGTTGTTACTCGTACTCCGCACATATAGCACGGATATTGCCATACAGAACAAATATGTCGGATGCATCATCCAAATAACTCACCTATACTTCTTGAAAAGATTCAGGTCTGAAAAAAAAGCTTGAAGAGCACACTCGACTGAGGAATTGATTCACAGTTCACAGAAGCAACGCTTGTGCATGTGTTTTTTTACCGGAAGGGCGATAAGTGACATTCCATCAAAACATCACTGCGTCGTATTCCCAGCTTTACCTGAAAAAAATGTAAGGCAAACGACAATGACAGCATGAAACAACGATCACCGGTAACAAAATCTCGAATCGGATATGATACATTGCCGCAATAAGAGTAACAACTAAGAAACACAATGAAAAAACAGCATATGCGCACACTCTGACTGAGGCGCGTCTGTCGCGCTCTGACGCTAGCGGTTTGCTCCTGCTCAAATTCAAATTCGTCCACTGAGTGTCTAGTGGGGGGAGGACGACTATAATTACTAACACAGCGGGAATAGGGAGTTGCATGTAGAAGTGGGTACAGGGAAAGGTTTATTTTTTCACAAGGATAGTGATGGGAACTTTATCATAGTGTTTTGACAGGGCCGGGCGGAACCGGGTAAGCCAGCTAGTTTGGTAATATGTCTAAGTGGCTGATTTTCCCGGCCTCGATCGGGTCACGGGTTCAGCTGATCCGGCACGAAATCGCTTGCGCACCTTGGAGCATGAAATGTAGAA
Organism: Cylicocyclus nassatus; assembly: GCA_958299035.1. Classification (NCBI taxonomy): domain Eukaryota; kingdom Metazoa; phylum Nematoda; class Chromadorea; order Rhabditida; family Strongylidae; genus Cylicocyclus; species Cylicocyclus nassatus. The sequence continues at coordinate 51,744,576 of CATQJL010000316.1, read as the reverse complement.
CAATTCGTCTTTTTCTCAGCTAACAACTCCGACTTTCTTTCCTCCTCCAACATGCTCACTTCACCCCCTCCCCCCCCCCCACCAGCCATTATGCTGGGGTCTCTCTGATGAAGTGACTCACCCGCCTCTGGTTCGCCAGTTCTTGAGTCACCACATCTTTCTTCTCGCGAGAATAGAATGAACTCTATTGCCATTGTTTAGACTTAATCATAAACGACTTTTAGCGGATGTTGAAATTTATTTTATGCCAAGAATCAAAATCGATGGAAGGACTCGGCGAATCGCCTCAAAAAATCCTAAACCACCGCCGGGGTAGAAAACATATAAAAACAAAGTTTCACCTGGATCAGGGCCCGGCACGAGTCGGTCGGTTTCTACGGTTTCTGAAAAGAGAGTCTCCCATGACTTTCGAAAGTTTTACGAAGTTTCCTTTGACCTACCTGCTTAGGAGAAGATGAAAACAAGAAAGATTTACTAGTCTGCAAGAAAAGAAGTAAGATCAGAGTGAAAATCCAGACTGGAGCTGAATACTACGCATGCACAAGACTTTGGCATTAGAGCGCGATATTTAGCAAAGCGAGAAGAAATTAAGGCAAAAAAATAAAGGAAAGGCTATGATATGAAAATGTCTCAATGCTCAGGGATAAATTTTTGACCGGGAAATCCGTCTATGCTAAATCCGAAACTTATGTGAAGTAACGAAAATATTTGCTCCAGACGATCTCAGATCGTCTGGTGACCGTCTGGAAACGATCTAATTGAAAAGGTATTTGAAAAAGGTATTATCTCACATAAGTTTTCGAATCTTTTTGCATAATACTACCGCAAATAATTTTCTATACGTACAGTTCAGTTTTGGTGTCGTATGCTTCTGTGTGCGCTGTAAACAAACAATTTGTTTATTTAAGCCTTGCTTTCCGCGCGCACTTTTCGCCATGCACGATGGAGAGTGTCAATCGTGTAATAATCTGTCCGAGAAGCTTGTGTTTTACGATATGGCGCTTATTCTTGCTTGGCCCCGACTCGTCAAAAACGATATCTCCTTTGCCTTTGCTCCGAAAACGAAGTCCAGCCTGCTTCCACACGATCTGTGCCGGGCCCTGAGCTGGATCGGTTCAGTGGCGCGCGTTTCTATAGCAATCGAACAACTAAACGAACACACTTACAAAGTTGAGTTTTCACTTATAATAAAGCGCTAAGCGTCTGCCTTTTTGTGCGTATGTGTATGCCTGACGAAACCTATAGAAGGAACTACAGCCAAGCTATCGAGCTGCAATTTTGCATAGCATACCACACCGCATGTAAGTCCGCCATGCGCAAGGATGAACCGTTTCGATAAGCGGATCCTTCAGAAGTTGCGCGTCGGGTCCACGCGGCTTTTGGCGCGCAAAACTAGGTCACAAAATCAACTTTTTGCAAAGTCATGATTTGGCTGACAGGTAAATCTGCGCTCCAAGAATTCTAGCTCAAAAGTTGCTCAAAAAGTTTGCTTCTTTGAGAAACAGCGCCAAAAAGTGGTGATCGCGTAGATTCGATTTGGCCAGGTTACTTTGAAATCTGAAAAGATTTTTGCGCAGAAATGTAGCTCAAAGTGACTATTCTTCTTATAACGATTTCCAAACTAAAATGAATTCAGTAACCCATTCGAATTCGCATGTGTTTCTTTGCGGAAGAGTTTTCTTTTTCAAAATTACCGATAGAATGAATAGTTGTTTACAATTCACTGTTCAGCATTGCTTGGTGAGTTTCAAACAAACATCATGCAAACACGAACGGCATGCGGATAGGAGAGCCAGTGCGAACCTCCGCGAATCGGACGTGACGCACTGGTATATAGATAAGTTAGTAATCAACCGTTTGGCCGGCAAAGTCCCATCGTCACCTCCCCGCGGTGCCGGCTGGCAACGGGGATCAACCCCGGCAAACGACGGGGGCACTGTCCCGTCAGGCGGAGCGACGCGCCGGGGACTGTACGAATCAGTCGTATCACATGCATCGGACTATTAAGGATTTTTGTCAAGCTGCTAGGGCGTCCCCCGGAGGCGACGCGCGTCATTGCCCGCATGGCGCGAATAGTGAGCTAGGGCTACCTGCTCCCGGACGAGGCAGGCCAAAGAAGCGAGTCCAGGAAATCCGACTAGCGACGATTAATATAGGAACGCTGACGAGCCGCAGTCGGGAGCTATGCGATAGGCTGAAGGAGCGACACGTCGACATCGCATGTGTGCAGGAAACGAAATGGAAAGGAAGGCAGGCTAAGGACATCGGCGACGGATATCGCTTATACTACACGGGAGATAGCAGCCGCCAGAACGGAGTCGCGATCATCGTCAGCGGTAGATACCGCGAATTAGTGACCGAAGTGACGCGCATTTCAGATAGATTGATGGCGATGAAGATCGAAGCAGATGATGCCACGCTTCGAATAGTCTCGTGTTATGCCCCGCAAGCCGCATGTACCGAAGCCGAGAAGGATGTGTTTTGGAGGGACTTCGACATCCTGCTAAGGACATTTGACGCTGCAGACTACATCTTCGTAGGAGGCGATCTCAATGGGCACGTTGGCCACGAACACTATGGATTCAAGCGATACCACGGTGGAAACGGATATGGTCAGAGGAATGAAGATGGAGAACGCATCCTGGAAGCAGCAGAAGCACACGACTTGGCGATAGCGAATACATTTTTCAAGAAGAGGGAATCACATTTGATCACGTACGCGAGTGGAGACCGCTCAACTCAGATCGACTACTGGATGCTGCGCCGATGCCACTTGCCGATGGTGATGAATGCGAAGGTTATACCCACGGCGACACATGCATTTGCGCCACAACACCGGTTGCTCGTATTGGATCTTCGACTGAACATCCACTTACGTTCACGAGCCAGAAGGACGACCACAAAGAGGATCAAATGGTGGAAGCTCACCGAACATCGCCAGCAAGTCAGAGATGCTCTTAACGGTTTGAGGGTGTCGACGGATGATAAGGAGTCGATTGAAGAGCAATGGAATCGGATTACTTCGCAGATACGATCGAAGGCCGAGACAATTTTGGGAACCACCAAGCCAGGACGCCGGTTTGTAGACAAGCAGATCTGGTGGTGGTCTGAGTCAGTCCAGCAAGTGATCAAGGAGAAGAAAGAAGCTTTCAAAGCCTGGCAACGCTCACACTCAAATGAAGACCTCCGTCGGTATCGAGAACAGAACTCGAAGGCGAAGCACGCGGCAGCCGAAGCAAAGGAAGCACACTACAAGAGACTTTACGACGAGCTGGAAGGACCTGCTGGAGCGAACAAGGTCTACCGACTGGCCGCTGCACGACATCGAGCGAAGCAGGACATCGACCACGTCATGCACATTAAGGACGCAGAGGGCAACCTCCTGACGAAGCCTAAGGCAATACTCAAGCGGTGGAGTGAGTACTACAAAGGGCTATTTAATGAGGAGTTCCCGCACCCGTTAGTACCGCAAGCAGCCCCCACACTTGGACCGGTATTTCGGATCGAGGAGGCAGAAGTTGTGCAGGCACTGAGGAAGATGTCTAGCGGAAAAGCTCCGGGACCCGATGACATACCTGCTGAAGTGTGGAAGATGATGGGGCAGCGTGGAGCGGCATATCTCACATCGCTCTTTAACCGCATTATCGTAGACGGACAGTTGCCGCGAATCTGGACTACGAGTGTTACAGTCCCTATCTGGAAGGAAAAGGGCGACGTCAGCGACTGTTCAACATATCGACCAATACGCTTGCTATGCCACACGATGAAGATCTTCGAACGAGTCATCGACGCACGCATTCGAAGTATAGTGGAGGTCACCCCGAATCAATGTGGCTTTGTAAAAGGATCTGGCACCATCAACGCCATCCACGCGGTACGATTGCTAATGGAAAGGCACTTGGAGAAACGGATTCCGATTCATTTCGCATTCCTGGATTTAGAAAAGGCATTTGATCGGATACCACACGGGCTGATCTGGTATGCGCTGAGACAACACGACGTCCCAGAAGAGTACGTTCGCTGGATCAAACTCCTCTATACGAACACGACGGGCGCCATACGCTGTGCAGTGGGAACGTCAATGCCATTCCCAATCCAAGTCAGAGTACACCAAGGATCGGCTCTATCACCGCTTCTCTTTATACTGTGCATGGACACGGTGACCAAGGACATCCAGCTGCCGCACCCGTGGACGCTCCTTTACGCAGACGACGTCGAGCTAGCAAGCGGATCGAGACAAGAGCTTGAAGAGGCGACTGTGAGATGGAAGACACGATTAGCGAAATATGGCCTACGACTGAACGTAGCAAAGACCGAGTACCTGGAATGCGGAGAGCAAACCGATGGCACAATTAGCATCGATGGGCAGCCGCTGAAGAAGGTCACGACGTTCAAATACCTGGGCTCCCGAGTGACGTCGGATTGCGACACGATCACTGATGCTCGTGCTAGGACGAACGCGGCGTGGCTAAAATGGCGGCAAGTAACAGGAGTACTCTGCGACCGACGAATCCCGTTGTATCTCAAGTCGAAAGTGTATCGGACTGTGGTGAGGCCAGTCGCACTGTATGGAGCCGAATGTTGGCCAGCAACAAGAAAACACGAGCAGATCCTGAGCACGATGGAGACGCCAATGATAAGATGGATACTTGGCCTAACGAGAAGAAACTGCGTCACGAACGATGATGTACGACACATTTTCGGAGTTGCACCTATCGCGGATAAGATGCGAGGTGCCAGATTACGATGGTATGGTCACGTTTTACGAAGTGAAGATAATACAGTAGCAAAAACAGCACTTCGTCTAGATCCACAGGGGAAGAGACCACGTGGCCGTCCGAAGCAACGCTGGTTGGACACCATTCGAAACGACCTGCACATTGCAAAGCTCAAACCACAAGAAGCAGCTGATCGAGTCAAATGGAAGCAAAAATGCACCACCGCCGACCCTGCACCCGCGGGACAATGGCGAAGATAAAGAAGAAGAAGAAGAAGAAGTAATGAACCGTTTTCTTTTTTGAAATTGCCACAATAGGTTTTTTAGACCTCGTTCTCGATGCTGTTGGGCGTTATGCTGAAGACCTTTGCAGACTGCGACGCGCGCGAAAGAAAACAGGTTTAAATTTGTTATTGACTTATTCTGGCTTAGCTTAGGAAAAGATTAGGAAACCAGGCGGAAAACGTCTGACAAGTTATCCGAGACGAGCTAAGATGGAATGAGCTTGCACGACTGGCATAGGGAGAGCTCTGTGCGTTTTTATCACAAGGAATTGCGCTAATGAGTACATGTGCGAGCGTATCGGTCTGATGATATATTGAATAAACTGATGCCGCCATCAGTGATATTCATAGTTGTTTCCTCAATTTAGCATTATTGACACTTCTATTCTATAACGTTTCAACTTTACTTTGGCATGACCCATTGCATGCACACGCGAATGCGATGGAACACAACTACGACGAAGAATTTAAAAGTGTTGAGTCAACCTGATTCATAAATCTAAGCTTGAATGTTGATCTAGCTATTTTGATTTTTTTAACTAGTTGATTTTGACTTAGTGATCCAGTTGATTGTCCCGTTAAAGATAATAAATCATGTAATTTCAGGCTGTGTAACATGTACAGCACTTTCACTAATATATGTGAAGAAAGTGATTTTTGAGGTTTTTTTGAAGGAGTTTGGGGAAGAGTCCAGCCAGCAGCTGATCGAATCGTTGCGTCGCGTCTCCCGCAAGATGTTTAGGTGAGAGCGAGAATCCCGCCGAACTTTGGATTGCGACATCATTTCGTAGGAGCTCCCGATTTTTTTCAGTAAAAAACTTCGCGAAAACTGGACGTGTAGCGGAGTACCATCACAAACGAAATGAAGTCTCGGTGTTCTTGAAAACCATTTTACTTGCTTCCCCAGTCATTTTGTCGTAACATGCGTTTTCACCGGCTGGACTTGACCGCGAATGACGAGATGCAAGAATATACGATGCCTCTAAAGCTAATGCAGAGATATGTTTACGTGCCAGCAACTGTTAGGACGACCAGTCTTTCCTATGTGATGGCTAGCAGGTCTGAGACTCCAACCATTAAACTGCTTCGCACTTGAGGCAGTCTCCCAGGCTTCCGTTCCGGCACACGACGCAGATATGTGTGGTACAAACTCTACCATACAACCTATTAAAACTAACTGCTTTTGTGGAATGTTGTCCTGCAAGATGTCCACTAAAACAGCGTCATAAGCTGTGCTTGCACAGTACAATACATTGTTTTACTGCAGTGGTAGCCCTGTTTGATATGAATGGCAGACATAGAGGACGGGTTTAAGTCTGACTGCCACTGCTCACAGATTTTCTGTTGGAAGCTCTGATTCGAAGTGAGTAATTACTGTTAGGGGTTGTAGCAAATGCGTTCAGTAGACTAAGCTCGCTCATTTTACCACAAAAAACACTGCCTACGTTATGAACATGTTGCTAATTATCGCGTGTTTGACGGCATTGGATGAGCGGAGGTAGCTTGCAGTATGATGTTTTTATAATTCATTTATAAAATCGTGACGATGGGTTTTGCTGCGGACTTTACGCCCACAGGAGCATAAAACGCTTATACAATAAGGCATCACCTCAACGTTCAGCTCAGTCACTTCCTTGTATAAAGATTATCATACGTAAGCAAAACAACCATCCGACTAGAGTTGAAAACCAGGAAAATGCGATTTCCGGGAGTGGCCTGCGTGTCGCGCGCAGTTGCGCCATCGTCACGATTTTTCAAATGCCCTATACCTTTCCTTCCGTCACTCAACAAAATTCGCTCGGTTACTTGAAGGCGTAACCAGAGCCCAGCACAGATCGTGTGGAAGCAGGCTGGACTTCATTTTTGGAGCAAAGGCAAAGGAGATATCGTTTTTGACGGGTCGGGGCCGAGCACCAAGAATAAGCGCCATTTTGTAAAACACAAGCTTCTCGGAGAGGTTTTCACACGATTGACCTGCTTCGTGTATGGCGAAAAGTGCGCGCGATTTGAAATCAAGGCTAAAATGTACAAGTTGCTTGTTCCCAACGCGCACAGAATCGTATGACACTAAAGTTGGGTTGTGTACAATAAAAATAATTTGCAAAAGAATTATGTAAAAACATTTGAAAACTCATGTGAAGAAATACCTTTTCCAAAAATAGTCCGTCTCCAGACGGCCACCAGACGATTTGAGATCGTGTGGAGCATATATTTCTGTCACTTCACATAATTTTCAGATTTCCTTAGCATGGATGGATTCCCCGGTCAAAAATTTATCCCTGAGCATTGAGAGATTTTCATATCATAGCCTTTCCTTTCTTTTTTGCCTTTTCTTCATAAATTACTTTGGTAAATATCGCGCTCCACGCTAATTTTTTGTGCATGCGTAGTATTCAGCTCCTATTTGGATTCTCATTCAATTTTTTTATTTCAGACTACATAGTTAATCTCTCTTGTTTTCATCTTCCCTCAAGTAAGTAGGTCAAAGAGGACTTAGTAAAACTTCCGAAAGTGAGTGGGGAGGGGGGAGGGATTTCGTTTTCGAAACCTTAGAAACCAACTCGTGCCGGGCACTGGTTGCAACCAGTACTCCTTTACATGCAACTAATTCATTGCTTTTCATTGCTTACCAAAGATAATTTCATCGAATGAGTCAACAAAAGAATTGATCAAGACTTACTGACAATCTTATTCAAGGACCATGAGATCTTATCGGTTGGTTTTTCAGTACAGCTGATTATTGGGCGGATCTTGTATGTTGCGATGGACATGTTTGGCGGATCTTACAAAAGCAGCTTCTGCGTCTTCGCAAGACTATAAAAGATAGAACAGATTTAATTACCAAATCTGTAAGATAGGACAGATTAAATTTCCAAATCTGTATCTGCTGAGAAATTTGTCGACCCTACGCCAACTTGTTATTGTTTAATGTTTCACTGTTTGTTCGCACTGCGCAAAGAATTCTTCCTCATTCGAGTTGATGTGGACCTAGTGAGAGAGATGAATTTTATATCGCGAAAATCCTGTTTTTGGTCATAAGTCAAATTATATTTGTGCTTTGCTATTTGAAATGCCTCCTGCTGTTTCTTAAAAAAAAGACAGAAAAGGTGTAGTGGGAAGTTTTTTAAAAATACGATTGAAGCTTTTGAATAACTATTATGTCTGATCTTGTTTCGCAAACGGTACAGAAATCGTTGCAGCAATCCTACGACTCAGAGGGAGACTTTGAAGACAAGAGAGCAAAAGCACAGCAGGAGCAAAAGCAAAAGCACAGCAGTTCTATAGCATTGGCTGTTACTTGAGCATTACCCTAAACGACAACTTCGGGGTTTCTATCATATATTCTGTTGACAGGTGGTTCACTGGATCGTCTCGCACGACACTGAATTTGACTCACGCTCACTCAAGAGTGCACTAAACTTGCAAGAGAACGATAGTCGGCGACATATTTGGTTTATGCGTCTTACAACGATGATTGCAACTCCGCTTTCGGTATCTGCTAAATGGTCGCTTGCAATAAGCTATGAGCTTTTCCGCATGCTTGCAACTCAAGTGTGCTCAAAATTATTATCCAAGTTTACTAAACGCAAAGCGAAGGTTTTTTTAAGCTCAGAGCAATTATGGCCTTCTCCAAATGATATTGCTCAATTAAAGCAATACAAATCACTACAAAAAGGTCATAGCTTATTTCGGACTTTCTCTACGGGTGCGTAGCAATAGTTTGCACCCAGCCTTCGGAGCTGCTAGCAAACCCGCTGCAAATAGTAATGTAATTACGCCCGTCGTCTGAAACTCTTGCCAAGAAGTTTCTATGCAGCTTGCTTTTGGAAATTTTATCTTGCATAGTTTTGCATAGTTCATATTTCGCCGTAATTAGACATGGTAATTATCTGTTCCTGAGGCTGCTAACGCACCTCAGCGAGACGAGGTGCGAGTATCTCTCAGCAAGAGTTTTAAAAGACGAGAACAACCACTGTACCATCTTCAGCAGCTTCAACGGCTAGCTGCGGCAGCATGCCTACTTAGGTACCACTTGCACGTCTGCCACTTTCTACTAATTTTTAGAAAAAGAATGGTGAGGTAAGGCTTTATTTAAAGAGTAGTTTAGTTTTGTTTGGATTATGCAAGCTCTCGTGCCAACTCAATATTTCGTTGATTGAGATTCGCGCTTTTCTATCATCATCTGAGAAAAATTCAAAAATAAGAAAAATTCAAAATTTACTTTTAGCCTCTCTCAAATGCTAGATGCACACGAAAAAATTTTTTTCGACAAAGTTTAAACTTTTATTTATTTTGCACTACTTATTTTTCGGCATGCTAGCGGCATCAGAGTCTGCCAAAAAAGAGATGATGCGAGTACATTTTAAAAAAATTATGGGAGGATAAAGCTTGGACACTGTAATAAAAAGAAAAATGAGAACGTTGAGTGTGTTTACAAGACTGTCGTAGACTTGCTGGTTATTTGTGCATTTGCGGCATCAGTAATGCTGATGTGGAGACCCTGTCATGCCCCTACATATGGAGCAAGTTGAAGATTTTGGAAAGCTTTTAGTTTCTAGAATCAAGGGCAACGTGTAACAGAAATTATCCGCCAACCCAATAATTTCACGTATGCTTTTCACGATACGCATAGTGGATTACTTGTGAAGAAACGAAGTGTCCAAAAATAGCAGCTCAAAGATTACAATTTTGAGTTTGGCGCCAAAAAACTGCGGAGGTAAATTAGTTAGCTTCAAAGGAAAATTTGTAAAACATTTTTACATTATAATAACGGGCTAAGGGTTGTTTACGTGTTTTTGTGTGTATGTGTGTGTGTCTGTCCGTTACGAAATTCGTGGAGCGAGTTTCAGTCGACCTCTTGAGTCCAAACTTTGCACGGCACATGCTGGCAGCATGAAAGTCTGCTAGGCAAGAGCACGAGCGGATCCGTTGAGTGGATCCCCCAAAAATTGCGCTTCAAACGGATCCACTTGGCTTCTGGACAACAAAATTGGGCCTATACCACCACTTTTTGCAAAGTGATGGATATGATTAACAAGCTGATCTGCAAACCACGGGCTTTAGCCCAAAAAATTGAACTTAAGTTGATTACTTTACGAAAATGGCGCGGAAAAAAGTTAGTTGCGTAAATGTTCAATTTACCAAGATTTTACTTAATCATTTGAGATTTTTGCACAGAGATTAGCCCGCGGTGATCATCGTCGTTACGGCAACTACCAGACCATAAAAGTCCAAAAACCAGTTCAAATTCGCATTTATTCTTCTTGGGAAAGTTTCATCCACGCGAAAATACCGATCCCACACAAAAAGCTCTCAGAATAAGTAGTTATTTAGAAATCATTCGTGATAGCCTGCATACCGCGGTGTTTCAATGTCATTATTATGCGGGAATGTACGGCATACAGAACGTAGGGTCAGTGCGACCCTCTGCGAAGCAGAGGTGACGCACTGGTTTTTACATAACAGAGTCGACAGGTCTGCTGGGAATTTGATCTCGGACGGATAAGAAAAAACAGAAGAAAAACATAATGATGCAACTATATATTAAGAACGCTCATGTTAACACTATTTCAGCAAATCATTGTAAGAACCCGAAAACACGTCAAAAATGCTCTAGGTAAGCGCACATCAAGCGTTTGCTCTCCTGGGTTCCTGTGCGTACTGCAGCGATATGGGGTTTGTTCTGCGAAAACTTCTCGTTATTGCAATTTTAAGCTAGATTGAAGCCTGCAATAATGCGGTCAGGGTTACTACCGTGTAATAATTTTTTAAAAGTTTTGTCCGCTGGCGGCCCTCCCCAACTTTCAGACAAAATCAAAAAACACAGGATTTGGAAACGCAGTTGAAAACATTGTTTTCGGTGACTAACTTATAGACAAGCAAGATTAAGCACTTATTATGGAGCGTAAACTTCTACTACTTTGAAGAACAAATTATATATAAGTTTAGGTTTAGGATTTGAAATTTTATCGAATTTGGTAACATTAGGTTGTTCCGAAAGTTTTGTCCGTTTTCATCGCTCGCTAGAACTCACAGAACACCAATTCATGGAAGACGTAGGTACCATTTGATCCAGACTTTTATCCTCTTTCTTACAGCTATGTTTGCTCTCTGATCTACACTTTCTCAAGAATGTTATCGCCATGGCTTTTTGAGCAGCTTAGCAGTAACGCCAAATTTTTCTCGAATTTTAAAAATTTCCTAAATTTTAAAAATTTTTCTTTTAATGTTTTAAAGAGCGTTGATAACCGGTATGTAGAGCAAATCTTTGGCTACATTGTGTCCGTTTTAGGCTACATATGCGACGCTTATCGTTTCCTGCATAATTTTTTGTTTAATAAAAATCGCACCTTTTTGATTACGTTTACCACGTAAAAGTATCGAAAATTCCAAAATGCTTTTCAAAGCAAACCAAACCTGATTATGTTGAATAAAATATGTTTAATAAGAATCGTGTTTCAATTCGCAGAAACTTCAGTTGCTTTCGTGTATTGGCGGCAGTTGCGTGTTTCGTGAGTTTGCCAAAAACGAGACCTCCAAAGAAATAATTTTTTAAGGCTAAGAACAGCAGACTAGGAGAATATTAAAATGTTATGTTGAGTCCGAGAATTGCTTTATTTGATCCATACCTAACCCTTTCCGAAACTTTGGAATGAAATTTTCAAGAATTAGCCTAACTTTAATTAGATAAAGTTGACGTGTGGAGATTTTTGGTGGCAATACCAAAAAAGCATACAAGATTATGGTTCGAAAATGTATCCGTTAGAAAGAGGAGGAAAAGCTGCATCGAATGCATGTTGAAGCTTATTCAGATCTTTATTGTGCCTGGGTTTATAATTGTTTGAAAAAACGGACAAAACTTTCTGGACAACCTAATATTTACGCAAGAACTTTCGTGCCAACTCATTAGGTTGTTCGGAAATTAATGCCCGTATTTCAACCGCAATAAGTCATAGGCTTCTAATATCAAAATGGGTTTAAAAGTGTCATTCAATTGACCAAAGCAAGCTTCGCAAGTTGACGTTTTTGCTTTTTCAACAGCTTCAATCCTCCCAGATCTTGAAGCCACAAACTAAATGGATCCAACTGCCTGAAAAGTCGAGAAAAAAAATCGTAGCTCCATTCAAAAACCGTACAAAATTCTTACTTGGTCGCGTACACTTCCATATCAGACCATTCAGCCATACTGTTTGCTGCCTTTTTTCTTCTGTTAGAAGTCAAGAAAGCGAAAGTTTGCATGCTCATAAGCGCTGTTTTTACATGAGTAATTGTATACTACAAAACTGTAAGAGTACAAACGTAAACTTGGCTCTCCACAAGCTTTAGTTCTTAAGAAATATGGATTTTGAGATAGCAGACTAAAAAATGCTGTATTCGATATTTTTTGAGGATTAAATGGTGAAGTGCTGAAAATTTACCTTCGCACTTTTACAGACTTGTAGAATCATTTATTGGGAACAGCGCAAATCACTTTAGCAAAGTAAGGAATTTTCGCTTTCTTGGTTTCTAACCGAGAAGAAAAATATAGCAACGGCATAAACTTATGATGTGGAAAGTGTATATATGGGCAAGTCGGGATTTCAGCAGAATTTTTTGAACAAGTTACGAATTTTCCTTAAATTTTTGGGCCGCTAACTGTTTTTGGCTTCAAGCTCGAGGTGCAGCTGGTGCAAAAGTAAGCACTCCTTTATGTAAAGCTTGCTTTGCTCCATCGGATGGCGCTTTGAATACTATTATAAATATTACTAGGCTGTTCGGAGATCAATGGTCGTTTCGAACTTTTTAAAAATGAGAAATATATGACTTTGCGTTTGAAATTCTGTCACTGATTTCCGGACAACCGATATTATATCAAAACCTCTGTAAAAGATTTCTGCAATGCTGGGCATAAAAACATGGAACAAAGGCATTTAGCAAGACGTAAAATTCTAACAAATTTTTTTCGGGATAGCATACGCGATTGATCTCTATGTTTTAGGGCACTGTAAGTGCACAATAATAATTTTATACCATTTGTCAAACCCTGTTAGAACAATTTTGGTTGAATTAACGCTATATCCACGGCTGTACACCATTTATTGCAAAGATATGAGTAAAAAATCAATGTTCTTATGCCCGTGCCTTCTAGCACGATATATAAAAGCGTCGACATTTTCTAAATATACTCATTATATTTTTTCCAGTTTGTCTCACCGAAAAACTTTCGGTTTCTTTGTTCTTACTCGAAAAAGCGGTTTCTTTCTCAAAAAGTAAAGCTAAATGTTTTCTCAACATGTACTGACACAAGAGGCATCACTTTCCAAACTCTCCTCCTGTACTGTACAGTATTACCACTCTGTTCTCCGTAGTTATTTTTCGATATCCAGAGCTAAGAAATGTAAAGACAGGGTGGCGGACGTAGGGCTTGCCTTCCAGCGATCTGGCGTCAGTGGAACTACCGTTGGGTCCTAAGCTCTCCTGTCATCCAGTACCGGATCCGCGGAAAATCTGGAGGATGGAAAATTGAAAAAAAATTGAAATGAAAAAATTGCTAGAACTGGATTGAATTCTACTAATTCTCGGGATAGAAACAACAAATTCTCACAAAGAGTTTTTGATTACCGAATTACGTAGAGCAAATATAGTTAAAGGCAGCGTCCAGGCAAATCTGGGCCTATGGAGATCTCACTTGGAGGGTAATCTTGGACCCTAACTAAAACACTGCCCAAGCGGCAGCCAGTGAGCTCACAGTTGAGATGTTCAAACTCCAAACTGGACCCCGGGATCGTATTCGCATGGATTCATGGCGCGGCACATCAGCTTTGCGCGACCCACGCGTGTCGCGCCATGAATCCATTCGAATACGATCCCGGGGTCCAGTTTGGAGACGAATATCTCAACTGCCCAAGCGGCAGCTCACTATTTGAGCTGCCGCTTGGGCAGTGTTATAGTTAGGGCTCTAAGATTACCCTCCGGCCCAGATTTGCCTGGACGATGCCTTCAAAGGCAGAGTTCGGCCAGATATGAAAACTTGGAGCGCCCGCCCTGATAAAACTAGCGTTCAATTGGCACTGCACCAATATGCTTCTGAAACGAGAGAACCGCTTCAGAAGTGGCGACCAGAACTGACCGGCGACCGGAACGAGTATTCGATAAGCTAGTGTGCGCATACCGCACAGAGCGCATATCGCACATATTTAAGACGTATGGTCCGCAACGAAACCTTGGCGGCAGAGTCCAAATTAAAAATCAAAGCTTTTAAAATAGCTCGTTTTCGACATTTTCGGGATCTCCAAGCTTTATTTTCGGAATCACCGGGAAGGAAAAGCTTAGGTTAGCAAAAAAAGCTTTATCCGAAATTTGCCCGGACGCTGCTTTTAAAGGTTTAAACATGTCCAATGTAAGGTTTCTTTGGCTCTTGGAACTATGAAAAGTGATTTTAATTGCGAACGCTCAGTAAACCGCAAAGTTTTCAACATCATCCACACTTGGGCAACTTTTGTTTCCATCTCAGGTTTTGAAAAAGCATTTGAATGAGTTTGAGAATTTGAGCAAACCTTTCACATAGCAATCTAGCTGCTCTTTCAAAAATTTTCAAAAAAAAAAACGTCACTTTCGAAGGGAGTGCGTTGCACATACGAAATGCTTGAGAGACTACAAAATATGAGATCTCAAAACCTGATGATACTAACGGTTCAAAAGGTAAATGAGCATCACCGCTCCAAAACATGAAGACTTAGAATTCCAGTGCGACCGCATTTTCGGAAAGTCGACATCGGCCAATAAATTTGATTTACTGAACTTCGTGATGGAAATTATTCACCCTAAGGCTTACCGCAACTTAGGTGTAGAGGTCATGAACCGTCAGCGAGCTTAACTAGCATATAATTTGCACCGTAAGGGATTGTTTTTTGCACACACACATTAGCTCGCACTCATCCTGTAATATAGTTGATTCGTTGACCGTACGGACTGGACGCACTGCGGAGTACGCGCCGCGAGGTAAAGCGCTTGCGCTAGTACAAATTCGCCGTTGTAACGTCGTGCTCTCGCGACAATTCAGCCGCGCCGCGCGCGGGACGCAGCTTTGAGCAGTCCGTGCGGTCAACGAATCGACGATACATAAAACCGAAATTTCATTGAAATTTCGAGCATAAAGTTCAATGGTGACTTCTTCCGATGAGGTGAAAGTTGATAGTTAGGAGTTTTCTCAATGGTATTTGCAGATATTCTGTTGATTTCTTCAAAACCAAAATTTCAAAGACATTTTTTTCGAGGAGTCAATTCAGAATTAAAAATTTCGTGAAAACTCATTTTCTATTCCTGGGTTTAATGTAGCGATGAATGTAATACCATATTTGGTGGAACATCAGTCGGTGAGCGCTCTGATAGTCTTCTCTGTTTTCCAAAAATTTGTGTTGCTGCTGCGTCTGAAATGTCAAAAAAGTGCTTTTTACGGCGTTTTCCCACCCTGGAATAGCTGGACTGCTAACATCGCAATTGGCTGCCTGAGCCGATCAGCCAATTACCTCCAGAATGGGTAATTACAGCTTCTGCAACTAGTCCTTGTTTATGGCGGAAATTCCTAGCCCAATCTTTCCGGCTATCTCCAAAGGAAAAAGGAAGGAATGCTGTAAAAAGCAATTTTTGACTTTTCAAGCCCAGCACTGGATTCAGCGCAACCAGAAGGCCATGTAGGTATGCAGAGCCGGCGTCGCATCCGAGTCACTGCCTTTGAGCAATGTATCTCTTTTCTTCTATCAGATCAGGAAGCACAACTTGTAGTTGAAATACATGTCTGAGTGACTTTTCAAATGTGCATGACTGAGCTGAACTAAGTTCTTACCAAATAATTGATAAATCTATATGCTGCATGACGAAGGCGATATCTTTGGACGCGAACGCAGCTCTATTAGCCACAGAGCGCATGGGAAGCAGGATTTACAACGGTGAAGATACGCGCGCGCAACGTTCGCGCCCGCTCAACTAAAAATGCTTCTGCGCCTTCGTCATGCAGTAGCCTTTACAAAATTGGTCTGCCCTTATATGGATTCCTCTATCCGAAGAGAAATTGAGAAATCAAAATACTGTTTTCAGGATGAGCTTAGTGGCTCTCGCACTATTCTTTTCATTGCTTTCAACGGTATCGCCACAAAGGGTAAAGACTCGTCCACCCGGCAGCTATGTAGGAGTTTCAACAGTCGCGCCAGGACAGATAAAAATGCGTCCACCCGGCAGCTATGTCGGAGTCTCGACCGTCTCGCCAGACCAGATAAAAATGCGTCCACCGAACTTTGTAGCGGGACCAATAACTTTCAAAAGGGTCATGGGAAGAGTGATCCATGCATTAGCAAATCCTGTAAACTGGTTTAAGCCCCTGTGAGTATTAGCATGAACAACATTTCACACCACATAGCATTATTATTTATATTGAATAACGTATTTATCCGCAACTTTACCATCTTTTCAAAAATTTTAGAAGCCATAAATGTAGCCTGAAAAGTGGACATAAAAATGGACTGGACTAAAATGGACTCGCATATGCTCTTTTCATGCGAGATTGACAGTTTTTTATGTCAACAAAATTCCAGAATCGACAAGTTTGTCGTGGTTGTAGAATTATTGAATGCCAATTGTAAATTTTTTAAAAGAGCTTATTTATACGTACACTTGGCAGACACCTTTTTTCACACATCGATGCATTTGTTCATCCTTTTTTGTATAGCTATAGTGTCAAATGTGCAGAAACTTGCTGCACTCCAGGCAAATGCAATTTCAGATAAAGTAAGTTTGTGGCTTCTCCAATTGTATCAGAAGTAGACTTTATAAGGAAAAAGTTTGCTGCAGCAAGTCACTGAAAGGGAGTGTCCCGGCAAACTTTCGTTTTCCAGTTTTTCACTTTTTCGAAGCCTTCTCGCCTTGAGGAATCCATTTTTGAGCTTTTCAGCGCATGAAAATAGGAATGAGCTTTTTCTGAAGTTTTCCAGGTATTTAGTGGAAAATGTGTGTAAGTGAGCGGGGCCCGGAACAAGGGAGTCGGGGGCAAAAGAATAGCGACGTATTTTCATTGAATGCAGCCTTGAAAAGTTTCTTAAAGGCCTTATTTTCGTCGTTTTTATGCGCCGAAAAGCCCATACATGGGTTCCTCATGGCGAGAAGGCTACGAATAGGTGAAAAACTGGAAGGCCAAATTTTGCCGAGTTGCCTTCAAGGTCCGTCTACAAATATTGGGGGGGGGGGGGAAGATTTGGCGTTGTTTAACGCCCTAATTATGTGACCGCTCAAGCCTCGCTGCAAAAGGATGAATGCGAAGCGAGAAGATTGCGCTCATCAGTGTGTGTACTATAAACATAGTGAATTTGGCAGCACGATAGACAGGAATGTCCATCGATAATCATCTATGACAATCCTAAATGCATTGAAACATACTGGACATGTTGTCTACAAACCCAATATCTTGTTATCTTAAGCCCGTCGATGAACGACTTGGAATGGATTGAATTAAAAAGCGTTTGATGCAGTTTTTTCTGTTTTTAATTTCCGAGATTTCGATACTTTTTCGTACAATCAAAATGGGAATCATACAGCTGAGTCAGTAAGCATTTTTGATGAAGGCACTACGCCTATTTATCACCGAAACTATAGATTAGACGCAAAACTTCCTGCTAAAGCTTGTGTCAGGCTTCGAGTAAGTGTGTACGAGGTAATTTCGGCTACTTTATTTGAAAGCGGCAAGTTTCAAACTTTCGGAAATTTTTCCTCCAAAAAGTCCTGTCTTGCATCGCACAATAAACGTCTATACTCAGGGTTTTCCTTACTTCAATTCCGCAGCCACTGTTTTGTCACAAAATGAAGACTGAAGTGAAAGGTTTTGACGTCCTAATTACTGATGAATTTTTTAAATTATAAAAAATGACATTCATGCAATTCTAAACACTTCAGAGTAATTCGATTAAGTCTCAAAGCTGTAGGCTATCTCACAAGGAAAGGAAGGTTGATCGAAGTGGCCTTTGAAATGAGATGTAACAGCCTTGTAGAGCTTGGAACGCTGATTCCAAATCTACCTTTGTTATCTGCTGAGGGCTTCTGAGCGAGGAGTTATGAAGGTTTTTGTGAGTGAAAATCTGAATGCAAAAATAGGGTAAAATCAGTCGTAACATTTTCTATAGGGCTTAATTGGTAGTCGGGTCACTCGGTGCAACGAGTAATCTTGATTCAAATATGCCAATTCGCTGCTGCCTCATTTGAACATTGGGAAAAGGTTACGACCGATTTTACCCTATTTTTGCATTCAGATTTTTACTCACAAAAACCTTCATAACTCCTCGACCAGAAGCCCTCAGCAGATAGCAAAGGTAGATTCGGAAACAGCGTAAGCTCTACAAAGCAGTGTAAACCTCATTTTAAAAGGCCACTTCGACCAACCTTCCTTCCCTTGTCAGGTCATATGCCAGGATTGCTGCCAGGGGCGGCTCCTGAGTTTTGAGATGAAACTTCGGCGAATCCCACTACAAACTATTGCAGTAGCAGGGCGTCAATTCCGAGTGGAGGACCAGTAGCGGACTATATGCCGCCGGAAGTGGGAGGTCCTGCCGGAATGTGCAACAAATCCACATTCCAACACAGGCCGGCCGAGTATCTGCTGCATAGTCCGCGCAGGACCCTCCCACTTTCGTCGACATGTAGTCCTTTACTCCCATATATCGCCGAGAGTGGTTGCTAAGCGGACATTTGCGAACAAATTACGCAGCTGCACGTATCGCAGACATAACGGATTTGTAACGGCTGTCCTCGTTGGGTGGAGCCTATTGGCGTCCCCTACCTGGAGCACTGCGGTAGTGCGGTGTTGAAAGTGAATTGTTATTGCACATATGGAATTGCACAAAGTTATTGAGTGCCTAGATGTGAGAAAAACATGCTATGGCTGCAAAACTTTTTTTTTCTACTATGGTCAGGAATGAATGACATACGCATTTCTGGGAGGGAAAGTTTATCATAGATATGTAATTTCCTACATTCCTATTATGAGCATGTACAAGCTAAGGGTCACATACACCAATATTCCCACGAAGAGGGATCGCAGCTTAGAAGAAGCCTCATAATCTAAAGCACCGGATGTCTGGATTTCACGGTCTGGATTTCTGCTTACCCGTAAGTGTTCCTACTATTCTTCACAAAGTGCTCAACAAGAGCGAGATGTTGTACAAGCCGCACTTTCCCGGCTTTTGTATGGTCTTTGATGATCCCCGGCGGCTGACCGCGTCATTGAAAAGCGAAAGTTGATTAGCAGAACAGTGCTAAGCATGATTCTGATATGTTTTTTTTTTTGAAATTATGAAATTTGCTGGAACCGCAGGTCTAAAGTTGGAGATTTCGAACGCGAAAGGAGACGCGAAAATTTCGTTATTTCGGAACATTATTTGTTCCTATTCGAAAACCTGCTTAGCATTGTTCTGTTAGCTAATCAGTAAAACTTTGGCGCACTTTTGTTAACTTTGAAGATAAAGAGAAATGGATTCGAAGAAAAGACGGTTGGCCGCTGGGGAACATCAGGGATCGTATAAAAAGCTGGATAATTCGGCTTGTTTTTTGCTCCTGTTCGGTATGTTTATAGTGAAGGATAGCAGGAATAATAACGGGTAAATAGACAGCATGAAATTTAGATATCTGGAACTTCAGAATATGAAACTTTTTTTCTAAGAGCCACATGCATTAACATTGTCGCCGGAGAAGGGGTCACAGGTTCAGAAGAACGCTTCATATCCTGAAGCTCCAGTTCTAGTATTTGGATTTCACGCTGTCTACCTATCCGTAAGTAATCCCACAATCCTTCACTATGAACATATTGAACGGGAGAAGCTGCACAGCCGTATTTCCCAGCTTTTTGTTGGATCCCCTGATGATCCCTGGTTGCCGACAGTCTTTTCTTTGAAGTCATTTTTTTTTTGAAGTCAATAAAAACATTCTAAAGTTGTGCTGTTCAACATGCTAATCATGTTTCTTGTAAGAAGTGATGTTTCCGAAAAAATCGATATTCCAAAAACTCATTTGTTTCTATCAGCATCATGCTTAGCATTGTTGGGTTAGATAATTAGTACAATCTGGAAGGTTTTCGTTGACTTTGAAGAAAGAAAAACGACTTTGAAGAAAAGACGTTCGGCCGCCGGGGATCACCAAGGGATTATACAAAAGCTGGAAAATGGGCTTGTACAGCTTCTCGCTCCTGTTCAAGATGCTTCTAAATAGTAAAGGTTGATGGAAGTACTTACGGATAGGTAGGCAACGTGAAATCCAGATATCTAAAACTTCAGGATATGAAGCTCTCTTCTGAACTGCGATCTCCTCCCTTGCGGGGATGTTAATGCATGCGGCCGGAGGTCCCTTTGTTCAAAGTAGACTTTTCAAATAAGTTTTCTTTGAGGAGCACGCTGATTCCAAATCTACTTTCACTATCTGCCAAGCGCCTTTGAACGTTATGATTTTTTGGAGCAAAAGCGAACGCGAAATTTAGGTAAAATCAACCGTTTTGGTCTTTTCATTAGGGCAGTTTCAAATATGTGTGTATAAGACAGAACCTAATAAATGAAGTAACTGAGTCATTCAAGCACACTTCTGGACGTTTGTTCGACTTGTGTATTCAAATCTCCAAGCTTAGAAGCGCTCATACCTTGGCGTACAGAAGCGTCTAGCTAAGGAAGAGTGTCGCGGTTTTGCGATGCGAGCGCTCCTGGAAGTAGGAGGTTGGAAGCACTGGTTGCTGCCGCGCTATCCGGCGACAATTGCGGTACTTTCCCACGCTTGCCGCAATCGCCGCTGGACCTCTCCTCGCCTTAGCGCGTTGCCAGCCAAAAGGCAATATAAGCGGCGGCGCCTTATTGCAGCCTCTGTTCGCCTTCGCTTTCGATCAATAATCTTTTCTTATGTTTTCTATTGTGCTCGTGCTTGGCAGTTAGCTTCCGCTTTTGATGTCTCTTTTGCGTTAGCGGTCGAGCGGATCGGAAGTTCTACTAATCTAGAATTCGCGCTTGATTTGGGATTCTTTTTGGACGCGCCATTTTTTGGAGCTTTTGAGATTTGAGACATTTACATACTACGAACTTTGGGAGCGGAGAGGCTGTCGCGCCTGGTATCCGGCGACGCGCAACGGATCTGTGTAGGTGAAGCCTCGGGAGCATTTCTATTGTTAGAATTCATAGTAGACGCGCTTCATCGGTAGCACGGGATGGGGCAGCCCGTTCCGTGTAGAGCTTACTATCGTTCGGTAGTTTAGTCTTGATTCTAGTAGCTTTCTTCTAGTTCAGTTGTAAGTTTTTATGTAGCTTTTATTATCCTTTGATGTCATAAGGATAAAACCTTAGTATTTAATGTATTGCTCAGACGCGCGTAGGGCGAGTTAGTAGGATAGGTTGCGTCGTATGTATTAAGCGTGCGAGCGTGCGGGTGTCTCGGGTAATTCTAGGTGCTTAGGGCCCACGGAGCCGCCACAAAGAGAGACTTGAAGCCATCGTTATAACACTTTTCAAATTGGTTGGGAATCCCATAAAAAGGCCACTTCGGCGAAACGGACCTCCCTTGTAAGATAGTCCTAGCACTTACATGCTCTGTCACGACCTTGCAAAGTCCAAAAGTTGAGTCCTTCCCCTAATATAAGCAAAAAATATTTGCAGTGAACAGCTAATGATATGACATCAAAATTAGTGTAAACCGTGAGGGTGAACAAATAGTGCATAAAAGTTGAAAATTATCTCAAGGAAAATGCTGCTAGACTTGCGCCAAGCCATGTGGCAACAAAAAGGTAAGGTGAGTAGCGGTATTCATAGGATGGTTTTTTTTGGCATTGCAGTTAAACGTGTTGATTCATTGACCGCACGGACAGGGCATCACTGCGGAGCGCGCCGCGAGGTAAAACCTTGCCCAGCACAAATTTGCCATTGTACAGGTAGCGCTCTCGCGACAATTTAGCCGGTGCGTGCATGGTCCGCATCGTTTGAGCAGTCCGTGCGGTCAACGAATCAACGAAACGTGCCCGATGATGTTCATGACTATGCCATTCAATGGCACCGTACATCAGGTTCCCAACTTCCATATTTCTGTCGTTCCGAGGCCTCAAGTCTCTGTTTGGGGATATGAAGTGGAGAATCCACAAATAACTCGACAATTCCATCTGGGTTCTCTAGAATGAGAATCAGTGAGCGAGCATGGATGGAAGGGGCGGGAGGGGGAGGGCATCGGTGGAGGGGTGTTACCGCTCAAAGCACCGTCCCAGATCCTTGACTTTCATGTTTTTAGGTTGCGCACGGATGGGCGAGCATGGAACGGGGAGGGCGGTGCTGTCTGAAAGTCCTCGTGCATCTTTGTTATTCGGAGCGATTTTCCCGCTTTCGAAGCATGATTTTGCGCTGCGACTTGGGCACTGGCTTGATAGGGGGCGCTAATATCATATGCTGCCAAAAGCTCAAGACGTCCCTTAACTTAGAATGGACGGTGTCTCTAAGAGTCCTCTGCTCTCTTGGTTATTTAGAACGATTTTGATTTTTTCGTTTTCGAAGAGACATTGTGCGCCGCGACTTGAACTGGCTTGATAGGAAGAGCTACTATCGTGTGCTGCCAAAAGCTCAAGGCCCCTAACTTGGGGTTGACGGGCTATTTTCCGCTTTTAAAGAGATATGAAGTTGCACCTTGAAGTTGGCAAAATTAATGAAAAAGAAAGCTGCATTTTTGGCCCAAATGTTGCGGTCTGCCAGCCTTCGTTCATAAAGTGATGCTGGCCACTCTAAAGGACTGGTAA
Source organism: Cylicocyclus nassatus (assembly GCA_958299035.1). NCBI lineage: Eukaryota > Metazoa > Nematoda > Chromadorea > Rhabditida > Strongylidae > Cylicocyclus > Cylicocyclus nassatus. Next base: position 51,721,808 of record CATQJL010000316.1, on the reverse strand, counting down.
ATGTAGCCGTTTAGCAGGCATCCAACATATATAGACTAAAAAGTTAATGCTCCTTCGAAGCTCCCCAACCCAGTACAATCCCAATCCACATTCTTGAGTTCTTTCTAACTTTTGAAAATTTTCAAATTTACTAATACAAGAAGGTTTAAAAAATGTTGATTTGCTAAGACTACGCCATTGAGCAATTCTATGGTAAATTATCACGAATTCAGGCCCCAAGTTATTTTGGAAGAAGCGGACAAGCTGCAGCAACCTCGGTAAGTTTGGTAACTCTCCAATTTTTCGCGTCAGACTTTAACATACCAAATTTTAGGTTTGGATGAAGATGAAGAAATCCGTTTTTGGCTCATAACGCTAGCGTTCCTGTTATTGATTGTATCAACATAAAACTTGTTGATAGACCATGCAATAATGGAAGGGCCAGACATAACAAAAATGGATCTTTTAGAGTGGTTCTTTTGTCTGAGAATGCCTTCAAATCGCAAATAGGGAGTCGGTAAATTAGCATAAACCATTTTCTCAAAAAAGCAATAATAGTGTCTTTGCGCCTGCCGTGGTAGGCTAATAGACATGGCGTCTATATGTGTATATGTATGTTGTATCAATTGAGCACCCAGACATCTTGATGAGAATGTTCTCCATTAGTGTATGGCTTACGCAGCGCCTTATCGGCAACTAGGATTATGCTCGAATCATTACCACTGTGAGCAGACAAATTATGTAGTGATAGCAATTCATGCAAAAGCTGTGCTCGCAGAATATTCAACAAAGGAATCTTTACGAGGGTGGCACATAAAATTTGTCGCGACGCGGCATTACAGCAACCGCGCGCGGAGAGAAGTAGTGCAGAAAACCTTTTGAATCAACTTTGCAAACTTGTCAAAACTATACCCCTAGATTTACCCCCTTCTTCTACATTGTTATCCTTTACTTTTCAGCTTGTGTCTTTGTCCTCTAAAGGGCGAATTTTACAAGTTTTGTGGCACAACATCAAATAAGTAAGCATAACTAATATATATGGTAGTAGTCAACACTCATGTGGTCCAATGCACAGGAAAAGAAACAGGAAAGCTTCGTGGATATCGGCTGTGAGAAAACGCTGAAGAATGGGGAAGCAACATCCGCTATTTCATGCAGTAGAAATTGAGAGCTGAAAAACATTTAGAACGTTCAGAATTTATTTAACAACATTAAGAACAAAAGTCTAAGAGATGAGCTCGTGTCAACGCACCCCGGCTTCAGTCTGGGCAAGGCAACTTTCTAAATTGTAAGCTGAACGACTGTCAGCAATATATTTTTAAGACTAAGAACATCATCAATAAGAGGATCTCCTATTTCGCAGCCATTCAGGAAGCCAGAACCTAGATTACGGTTTGGCCTATATGGACGAGACATGGTTGTCCAACTGCATATTGATAGAGAGAAGTCGGTGCGACACTACCACCCCGTGCTTCGCACATGTAGCTATTCTGCAGGAATGCTCATGCAGAAGAACGGCGACCAAGAACAAAGTCAGAAGGGGGGAGGCATGCAAGTGCTACCCAAGCAGCCGAGTTCTACATTTCCAAATGTGTTCGGGAACTTTCTTTGCAATCTAATAACTTCTTGATAATCTATGCTGTTCTCTTTTACGTTAAGTTCTCTTCAATTTGAACACCAGAAATAAATTTCCATAATCAGCACCATTTTGTAATTTCAAATATTTCAACTTTTGAATATTACAAGGAATTGAATTTCATAATCGTTTTCCTTTAGAAAGACTCTACATTCTACTCTATGTAAATTTGCTCATTAACTTTTCATCAGCAAATCAAAGGAATATTTGTTGTTCAAAACGATATAAATGTTGATAATAGCGCTGCCCCTAAGGCTTATATTGCAACACAGCGCGATGACGTGCGACGAAACCTCTTAGTAGGAAATTTCACACGGCTAGCGTAATTATTTTAGCATATGCGGGGCCTGACGCGAGCTCTGTCGGCTGGCTGAGGCAGTAGTGGGCTATCGGTACCACTTGCTAGGCACACGCAGAAGGGCCACCGTTTTAAGTGCCATTAGTAAAGAAGGAATCGTTCCTGGTGAAATCGAACCAGCGACCTTATAGAAAATCTACAACTAAGGTTACCACGGTTCGGAAAAGAGCATACAACTTTTATTAGTTGCTCGAGCAAAAGGATGCTACCTGTCATACAATATTTATTTGGTTGTCGAAAAAACCGGTGCCTCATGCGGGAATCGAACCAGCGACCTTCGGTTTACAAGACCGACGCTCTGCCGCTAAACCAATGAGGCTTCAGCTTTATCGATGCACGTTAAATTTATGGCTCGACTCGCATTACTACGTACAGTGCTACACAAGGTCATAATCCAGTCTTCGAACAAAAGATGCCTCATGCTGGAATCGAACCAGCGACCTTCTGTTTACTAGACAGACGCTCTGCCCCTGAGCCAATGAGGCTTCGACAACAGAAAGCTTGCTCAACTATGGTAACCACATCTTAGAAAAGGGGGCTGCCGTACAACTTTTATTTGTTGTTCGTAAAAAAACGTTTCCTGTTATTTGGTTCTCGAAAAAAACACTGCCTCATGCTGGAATCGAACCAGCGACCTTCTGTTTACTAGACAGACGCTCTGCCCCTGAGCCAATGAGGCTTCGACAACAGAAAACTTGCTCAACTATGGTAACCACATCTTAGAAAAGGGGGCTGCCGTACAACTTTTATTTGTTGTTCGTAGGAAGACGACTAGACAGACGCTCTGCCCCTGAGCCAATGAGGCTTCGACAACAGAAAGCTTGCTCAACTATGGCAAGCACATCTTAGAAAAGGGGGCTGCCGTACAACTTTTATTTGTTGTTCGTAGGAAGACGACTAGACAGACGCTCTGCCCCTGAGCCATTGAGGCTTCGACAACAGAAAGTTTGTTCAACTATGGTAACCACATCTTAGAAAAGGGGGCTGCCGTACAACTTTTATTTGTTGTTCGTAGGAAGACGTTTCCCGTTATTTGGTTCTCGAAAAAAAAACGATGCCTCATGCTGGAATCGAATCAGCGACCTACGGTTTACAAGACCGACGCTCTGCCCCCAAGCCAATGAGGCTTCAACTTTATCGATGCACGTTAAATTTATGGCTCGATTCGCATTACTACGGACAGTGCTACACAAGCTCATAATCCAGTCTTCGAACAAAAGATGTCTCATGTTGGAATCGAACCAGCGACCTTCTGTTTACTAGACAGACGCTCTACCCCTGAGGCTTCGACAAGAGAAAGCTTGCTCAACTATGGCAAGCACATCTTAGAAAAGGGGGCTGCCGTACAACTTTTATTTGTTGTTCGTAGGAAGACGACTAGACAGACGCTCTGCCCCTGAGCCATTGAGGCTTCGACAACAGAAAGTTTGTTCAACTATGGTAACCACATCTTAGAAAAGGGGGCTGCCGTACAACTTTTATTTGTTGTTCGTAGGAAGATGTTTCCCGTTATTTGGTTCTCGAAAAAAAAACGATGCCTCATGCTGGAATCGAACCAGCGACCTTCTGTTTACTAGACAGACGCTCTACCCCTGAGGTTTCGACAAGAGAAAGCTTGCTCAACTATGGTAACCACATCTTAGAAAAGGGGGCTGCCGTACAACTTTTATTTGTTGTTCGTAGGAACACGTTTCCTGTTATTTGGTTTTCGAAAAAAAAAGCGATGCCTCATGCTGGAATCGAACCAGCGACCTTCGGTTTACAAGACCGACGCTCTGCCCTTAAGCCAATGAGGCTTCAGCTTTATCGATGCACGTTAAATTTATGGCTCGACTCGCATTACTACGGACAGTGCTACACAAGCTCATAATCCAGTCTTCGAACAAAAGATGCCTCATGCTGGAATCGAACCAGCGACCTTCTGTTTACTAGACAGACGCTCTGCCCCTGAGCCAATGAGGCTTCGACAAGAGAAAGCTTGCTCAACTATGGTAACCACATCTTAGAAAAGGGGGCTGCCGTACAACTTTTATTTGTTGTTCGTAGGAACACGTTTCCTGTTATTTGGTTTTCGAAAAAAAAGCGATGCCTCATGCTGGAATCGAACCAGCGACCTTCGGTTTACAAGACCGACGCTCTGCCCCTAAGCCAATGAGGCTTCGACAACAGAAAGCTTGCTCAACTATGGTAACCACATCTTAGAAAAGGGGGCTGCCGTACAACTTTTATTTGTTGTTCGTAGGAAGACGTTTCCCGTTATTTGGTTCTCGAAAAAAAACGATGCCTCATGCTGGAATCGAACCAGCGACCTTCGGTTTACAAGACCGACGCTCTGCCCTTAAGCCAATGAGGCTTCAGCTTTATCGATGCACGTTAAATTTATGGCTCGACTCGCATTACTACGGACAGTGCTACACAAGCTCATAATCCAGTCTTCGAACAAAAGATGCCTCATGCTGGAATCGAACCAGCGACCTTCTGTTTACTAGACAGACGCTCTGCCCCTGAGCCAATGAGGCTTCGACAAGAGAAAGCTTGCTCAACTATGGTAACCACATCTTAGAAAAGGGGGCTGCCGTACAACTTTTATTTGTTGTTCGTAGGAACACGTTTCCTGTTATTTGGTTTTCGAAAAAAAAGCGATGCCTCATGCTGGAATCGAACCAGCGACCTTCGGTTTACAAGACCGACGCTCTGCCCCTGAGCCAATGAGGCTTCGACAACAGAAAGCTTGCTCAACTATGGTAACCACATCTTAGAAAAGGGGGCTGCCGTACAACTTTTATTTGTTGTTCGTAGGAAGACGTTTCCCGTTATTTGGTTCTCGAAAAAAAAACGATGCCTCATGCTGGAATCGAACCAGCGACCTTCTGTTTACTAGACAGACGCTCTACCCCTGAGGCTTCGACAAGAGAATTGCTCAACTATGGTAACCACATCTTAGAAAAGGGGGCTGCCGTACAACTTTTATTTGTTGTTCGTAGCATACCTTCGATAGTCTAGAGACAAGGCGTCAAAAGTGAAGGTTGTTTGAACATCTGACGTCATAAATAGTGAATGTTGTTTAAAGATAATCAGAAAAGAGAAAATGAAGTAAAACAGATAAAAAAGCAAAAACAACTGCTAAAAACCGAATAAAAACGCTTTCATTTGGCTGCTTTTCAAGTGCAAGTTTTCGCTCCAGGACCAGCAATTCGCAACACGGGGTTTTGATTTCTGATGCGTCCTTTGAATTTTTACCCACGCATTGACGTTCCTGTTTCCTGGGACGTTGTCTAGATTGTTGCGCTTATTGTTCTGAGCAACAATTGCCCAAGCTGAAAAAAAATCGATGCGAAAGCACTGAAACACAACTAGGTAAAGAAAAACGCATTTTTTACAATTTTTCGCAAAAAATTCCACAATAATCAGAGAGATAAATTCTGGGTGGTTGTCTGCATTATGAACAGAAGCAATTTCTATAGAATGCACGAAAAAACCGCGTGAAAATAGTTAAACTAGGAGAAAAATAAGAGATTTTCGAAAACAAGGTTTTTGCCGGATTTCTCGACAAAATCAAAAAATGTGGTTATGGGACGTTGTCAGCGTGAAAATAGAGATCAAGAGCTTCAATTTGACATATGGCTTGCTAAAATTGGGTTCGAAACAGCGAAGAAAAGGGTACCAGAGCCAAATGCCCCGCGCCCGCGTTTGGGGTAGCGAGGTAGCGCGCAGCGCGCGGAGACGCAGACGAGCAGCGGAGACAGACCAGAGCCGACGGGGCATTTGGCTCTGGTCGTAGATCTCCGCAGGGTCTCAATGAAACCCTGCAACATTATATATCATTCTAATCGTCATGACACGACAAGGAGAACTGACAACGTCCCAAGTTTTGAAAATCACTCATTAACGAGATAAACCAGCCTTTTCGTGCGCGTCTCTGCGCAAGATTTATGCGCAGTTTCTCGTTTTTATTCAACTCCAACAGCTTTCCTAAACTTCTGTAACTCGATTTTGGTCAACTACGAGGTTAACCAAGAATTGTTGTCCTTAATTCTGGCGAAAATCTCACAAAAACCTTCCTTTTGAGGTAAAAAAGGCTATGAAAACGCAAATTTTCGGTTAAGAGAGAGAGATAAGCTAATGATATTATCCCCTTCATTAACATTCGTTCCGATATAGTCAGGATAAAAACGTGAAGGTTGTGTCCCCCCATAGCCCTCAAAGTGAAGGTTACCAGAGTACGTGGCTCTATGTATCGAGGGTATGGTTCGTAGGAACACGTTTCCTGTTATTTGGTTTTCGAAAAAAAAGCGATGCCTCATGCTGGAATCGAACCAGCGACCTTCGGTTTACAAGACCGACGCTCTGCCCCTAAGCCAATGAGGCATCAGCTTTATCGATGCACGTTAAATTTATGGCTCGACTCGCATTACTACGGACAGTGCTACACAAGCTCATAATCCAGTCTTCGAACAAAAGATGCCTCATGCTGGAATCGAACCAGCGACCTTCTGTTTACTAGACAGACGCTCTGCCCCTAAGCCAATGAGGCTTCAGCTTTATCGATGCACGTTAAATTTGATGCCTCATGCTTGAATCGAACTAGCGACCTTCTGTTTACTAGACAGACGCTCTGCCCCTGAGCCAATGAGGCTTCGACAACAGAAAGCTTGCTCAACTATGGTAACCACATCTTAGAAAAGGGGGCTGCCGTACAACTTTTATTTGTTGTTCGTAGGAAGACGTTTTCCGTTATTTGGTTCTCGAAAAAAAAACGATGCCTCATGCTGGAATCGAACCAGCGACCTTCTGTTTACTAGACAGACGCTCTACCCCTGAGGTTTCGACAAGAGAAAGCTTGCTCAACTATGGTAACCACATCTTAGAAAAGGGGGCTGCCGTACAACTTTTATTTGTTGTTCGTAGGAAGACGTTTCCTGTTATTTGGTTTTCGAAAAAAAAGCGATCCCTCATGCTGGAATCGAACCAGCGACCTTCGGTTTACAAGACCGACGCTCTGCCCCTAAGCCAATGAGGCTTCAGCTTTATCGATGCACGTTAAATTTATGGCTCGACTCGCATTACTACGGACAGTGCTACACAAGCTCATAATCCAGTCTTCGAACAAAAGATGCCTCATGCTGGAATCGAACCAGCGACCTTCTGTTTACTAGACAGACGCTCTACCCCTGAGGTTTCGACAAGAGAAAGCTTGCTCAACTATGGTAACCACATCTTAGAAAAGGGGGCTGCCGTACAACTTTTATTTGTTGTTCGTAGGAAGACGTTTCCTGTTATTTGGTTTTCGAAAAAAAAGCGATCCCTCATGCTGGAATCGAACCAGCGACCTTCGGTTTACAAGACCGACGCTCTGCCCCTAAGCCAATGAGGCTTCAGCTTTATCGATGCACGTTAAATTTATGGCTCGACTCGCATTACTACGGACAGTGCTACACAAGCTCATAATCCAGTCTTCGAACAAAAGATGCCTCATGCTGGAATCGAACCAGCGACCTTCTGTTTACTAGACAGACGCTCTGCCCCTGAGCCAATGAGGCTTCAGCTTTATCGATGCACGTTAAATTTGATGCCTCATGCTGGAATCGAACCAGCGACCTTCTGTTTACTAGACAGACGCTCTGCCCCTGAGCCAATGAGGCTTCGACAAGAGAAAGCTTGCTCAACTATGGTAACCACATCTTAGAAAAGGGGGCTGCCGTACAACTTTTATTTGTTGTTCGTAGGAACACGTTTCCTGTTATTTGGTTCTCGAAAAAAAACGATGCCTCATGCTGGAATCGAACCAGCGACCTTCTGTTTACTAGACAGACGCTCTACCCCTGAGGTTTCGACAAGAGAAAGCTCGCTCAACTATGGTAACCACATCTTAGAAAAGGGGGCTGCCGTACAACTTTTATTTGTTGTTCGTAGGAAGACGTTTCCCGTTATTTGGTTTTCGAAAAAAAAGCGATGCCTCATGCTGGAATCGAACCAGCGACCTTCGGTTTACAAGACCGACGCTCTGCCCCTAAGCCAATGAGGCTTCAGCTTTATCGATGCACGTTAAATTTATGGCTCGACTCGCATTACTACGGACAGTGCTACACAAGCTCATAATCCAGTCTTCGAACAAAAGATGCCTCATGCTGGAATCGAACCAGCGACCTTCTGTTTACTAGACAGACGCTCTGCCCCTGAGCCAATGAGGCTTCAGCTTTATCGATGCACGTTAAATTTATGGCTCGACTCGCATTACTACGGACAGTGCTACACAAGCTCATAATCCAGTCTTCGAACAAAAGATGCCTCATGCTGGAATCGAACCAGCGACCTTCTGTTTACTAGACAGACGCTCTGCCCCTAAGCCAATGAGGCTTCAGCTTTATCGATGCACGTTAAATTTGATGCCTCATGCTGGAATCGAACCAGCGACCTTCTGTTTACTAGACAGACGCTCTGCCCCTGAGCCAATGAGGCTTCGACAACAGAAAGCTTGCTCAACTATGGTAACCACATCTTAGAAAAGGGGGCTGCCGTACAACTTTTATTTGTTGTTCGTAGGAACACGTTTCCTGTTATTTGGTTTTCGAAAAAAAAGCGATGCCTCATGCTGGAATCGAACCAGCGACCTTCGGTTTACAAGACCGACGCTCTACCCCTGAGGTTTCGACAAGAGAAAGCTCGCTCAACTATGGTAACCACATCTTAGAAAAGGGGGCTGCCGTACAACTTTTATTTGTTGTTCGTAGGAAGACGTTTCCCGTTATTTGGTTTTCGAAAAAAAAGCGATGCCTCATGCTGGAATCGAACCAGCGACCTTCGGTTTACAAGACCGACGCTCTGCCCCTAAGCCAATGAGGCTTCAGCTTTATCGATGCACGTTAAATTTATGGCTCGACTCGCATTACTACGGACAGTGCTACACAAGCTCATAATCCAGTCTTCGAACAAAAGATGCCTCATGCTGGAATCGAACCAGCGACCTTCTGTTTACTAGACAGACGCTCTGCCCCTGAGCCAATGAGGCTTCAGCTTTATCGATGCACGTTAAATTTATGGCTCGACTCGCATTACTACGGACAGTGCTACACAAGCTCATAATCCAGTCTTCGAACAAAAGATGCCTCATGCTGGAATCGAACCAGCGACCTTCTGTTTACTAGACAGACGCTCTGCCCCTAAGCCAATGAGGCTTCAGCTTTATCGATGCACGTTAAATTTGATGCCTCATGCTGGAATCGAACCAGCGACCTTCTGTTTACTAGACAGACGCTCTGCCCCTGAGCCAATGAGGCTTCGACAACAGAAAGCTTGCTCAACTATGGTAACCACATCTTAGAAAAGGGGGCTGCCGTACAACTTTTATTTGTTGTTCGTAGGAAGACGTTTCCCGTTATTTGGTTCTCGAAAAAAAACGATGCCTCATGCTGGAATCGAACCAGCGACCTTCGGTTTACAAGACCGACGCTCTGCCCCTAAGCCAATGAGGCTTCAGCTTTATCGATGCACGTTAAATTTATGGCTCGACTCGCATTACTACGGACAGTGCTACACAAGCTCATAATCCAGTCTTCGAACAAAAGATGCCTCATGCTGGAATCGAACCAGCGACCTTCGGTTTACAAGACCGACGCTCTGCCCCTAAGCCAATGAGGCTTCAGCTTTATCGATGCACGTTAAATTTATGGCTCGACTCGCATTACTACGGACAGTGCTACACAAGCTCATAATCCAGTCTTCGAACAAAAGATGCCTCATGCTGGAATCGAACCAGCGACCTTCTGTTTACTAGACAGACGCTCTGCCCCTGAGCCAATGAGGCTTCGACAACAGAAAGCTTGCTCAACTATGGTAACCACATCTTAGAAAAGGGGGCTGCCGTACAACTTTTATTTGTTGTTCGTAGGAAGACGTTTCCCGTTATTTGGTTCTCGAAAAAAAAAACGATGCCTCATGCTGGAATCGAACCAGCGACCTTCTGTTTACTAGACAGACGCTCTACCCCTGAGGTTTCGACAAGAGAAAGCTTGCTCAACTATGGTAACCACATCTTAGAAAAGGGGGCTGCCGTACAACTTTTATTTGTTGTTCGTAGGAACACGTTTCCTGTTATTTGGTTTTCGAAAAAAAAAGCGATGCCTCATGCTGGAATCGAACCAGCGACCTTCGGTTTACAAGACCGACGCTCTGCCCCTAAGCCAATGAGGCTTCAGCTTTATCGATGCACGTTAAATTTATGGCTCGACTCGCATTACTACGGACAGTGCTACACAAGCTCATAATCCAGTCTTCGAACAAAAGATGCCTCATGCTGGAATCGAACCAGCGACCTTCTGTTTACTAGACAGACGCTCTGCCCCTGAGCCAATGAGGCTTCGACAACAGAAAGCTTGCTCAACTATGGTAACCACATCTTAGAAAAGGGGGCTGCCGTACAACTTTTATTTGTTGTTCGTAGGAAGACGTTTCCCGTTATTTGGTTCTCGAAAAAAAACGATGCCTCATGCTGGAATCGAACCAGCGACCTTCTGTTTACTAGACAGACGCTCTACCCCTGAGGTTTCGACAAGAGAAAGCTCGCTCAACTATGGTAACCACATCTTAGAAAAGGGGGCTGCCGTACAACTTTTATTTGTTGTTCGTAGGAAGACGTTTCCCGTTATTTGGTTTTCGAAAAAAAAGCGATGCCTCATGCTGGAATCGAACCAGCGACCTTCGGTTTACAAGACCGACGCTCTGCCCCTAAGCCAATGAGGCTTCAGCTTTATCGATGCACGTTAAATTTATGGCTCGACTCGCATTACTACGGACAGTGCTACACAAGCTCATAATCCAGTCTTCGAACAAAAGATGCCTCATGCTGGAATCGAACCAGCGACCTTCTGTTTACTAGACAGACGCTCTGCCCCTGAGCCAATGAGGCTTCAGCTTTATCGATGCACGTTAAATTTATGGCTCGACTCGCATTACTACGGACAGTGCTACACAAGCTCATAATCTAGTCTTCGAACAAAAGATGCCTCATGCTGGAATCGAACCAGCGACCTTCTGTTTACTAGACAGACGCTCTGCCCCTAAGCCAATGAGGCTTCAGCTTTATCGATGCACGTTAAATTTGATGCCTCATGCTGGAATCGAACCAGCGACCTTCTGTTTACTAGACAGACGCTCTGCCCCTGAGCCAATGAGGCTTCGACAACAGAAAGCTTGCTCAACTATGGTAACCACATCTTAGAAAAGGGGGCTGCCGTACAACTTTTATTTGTTGTTCGTAGGAACACGTTTCCTGTTATTTGGTTTTCGAAAAAAAAGCGATGCCTCATGCTGGAATCGAACCAGCGACCTTCGGTTTACAAGACCGACGCTCTGCCCCTAAGCCAATGAGGCTTCAGCTTTATCGATGCACGTTAAATTTATGGCTCGACTCGCATTACTACGGACAGTGCTACACAAGCTCATAATCCAGTCTTCGAACAAAAGATGCCTCATGCTGGAATCGAACCAGCGACCTTCTGTTTACTAGACAGACGCTCTGCCCCTGAGCCAATGAGGCTTCAGCTTTATCGATGCACGTTAAATTTATGGCTCGACTCGCATTACTACGGACAGTGCTACACAAGCTCATAATCCAGTCTTCGAACAAAAGATGCCTCATGCTGGAATCGAACCAGCGACCTTCTGTTTACTAGACAGACGCTCTGCCCCTAAGCCAATGAGGCTTCAGCTTTATCGATGCACGTTAAATTTGATGCCTCATGCTGGAATCGAACCAGCGACCTTCTGTTTACTAGACAGACGCTCTGCCCCTGAGCCAATGAGGCTTCGACAACAGAAAGCTTGCTCAACTATGGTAACCACATCTTAGAAAAGGGGGCTGCCGTACAACTTTTATTTGTTGTTCGTAGGAACACGTTTCCTGTTATTTGGTTTTCGAAAAAAAGCGATGCCTCATGCTGGAATCGAACCAGCGACCTTCGGTTTACAAGACCGACGCTCTGCCCCTAAGCCAATGAGGCATCAGCTTTATCGATGCACGTTAAATTTATGGCTCGACACGCATTACTACGGACAGTGCTACACAAGCTCATAATCCAGTCTTCGAACAAAAGATGCCTCATGCTGGAATCGAACCAGCGACCTTCTGTTCACTAGACAGACGCTCTGCCCCTGAGCCAATGAGGCTTCGACAAGAGAAAGCTTGCTCAACTATGGTAACCACATCTTAGAAAAGGGGGCTGCCGTACAACTTTTATTTGTTGTTCGTAGGAACACGTTTCCTGTTATTTGGTTTTCGAAAAAAAAAGCGATGCCTCATGCTGGAATCGAACCAGCGACCTTCGGTTTACAAGACCGACGCTCTGCCCCTAAGCCAATGAGGCTTCAGCTTTATCGATGCACGTTAAATTTATGGCTCAACTCGCATTACTACGGACAGTGCTACACAAGCTCATAATCCAGTCTTCGAACAAAAGACGCCTCATGCTGGAATCGAACCAGCGACCTTCTGTTTACTAGACAGACGCTCTGCCCCTGAGCCAATGAGGCTTCGACAACAGAAAGCTTGCTCAACTATGGTAACCACATCTTAGAAAAGGGGGCTGCCGTACAACTTTTATTTGTTGTTCGTAGGAAGACGTTTCCCGTTATTTGGTTCTCGAAAAAAAAACGATGCCTCATGCTGGAATCGAACCAGCGACCTTCTGTTTACTAGACAGACGCTCTACCCCTGAGGCTTCGACAAGAGAATTGCTCAACTATGGTAACCACATCTTAGAAAAGGGGGCTGCCGTACAACTTTTATTTGTTGTTCGTAGCATACCTTCGATAGTCTAGAGACAAGGCGTCAAAAGTGAAGGTTGTTTGAACATCTGACGTCATAAATAGTGAATGTTGTTTAAAGATAATCAGAAAAGAGAAAATGAAGTAAAACAGATAAAAAAGCAAAAACAACTGCTAAAAACCGAATAAAAACGCTTTCATTTGGCTGCTTTTCAAGTGCAAGTTTTCGCTCCAGGACCAGCAATTCGCAACACGGGGTTTTGATTTCTGATGCGTCCTTTGAATTTTTACCCACGCATTGACGTTCCTGTTTCCTGGGACGTTGTCTAGATTGTTGCGCTTATTGTTCTGAGCAACAATTGCCCAAGCTGAAAAAAAATCGATGCGAAAGCACTGAAACACAACTAGGTAAAGAAAAACGCATTTTTTACAATTTTTCGCAAAAAATTCCACAATAATCAGAGAGATAAATTCTGGGTGGTTGTCTGCATTATGAACAGAAGCAATTTCTATAGAATGCACGAAAAAACCGCGTGAAAATAGTTAAACTAGGAGAAAAATAAGAGATTTTCGAAAACAAGGTTTTTGCCGGATTTCTCGACAAAATCAAAAAATGTGGTTATGGGACGTTGTCAGCGTGAAAATAGAGATCAAGAGCTTCAATTTGACATATGGCTTGCTAAAATTGGGTTCGAAACAGCGAAGAAAAGGGTACCAGAGCCAAATGCCCCGCGCCCGCGTTTGGGGTAGCGAGGTAGCGCGCAGCGCGCGGAGACGCAGACGAGCAGCGGAGACAGACCAGAGCCGACGGGGCATTTGGCTCTGGTCGTAGATCTCCGCAGGGTCTCAATGAAACCCTGCAACATTATATATCATTCTAATCGTCATGACACGACAAGGAGAACTGACAACGTCCCAAGTTTTGAAAATCACTCATTAACGAGATAAACCAGCCTTTTCGTGCGCGTCTCTGCGCAAGATTTATGCGCAGTTTCTCGTTTTTATTCAACTCCAACAGCTTTCCTAAACTTCTGTAACTCGATTTTGGTCAACTACGAGGTTAACCAAGAATTGTTGTCCTTAATTCTGGCGAAAATCTCACAAAAACCTTCCTTTTGAGGTAAAAAAGGCTATGAAAACGCAAATTTTCGGTTAAGAGAGAGAGATAAGCTAATGATATTATCCCCTTCATTAACATTCGTTCCGATATAGTCAGGATAAAAACGTGAAGGTTGTGTCCCCCCATAGCCCTCAAAGTGAAGGTTACCAGAGTACGTGGCTCTATGTATCGAGGGTATGGTTCGTAGGAACACGTTTCCTGTTATTTGGTTTTCGAAAAAAAAGCGATGCCTCATGCTGGAATCGAACCAGCGACCTTCGGTTTACAAGACCGACGCTCTGCCCCTAAGCCAATGAGGCATCAGCTTTATCGATGCACGTTAAATTTATGGCTCGACTCGCATTACTACGGACAGTGCTACACAAGCTCATAATCCAGTCTTCGAACAAAAGATGCCTCATGCTGGAATCGAACCAGCGACCTTCTGTTTACTAGACAGACGCTCTGCCCCTAAGCCAATGAGGCTTCAGCTTTATCGATGCACGTTAAATTTGATGCCTCATGCTTGAATCGAACTAGCGACCTTCTGTTTACTAGACAGACGCTCTGCCCCTGAGCCAATGAGGCTTCGACAACAGAAAGCTTGCTCAACTATGGTAACCACATCTTAGAAAAGGGGGCTGCCGTACAACTTTTATTTGTTGTTCGTAGGAAGACGTTTTCCGTTATTTGGTTCTCGAAAAAAAAACGATGCCTCATGCTGGAATCGAACCAGCGACCTTCTGTTTACTAGACAGACGCTCTACCCCTGAGGTTTCGACAAGAGAAAGCTTGCTCAACTATGGTAACCACATCTTAGAAAAGGGGGCTGCCGTACAACTTTTATTTGTTGTTCGTAGGAAGACGTTTCCTGTTATTTGGTTTTCGAAAAAAAAGCGATCCCTCATGCTGGAATCGAACCAGCGACCTTCGGTTTACAAGACCGACGCTCTGCCCCTAAGCCAATGAGGCTTCAGCTTTATCGATGCACGTTAAATTTATGGCTCGACTCGCATTACTACGGACAGTGCTACACAAGCTCATAATCCAGTCTTCGAACAAAAGATGCCTCATGCTGGAATCGAACCAGCGACCTTCTGTTTACTAGACAGACGCTCTACCCCTGAGGTTTCGACAAGAGAAAGCTTGCTCAACTATGGTAACCACATCTTAGAAAAGGGGGCTGCCGTACAACTTTTATTTGTTGTTCGTAGGAAGACGTTTCCTGTTATTTGGTTTTCGAAAAAAAAGCGATCCCTCATGCTGGAATCGAACCAGCGACCTTCGGTTTACAAGACCGACGCTCTGCCCCTAAGCCAATGAGGCTTCAGCTTTATCGATGCACGTTAAATTTATGGCTCGACTCGCATTACTACGGACAGTGCTACACAAGCTCATAATCCAGTCTTCGAACAAAAGATGCCTCATGCTGGAATCGAACCAGCGACCTTCTGTTTACTAGACAGACGCTCTGCCCCTGAGCCAATGAGGCTTCGACAAGAGAAAGCTTGCTCAACTATGGTAACCACATCTTAGAAAAGGGGGCTGCCGTACAACTTTTATTTGTTGTTCGTAGGAACACGTTTCCTGTTATTTGGTTTTCGAAAAAAAAGCGATGCCTCATGCTGGAATCGAACCAGCGACCTTCGGTTTACAAGACCGACGCTCTGCCCCTAAGCCAATGAGGCTTCAGCTTTATCGATGCACGTTAAATTTATGGCTCGACTCGCATTACTACGGTCAGTGCTACACAAGCTCATAATCCAGTCTTCGAACAAAAGATGCCTCATGCTGGAATCGAACCAGCGATCTTCTGTTTACTAGACAGACGCTCTGCCCCTGAGCCAATGAGGCTTCGACAACAGAAAGCTTGCTCAACTATGGTAACCACATCTTAGAAAAGGGGGCTGCCGTACAACTTTTATTTGTTGTTCGTAGGAAGACGTTTCCCGTTATTTGGTTCTCGAAAAAAAAAACGATGCCTCATGCTGGAATCGAACCAGCGACCTTCTGTTTACTAGACAGACGCTCTACCCCTGAGGTTTCGACAAGAGAAAGCTTGCTCGACTATGGTAACCACATCTTAGAAAAGGGGGCTGCCGTACAACTTTTATTTGTTGTTCGTAGGAACACGTTTCCTGTTATTTGGTTTTCGAAAAAAAAAGCGATGCCTCATGCTGGAATCGAACCAGCGACCTTCGGTTTACAAGACCGACGCTCTGCCCCTAAGCCAATGAGGCTTCAGCTTTATCGATGCACGTTAAATTTATGGCTCGACTCGCATTACTACGGACAGTGCTACACAAGCTCATAATCCAGTCTTCGAACAAAAGATGCCTCATGCTGGAATCGAAAAAGCGACCTTCTGTTTACTAGACAGACGCTCTGCCCCTGAGCCAATGAGGCTTCGACAAGAGAAAGCTTGCTCAACTATGGTAACCACATCTTAGAAAAGGGGGCTGCCGTACAACTTTTATTTGTTGTTCGTAGGAACACGTTTCCTGTTATTTGGTTTTCGAAAAAAAAAGCGATGCCTCATGCTGGAATCGAACCAGCGACCTTCGGTTTACAAGACCGACGCTCTGCCCCTAAGCCAATGAGGCTTCAGCTTTATCGATGCACGTTAAATTTATGGCTCGACACGCATTACTACGGACAGTGCTACACAAGCTCATAATCCAGTCTTCGAACAAAAGATGCCTCATGCTGGAATCGAACCTGCGGCCTTCGGTTTACAAGACCGACGCTCTGCCCCTAAGCCAATGAGGCTTCAGCTTTATCGATGCACGTTAAATTTATGGCTCGACTCGCATTACTACGGACAGTGCTACACAAGCTCATAATCCAGTCTTCGAACAAAAGATGCCTCATGCTGGAATCGAACCAGCGACCTTCTGTTTACTAGACAGACGCTCTGCCCCTGAGCCAATGAGGCTTCGACAACAGAAAGCTTGCTCAACTATGGTAACCACATCTTAGAAAAGGGGGCCGTCGTACAACTTTTATTTGTTGTTCGTAGGAAGACGTTTCCCGTTATTTGGTTCTCGAAAAAAAACGATGCCTCATGCTGGAATCGAACCAGCGACCTTCTGTTTACTAGACAGACGCTCTACCCCTGAGGCTTCGACAAGAGAATTGCTCAACTATGGTAACCACATCTTAGAAAAGGGGGCTGCCGTACAACTTTTATTTGTTGTTCGTAGGAACACGTTTCCTGTTATTTGGTTTTCGAAAAAAAAGCGATGCCTCATGCTGGAATCGAACCAGCGACCTTCGGTTTACAAGAACGACGCTCTGCCCCTAAGCCAATGAGGCTTCAGCTTTATCGATGCACGTTAAATTTATGGCTCGACTCGCATTAATACGGACAGTGCTACACAAGCTCATAATCCAGTCTTCGAACAAAAGATGCCTCATGCTGGAATCGAACCAGCGACCTTCTGTTTACTAGACAGACGCTCTGCTCCTAAGCCAATGAGGCTTCAGCTTTATCGATGCACGTTAAATTTGATGCCTCATGCTGGAATCGAACTAGCGACCTTCTGTTTACTAGACAGACGCTCTGCCCTGAGCCAATGAGGCTTCGACAACAGAAAGCTTGCTCAACTATGGTAACCACATCTTAGAAAAGGGGGCTGCCGTACAACTTTTATTTGTTGTTCGTAGGAAGACGTTTCCTGTTATTTGGTTTTCGAAAAAAAAGCGATGCCTCATGCTGGAATGGAACCAGCGACCTTCGGTTTACAAGACCGACGCTCTGCCCCTAAGCCAATGAGGCTTCAGCTTTATCGATGCACGTTAAATTTATGGCTCGACTCGCATTACTACGGACAGTGCTACACAAGCTCATAATCCAGTCTTCGAACAAAAGATGCCTCATGCTGGAATCGAACCAGCGACCTTCTGTTTACTAGACAGACGCTCTGCCCCTGAGCCAATGAGGCTTCGACAAGAGAAAGCTTGCTCAACTATGGTAACCACATCTTAGAAAAGGGGGCTGCCGTACAACTTTTATTTGTTGTTCGTAGGAACACGTTTCCTGTTATTTGGTTTTCGAAAAAAAAGCGATGCCTCATGCTGGAATCGAACCAGCGACCTTCGGATTACAAGACCGACGCTCTGCCCTTAAGCCAATGAGGCTTCAGCTTTATCGATGCACGTTAAATTTATGGCTCGATTCGCATTACTACGGTCAGTGCTACACAAGCTCATAATCCGGTCTTCGAACAAAAGATGCCTCATGCTGGAATCGAACCAGCGACCTTCTGTTTACTAGCCAGACGCTCTGCCCCTAAGCCAATGAGGCTTCAGCTTTATCGATGCACGTTAAATTTATGGCTCGACTCGCATTAATACGGACAGTGCTACACAAGCTCATAATCCAGTCTTCGAACAAAAGATGCCTCATGCTGGAATCGAACCAGCGACCTTCTGTTTACTAGACAGACGCTCTGCCCCTAAGCCAATGAGGCTTCAGCTTTATCGATGCACGTTAAATTTGATGCCTCATGCTGGAATCGAACTAGCGACCTTCTGTTTACTAGACAGACGCTCTGCCCCTGAGCCAATGAGGCTTCGACAACAGAAAGCTTGCTCAACTATGGTAACCACATCTTAGAAAAGGGGGCTGCCGTACAACTTTTATTTGTTGTTCGTAGGAAGACGTTTTCCGTTATTTGGTTCTCGAAAAAAAAAACGATGCCTCATGCTGGAATCGAACCAGCGACCTTCTGTTTACTAGACAGACGCTCTACCCCTGAGGTTTCGACAAGAGAAAGCTTGCTCAACTATGGTAACCACATCTTAGAAAAGGGGGCTGCCGTACAACTTTTATTTGTTGTTCGTAGGAAGACGTTTCCTGTTATTTGGTTTTCGAAAAAAAAGCGATGCCTCATGCTGGAATCGAACCAGCGACCTTCGGTTTACAAGACCGACGCTCTGCCCCTAAGCCAATGAGGCTTCAGCTTTATCGATGCACGTTAAATTTATGGCTCGACTCGCATTACTACGGACAGTGCTACACAAGCTCATAATCCAGTCTTCGAACAAAAGATGCCTCATGCTGGAATCGAACCAGCGACCTTCTGTTTACTAGCCAGACGCTCTGCCCCTGAGCCAATGAGGCTTCGACAAGAGAAAGCTTGCTCAACTATGGTAACCACATCTTAGAAAAGGGGGCTGCCGTACAACTTTTATTTGTTGTTCGTAGGAACACGTTTCCTGTTATTTGGTTCTCGAAAAAAAGCGATGCCTCATGCTGGAATCGAACCAGCGACCTTCTGTTTACTAGACAGACGCTCTACCCCTGAGGCTTCGAAAACAGAAAGCTTGCTCAACTATGGTAACCACATCTTAGAAAAGGGGGCTGCCGTACAAATTTTATTTTGTTCGTAGGAACACGTTTCCTGTTATTTGGTTCTCGAAAAAAAAGCGATGCCTCATGCTGGAATCGAACCAGCGACCTTCTGTTTACTAGACAGACGCTCTACCCCTGAGGCTTCGAAAACAGAAAGCTTGCTCAACTATGGTAACCACATCTTAGAAAAGGGGGCTGCCGTACAACTTTTATTTGTTGTTCGTAGGAACACGTTTCCTGTTATTTGGTTCTCGAAAAAAAAACGATGCCTCATGCTGGAATCGAACCAGCGACCTTCGGTTTACGAGACCGACTCTCTGCCCCTAAGCCAATGAGGCTTCAGCTTTATCGATGCACGTTAAATTTATGGCTCTACTCGCATTACTATGGACAGTGCTACACAAGCTCATAATCCAGTCTTCGAACAAAAGATGCCTCATGCTGGAATCGAACCAGCGACCTTTTGTTTACTAGACAGACGCTCCGCCCCTGAGCCAATGAGGCTTCGACAACAGAAAGCTTGCTCAACTATGGTAAACACATCTTAGAAAAGGGGGCTGCCGTACAACTTTTATTTGTTGTTCGTAGGAACACGTTTCCTGTTATTTGGTTTTCGAAAAAAAAGCGATGCCTCATGCTGGAATCGAACCAGCGACCTTCGGTTTACAAGACCGACGCTCTGCCCCTAAGCCAATGAGGCTTCAGCTTTATCGATGCACGTTAAATTTATGGCTCGACTCGCATTACTACGGACAGTGCTACACAAGCTCATAATCCAGTCTTCGAACAAAAGATGCCTCATGCTGGAATCGAACCAGCGACCTTCTGTTTACTAGACAGACGCTCTGCCCCTGAGCCAATGAGGCTTCGACAAGAGAAAGCTTGCTCAACTATGGTAACCACATCTTAGAAAAGGGGGCTGCCGTACAACTTTTATTTGTTGTTCGTAGGAACACGTTTCCTGTTATTTGGTTTTCGAAAAAAAAGCGATGCCTCATGCTGGAATCGAACCAGCGACCTTCGGTTTACAAGACCGACGCTCTGCCCTTGAGCCAATGAGGCTTCAGCTTTATCGATGCACGTTAAATTTATGGCTCGATTCGCATTACTACGGTCAGTGCTACACAAGCTCATAATCCAGTCTTCGAACAAAAGATGCCTCATGCTGGAATCGAACCAGCGACCTTCTCTTTACTAGCCAGACGCTCTGCCCCTGAGCCAATGAGGCTTCGACAAGAGAAAGCATGCTCAACTATGGTAACCACATCTTAGAAAAGGGGGCTGCCGTACAACTTTTATTTGTTGTTCGTAGGAAGACGTTTCCCGTTATTTGGTTCTCGAAAAAAAAACGATGCATCATGCTGGAATCGAACCAGCGACCTTCTGTTTACTAGACAGACGCTCTACCCCTGAGGTTTCGACAAGAGAAAGCTTGCTCAACTATGGTAACCACATCTTAGAAAAGGGGGCTGCCGTACAACTTTTATTTGTTGTTCGTAGGAACACGTTTCCTGTTATTTGGTTTTCGAAAAAAAAGCGATGCCTCATGCTGGAATCGAACCAGCGACCTTATGTTTACTAGACAGACGCTCCGCCCCTGAGCCAATGAGGCTTCGACAACAGAAAGCTTGCTCAACTATGGTAAACACATCTTAGAAAAGGGGGCTGCCGTACAACTTTTATTTGTTGTTCGTAGGAACACGTTTCCTGTTATTTGGTTTTCGAAAAAAAAGCGATGCCTCATGCTGGAATCGAACCAGCGACCTTCGGTTTACAAGACCGACGCTCTGCCCCTAAGCCAATGAGGCTTCGACAAGAGAAAGCTTGCTCAACTATGGTAACCACATCTTAGAAAAGGGGGCTGCCGTACAACTTTTATTTGTTGCTCGTAGGAACACGTTTCCTGTTATTTGGTTTTCGAAAAAAAAGCGATGCCTCATGCTGGAATCGAACCAGCGACCTTCGGTTTACAAGACCGACGCTCTGCCCCTAAGCCAATGAGGCTTCGACAAGAGAAAGCTTGCTCAACTATGGTAACCACATCTTAGAAAAGGGGGCTGCCGTACAACTTTTATTTGTTGTTCGTAGGAACACGTTTCCTGTTATTTGGTTTTCGAAAAAAAAAGCGATGCCTCATGCTGGAATCGAACCAGCGACCTTATGTTTACTAGACAGACGCTCCGCCCCTGAGCCAATGAGGCTTCGACAACAGAAAGCTTGCTCAACTATGGTAAACACATCTTAGAAAAGGGGGCTGCCGTACAACTTTTATTTGTTGTTCGTAGGAACACGTTTCCTGTTATTTGGTTTTCGAAAAAAAAGCGATGCCTCATGCTGGAATCGAACCAGCGACCTTCGGTTTACAAGACCGACGCTCTGCCCCTAAGCCAATGAGGCTTCGACAAGAGAAAGCTTGCTCAACTATGGTAACCACATCTTAGAAAAGGGGGCTGCCGTACAACTTTTATTTGTTGCTCGTAGGAACACGTTTCCTGTTATTTGGTTTTCGAAAAAAAAGCGATGCCTCATGCTGGAATCGAACCAGCGACCTTCGGTTTACAAGACCGACGCTCTGCCCCTAAGCCAATGAGGCTTCAGCTTTATCGATGCACGTTAAATTTATGGCTCGATTCGCATTACTACGGACAGTGCTACACAAGCTCATAATCCAGTCTTCGAACAAAAGATGCCTCATGCTGGAATCGAACCAGCGACCTTCGGTTTACAAGACCGACGCTCTGCCCCTAAGCCAATGAGGCTTCGACGAGAGAAAGCTTGCTCAACTATGGTAACCACATCTTAGAAAGGGGGGCTGCCGTACAACTTTTATTTGTTGTTCGTAGGAACACGTTTCCTGTTATTTGGTTTTCGAAAAAAAAGCGATGCCTCATGCTGGAATCGAACCAGCGACCTTCGGTTTACAAGACCGACGCTCTGCCCTTGAGCCAATGAGGCTTCAGCTTTATCGATGCACGTTAAATTTATGGCTCGATTCGCATTACTACGGTCAGTGCTACACAAGCTCATAATCCAGTCTTCGAACAAAAGATGCCTCATGCTGGAATCGAACCAGCGACCTTCTCTTTACTAGCCAGACGCTCTGCCCCTGAGCCAATGAGGCTTCGACAAGAGAAAGCTTGCTCAACTATGGTAACCACATCTTAGAAAAGGGGGCTGCCGTACAACTTTTATTTGTTGTTCGTAGGAAGACGTTTCCCGTTATTTGGTTCTCGAAAAAAAAACGATGCATCATGCTGGAATCGAACCAGCGACCTTCTGTTTACTAGACAGACGCTCTACCCCTGAGGTTTCGACAAGAGAAAGCTTGCTCAACTATGGTAACCACATCTTAGAAAAGGGGGCTGCCGTACAACTTTTATTTGTTGTTCGTAGGAACACGTTTCCTGTTATTTGGTTTTCGAAAAAAAAGCGATGCCTCATGCTGGAATCGAACCAGCGACCTTATGTTTACTAGACAGACGCTCCGCCCCTGAGCCAATGAGGCTTCGACAACAGAAAGCTTGCTCAAC
Organism: Cylicocyclus nassatus; assembly: GCA_958299035.1. NCBI lineage: Eukaryota > Metazoa > Nematoda > Chromadorea > Rhabditida > Strongylidae > Cylicocyclus > Cylicocyclus nassatus. The sequence goes on along the minus strand of CATQJL010000316.1, from coordinate 51,699,089 downwards.
TATGGTAACCACATCTTAGAAAAGGGGGCTGCCGTACAACTTTTATTTGTTGCTCGTAGGAACACGTTTCCTGTTATTTGGTTTTCGAAAAAAAAGCGATGCCTCATGCTGGAATCGAACCAGCGACCTTCGGTTTACAAGACCGACGCTCTGCCCCTAAGCCAATGAGGCTTCGACAAGAGAAAGCTTGCTCAACTATGGTAACCACATCTTAGAAAAGGGGGCTGCCGTACAACTTTTATTTGTTGTTCGTAGGAACACGTTTCCTGTTATTTGGTTTTCGAAAAAAAAGCGATGCCTCATGCTGGAATCGAACCAGCGACCTTATGTTTACTAGACAGACGCTCCGCCCCTGAGCCAATGAGGCTTCGACAACAGAAAGCTTGCTCAACTATGGTAAACACATCTTAGAAAAGGGGGCTGCCGTACAACTTTTATTTGTTGTTCGTAGGAACACGTTTCCTGTTATTTGGTTTTCGAAAAAAAAGCGATGCCTCATGCTGGAATCGAACCAGCGACCTTCGGTTTACAAGACCGACGCTCTGCCCCTAAGCCAATGAGGCTTCGACAAGAGAAAGCTTGCTCAACTATGGTAACCACATCTTAGAAAAGGGGGCTGCCGTACAACTTTTATTTGTTGCTCGTAGGAACACGTTTCCTGTTATTTGGTTTTCGAAAAAAAAGCGATGCCTCATGCTGGAATCGAACCAGCGACCTTCGGTTTACAAGACCGACGCTCTGCCCCTAAGCCAATGAGGCTTCAGCTTTATCGATGCACGTTAAATTTATGGCTCGACTCGCATTACTACGGACAGTGCTACACAAGCTCATAATCCAGTCTTCGAACAAAAGATGCCTCATGCTGGAATCGAACCAGCGACCTTCTGTTTACTAGACAGACGCTCTGCCCCTGAGCCAATGAGGCTTCGACAAGAGAAAGCTTGCTCAACTATGGTAACCACATCTTAGAAAAGGGGGCTGCCGTACAACTTTTATTTGTTGTTCGTAGGAAGACGTTTCCCGTCATTTGGTTCTCGAAAAAAAAACGATGCATCATGCTGGAATCGAACCAGCGACCTTCTGTTTACTAGACAGACGCTCTACCCCTGAGGTTTCGACAAGAGAAAGCTTGCTCAACTATGGTAACCACATCTTAGAAAAGGGGGCTGCCGTACAACTTTTATTTGTTGTTCGTAGGAACACGTTTCCTGTTATTTGGTTTTCGAAAAAAAAGCGATGCCTCATGCTGGAATCGAACCAGCGACCTTATGTTTACTAGACAGACGCTCTGCCCCTGAGCCAATGAGGCTTCGACAACAGAAAGTTTGTTCAACTATGGTAACCACATCTTAGAAAAGGGGGCTGCCGTACAACTTTTGTTCGTTGTTCGTAGGAAGACGTTTCCTGTTATTTGGTTCTCGAAAAAAAACGATGCCTCATGCTGGAATCGAACCAGCGACCTTCTGTTTAGACACACACTAGACAGACGCTCTACCCCTGAGGCTTCGAAAACAGAAAGCTTGCTCAACTATGGTAACCACATCTTAGAAAAGGGGGCTGCCGTACAAATTTTATTCGTTGTTCGTAGGAAGACGTTTCCTGTTATTTGGTTTTCGAAAAAAAACGATGCCTCATGCTGGAATCGAACCAGCGGCCTTCGGTTTACAAGACCGAATCTCTGCCCCTAAGCCAATGAGGCTTCAGCTTTATCGATGCACGTTAAATTTATGGCTCTACTCGCATTACTATGGACAGTGCTACACAAGCTCATAATCCAGTCTTCGAACAAAAGATGCCTCATGCTGGAATCGAACCAGCGACCTTATGTTTACTAGACAGACGCTCTGCCCCTGAGCCAATGAGGCTTCGACAACAGAAAGTTTGTTCAACTATGGTAACCACATCTTAGAAAAGGGGGCTGCCGTACAACTTTTGTTCGTTGTTCGTAGGAAGACGTTTCCTGTTATTTGGTTCTCGAAAAAAAAACGATGCCTCATGCTGGAATCGAACCAGCGACCTTCTGTTTACTAGACAGACGCTCTACCCCTGAGGCTTCGAAAACAGAAAGCTTGCTCAACTATGGTAACCACATCTTAGAAAAGGGGGCTGCCGTACAAATTTTATTTGTTGTTCGTAGGAACACGTTTCCTGTTATTTGGTTCTCGAAAAAAAAGCGATGCCTCATGCTGGAATCGAACCAGCGACCTTCTGTTTACTAGACAGACGCTCTACCCCTGAGGCTTCGAAAACAGAAAGCTTGCTCAACTATGGTAACCACATCTTAGAAAAGGAGGCTGCCGTACAACTTTTATTTGTTGTTCGTAGGAACACGATTCCTGTTATTTGGTTCTCGAAAAAAAAAACGATGCCTCATGCTGGAATCGAACCAGCGACCTTCGGTTTACAAGACCGACGCTCTGCCCCTAAGCCAATGAGGCTTCAGCTTTATCGATGCACGTTAAATTTATGGCTCTACTCGCATTACTACGGACAGTGCTACACAAGCTCATAATCCAGTCTTCGAACAAAAGATGCCTCATGCTGGAATCGAACCAGCGACCTTCTGTTTACTAGACAGACGCTCTACCCCTGAGGCTTCGAAAACAGAAAGCTTGCTCAACTATGGTAACCACATCTTAGAAAAGGGGGCTGCCGTACAACTTTTATTTGTTGTTCGTGGAAACACGTTTCCTGTTATTTGGTTCTCGAAAAAAAAGCGATGCCTCATGCTGGAATCGAACCAGCGACCTTCTGTTTACTAGACAGACGCTCTACCCCTGAGGCTTCGAAAACAGAAAGCTTGCTCAACTATGGTAACCACATCTTAGAAAAGGGGGCTGCCGTACAACTTTTATTTGTTGTTCGTAGGAACACGTTTCCTGTTATTTGGTTCTCGAAAAAAAACGATGCCTCATGCTGGAATCGAACCAGCGACCTTCGGTTTACAAGACCGACGCTCTGCCCCTAAGCCAATGAGGCTTCAGCTTTATCGATGCACGTTAAATTTATGGCTCTACTCGCATTACTACGGACAGTGCTACACAAGCTCATAATCCAGTCTTCGAACAAAAGATGCCTCATGCTGGAATCGAACCAGCGACCTTCTGTTTACTAGACAGACGCTCTACCCCTGAGGCTTCGAAAACAGAAAGCTTGCTCAACTATGGTAACCACATCTTAGAAAAGGGGGCTGCCGTACAACTTTTATTTGTTGTTCGTGGAAACACGTTTCCTGTTATTTGGTTCTCGAAAAAAAAGCGATGCCTCATGCTGGAATCGAACCAGCGACCTTCTGTTTACTAGACAGACGCTCTACCCCTGAGGCTTCGAAAACAGAAAGCTTGCTCAACTATGGTAACCACATCTTAGAAAAGGGGGCTGCCGTACAACTTTTATTTGTTGTTCGTAGGAACACGTTTCCTGTTATTTGGTTCTCGAAAAAAAACGATGCCTCATGCTGGAATCGAACCAGCGACCTTCGGTTTACAAGACCGACGCTCTGCCCCTAAGCCAATGAGGCTTCAGCTTTATCGATGCACGTTAAATTTATGGCTCTACTCGCATTACTACGGACAGTGCTACACAAGCTCATAATCCAGTCTTCGAACAAAAGATGCCTCATGCTGGAATCGAACCAGCGACCTTCTGTTTACTAGACAGACGCTCTACCCCTGAGGCTTCGAAAACAGAAAGCTTGCTCAACTATGGTAACCACATCTTAGAAAAGGGGGCTGCCGTACAACTTTTATTTGTTGTTCGGGGAAACACGTTTCCTGTTATTTGGTTCTCGAAAAAAAAGCGATGCCTCATGCTGGAATCGAACCAGCGACCTTCTGTTTACTAGACAGACGCTCTACCCCTGAGGTTTCGAAAACAGAAAGCTTGCTTAACTATGGTAACCACATCTTAGAAAAGGGGGCTGCCGTACAACTTTTATTTGTTGTTCGTAGGAACACGTTTCCTGTTATTTGGTTCTCGAAAAAAAAGCGATGCCTCATGCTGGAATCGAACCAGCGACCTTCTGTTTACTAGACAGACGCTCTACCCCTGAGGCTTCGAAAACAGAAAGCTTGCTCAACTATGGTAACCACATCTTAGAAAAGGGGGCTGCCGTACAACTTTTATTTGTTGTTCGTAGGAACACGATTCCTGTTATTTGGTTCTCGAAAAAAAAAACGATGCCTCATGCTGGAATCGAACCAGCGACCTTCGGTTTACAAGACCGACGCTCTGCCCCTAAGCCAATGAGGCTTCAGCTTTATCGATGCACGTTGAATTTATGGCTCTACTCGCATTACTACGGACAGTGCTACACAAGCTCATAATCCAGTCTTCGAACAAAAGATGCCTCATGCTGGAATCGAACCAGCGACCTTCTGTTTACTAGACAGACGCTCTACCCCTGAGGCTTCGAAAACAGAAAGCTTGCTCAACTATGGTAACCACATCTTAGAAAAGGTGGCTGCCGTACAACTTTTATTTGTTGTTCGTAGAAACACGTTTCCTGTTATTTGGTTCTCGAAAAAAAAGCGATGCCTCATGCTGGAATCGAACCAGCGACCTTCTGTTTACTAGACAGACGCTCTACCCCTGAGGCTTCGAAAACAGAAAGCTTGCTCAACTATGGTAACCACATCTTAGAAAAGGGGGCTGCCGTACAACTTTTATTTGTTGTTCGTAGGAACACGTTTCCTGTTATTTGGTTCTCGAAAAAAAACGATGCCTCATGCTGGAATCGAACCAACGACCTTCTGTTTACTAGACAGACGCTCTACCCCTGAGGCTTCGAAAACAGAAATCTTGCTCAACTATGGTAACCACATCTTAGAAAAGGGGGCTGCCGTACAACTTTTATTTGTTGTTCGTAGGAACACGTTTCCTGTTATTTGGTTCTCGAAAAAAAAAACGATGCCTCATGCTGGAATCGAACCAGCGACCTTCGGTTTACAAGACCGACGCTCTGCCCCTAAGCCAATGAGGCTTCAGCTTTATCGATGCACGTTAAATTTATGGCTCTACTCGCATTACTACGGACAGTGCTACACAAGCTCATAATCCAGTCTTCGAACAAAAGATGCCTCATGCTGGAATCGAACCAGCGACCTTCTGTTTACTAGACAGACGCTCTACCCCTGAGGCTTCGAAAACAGAAAGCTTGCTCAACTATGGTAACCACATCTTAGAAAAGGGGGCTGCCGTACAACTTTTATTTGTTGTTCGTGGAAACACGTTTCCTGTTATTTGGTTCTCGAAAAAAAAGCGATGCCTCATGCTGGAATCGAACCAGCGACCTTCTGTTTACTAGACAGACGCTCTACCCCTGAGGCTTCGAAAACAGAAAGCTTGCTCAACTATGGTAACCACATCTTAGAAAAGGGGGCTGCCGTACAACTTTTATTTGTTGTTCGTAGGAACACGTTTCCTGTTATTTGGTTCTCGAAAAAAAAAACGATGCCTCATGCTGGAATCGAACCAGCGACCTTCTGTTTACTAGACAGACGCTCTACCCCTGAGGCTTCGAAAACAGAAAGCTTGCTCAACTATGGTAACCACATCTTAGAAAAGGGGGCTGCCGTACAACTTTTATTTGTTGTTCGTAGGAACACGTTTCCTGTTATTTGGTTCTCGAAAAAAAAACGATGCCTCATGCTGGAATCGAACCAGCGACCTTCGGTTTACAAGACCGACGCTCTGCCCCTAAGCCAATGAGGCTTCAGCTTTATCGATGCACGTTAAATTTATGGCTCTACTCGCATTACTACGGACAGTGCTACACAAGCTCATAATCCAGTCTTCGAACAAAAGATGCCTCATGCTGGAATCGAACCAGCGACCTTCTGTTTACTAGACAGACGCTCTACCCCTGAGGCTTCGAAAACAGAAAGCTTGCTCAACTATGGTAACCACATCTTAGAAAAGGGGGCTGCCGTACAACTTTTATTTGTTGTTCGTGGAAACACGTTTCCTGTTATTTGGTTCTCGAAAAAAAAGCGATGCCTCATGCTGGAATCGAACCAGCGACCTTCTGTTTACTAGACAGACGCTCTACCCCTGAGGCTTCGAAAACAGAAAGCTTGCTTAACTATGGTAACCACATCTTAGAAAAGGGGGCTGCCGTACAACTTTTATTTGTTGTTCGTAGGAACACGTTTCCTGTTATTTGGTTCTCGAAAAAAAAGCGATGCCTCATGCTGGAATCGAACCAGCGACCTTCTGTTTACTAGACAGACGCTCTACCCCTGAGGCTTCGAAAACAGAAAGCTTGCTCAACTATGGTAACCACATCTTAGAAAAGGGGGCTGCCGTACAACTTTTATTTGTTGTTCGTAGGAACACGATTCCTGTTATTTGGTTCTCGAAAAAAAAAACGATGCCTCATGCTGGAATCGAACCAGCGACCTTCGGTTTACAAGACCGACGCTCTGCCCCTAAGCCAATGAGGCTTCAGCTTTATCGATGCACGTTAAATTTGTGGCTCTACTCGCATTACTACGGACAGTGCTACACAAGCTCATAATCCAGTCTTCGAACAAAAGATGCCTCATGCTGGAATCGAACCAGCGACCTTCTGTTTACTAGACAGACGCTCTACCCCTGAGGCTTCGACAACAGAAATTTTGTTCAACTATGGTAACCACATCTTAGAAAAGGGGGCTGCCGTACAACTTTTATTTGTTGTTCGTAGGAACACGTTTCCTGTTATTTGGTTCTCGAAAAAAAAGCGATGCCTCATGCTGGAATCGAACCAGCGACCTTCTGTTTACTAGACAGACGCTCTACCCCTGAGGCTTCGAAAACAGAAAGCTTGCTCAACTATGGTAACCACATCTTAGAAAAGGGGGCTGCCGTACAACTTTTATTTGTTGTTCGTAGGAACACGATTCCTGTTATTTGGTTCTCGAAAAAAAAAACGATGCCTCATGCTGGAATCGAACCAGCGACCTTCGGTTTACAAGACCGACGCTCTGCCCCTAAGCCAATGAGGCTTCAGCTTTATCGATGCACGTTAAATTTGTGGCTCTACTCGCATTACTACGGACAGTGCTACACAAGCTCATAATCCAGTCTTCGAACAAAAGATGCCTCATGCTGGAATCGAACCAGCGACCTTCTGTTTACTAGACAGACGCTCTACCCCTGAGGCTTCGACAAACAGAAATTTTGTTCAACTATGGTAACCACATCTTAGAAAAGGGGGCTGCCGTACAACTTTTGTTCGTTGTTCGTAGGAAGACGTTTCCTGTTATTTGGTTTTCGAAAAAAAAGCGATGCCTCATGCTGGAATCGAACCAGCGACCTTCTGTTTACTAGACAGACGCTCTACCCCAGAGGCTTCGAAAACAGAAAGCTTGCTCAACTATGGTAACCACATCTTAGAAAAGGGGGCTGCCGTACAACTTTTATTTGTTGTTCGTAGGAACACGTTTCCTGTTATTTGGTTCTCGAAAAAAAAAAACGATGCCTCATGCTGGAATCGAACCAGCGACCTTCTGTTTACTAGACAGACGCTCTACCCCTGAGGCTTCGAAAACAGAAAGCTTGCTCAACTATGGTAACCACATCTTAGAAAAGGGGGCTGCCGTACAACTTTTATTTGTTGTTCGTAGGAACACGTTTCCTGTTATTTGGTTCTCGAAAAAAAACGATGCCTCATGCTGGAATCGAACCAGCGACCTTCGGTTTACAAGACCGACGCTCTGCCCCTAAGCCAATGAGGCTTCAGCTTTATCGATGCACGTTAAATTTATGGCTCTACTCGCATTACTACGGACAGTGCTACACAAGCTCATAATCCAGTCTTCGAACAAAAGATGCCTCATGCTGGAATCGAACCAGCGACCTTCTGTTTACTAGACAGACGCTCTACCCCTGAGGCTTCGAAAACAGAAAGCTTGCTCAACTATGGTAACCACATCTTAGAAAAGGTGGCTGCCGTACAACTTTTATTTGTTGTTCGTAGAAACACGTTTCCTGTTATTTGGTTCTCGAAAAAAAAGCGATGCCTCATGCTGGAATCGAACCAGCGACCTTCTGTTTACTAGACAGACGCTCTACCCCTGAGGCTTCGAAAACAGAAAGCTTGCTCAACTATGGTAACCACATCTTAGAAAAGGGGGCTGCCGTACAACTTTTATTTGTTGTTCGTAGGAACACGTTTCCTGTTATTTGGTTCTCGAAAAAAAAAACGATGCCTCATGCTGGAATCGAACCAGCGACCTTCTGTTTACTAGACAGACGCTCTACCCCTGAGGCTTCGAAAACAGAAAGCTTGCTCAACTATGGTAACCACATCTTAGAAAAGGGGGCTGCCGTACAACTTTTATTTGTTGTTCGTAGGAACACGTTTCCTGTTATTTGGTTCTCGAAAAAAAAACGATGCCTCATGCTGGAATCGAACCAGCGACCTTCGGTTTACAAGACCGACGCTCTGCCCCTAAGCCAATGAGGCTTCAGCTTTATCGATGCACGTTAAATTTATGGCTCTACTCGCATTACTACGGACAGTGCTACACAAGCTCATAATCCAGTCTTCGAACAAAAGATGCCTCATGCTGGAATCGAACCAGCGACCTTCTGTTTACTAGACAGACGCTCTACCCCTGAGGCTTCGAAAACAGAAAGCTTGCTCAACTATGGTAACCACATCTTAGAAAAGGGGGCTGCCGTACAACTTTTATTTGTTGTTCGTGGAAACACGTTTCCTGTTATTTGGTTCTCGAAAAAAAAGCGATGCCTCATGCTGGAATCGAACCAGCGACCTTCTGTTTACTAGACAGACGCTCTACCCCTGAGGCTTCGAAAACAGAAAGCTTGCTTAACTATGGTAACCACATCTTAGAAAAGGGGGCTGCCGTACAACTTTTATTTGTTGTTCGTAGGAACACGTTTCCTGTTATTTGGTTCTCGAAAAAAAAGCGATGCCTCATGCTGGAATCGAACCAGCGACCTTCTGTTTACTAGACAGACGCTCTACCCCTGAGGCTTCGAAAACAGAAAGCTTGCTCAACTATGGTAACCACATCTTAGAAAAGGGGGCTGCCGTACAACTTTTATTTGTTGTTCGTAGGAACACGATTCCTGTTATTTGGTTCTCGAAAAAAAAACGATGCCTCATGCTGGAATCGAACCAGCGACCTTCGGTTTACAAGACCGACGCTCTGCCCCTAAGCCAATGAGGCTTCAGCTTTATCGATGCACGTTAAATTTGTGGCTCTACTCGCATTACTACGGACAGTGCTACACAAGCTCATAATCCAGTCTTCGAACAAAAGATGCCTCATGCTGGAATCGAACCAGCGACCTTCTGTTTACTAGACAGACGCTCTACCCCTGAGGCTTCGACAACAGAAATTTTGTTCAACTATGGTAACCACATCTTAGAAAAGGGGGCTGCCGTACAACTTTTGTTCGTTGTTCGTAGGAAGACGTTTCCTGTTATTTGGTTTTCGAAAAAAAAGCGATGCCTCATGCTGGAATCGAACCAGCGACCTTCTGTTTACTAGACAGACGCTCTACCCCAGAGGCTTCGAAAACAGAAAGCTTGCTCAACTATGGTAACCACATCTTAGAAAAGGGGGCTGCCGTACAACTTTTATTTGTTGTTCGTAGGAACACGTTTCCTGTTATTTGGTTCTCGAAAAAAAATGATGCCTCATGCTGGAATCGAACCAGCGACCTTCGGTTTACAAGACCGACGCTCTGCCCCTAAGAGAATGAGGCTTCAGCTTTATCGATGCACGTTAAATTTATGGCTCTACTCGCATTACTACGGACAGTGCTACACAAGCTCATAATCCAGTCTTCCAACAAAAGATGCCTCATGCTGGAATCGAACCAGCGACCTTCTGTTTACTAGACAGACGCTCCGCCCCTGAGCCAATGAGGCTTCGACAACAGAAAGCTTGCTCAACTATGGTAAACACATCTTAGAAAAGGGGGCTGCCGTACAACTTTTATTTGTTGTTCGTAGGAAGACGTTTCCCGTTATTTGGTTCTCGAAAAAAAAACGATGCCTCATGCTGGAATCGAACTAGCGACCTTCTGTTTACTAGACAAACGCTCTACCCCTGAGGCTTCGAAAACAGAAAGCTTGCTCAACTATGGTAACCACATCTTAGAAAAGGGGGCTGCCGTACAACTTTTATTTGTTGTTCGTAGAAACACGTTTCCTGTTATTTGGTTTTCAAAAAAAGCGATGCCTCATGCTGGAATCGAACCAGCGACCTTCTGTTTACTAGACAGACGCTCTACCCCAGATGCTTCGAAAACAGAAAGCTTGCTCAACTATGGTAACCACATCTTAGAAAAGGGGGCTGCCGTACAACTTTTATTTGTTGTTCGTAGGAACACGTTTCCTGTTATTTGGTTTTCAAAAAAAAAGCGATGCCTCATGCTGGAATCGAACCAGCGACCTTCTGTTTACTAGACAGACGCTCTACCCCAGAGGCTTCGAAAACAGAAAGCTTGCTCAACTATGGTAACCACATCTTAGAAAAGGGGGCTGCCGTACAACTTTTGTTCGTTGTTCGTAGGAAGACGTTTCCTGTTATTTGGTTTTCGAAAAAAAAAGCGATGCCTCATGCTGGAATCGAACCAGCGACCTTCTGTTTACTAGACAGACGCTCTACCCCTGAGGCTTCGAAAACAGAAAGCTTGCTCAACTATGGTAACCACATCTTAGAAAAGGGGGCTTCCGTACAACTTTTATTTGTTGTTCGTAGGAACACGATTCCTGTTATTTGGTTCTCGAAAAAAAAAACGATGCCTCATGCTGGAATCGAACCAGCGACCTTCGGTTTACAAGACCGACGCTCTGCCCCTAAGCCAATGAGGCTTCAGCTTTATCGATGCACGTTAAATTTATGGCTCTACTCGCATTACTACGGACAGTGCTACACAAGCTCATAATCCAGTCTTCGAACAAAAGATGCCTCATGCTGGAATCGAACCAGCGACCTTCTGTTGACTAGACAGACGCTCTACCCCTGAGGCTTCGAAAACAGAAAGCTTGCTCAACTATGGTAACCACATCTTAGGAAAGGGGGCTGCCGTACAACTTTTATTTGTTGTTCGTAGGAACACGTTTCCTGTTATTTGGTTCTCGAAAAAAAAGCGATGCCTCATGCTGGAATCGAACCAGCGACCTTCTGTTTACTAGACAGACGCTCTACCCCTGAGGCTTCGAAAACAGAAAGCTTGCTCAACTATGGTAACCACATCTTAGAAAAGGGGGCTGCCGTACAACTTTTATTTGTTGTTCGTAGGAACACGTTTCCTGTTATTTGGTTCTCGAAAAAAAAACGATGCCTCATGCTGGAATCGAACCAGCGACCTTCGGTTTACAAGACCGACGCTCTGCCCCTAAGCCAATGAGGCTTCAGCTTTATCGATGCACGTTAAATTTATGGCTCTACTCGCATTACTACGGACAGTGCTACACAAGCTCATAATCCAGTCTTCGAACAAAAGATGCCTCATGCTGGAATCGAACCAGCGACCTTCTGTTGACTAGACAGACGCTCTACCCCTGAGGCTTCGAAAACAGAAAGCTTGCTCAACTATGGTAACCACATCTTAGAAAAGGTGGCTGCCGTACAACTTTTATTTGTTGTTCGTAGAAACACGTTTCCTGTTATTTGGTTCTCGAAAAAAAAGCGATGCCTCATGCTGGAATCGAACCAGCGACCTTCTGTTTACTAGACAGACGCTCTACCCCTGAGGCTTCGAAAACAGAAAGCTTGCTCAACTATGGTAACCACATCTTAGAAAAGGGGGCTGCCGTACAACTTTTATTTGTTGTTCGTAGGAACACGTTTCCTGTTATTTGGTTCTCGAAAAAAAAAACGATGCCTCATGCTGGAATCGAACCAGCGACCTTCGCAAGACCGACGCTCTGCCCCTAAGCCAATGAGGCTTCAGCTTTATCGATGCACGTTAAATTTATGGCTCTACTCGCATTACTACGGACAGTGCTACACAACCTCATAATCCAGTCTTCGAACAAAAGATGCCTCATGCTGGAATCGAACCAGCCACCTTCTGTTTACTAGACAGACGCTCTACCCCTGAGGCTTCGAAAACAGAAAGCTTGCTCAACTATGGTAACCACATCTTAGGAAAGGGGGCTGCCGTACAACTTTTATTTGTTGTTCGTAGGAACACGTTTCCTGTTATTTGGTTCTCGAAAAAAAAGCGATGCCTCATGCTGGAATCGAACCAGCGACCTTCTGTTTACTAGACAGACGCTCTACCCCTGAGGCTTCGAAAACAGAAAGCTTGCTCAACTATGGTAACCACATCTTAGAAAAGGGGGCTGCCGTACAACTTTTATTTGTTGTTCGTAGGAACACGATTCCTGTTATTTGTTTCTCGAAAAAAAAAACGATGCCTCATGCTGGAATCGAACCAGCGACCTTCGGTTTACAAGACCGACGCTCTGCCCCTAAGCCAATGAGGCTTCAGCTTTATCGATGCACGTTAAATTTATGGCTCTACTCGCATTACTACGGACAGTGCTACACAAGCTCATAATCCAGTCTTCGAACAAAAGATGCCTCATGCTGGAATCGAACCAGCGACCTTCTGTTTACTAGACAGACGCTCTACCCCTGAGGCTTCGAAAACAGAAAGCTTGCTCAACTATGGTAACCACATCTTAGAAAAGGTGGCTGCCGTACAACTTTTATTTGTTGTTCGTAGAAACACGTTTCCTGTTATTTGGTTCTCGAAAAAAAAGCGATGCCTCATGCTGGAATCGAACCAGCGACCTTCTGTTTACTAGACAGACGCTCTACCCCTGAGGCTTCGAAAACAGAAAGCTTGCTCAACTATGGTAACCACATCTTAGAAAAGGGGGCTGCCGTACAACTTTTATTTGTTGTTCGTAGGAACACGATTCCTGTTATTTGGTTCTCGAAAAAAAAAAACGATGCCTCATGCTGGAATCGAACCAGCGACCTTCGGTTTACAAGACCGACGCTCTGCCCCTAAGCCAATGAGGCTTCAGCTTTATCGATGCACGTTAAATTTATGGCTCTACTCGCATTACTACGGACAGTGCTACACAAGCTCATAATCCAGTCTTCGAACAAAAGATGCCTCATGCTGGAATCGAACCAGCGACCTTCTGTTGACTAGACAGACGCTCTACCCCTGAGGCTTCGAAAACAGAAAGCTTGCTCAACTATGGTAACCACATCTTAGAAAAGGTGGCTGCCGTACAACTTTTATTTGTTGTTCGTAGAAACACGTTTCCTGTTATTTGGTTCTCGAAAAAAAAGCGATGCCTCATGCTGGAATCGAACCAGCGACCTTCTGTTTACTAGACAGACGCTCTACCCCTGAGGCTTCGAAAACAGAAAGCTTGCTCAACTATGGTAACCACATCTTAGAAAAGGGGGCTGCCGTACAACTTTTATTTGTTGTTCGTAGGAACACGTTTCCTGTTATTTGGTTCTCGAAAAAAAACGATGCCTCATGCTGGAATCGAACCAGCGACCTTCGCAAGACCGACGCTCTGCCCCTAAGCCAATGAGGCTTCAGCTTCATCGATGCACGTTAAATTTATGGCTCTACTCGCATTACTACGGACAGTGCTACACAACCTCATAATCCAGTCTTCGAACAAAAGATGCCTCATGCTGGAATCGAACCAGCCACCTTCTGTTTACTAGACAGACGCTCTACCCCTGAGGCTTCGAAAACAGAAAGCTTGCTCAACTATGGTAACCACATCTTAGGAAAGGGGGCTGCCGTACAACTTTTATTTGTTGTTCGTAGGAACACGTTTCCTGTTATTTGGTTCTCGAAAAAAAAGCGATGCCTCATGCTGGAATCGAACCAGCGACCTTCTGTTTACTAGACAGACGCTCTACCCCTGAGGCTTCGAAAACAGAAAGCTTGCTCAACTATGGTAACCACATCTTAGAAAAGGGGGCTGCCGTACAACTTTTATTTGTTGTTCGTAGGAACACGTTTCCTGTTATTTGGTTCTCGAAAAAAAAACGATGCCTCATGCTGGAATCGAACCAGCGACCTTCGGTTTACAAGACCGACGCTCTGCCCCTAAGCCAATGAGGCTTCAGCTTTATCGATGCACGTTAAATTTATGGCTCTACTCGCATTACTACGGACAGTGCTACACAAGCTCATAATCCAGTCTTCGAACAAAAGATGCCTCATGCTGGAATCGAACCAGCGACCTTCTGTTGACTAGACAGACGCTCTACCCCTGAGGCTTCGAAAACAGAAAGCTTGCTCAACTATGGTAACCACATCTTAGAAAAGGTGGCTGCCGTACAACTTTTATTTGTTGTTCGTAGAAACACGTTTCCTGTTATTTGGTTCTCGAAAAAAAAGCGATGCCTCATGCTGGAATCGAACCAGCGACCTTCTGTTTACTAGACAGACGCTCTACCCCTGAGGCTTCGAAAACAGAAAGCTTGCTCAACTATGGTAACCACATCTTAGAAAAGGGGGCTGCCGTACAACTTTTATTTGTTGTTCGTAGGAACACGTTTCCTGTTATTTGGTTCTCGAAAAAAAAAACGATGCCTCATGCTGGAATCGAACCAGCGACCTTCGCAAGACCGACGCTCTGCCCCTAAGCCAATGAGGCTTCAGCTTTATCGATGCACGTTAAATTTATGGCTCTACTCGCATTACTACGGACAGTGCTACACAACCTCATAATCCAGTCTTCGAACAAAAGATGCCTCATGCTGGAATCGAACCAGCCACCTTCTGTTTACTAGACAGACGCTCTACCCCTGAGGCTTCGAAAACAGAAAGCTTGCTCAACTATGGTAACCACATCTTAGGAAAGGGGGCTGCCGTACAACTTTTATTTGTTGTTCGTAGGAACACGTTTCCTGTTATTTGGTTCTCGAAAAAAAAGCGATGCCTCATGCTGGAATCGAACCAGCGACCTTCTGTTTACTAGACAGACGCTCTACCCCTGAGGCTTCGAAAACAGAAAGCTTGCTCAACTATGGTAACCACATCTTAGAAAAGGGGGCTGCCGTACAACTTTTATTTGTTGTTCGTAGGAACACGATTCCTGTTATTTGTTTCTCGAAAAAAAAACGATGCCTCATGCTGGAATCGAACCAGCGACCTTCGGTTTACAAGACCGACGCTCTGCCCCTAAGCCAATGAGGCTTCAGCTTTATCGATGCACGTTAAATTTATGGCTCTACTCGCATTACTACGGACAGTGCTACACAAGCTCATAATCCAGTCTTCGAACAAAAGATGCCTCATGCTGGAATCGAACCAGCGACCTTCTGTTTACTAGACAGACGCTCTACCCCTGAGGCTTCGAAAACAGAAAGCTTGCTCAACTATGGTAACCACATCTTAGAAAAGGTGGCTGCCGTACAACTTTTATTTGTTGTTCGTAGAAACACGTTTCCTGTTATTTGGTTCTCGAAAAAAAAGCGATGCCTCATGCTGGAATCGAACCAGCGACCTTCTGTTTACTAGACAGACGCTCTACCCCTGAGGCTTCGAAAACAGAAAGCTTGCTCAACTATGGTAACCACATCTTAGAAAAGGGGGCTGCCGTACAACTTTTATTTGTTGTTCGTAGGAACACGTTTCCTGTTATTTGGTTCTCGAAAAAAAAACGATGCCTCATGCTGGAATCGAACCAGCGACCTTCGTTTTACAAGACCGACGCTCTGCCCCTAAGCCAATGAGGCTTCAGCTTTATCGATGCACGTTAAATTTATGGCTCTACTCGCATTACTACGGACAGTGCTACACAAGCTCATAATCCAGTCTTCGAACAAAAGATGCCTCATGCTGGAATCGAACCAGCGACCTTCTGTTTACTAGACAGACGCTCTACCCCTGAGGCTTCGAAAACAGAAAGCTTGCTCAACTATGGTAACCACATCTTAGAAAAGGGGGCTGCCGTACAACTTTTATTTGTTGTTCGTAGGAACACGTTTCCTGTTATTTGGTTCTCGAAAAAAAAGCGATGCCTCATGCTGGAATCGAACCAGCGACCTTCTGTTTACTAGACAGACGCTCTACCCCTGAGGCTTCGAAAACAGAAAGCTTGCTCAACTATGGTAACCACATCTTAGAAAAGGGGGCTGCCGTACAACTTTTATTTGTTGTTCGTAGGAACACGTTTCCTGTTATTTGGTTCTCGAAAAAGAAGCGATGCCTCATGCTGGAATCGAACCAGCGACCTTCTGTTTACTAGACAGACGCTCTACCCCTGAGGCTTCGAAAACAGAAAGCTTGCTCAACTATGGTAACCACATCTTAGAAAAGGGGGCTTCCGTACAACTTTTATTTGTTGTTCGTAGGAACACGATTCCTGTTATTTGGTTCTCGAAAAAAAAACGATGCCTCATGCTGGAATCGAACCAGCGACCTTCGGTTTACAAGACCGACGCTCTGCCCCTAAGCCAATGAGGCTTCAGCTTTATCGATGCACGTTAAATTTATGGCTCTACTCGCATTACTACGGACAGTGCTACACAAGCTCATAATCCAGTCTTCGAACAAAAGATGCCTCATGCTGGAATCGAACCAGCGACCTTCTGTTGACTAGACAGACGCTCTACCCCTGAGGCTTCGAAAACAGAAAGCTTGCTCAACTATGGTAACCACATCTTAGAAAAGGTGGCTGCCGTACAACTTTTATTTGTTGTTCGTAGAAACACGTTTCCTGTTATTTGGTTCTCGAAAAAAAAGCGATGCCTCATGCTGGAATCGAACCAGCGACCTTCTGTTTACTAGACAGACGCTCTACCCCTGAGGCTTCGAAAACAGAAAGCTTGCTCAACTATGGTAACCACATCTTAGAAAAGGGGGCTGCCGTACAACTTTTATTTGTTGTTCGTAGGAACACGTTTCCTGTTATTTGGTTCTCGAAAAAAAACGATGCCTCATGCTGGAATCGAACCAGCGACCTTCGCAAGACCGACGCTCTGCCCCTAAGCCAATGAGGCTTCAGCTTCATCGATGCACGTTAAATTTATGCCTCTACTCGCATTACTACGGACAGTGCTACACAACCTCATAATCCAGTCTTCGAACAAAAGATGCCTCATGCTGGAATCGAACCAGCCACCTTCTGTTTACTAGACAGACGCTCTACCCCTGAGGCTTCGAAAACAGAAAGCTTGCTCAACTATGGTAACCACATCTTAGGAAAGGGGGCTGCCGTACAACTTTTATTTGTTGTTCGTAGGAACACGTTTCCTGTTATTTGGTTCTCGAAAAAAAAGCGATGCCTCATGCTGGAATCGAACCAGCGACCTTCTGTTTACTAGACAGACGCTCTACCCCTGAGGCTTCGAAAACAGAAAGCTTGCTCAACTATGGTAACCACATCTTAGAAAAGGGGGCTGCCGTACAACTTTTATTTGTTGTTCGTAGGAACACGTTTCCTGTTATTTGGTTCTCGAAAAAAAAACGATGCCTCATGCTGGAATCGAACCAGCGACCTTCGGTTTACAAGACCGACGCTCTGCCCCTAAGCCAATGAGGCTTCAGCTTTATCGATGCACGTTAAATTTATGGCTCTACTCGCATTACTACGGACAGTGCTACACAAGCTCATAATCCAGTCTTCGAACAAAAGATGCCTCATGCTGGAATCGAACCAGCGACCTTCTGTTGACTAGACAGACGCTCTACCCCTGAGGCTTCGAAAACAGAAAGCTTGCTCAACTATGGTAACCACATCTTAGAAAAGGTGGCTGCCGTACAACTTTTATTTGTTGTTCGTAGAAACACGTTTCCTGTTATTTGGTTCTCGAAAAAAAAGCGATGCCTCATGCTGGAATCGAACCAGCGACCTTCTGTTTACTAGACAGACGCTCTACCCCTGAGGCTTCGAAAACAGAAAGCTTGCTCAACTATGGTAACCACATCTTAGAAAAGGGGGCTGCCGTACAACTTTTATTTGTTGTTCGTAGGAACACGTTTCCTGTTATTTGGTTCTCGAAAAAAAAACGATGCCTCATGCTGGAATCGAACCAGCGACCTTCGCAAGACCGACGCTCTGCCCCTAAGCCAATGAGGCTTCAGCTTTATCGATGCACGTTAAATTTATGGCTCTACTCGCATTACTACGGACAGTGCTACACAAGCTCATAATCCAGTCTTCCAACAAAAGATGCCTCATGCTGGAATCGAACCAGCGACCTTCTGTTTACTAGACAGACGCTCCGCTCCTGAGCCAATGAGGCTTCGACAACAGAAAGCTTGCTCAACTATGGTAACCACATCTTAGAAAAGGGGGCTGCCGTACAACTTTTGTTCGTTGTTCGTAGGAAGACGTTTCCTGTTATTTGGTTTTCGAAAAAAAAGCGATGCCTCATGCTAGAATCGAACCAGCGACCTTCTGTTTACTAGACAGACGCTATGCCCCTGAGCCAATGAGGCTTCGACAACAGAAATTTTGTTCAACTATGGTAACCACATCTTAGAAAAGGGGGCTGCCGTACAACTTTTGTTCGTTGTTCGTAGGAAGACGTTTCCTGTTATTTGGTTTTCGAAAAAAAAAGCGATGCCTCATGCTGGAATCGAACCAGCGACCTTCTGTTTACTAGACAGACGCTCTACCCCAGAGGCTTCGAAAACAGAAAGCTTGCTCAACTATGGTAACCACATCTTAGAAAAGGGGGCTGCCGTACAACTTTTGTTCGTTGTTCGTAGGAAGACGTTTCCTGTTATTTGGTTTTCGAAAAAAAAGCGATGCCTCATGCTGGAATCGAACCAGCGACCTTCTGTTTACTAGACAGACGCTCTACCCCTGAGGCTTCGAAAACAGAAAGCTTGCTCAACTATGGTAACCACATCTTAGAAAAGGGGGCTGCCGTACAACTTTTATTTGTTGTTCGTAGGAACACGTTTCCTGTTATTTGGTTCTCGAAAAAAAAACGATGCCTCATGCTGGAATCGAACCAGCGACCTTCGGTTTACAAGACCGACGCTCTGCCCCTAAGCCAATGAGGCTTCAGCTTTATCGATGCACGTTAAATTTATGGCTCTACTCGCATTACTACGGACAGTGCTACACAAGCTCATAATCCAGTCTTCGAACAAAAGATGCCTCATGCTGGAATCGAACCAGCGACCTTCTGTTTACTAGACAGACGCTCTACCCCTGAGGCTTCGAAAACAGAAAGCTTGCTCAACTATGGTAACCACATCTTAGAAAAGGGGGCTGCCGTACAACTTTTATTTCTTGTTCGTAGGAACACGTTTCCTGTTATTTGGTTCTCGAAAAAAAAGCGATGCCTCATGCTGGAATCGAACCAGCGACCTTCTGTTTACTAGACAGACGCTCTACCCCTGAGGCTTCGAAAACAGAAAGCTTGCTCAACTATGGTAACCACATCTTAGAAAAGGGGGCTGCCGTACAACTTTTATTTGTTGTTCGTAGGAACACGTTTCCTGTTATTTGGTTCTCGAAAAAGAAGCGATGCCTCATGCTGGAATCGAACCAGCGACCTTCTGTTTACTAGACAGACGCTCTACCCCTGAGGCTTCGAAAACAGAAAGCTTGCTCAACTATGGTAACCACATCTTAGAAAAGGGGGCTGCCGTACAACTTTTATTTGTTGTTCGTAGGAACACGTTTCCTGTTATTTGGTTCTCGAAAAAAAAAATGATGCTTCATGCTGGAATCGAACCAGCGACCTTCGGTTTACAAGACCGACGCTCTGCCCCTAAGAGAATGAGGCTTCAGCTTTATCGATGCACGTTAAATTTATGGCTCTACTCGCATTACTACGGACAGTGCTACACAAGCTCATAATCCAGTCTTCCAACAAAAGATGCCTCATGCTGGAATCGAACCAGCGACCTTCTGTTTACTAGACAGACGCTCCGCTCCTGAGCCAATGAGGCTTCGACAACAGAAAGCTTGCTCAACTATGGTAACCACATCTTAGAAAAGGGGGCTGCCGTACAACTTTTGTTCGTTGTTCGTAGGAAGACGTTTCCTGTTATTTGGTTTTCGAAAAAAAAGCGATGCCTCATGCTAGAATCGAACCAGCGACCTTCTGTTTACTAGACAGACGCTATGCCCCTGAGCCAATGAGGCTTCGACAACAGAAATTTTGTTCAACTATGGTAACCACATCTTAGAAAAGGGGGCTGCCGTACAACTTTTGTTCGTTGTTCGTAGGAACACGTTTCCTGTTATTTGGTTCTCGAAAAAAAAAACGATGCCTCATGCTGGAATCGAACCAGCGACCTTCGGTTTACAAGACCGACGCTCTGCCCCTAAGCCAATGAGGCTTCAGCTTTATCGATGCACGTTAAATTTATGGCTCTACTCGCATTACTACGGACAGTGCTACACAAGCTCATAATCCAGTCTTCGAACAAAAGATGCCTCATGCTGGAATCGAACCAGCGACCTTCTGTTTACTAGACAGACGCTCTACCCCTGAGGCTTCGAAAACAGAAAGCTTGCTCAACTATGGTAACCACATCTTAGAAAAGGGGGCTGCCGTACAACTTTTATTTGTTGTTCGTAGGAACACGTTTCCTGTTATTTGGTTCTCGAAAAAAAAGCGATGCCTCATGCTGGAATCGAACCAGCGACCTTCTGTTTACTAGACAGACGCTCTACCCCTGAGGCTTCGAAAACAGAAAGCTTGCTCAACTATGGTAACCACATCTTAGAAAAGGGGGCTGCCGTACAACTTTTATTTGTTGTTCGTAG
Organism: Cylicocyclus nassatus; assembly: GCA_958299035.1. Lineage (NCBI taxonomy): Eukaryota > Metazoa > Nematoda > Chromadorea > Rhabditida > Strongylidae > Cylicocyclus > Cylicocyclus nassatus. The sequence continues at coordinate 51,678,388 of CATQJL010000316.1, read as the reverse complement.
GAACACGTTTCCTGTTATTTGGTTCTCGAAAAAAAAATGATGCCTCATGCTGGAATCGAACCAGCGACCTTCGGTTTACAAGACCGACGCTCTGCCCCTAAGAGAATGAGGCTTCAGCTTTATCGATGCACGTTAAATTTATGGCTCTACTCGCATTACTACGGACAGTGCTACACAAGCTCATAATCCAGTCTTCCAACAAAAGATGCCTCATGCTGGAATCGAACCAGCGACCTTCTGTTTACTAGACAGACGCTCCGCTCCTGAGCCAATGAGGCTTCGACAACAGAAAGCTTGCTCAACTATGGTAACCACATCTTAGAAAAGGGGGCTGCCGTACAACTTTTGTTCGTTGTTCGTAGGAACACGTTTCCTGTTATTTGGTTCTCGAAAAAAAAAACGATGCCTCATGCTGGAATCGAACCAGCGACCTTCGGTTTACAAGACCGACGCTCTGCCCCTAAGCCAATGAGGCTTCAGCTTTATCGATGCACGTTAAATTTATGGCTCTACTCGCATTACTACGGACAGTGCTACACAAGCTCATAATCCAGTCTTCGAACAAAAGATGCCTCATGCTGGAATCGAACCAGCGACCTTCTGTTTACTAGACAGACGCTCTACCCCTGAGGCTTCGAAAACAGAAAGCTTGCTCAACTATGGTAACCACATCTTAGAAAAGGGGGCTGCCGTACAACTTTTATTTGTTGTTCGTAGGAACACGTTTCCTGTTATTTGGTTCTCGAAAAAAAAGCGATGCCTCATGCTGGAATCGAACCAGCGACCTTCTGTTTACTAGACAGACGCTCTACCCCTGAGGCTTCGAAAACAGAAAGCTTGCTCAACTATGGTAACCACATCTTAGAAAAGGGGGCTGCCGTACAACTTTTATTTGTTGTTCGTAGGAACACGTTTCCTGTTATTTGGTTCTCGAAAAAGAAGCGATGCCTCATGCTGGAATCGAACCAGCGACCTTCTGTTTACTAGACAGACGCTCTACCCCTGAGGCTTCGAAAACAGAAAGCTTGCTCAACTATGGTAACCACATCTTAGAAAAGGGGGCTGCCGTACAACTTTTATTTGTTGTTCGTAGGAACACGTTTCCTGTTATTTGGTTCTCGAAAAAAAAATGATGCCTCATGCTGGAATCGAACCAGCGACCTTCGGTTTACAAGACCGACGCTCTGCCCCTAAGAGAATGAGGCTTCAGCTTTATCGATGCACGTTAAATTTATGGCTCTACTCGCATTACTACGGACAGTGCTACACAAGCTCATAATCCAGTCTTCCAACAAAAGATGCCTCATGCTGGAATCGAACCAGCGACCTTCTGTTTACTAGACAGACGCTCCGCTCCTGAGCCAATGAGGCTTCGACAACAGAAAGCTTGCTCAACTATGGTAACCACATCTTAGAAAAGGGGGCTGCCGTACAACTTTTGTTCGTTGTTCGTAGGAAGACGTTTCCTGTTATTTGGTTTTCGAAAAAAAAGCGATGCCTCATGCTAGAATCGAACCAGCGACCTTCTGTTTACTAGACAGACGCTCCGCTCCTGAGCCAATGAGGCTTCGACAACAGAAAGCTTGCTCAACTATGGTAACCACATCTTAGAAAAGGGGGCTGCCGTACAACTTTTGTTCGTTGTTCGTAGGAAGACGTTTCCTGTTATTTGGTTTTCGAAAAAAAAGCGATGCCTCATGCTAGAATCGAACCAGCGACCTTCTGTTTACTAGACAGACGCTCCGCTCCTGAGCCAATGAGGCTTCGACAACAGAAAGCTTGCTCAACTATGGTAACCACATCTTAGAAAAGGGGGCTGCCGTACAACTTTTATTTGTTGTTCGTAGGAACACGTTTCCTGTTATTTGGTTCTCGAAAAAAAAACGATGCCTCATGCTGGAATCGAACCAGCGACCTTCGGTTTACAAGACCGACGCTCTGCCCCTAAGCCAATGAGGCTTCAGCTTTATCGATGCACGTTAAATTTATGGCTCTACTCGCATTACTACGGACAGTGCTACACAAGCTCATAATCCAGTCTTCGAACAAAAGATGCCTCATGCTGGAATCGAACCAGCGACCTTCTGTTTACTAGACAGACGCTCTACCCCTGAGGCTTCGAAAACAGAAAGCTTGCTCAACTATGGTAACCACATCTTAGAAAAGGGGGCTGCCGTACAACTTTTATTTGTTGTTCGTAGGAACACGTTTCCTGTTATTTGGTTCTCGAAAAAAAAGCGATGCCTCATGCTGGAATCGAACCAGCGACCTTCTGTTTACTAGACAGACGCTCTACCCCTGAGGCTTCGAAAACAGAAAGCTTGCTCAACTATGGTAACCACATCTTAGAAAAGGGGGCTGCCGTACAACTTTTATTTGTTGTTCGTAGGAACACGTTTCCTGTTATTTGGTTCTCGAAAAAGAAGCGATGCCTCATGCTGGAATCGAACCAGCGACCTTCTGTTTACTAGACAGACGCTCTACCCCTGAGGCTTCGAAAACAGAAAGCTTGCTCAACTATGGTAACCACATCTTAGAAAAGGGGGCTGCCGTACAACTTTTATTTGTTGTTCGTAGGAACACGTTTCCTGTTATTTGGTTCTCGAAAAAAAAAATGATGCTTCATGCTGGAATCGAACCAGCGACCTTCGGTTTACAAGACCGACGCTCTGCCCCTAAGAGAATGAGGCTTCAGCTTTATCGATGCACGTTAAATTTATGGCTCTACTCGCATTACTACGGACAGTGCTACACAAGCTCATAATCCAGTCTTCCAACAAAAGATGCCTCATGCTGGAATCGAACCAGCGACCTTCTGTTTACTAGACAGACGCTCCGCTCCTGAGCCAATGAGGCTTCGACAACAGAAAGCTTGCTCAACTATGGTAACCACATCTTAGAAAAGGGGGCTGCCGTACAACTTTTGTTCGTTGTTCGTAGGAAGACGTTTCCTGTTATTTGGTTTTCGAAAAAAAAGCGATGCCTCATGCTAGAATCGAACCAGCGACCTTCTGTTTACTAGACAGACGCTATGCCCCTGAGCCAATGAGGCTTCGACAACAGAAATTTTGTTCAACTATGGTAACCACATCTTAGAAAAGGGGGCTGCCGTACAACTTTTGTTCGTTGTTCGTAGGAACACGTTTCCTGTTATTTGGTTCTCGAAAAAAAAACGATGCCTCATGCTGGAATCGAACCAGCGACCTTCGGTTTACAAGACCGACGCTCTGCCCCTAAGCCAATGAGGCTTCAGCTTTATCGATGCACGTTAAATTTATGGCTCTACTCGCATTACTACGGACAGTGCTACACAAGCTCATAATCCAGTCTTCGAACAAAAGATGCCTCATGCTGGAATCGAACCAGCGACCTTCTGTTTACTAGACAGACGCTCTACCCCTGAGGCTTCGAAAACAGAAAGCTTGCTCAACTATGGTAACCACATCTTAGAAAAGGGGGCTGCCGTACAACTGTTATTTGTTGTTCGTAGGAACACGTTTCCTGTTATTTGGTTCTCGAAAAAAAAGCGATGCCTCATGCTGGAATCGAACCAGCGACCTTCTGTTTACTAGACAGACGCTCTACCCCTGAGGCTTCGAAAACAGAAAGCTTGCTCAACTATGGTAACCACATCTTAGAAAAGGGGGCTGCCGTACAACTTTTATTTGTTGTTCGTAGGAACACGTTTCCTGTTATTTGGTTCTCGAAAAAGAAGCGATGCCTCATGCTGGAATCGAACCAGCGACCTTCTGTTTACTAGACAGACGCTCTACCCCTGAGGCTTCGAAAACAGAAAGCTTGCTCAACTATGGTAACCACATCTTAGAAAAGGGGGCTGCCGTACAACTTTTATTTGTTGTTCGTAGGAACACGTTTCCTGTTATTTGGTTCTCGAAAAAAAAATGATGCCTCATGCTGGAATCGAACCAGCGACCTTCGGTTTACAAGACCGACGCTCTGCCCCTAAGAGAATGAGGCTTCAGCTTTATCGATGCACGTTAAATTTATGGCTCTACTCGCATTACTACGGACAGTGCTACACAAGCTCATAATCCAGTCTTCCAACAAAAGATGCCTCATGCTGGAATCGAACCAGCGACCTTCTGTTTACTAGACAGACGCTCCGCTCCTGAGCCAATGAGGCTTCGACAACAGAAAGCTTGCTCAACTATGGTAACCACATCTTAGAAAAGGGGGCTGCCGTACAACTTTTGTTCGTTGTTCGTAGGAAGACGTTTCCTGTTATTTGGTTTTCGAAAAAAAAGCGATGCCTCATGCTAGAATCGAACCAGCGACCTTCTGTTTACTAGACAGACGCTCCGCTCCTGAGCCAATGAGGCTTCGACAACAGAAAGCTTGCTCAACTATGGTAACCACATCTTAGAAAAGGGGGCTGCCGTACAACTTTTGTTCGTTGTTCGTAGGAAGACGTTTCCTGTTATTTGGTTTTCGAAAAAAAAGCGATGCCTCATGCTAGAATCGAACCAGCGACCTTCTGTTTACTAGACAGACGCTCCGCTCCTGAGCCAATGAGGCTTCGACAACAGAAAGCTTGCTCAACTATGGTAACCACATCTTAGAAAAGGGGGCTGCCGTACAACTTTTGTTCGTTGTTCGTAGGAAGACGTTTCCTGTTATTTGGTTTTCGAAAAAAAAGCGATGCCTCATGCTAGAATCGAACCAGCGACCTTCTGTTTACTAGACAGACGCTATGCCCCTGAGCCAATGAGGCTTCGACAACAGAAATTTTGTTCAACTATGGTAACCACATCTTAGAAAAGGGGGCTGCCGTACAACTTTTGTTCGTTGTTCGTAGGAAGACGTTTCCTGTTATTTGGTTTTCGAAAAAAAAAGCGATGCCTCATGCTGGAATCGAACCAGCGACCTTCTGTTTACTAGACAGACGCTCTACCCCAGAGGCTTCGAAAACAGAAAGCTTGCTCAACTATGGTAACCACATCTTAGAAAAGGGGGCTGCCGTACAACTTTTGTTCGTTGTTCGTAGGAAGACGTTTCCTGTTATTTGGTTTTCGAAAAAAAAGCGATGCCTCATGCTGGAATCGAACCAGCGACCTTCTGTTTACTAGACAGACGCTCTACCCCTGAGGCTTCGAAAACAGAAAGCTTGCTCAACTATGGTAACCACATCTTAGAAAAGGGGGCTGCCGTACAACTTTTATTTGTTGTTCGTAGGAACACGTTTCCTGTTATTTGGTTCTCGAAAAAAAAACGATGCCTCATGCTGGAATCGAACCAGCGACCTTCGGTTTACAAGACCGACGCTCTGCCCCTAAGCCAATGAGGCTTCAGCTTTATCGATGCACGTTAAATTTATGGCTCTACTCGCATTACTACGGACAGTGCTACACAAGCTCATAATCCAGTCTTCGAACAAAAGATGCCTCATGCTGGAATCGAACCAGCGACCTTCTGTTTACTAGACAGACGCTCTACCCCTGAGGCTTCGAAAACAGAAAGCTTGCTCAACTATGGTAACCACATCTTAGAAAAGGGGGCTGCCGTACAACTTTTATTTGTTGTTCGTAGGAACACGTTTCCTGTTATTTGGTTCTCGAAAAAAAAGCGATGCCTCATGCTGGAATCGAACCAGCGACCTTCTGTTTACTAGACAGACGCTCTACCCCTGAGGCTTCGAAAACAGAAAGCTTGCTCAACTATGGTAACCACATCTTAGAATAGGGGGCTGCCGTACAACTTTTATTTGTTGTTCGTAGGAACACGTTTCCTGTTATTTGGTTCTCGAAAAAGAAGCGATGCCTCATGCTGGAATCGAACCAGCGACCTTCTGTTTACTAGACAGACGCTCTACCCCTGAGGCTTCGAAAACAGAAAGCTTGCTCAACTATGGTAACCACATCTTAGAAAAGGGGGCTGCCGTACAACTTTTATTTGTTGTTCGTAGGAACACGTTTCCTGTTATTTGGTTCTCGAAAAAAAAAATGATGCCTCATGCTGGAATCGAACCAGCGACCTTCGGTTTACAAGACCGACGCTCTGCCCCTAAGAGAATGAGGCTTCAGCTTTATCGATGCACGTTAAATTTATGGCTCTACTCGCATTACTACGGACAGTGCTACACAAGCTCATAATCCAGTCTTCCAACAAAAGATGCCTCATGCTGGAATCGAACCAGCGACCTTCTGTTTACTAGACAGACGCTCCGCTCCTGAGCCAATGAGGCTTCGACAACAGAAAGCTTGCTCAACTATGGTAACCACATCTTAGAAAAGGGGGCTGCCGTACAACTTTTGTTCGTTGTTCGTAGGAAGACGTTTCCTGTTATTTGGTTTTCGAAAAAAAAGCGATGCCTCATGCTAGAATCGAACCAGCGACCTTCTGTTTACTAGACAGACGCTCTACCCCAGAGGCTTCGAAAACAGAAAGCTTGCTCAACTATGGTAACCACATCTTAGAAAAGGGGGCTGCCGTACAACTTTTGTTCGTTGTTCGTAGGAAGACGTTTCCTGTTATTTGGTTTTCGAAAAAAAAGCGATGCCTCATGCTGGAATCGAACCAGCGACCTTCTGTTTACTAGACAGACGCTCTACCCCTGAGGCTTCGAAAACAGAAAGCTTGCTCAACTATGGTAACCACATCTTAGAAAAGGGGGCTGCCGTACAACTTTTATTTGTTGTTCGTAGGAACACGTTTCCTGTTATTTGGTTCTCGAAAAAAAAAAAATGATGCCTCATGCTGGAATCGAACCAGCGACCTTCGGTTTACAAGACCGACGCTCTGCCTCTAAGAGAATGAGGCTTCAGCTTTATCGATGCACGTTAAATTTATGGCTCTACTCGCATTACTACGGACAGTGCTACACAAGCTCATAATCCAGTCTTCCAACAAAAGATGCCTCATGCTGGAATCGAACCAGCGACCTTCTGTTTACTAGACAGACGCTCCGCCCCTGAGCCAATGAGGCTTCGACAACAGAAAGCTTGCTCAACTATGGTAACCACATCTTAGAAAAGGGGGCTGCCGTACAACTTTTATTTGTTGTTCGTAGGAACACGTTTCCTGTTATTTGGTTCTCGAAAAAAAAACGATGCCTCATGCTGGAATCGAACCAGCGACCTTCGTTTTACAAGACCGACGCTCTGCCCCTAAGCCAATGAGGCTTCAGCTTTATCGATGCACGTTAAATTTATGGCTCTACTCGCATTACTACGGACAGTGCTACACAAGCTCATAATCCAGTCTTCGAACAAAAGATGCCTCATGCTGGAATCGAACCAGCGACCTTCTGTTTACTAGACAGACGCTCTACCCCTGAGGCTTCGAAAACAGAAAGCTTGCTCAACTATGGTAACCACATCTTAGAAAAGGGGGCTGCCGTACAACTTTTATTTGTTGTTCGTAGGAACACGTTTCCTGTTATTTGGTTCTCGAAAAAAAAGCGATGCCTCATGCTGGAATCGAACCAGCGACCTTCTGTTTACTAGACAGACGCTCTACCCCTGAGGCTTCGAAAACAGAAAGCTTGCTCAACTATGGTAACCACATCTTAGAAAAGGGGGCTGCCGTACAACTTTTATTTGTTGTTCGTAGGAACACGTTTCCTGTTATTTGGTTCTCGAAAAAGAAGCGATGCCTCATGCTGGAATCGAACCAGCGACCTTCTGTTTACTAGACAGACGCTCTACCCCTGAGGCTTCGAAAACAGAAAGCTTGCTCAACTATGGTAACCACATCTTAGAAAAGGGGGCTGCCGTACAACTTTTATTTGTTGTTCGTAAGAACACGTTTCCTGTTATTTGGTTCTCGAAAAAAAAAATGATGCCTCATGCTGGAATCGAACCAGCGACCTTCGGTTTACAAGACCGACGCTCTGCCCCTAAGAGAATGAGGCTTCAGCTTTATCGATGCACGTTAAATTTATGGCTCTACTCGCATTACTACGGACAGTGCTACACAAGCTCATAATCCAGTCTTCCAACAAAAGATGCCTCATGCTGGAATCGAACCAGCGACCTTCTGTTTACTAGACAGACGCTCCGCTCCTGAGCCAATGAGGCTTCGACAACAGAAAGCTTGCTCAACTATGGTAACCACATCTTAGAAAAGGGGGCTGCCGTACAACTTTTGTTCGTTGTTCGTAGGAAGACGTTTCCTGTTATTTGGTTTTCGAAAAAAAAGCGATGCCTCATGCTAGAATCGAACCAGCGACCTTCTGTTTACTAGACAGACGCTATGCCCCTGAGCCAATGAGGCTTCGACAACAGAAATTTTGTTCAACTATGGTAACCACATCTTAGAAAAGGGGGCTGCCGTACAACTTTTGTTCGTTGTTCGAAGGAAGACGTTTCCTGTTATTTGGTTTTCGAAAAAAAAGCGATGCCTCATGCTGGAATCGAACCAGCGACCTTCTGTTTACTAGACAGACGCTCTACCCCAGAGGCTTCGAAAACAGAAAGCTTGCTCAACTATGGTAACCACATCTTAGAAAAGGGGGCTGCCGTACAACTTTTATTTGTTGTTCGTAGGAACACGTTTCCTGTTATTTGGTTCTCGAAAAAAAATGATGCCTCATGCTGGAATCGAACCAGCGACCTTCGGTTTACAAGACCGACGCTCTGCCCCTAAGAGAATGAGGCTTCAGCTTTATCGATGCACGTTAAATTTATGGCTCTACTCGCATTACTACGGACAGTGCTACACAAGCTCATAATCCAGTCTTCCAACAAAAGATGCCTCATGCTGGAATCGAACCAGCGACCTTCTGTTTACTAGACAGACGCTCCGCCCCTGAGCCAATGAGGCTTCGACAACAGAAAGCTTGCTCAACTATGGTAAACACATCTTAGAAAAGGGGGCTGCCGTACAACTTTTATTTGTTGTTCGTAGGAAGACGTTTCCCGTTATTTGGTTCTCGAAGAAAAAAACGATGCTTCATGCTGGAATCGAACTAGCGACCTTCTGCTTACTAGACAAACGCTCTACCCCTGAGGCTTCGAAAACAGAAAGCTTGCTCAACTATGGTAACCACATCTTAGAAAAGGGGGCTGCCGTACAACTTTTATTTGTTGTTCGTAGGAACACGTTTCCTGTTATTTGGTTCTCGAAAAAAAAGCGATGCCTCATGCTGGAATCGAACCAGCGACCTTCTGTTTACTAGACAGACGCTCTACCCCTGAGGCTTCGAAAACAGAAAGCTTGCTCAACTATGGTAACCACATCTTAGAAAAGGGGGCTGCCGTACAACTTTTATTTGTTGTTCGTAGGAACACGTTTCCTGTTATTTGGTTCTCGAAAAAAAAAATGATGCCTCATGCTGGAATCGAACCAGCGACCTTCGGTTTACAAGACCGACGCTCTGCCCCTAAGAGAATGAGGCTTCAGCTTTATCGATGCACGTTAAATTTATGGCTCTACTCGCATTACTACGGACAGTGCTACACAAGCTCATAATCCAGTCTTCCAACAAAAGATGCCTCATGCTGGAATCGAACCAGCGACCTTCTGTTTACTAGACAGACGCTCCGCTCCTGAGCCAATGAGGCTTCGACAACAGAAAGCTTGCTCAACTATGGTAAACACATCTTAGAAAAGGGGGCTGCCGTACAACTTTTATTTGTTGTTCGTAGGAAGACGTTTCCCGTTATTTGGTTCTCGAAAAAAAAAAACGATGCCTCATGCTGGAATCGAACCAGCGACCTTCTGTTTACTAGACAGACGCTCTACCCCTGAGGCTTCGAAAACAGAAAGCTTGCTCAACTATGGTAACCACATCTTAGAAAAGGGGGCTGCCGTACAACTTTTATTTGTTGTTCGTAGGAACACGTTTCCTGTTATTTGGTTCTCGAAAAAAAAATGATGCCTCATGCTGGAATCGAACCAGCGACCTTCGGTTTACAAGACCGACGCTCTGCCCCTAAGAGAATGAGGCTTCAGCTTTATCGATGCACGTTAAATTTATGGCTCTACTCGCATTACTACGGACAGTGCTACACAAGCTCATAATCCAGTCTTCCAACAAAAGATGCCTCATGCTGGAATCGAACCAGCGACCTTCTGTTTACTAGACAGACGCTCCGCTCCTGAGCCAATGAGGCTTCGACAACAGAAAGCTTGCTCAACTATGGTAACCACATCTTAGAAAAGGGGGCTGCCGTACAACTTTTGTTCGTTGTTCGTAGGAAGACGTTTCCTGTTATTTGGTTTTCGAAAAAAAAGCGATGCCTCATGCTAGAATCGAACCAGCGACCTTCTGTTTACTAGACAGAAGCTATGCCCCTGAGCCAATGAGGCTTCGACAACAGAAAGCTTGCTCAACTATGGTAAACACATCTTAGAAAAGGGGGCTGCCGTACAACTTTTATTTGTTGTTCGTAGGAAGACGTTTCCCGTTATTTGGTTTTCGAAAAAAAAAACGATGCCTCATGCTGGAATCGAACTAGCGACCTTCTGTTTACTAGACAAACGCTCTACCCCTGAGGCTTCGAAAACAGAAAGCTTGCTCAACTATGGTAACCACATCTTAGAAAAGGGGGCTGCCGTACAACTTTTATTTGTTGTTCGTAGAAACACGTTTCCTGTTATTTGGTTTTCAAAAAAAAAGCGATGCCTCATGCTGGAATCGAACCAGCGACCTTCTGTTTACTAGACAGACGCTCTACCCCAGATGCTTCGAAAACAGAAAGCTTGCTCAACTATGGTAACCACATCTTAGAAAAGGGGGCTGCCGTACAACTTTTATTTGTTGTTCGTAGGAACACGTTTCCTGTTATTTGGTTTTCAAAAAAAAAGCGATGCCTCATGCTGGAATCGAACCAGCGACCTTCTGTTTACTAGACAGACGCTCTACCCCAGAGGCTTCGAAAACAGAAAGCTTGCTCAACTATGGTAACCACATCTTAGAAAAGGGGGCTGCCGTACAACTTTTGTTCGTTGTTCGTAGGAAGACGTTTCCTGTTATTTGGTTTTCGAAAAAAAAGCGATGCCTCATGCTGGAATCGAACCAGCGACCTTCTGTTTACTAGACAGACGCTCTACCCCTGAGGCTTCGAAAACAGAAAGCTTGCTCAACTATGGTAACCACATCTTAGAAAAGGGGGCTGCCGTACAACTTTTATTTGTTGTTCGTAGGAACACGTTTCCTGTTATTTGGTTCTCGAAAAAAAATGATGCCTCATGCTGGAATCGAACCAGCGACCTTCGGTTTACAAGACCGACGCTCTGCCCCTAAGAGAATGAGGCTTCAGCTTTATCGATGCACGTTAAATTTATGGCTCTACTCGCATTACTACGGACAGTGCTACACAAGCTCATAATCCAGTCTTCCAACAAAAGATGCCTCATGCTGGAATCGAACCAGCGACCTTCTGTTTACTAGACAGACGCTCCGCTCCTGAGCCAATGAGGCTTCGACAACAGAAAGCTTGCTCAACTATGGTAACCACATCTTAGAAAAGGGGGCTGCCGTACAACTTTTGTTCGTTGTTCGTAGGAAGACGTTTCCCGTTATTTGGTTTTCGAAAAAAAAAACGATGCCTCATGCTGGAATCGAACTAGCGACCTTCTGTTTACTAGACAAACGCTCTACCCCTGAGGCTTCGAAAACAGAAAGCTTGCTCAACTATGGTAACCACATCTTAGAAAAGGGGGCTGCCGTACAACTTTTATTTGTTGTTCGTAGAAACACGTTTCCTGTTATTTGGTTTTCAAAAAAAAAGCGATGCCTCATGCTGGAATCGAACCAGCGACCTTCTGTTTACTAGACAGACGCTCTACCCCAGATGCTTCGAAAACAGAAAGCTTGCTCAACTATGGTAACCACATCTTAGAAAAGGGGGCTGCCGTACAACTTTTATTTGTTGTTCGTAGGAACACGTTTCCTGTTATTTGGTTTTCAAAAAAAAAAGCGATGCCTCATGCTGGAATCGAACCAGCGACCTTCTGTTTACTAGACAGACGCTCTACCCCAGAGGCTTCGAAAACAGAAAGCTTGCTCAACTATGGTAACCACATCTTAGAAAAGGGGGCTGCCGTACAACTTTTGTTCGTTGTTCGTAGGAAGACGTTTCCTGTTATTTGGTTTTCGAAAAAAAAGCGATGCCTCATGCTGGAATCGAACCAGCGACCTTCTGTTTACTAGACAGACGCTCTACCCCTGAGGCTTCGAAAACAGAAAGCTTGCTCAACTATGGTAACCACATCTTAGAAAAGGGGGCTGCCGTACAACTTTTATTTGTTGTTCGTAGGAACACGTTTCCTGTTATTTGGTTCTCGAAAAAAAATGATGCCTCATGCTGGAATCGAACCAGCGACCTTCGGTTTACAAGACCGACGCTCTGCCCCTAAGAGAATGAGGCTTCAGCTTTATCGATGCACGTTAAATTTATGGCTCTACTCGCATTACTACGGACAGTGCTACACAAGCTCATAATCCAGTCTTCCAACAAAAGATGCCTCATGCTGGAATCGAACCAGCGACCTTCTGTTTACTAGACAGACGCTCCGCTCCTGAGCCAATGAGGCTTCGACAACAGAAAGCTTGCTCAACTATGGTAACCACATCTTAGAAAAGGGGGCTGCCGTACAACTTTTGTTCGTTGTTCGTAGGAAGACGTTTCCTGTTATTTGGTTTTCGAAAAAAAAGCGATGCCTCATGCTAGAATCGAACCAGCGACCTTCTGTTTACTAGACAGAAGCTATGCCCCTGAGCCAATGAGGCTTCGACAACAGAAAGCTTGCTCAACTATGGTAAACACATCTTAGAAAAGGGGGCTGCCGTACAACTTTTATTTGTTGTTCGTAGGAAGACGTTTCCCGTTATTTGGTTCTCGAAAAAAAAAACGATGCCTCATGCTGGAATCGAACTAGCGACCTTCTGTTTACTAGACAAACGCTCTACCCCTGAGGCTTCGAAAACAGAAAGCTTGCTCAACTATGGTAACCACATCTTAGAAAAGGGGGCTGCCGTACAACTTTTATTTGTTGTTCGTAGAAACACGTTTCCTGTTATTTGGTTTTCAAAAAAAAGCGATGCCTCATGCTGGAATCGAACCAGCGACCTTCTGTTTACTAGACAGACGCTCTACCCCAGATGCTTCGAAAACAGAAAGCTTGCTCAACTATGGTAACCACATCTTAGAAAAGGGGGCTGCCGTACAACTTTTATTTGTTGTTCGTAGGAACACGTTTCCTGTTATTTGGTTTTCAAAAAAAAAGCGATGCCTCATGCTGGAATCGAACCAGCGACCTTCTGTTTACTAGACAGACGCTCTACCCCAGAGGCTTCGAAAACAGAAAGCTTGCTCAACTATGGTAACCACATCTTAGAAAAGGGGGCTGCCGTACAACTTTTGTTCGTTGTTCGTAGGAAGACGTTTCCTGTTATTTGGTTTTCGAAAAAAAAGCGATGCCTCATGCTGGAATCGAACCAGCGACCTTCTGTTTACTAGACAGACGCTCTACCCCTGAGGCTTCGAAAACAGAAAGCTTGCTCAACTATGGTAACCACATCTTAGAAAAGGGGGCTGCCGTACAACTTTTATTTGTTGTTCGTAGGAACACGTTTCCTGTTATTTGGTTCTCGAAAAAAAATGATGCCTCATGCTGGAATCGAACCAGCGACCTTCGGTTTACAAGACCGACGCTCTGCCCCTAAGAGAATGAGGCTTCAGCTTTATCGATGCACGTTAAATTTATGGCTCTACTCGCATTACTACGGACAGTGCTACACAAGCTCATAATCCAGTCTTCCAACAAAAGATGCCTCATGCTGGAATCGAACCAGCGACCTTCTGTTTACTAGACAGACGCTCCGCCCCTGAGCCAATGAGGCTTCGACAACAGAAAGCTTGCTCAACTATGGTAAACACATCTTAGAAAAGGGGGCTGCCGTACAACTTTTATTTGTTGTTCGTAGGAAGACGTTTCCCGTTATTTGGTTCTCGAAAAAAAAAAACGATGCCTCATGCTGGAATCGAACTAGCGACCTTCTGTTTACTAGACAAACGCTCTACCCCTGAGGCTTCGAAAACAGAAAGCTTGCTCAACTATGGTAACCACATCTTAGAAAAGGGGGCTGCCGTACAACTTTTATTTGTTGTTCGTAGGAACACGTTTCCTGTTATTTGGTTTTCAAAAAAAAAAGCGATGCCTCATGCTGGAATCAAACCAGCGACCTTCTGTTTACTAGACAGACGCTCTACCCCAGAGGCTTCGAAAACAGAAAGCTTGCTCAACTATGGTAACCACATCTTAGAAAAGGGGGCTGCCGTACAACTTTTGTTCGTTGTTCGTAGGAAGACCTTTCCTGTTATTTGGTTTTCGAAAAAAAAGCGATGCCTCATGCTGGAATCGAACCAGCGACCTTCTGTTTACTAGACAGACGCTCCGCCCCTGAGCCAATGAGGCTTCGACAACAGAAAGCTTGCTCAACTATGGTAAACACATCTTAGAAAAGGGGGCTGCCGTGCAACTTTTATTTGTTGTTCGTAGGAAGAGGTTTCCCGTTATTTGGTTCTCGAAAAAAAAAACGATGCCTCATGCTGGAATCGAACTAGCGACCTTCTGTTTACTAGACAGACGCTCTGTCCCTGAGCCAATGAGTCTTCGACAACAGAAAGTTTGTTCAACTATGGTAACCACATCTTAGGAAAGGGGGCTGCCGTACAACTTTTATTTGTTGTTCGTAGAAAGACGTTTCCTGTTATTTGGTTTTCGAAAAAAAAAGCGATGCCTCATGCTGGAATCGAACCAGCGACCTTCTCTTTACTAGACAGACGCTCTACCCCTGAGGCTTCGAAAACAGAAAGCTTGCTCAACTATGGTAAACACATCTTAGAAAAGGGGGCTGCCGTACAACTTTTATTTGTTGTTCGTAGAAACACGTTTCCTGTTATTTGGTTTTCAAAAAAAAGCGATGCCTCATGCTGGAATCGAACCAGCGACCTTCTGTTTACTAGACAGACGCTCTACCCCAGATGCTTCGAAAACAGAAAGCTTGCTCAACTATAGTAACCACATCTTAGAAAAGGGGGCTGCCGTACAACTTTTATTTGTTGTTCGTAGGAACACGTTTCCTGTTATTTGGTTTTCAAAAAAAAAGCGATGCCTCATGCTGGAATCGAACCAGCGACCTTCTGTTTACTAGACAGACGCTCTACCCCAGAGGCTTCGAAAACAGAAAGCTTGCTCAACTATGGTAACCACATCTTAGAAAAGGGGGCTGCCGTACAACTTTTGTTCGTTGTTCGTAGGAAGACGTTTCCTGTTATTTGGTTTTCGAAAAAAAAGCGATGCCTCATGCTGGAATCGAACCAGCGACCTTCTGTTTACTAGACAGACGCTCTACCCCTGAGGCTTCGAAAACAGAAAGCTTGCTCAACTATGGTAACCACATCTTAGAAAAGGGGGCTGCCGTACAACTTTTATTTGTTGTTCGTAGGAACACGTTTCCTGTTATTTGGTTCTCGAAAAAAAATGATGCCTCATGCTGGAATCGAACCAGCGACCTTCGGTTTACAAGACCGACGCTCTGCCCCTAAGAGAATGAGGCTTCAGCTTTATCGATGCACGTTAAATTTATGGCTCTACTCGCATTACTACGGACAGTGCTACACAAGCTCATAATCCAGTCTTCCAACAAAAGATGCCTCATGCTGGAATCGAACCAGCGACCTTCTGTTTACTAGACAGACGCTCCGCCCCTGAGCCAATGAGGCTTCGACAACAGAAAGCTTGCTCAACTATGGTAAACACATCTTAGAAAAGGGGGCTGCCGTACAACTTTTATTTGTTGTTCGTAGGAAGACGTTTCCCGTTATTTGGTTCTCGAAAAAAAAAACGATGCCTCATGCTGGAATCGAACTAGCGACCTTCTGTTTACTAGACAAACGCTCTACCCCTGAGGCTTCGAAAACAGAAAGCTTGCTCAACTATGGTAACCACATCTTAGAAAAGGGGGCTGCCGTACAACTTTTATTTGTTGTTCGTAGGAACACGTTTCCTGTTATTTGGTTTTCAAAAAAAAAGCGATGCCTCATGCTGGAATCAAACCAGCGACCTTCTGTTTACTAGACAGACGCTCTACCCCAGAGGCTTCGAAAACAGAAAGCTTGCTCAACTATGGTAACCACATCTTAGAAAAGGGGGCTGCCGTACAACTTTTGTTCGTTGTTCGTAGGAAGACGTTTCCTGTTATTTGGTTTTCGAAAAAAAAGCGATGCCTCATGCTGGAATCGAACCAGCGACCTTCTGTTTACTAGACAGACGCTCCGCCCCTGAGCCAATGAGGCTTCGACAACAGAAAGCTTGCTCAACTATGGTAAACACATCTTAGAAAAGGGGGCTGCCGTGCAACTTTTATTTGTTGTTCGTAGGAAGAGGTTTCCCGTTATTTGGTTCTCGAAAAAAAAAACGATGCCTCATGCTGGAATCGAACTAGCGACCTTCTGTTTACTAGACAGACGCTCTGTCCCTGAGCCAATGAGTCTTCGACAACAGAAAGTTTGTTCAACTATGGTAACCACATCTTAGGAAAGGGGGCTGCCGTACAACTTTTATTTGTTGTTCGTAGGAACACGTTTCCTGTTATTTGGTTTTCAAAAAAAAAAGCGATGCCTCATGCTGGAATCGAACTAGCGACCTTCTGTTTACTAGACAGACGCTCTGTCCCTGAGCCAATGAGTCTTCGACAACAGAAAGTTTGTTCAACTATGGTAACCACATCTTAGAAAAGGGGGCTGCCGTACAACTTTTGCTCGCTGTTCGTAGAAAGACGTTTCCTGTTATTTGGTTTTCGAAAAAAAAAGCGATGCCTCATGCTGGAATCGAACCAGCGACCTTCTCTTTACTAGACAGACGCTCTACCCCTGAGGCTTCGAAAACAGAAAGCTTGCTCAACTATGGTAACCACATCTTAGAAAAGGGGGCTGCCGTACAACTTTTATTTGTTGTTCGTAGGAACACGTTTCCTGTTATTTGGTTCTCGAAAAAAAACGATGCCTCATGCTGGAATCGAACCAGCGACCTTCGGTTTACAAGACCGACGCTCTGCCCCTAAGCCAATGAGGCTTCAGCTTTATCGATGCACGTTAAATTTATGGCTCTACTCGCATTACTACGGACAGTGCTACACAAGCTCATAATCCAGTCTTCGAACAAAAGATGCCTCATGCTGGAATCGAACCAGCGATCTTCTGTTTACTAGACAGACGCTCTGCCCCTGAGCCAATGAGGCTTCGACAACAGAAAATTTGTTCAACTATGGTAACCACATCTTAGAAAAGGGGGCTCCCGTACAACTTTTGTTCGTTGTTCGTAGGAAGACGTTTCCTGTTATTTGGTTTTCGAAGAAAAAGCAATGCCTCATGCTGGAATCGAACCAGCGACCTTCGGTTTACAAGACCGACGCTCTGCCCCTAAGCCAATGAGGCTTCAGCTTTATCGATGCACGTTAAATTTATGGCTCGACTCGCATTACTACAGACAGTGCTACACAAACTCATAATCCAGTCTTCGAACAAAAGATGCCTCATGCTGGAATCGAACCAGCGACCTTCTGTTTACTAGACAGACGCTCTGCCCCTGAGCCAATGAGGCTTCGACAACAGAAAGTTTGTTCAACTATGGTAACCACATCTTAGAAAAGGGGGCTCCCGTACAACTTTTGTTCGTTGTTCGTAGGAAGACGTTTCCTGTTATTTGGTTTTCGAAAAAAAAGCAATGCCTCATGCTGGAATCGAACCAGCGAGCTTCTGTTTACTAGACAGACGCTCTGCCCCTGAGCCAATGAGGCTTCGACAACAGAAAGTTTGTTCAACTATGGTAACCACATCTTAGAAAAGGGGGCTGCCGTACAACTTTTGTTCGTTGTTCGTAGGAAGACGTTTCCTGTTATTTGGTTTTCGAAAAAAAAGCGATGCCTCATGCTGGAATCGAACCAGCGACCTTCTGTTTACTAGACAGACGCTCCGCCCCTGAGCCAATGAGGCTTCGACAACAGAAAGCTTGCTCAACTATGGTAAACACATCTTAGAAAAGGGGGCTGCCGTGCAACTTTTATTTGTTGTTCGTAGGAAGAGGTTTCCCGTTATTTGGTTCTCGAAAAAAAAAACGATGCCTCATGCTGGAATCGAACTAGCGACCTTCTGTTTACTAGACAGACGCTCTGTCCCTGAGCCAATGAGTCTTCGACAACAGAAAGTTTGTTCAACTATGGTAACCACATCTTAGGAAAGGGGGCTGCCGTACAACTTTTATTTGTTGTTCGTAGGAACACGTTTCCTGTTATTTGGTTTTCAAAAAAAAAAGCGATGCCTCATGCTGGAATCGAACTAGCGACCTTCTGTTTACTAGACAGACGCTCTGTCCCTGAGCCAATGAGTCTTCGACAACAGAAAGTTTGTTCAACTATGGTAACCACATCTTAGAAAAGGGGGCTGCCGTACAACTTTTGCTCGCTGTTCGTAGAAAGACGTTTCCTGTTATTTGGTTTTCGAAAAAAAAAGCGATGCCTCATGCTGGAATCGAACCAGCGACCTTCTCTTTACTAGACAGACGCTCTACCCCTGAGGCTTCGAAAACAGAAAGCTTGCTCAACTATGGTAACCACATCTTAGAAAAGGGGGCTGCCGTACAACTTTTATTTGTTGTTCGTAGGAACACGTTTCCTGTTATTTGGTTCTCGAAAAAAAACGATGCCTCATGCTGGAATCGAACCAGCGACCTTCGGTTTACAAGACCGACGCTCTGCCCCTAAGCCAATGAGGCTTCAGCTTTATCGATGCACGTTAAATTTATGGCTCTACTCGCATTACTACGGACAGTGCTACACAAGCTCATAATCCAGTCTTCGAACAAAAGATGCCTCATGCTGGAATCGAACCAGCGATCTTCTGTTTACTAGACAGACGCTCTGCCCCTGAGCCAATGAGGCTTCGACAACAGAAAATTTGTTCAACTATGGTAACCACATCTTAGAAAAGGGGGCTCCCGTACAACTTTTGTTCGTTGTTCGTAGGAAGACGTTTCCTGTTATTTGGTTTTCGAAGAAAAAGCAATGCCTCATGCTGGAATCGAACCAGCGACCTTCGGTTTACAAGACCGACGCTCTGCCCCTAAGCCAATGAGGCTTCAGCTTTATCGATGCACGTTAAATTTATGGCTCGACTCGCATTACTACAGACAGTGCTACACAAACTCATAATCCAGTCTTCGAACAAAAGATGCCTCATGCTGGAATCGAACCAGCGACCTTCTGTTTACTAGACAGACGCTCTGCCCCTGAGCCAATGAGGCTTCGACAACAGAAAGTTTGTTCAACTATGGTAACCACATCTTAGAAAAGGGGGCTCCCGTACAACTTTTGTTCGTTGTTCGTAGGAAGACGTTTCCTGTTATTTGGTTTTCGAAAAAAAAGCAATGCCTCATGCTGGAATCGAACCAGCGAGCTTCTGTTTACTAGACAGACGCTCTGCCCCTGAGCCAATGAGGCTTCGACAACAGAAAGTTTGTTCAACTATGGTAACCACATCTTAGAAAAGGGGGCTGCCGTACAACTTTTGTTCGTTGTTCGTAGGAAGACGTTTCCTGTTATTTGGTTTTCGAAAAAAAAGCGATGCCTCATGCTGGAATCGAACCAGCGACCTTCGGTTTACAAGACCGACGCTCTGCCCCTAAGCCAATGAGGCTTCAGCTTTATCGATGCACGTTAAATTTATGGCTCTACTCGCATTACTACGGACAGTGCTACACAAGCTCATAATCCAGTCTTCGAACAAAAGATGCCTCATGCTGGAATCGAACCAGCGATCTTCTGTTTACTAGACAGACGCTCTGCCCCTGAGCCAATGAGGCTTCGACAACAGAAAGCTTGCTCAACTATGGTAACCACATCTCAGAAAAGGGGGCTGCCGTACAACTTTTGTTCGTTGTTCGTAGGAAGACGTTTCCTGTTATTTGGTTTTCGAAAAAAAAGCGATGCCTCATGCTGGAATCGAACCAGCGACCTTCGGTTTACAAGACCGACGCTCTGCCCCTAAGCCAATGAGGCTTCAGCTTTATCGATGACCGTTAAATTTATGGCTCTACTCGCATTACTACGGACAGTGCTACACAAGCTCATAATCCAGTCTTCGAACAAAAGATGCCTCATGCTGGAATCGAACCAGCGACCTTCTGTTTACTAGACAGACGCTCTGCCCCTGAGCCAATGAGGCTTCGACAACAGAAAGCTTGCTCAACTATGGTAACCACATCTTAGAAAAGGGGGCTGCCGTGCAACTTTTATTTGTTGTTCGTAGGAAGAGGTTTCCCGTTATTTGGTTCTCGAAAAAAAAACGATGCCTCATGCTGGAATCGAACTAGCGACCTTCTGTTTACTAGACAGACGCTCTGTCCCTGAGCCAATGAGTCTTCGACAACAGAAAGTTTGTTCAACTATGGTAACCACATCTTAGAAAAGGGGGCTGCCGTACAACTTTTGCTCGCTGTTCGTAGAAAGACGTTTCCTGTTATTTGGTTTTCGAAAAAAAAAGCGATGCCTCATGCTGGAATCGAACCAGCGACCTTCTCTTTACTAGACAGACGCTCTACCCCTGAGGCTTCGAAAACAGAAAGCTTGCTCAACTATGGTAACCACATCTTAGAAAAGGGGGCTGCCGTACAACTTTTATTTGTTGTTCGTAGGAACACGTTTCCTGTTATTTGGTTCTCGAAAAAAAACGATGCCTCATGCTGGAATCGAACCAGCGACCTTCGGTTTACAAGACCGACGCTCTGCCCCTAAGCCAATGAGGCTTCAGCTTTATCGATGCACGTTAAATTTATGGCTCTACTCGCATTACTACGGACAGTGCTACACAAGCTCATAATCCAGTCTTCGAACAAAAGATGCCTCATGCTGGAATCGAACCAGCGATCTTCTGTTTACTAGACAGACGCTCTGCCCCTGAGCCAATGAGGCTTCGACAACAGAAAATTTGTTCAACTATGGTAACCACATCTTAGAAAAGGGGGCTCCCGTACAACTTTTGTTCGTTGTTCGTAGGAAGACGTTTCCTGTTATTTGGTTTTCGAAAAAAAAGCAATGCCTCATGCTGGAATCGAACCAGCGAGCTTCTGTTTACTAGACAGACGCTCTGCCCCTGAGCCAATGAGGCTTCGACAACAGAAAGTTTGTTCAACTATGGTAACCACATCTTAGAAAAGGGGGCTGCCGTACAACTTTTATTTGTTGTTCGTAGGAACACGTTTTCTGTTGTTTGGTTCTCGAAAAAAAAAAGCGATGCCTCATGCTGGAATCGAACCAGCGACCTTCGGTTTACAAGACCGACGCTCTGCCCCTAAGCCAATGAGGCTTCAGCTTTATCGATGCACGTTAAATTTATGGCTCTACTCGCATTACTACGGACAGTGCTACACAAGCTCATAATCCAGTCTTCGAACAAAAGATGCCTCATGCTGGAATCGAACCAGCGATCTTCTGTTTACTAGACAGACGCTCTGCCCCTGAGCCAATGAGGCTTCGACAACAGAAAGCTTGCTCAACTATGGTAACCACATCTCAGAAAAGGGGGCTGCCGTGCAACTTTTGTTCGTTGTTCGTAGGAAGACGTTTCCTGTTATTTGGTTTTCGAAAAAAAAGCGATGCCTCATGCTGGAATCGAACCAGCGACCTTCGGTTTACAAGACCGACGCTCTGCCCCTAAGCCAATGAGGCTTCAGCTTTATCGATGACCGTTAAATTTATGGCTCTACTCGCATTACTACGGACAGTGCTACACAAGCTCATAATCCAGTCTTCGAACAAAAGATGCCTCATGCTGGAATCGAACCAGCGACCTTCTGTTTACTAGACAGACGCTCTGCCCCTGAGCCAATGAGGCTTCGACAACAGAAAGCTTGCTCAACTATGGTAACCACATCTTAGAAAAGGGGGCTGCCGTACAACTTTTGTTCGTTGTTCGTAGGAAGACGTTTCCTGTTATTTGGTTTTCGAAAAAAAAAGCGATGCCTCATGCTGGAATCGAACCAGCGACCTTCTGTTTACTAGACTGACGCTCTGCCCCTGAGGCTTCGAAAACAGAAAGCTTGCTCAACTATGGTAACCACATCTTAGAAAAGGGAGCTGCCGTACAACTTTTATTTGTTGTTCGTAGGAACACGTTTTCTGTTGTTTGGTTCTCGAAAAAAAAAAGCGATGCCTCATGCTGGAATCGAACCAGCGACCTTCGGTTTACAAGACCGACGCTCTGCCCCCAAGCCAATGAGGCTTCAGCTTTATCGATGACCGTTAAATTTATGGCTCTACTCGCATTACTACGGACAGTGCTACACAAGCTCATAATCCAGTCTTCGAACAAAAGATGCCTCATGCTGGAATCGAACCAGCGACCTGCTGTTTACTAGACAGACGCTCTGCCCCTGAGCCAATGAGGCTTCGACAACAGAAAGCTTGCTCAACTATGGTAACCACATCTTAGAAAAGGGGGCTGCCGTACAACTTTTGTTCGTTGTTCGTAGGAAGACGTTTCCTGTTATTTGGTTTTCGAAAAAAAAGCGATGCCTCATGCTGGAATCGAACCAGCGACCTTCTGTTTACTAGACAGACGCTCTGCCCCTGAGCCAATGAGGCTTCGACAACAGAAAGTTTGTTCAACTATGGTAACCACATCTTAGAAAAGGGGGCTGCCGTACAACTTTTGTTCGTTGTTCGTAGGAAGACGTTTCCTGTTATTTGGTTTTCGAAAAAAAAGCGATGCCTCATGCTGGAATCGAACCAGCGACCTTCTGTTTACTAGACAGACGCTCTACCCCTGAGGCTTCGAAAACAGAAAGCTTGCTCAACTATGGTAACCACATCTTGGAAAAGGGAGCTGCCGTACAACTTTTATTTGTTGTTCGTAGGAACACGTTTTCTGTTGTTTGGTTCTCGAAAAAAAAAGCGATGCCTCATGCTGGAATCGAACCAGCGACCTTCGGTTTACAAGACCGACGCTCTGCCCCTAAGCCAATGAGGCTTCAGCTTTATCGATGACCGTTAAATTTATGGCTCTACTCGCATTACTACGGACAGTGCTACACAAGCTCATAATCCAGTCTTCGAACAAAAGATGCCTCATGCTGGAATCGAACCAGCGACCTTCTGTTTACTAGACAGACGCTCTGCCCCTGAGCCAATGAGGCTTCGACAACAGAAAGCTTGCTCAACTATGGTAACCACATCTTAGAAAAGGGAGCTGCCGTACAACTTTTATTTGTTGTTCGTAGGAACACGTTTTCTGTTGTTTGGTTCTCGAAAAAAAAGCGATGCCTCATGCTGGAATCGAACCAGCGACCTTCGGTTTACAAGACCGACGCTCTGCCCCCAAGCCAATGAGGCTTCAGCTTTATCGATGACCGTTAAATTTATGGCTCTACTCGCATTACTACGGACAGTGCTACACAAGCTCATAATCCAGTCTTCGAACAAAAGATGCCTCATGCTGGAATCGAACCAGCGATCTTCTGTTTACTAGACAGACGCTCTGCCCCTGAGCCAATGAGGCTTCGACAACAGAAAGCTTGCTCAACTATGGTAACCACATCTCAGAAAAGGGGGCTGCCGTGCAACTTTTGTTCGTTGTTCGTAGGAAGACGTTTCCTGTTATTTGGTTTTCGAAAAAAAAGCGATGCCTCATGCTGGAATCGAACCAGCGACCTTCGGTTTACAAGACCGACGCTCTGCCCCTAAGCCAATGAGGCTTCAGCTTTATCGATGACCGTTAAATTTATGGCTCTACTCGCATTACTACGGACAGTGCTACACAAGCTCATAATCCAGTCTTCGAACAAAAGATGCCTCATGCTGGAATCGAACCAGCGACCTTCTGTTTACTAGACAGACGCTCTGCCCCTGAGCCAATGAGGCTTCGACAACAGAAAGCTTGCTCAACTATGGTAACCACATCTTAGAAAAGGGGGCTGCCGTACAACTTTTGTTCGTTGTTCGTAGGAAGACGTTTCCTGTTATTTGGTTTTCGAAAAAAAAAGCGATGCCTCATGCTGGAATCGAACCAGCGACCTTCTGTTTACTAGACTGACGCTCTGCCCCTGAGGCTTCGAAAACAGAAAGCTTGCTCAACTATGGTAACCACATCTTAGAAAAGGGAGCTGCCGTACAACTTTTATTTGTTGTTCGTAGGAACACGTTTTCTGTTGTTTGGTTCTCGAAAAAAAAAAGCGATGCCTCATGCTGGAATCGAACCAGCGACCTTCGGTTTACAAGACCGACGCTCTGCCCCCAAGCCAATGAGGCTTCAGCTTTATCGATGACCGTTAAATTTATGGCTCTACTCGCATTACTACGGACAGTGCTACACAAGCTCATAATCCAGTCTTCGAACAAAAGATGCCTCATGCTGGAATCGAACCAGCGACCTGCTGTTTACTAGACAGACGCTCTGCCCCTGAGCCAATGAGGCTTCGACAACAGAAAGCTTGCTCAACTATGGTAACCACATCTTAGAAAAGGGGGCTGCCGTACAACTTTTGTTCGTTGTTCGTAGGAAGACGTTTCCTGTTATTTGGTTTTCGAAAAAAAAGCGATGCCTCATGCTGGAATCGAACCAGCGACCTTCTGTTTACTAGACAGACGCTCTGCCCCTGAGCCAATGAGGCTTCGACAACAGAAAGTTTGTTCAACTATGGTAACCACATCTTAGAAAAGGGGGCTGCCGTACAACTTTTGTTCGTTGTTCGTAGGAAGACGTTTCCTGTTATTTGGTTTTCGAAAAAAAAGCGATGCCTCATGCTGGAATCGAACCAGCGACCTTCTGTTTACTAGACAGACGCTCTACCCCTGAGGCTTCGAAAACAGAAAGCTTGCTCAACTATGGTAACCACATCTTGGAAAAGGGAGCTGCCGTACAACTTTTATTTGTTGTTCGTAGGAACACGTTTTCTGTTGTTTGGTTCTCGAAAAAAAAAGCGATGCCTCATGCTGGAATCGAACCAGCGACCTTCGGTTTACAAGACCGACGCTCTGCCCCTAAGCCAATGAGGCTTCAGCTTTATCGATGACCGTTAAATTTATGGCTCTACTCGCATTACTACGGACAGTGCTACACAAGCTCATAATCCAGTCTTCGAACAAAAGATGCCTCATGCTGGAATCGAACCAGCGACCTTCTGTTTACTAGACAGACGCTCTGCCCCTGAGCCAATGAGGCTTCGACAACAGAAAGCTTGCTCAACTATGGTAACCACATCTTAGAAAAGGGAGCTGCCGTACAACTTTTATTTGTTGTTCGTAGGAACACGTTTTCTGTTGTTTGGTTCTCGAAAAAAAAGCGATGCCTCATGCTGGAATCGAACCAGCGACCTTCGGTTTACAAGACCGACGCTCTGCCCCCAAGCCAATGAGGCTTCAGCTTTATCGATGACCGTTAAATTTATGGCTCTACTCGCATTACTACGGACAGTGCTACACAAGCTCATAATCCAGTCTTCGAACAAAAGATGCCTCATGCTGGAATCGAACCAGCGACCTGCTGTTTACTAGACAGACGCTCTGCCCCTGAGCCAATGAGGCTTCGACAACAGAAAGCTTGCTCAACTATGGTAACCACATCTTAGAAGAGGGGGCTGCCGTACAACTTTTGTTCGTTGTTCGTAGGAAGACGTTTCCTGTTATTTGGTTTTCGAAAAAAAAGCGATGCCTCATGCTGGAATCGAACCAGCGACCTTCTGTTTACTAGACAGACGCTCTGCCCCTGAGCCAATGAGGCTTCGACAACAGAAAGTTTGTTCAACTATGGTAACCACATCTTAGAAAAGGGGGCTGCCGTACAACTTTTGTTCGTTGTTCGTAGGAAGACGTTTCCTGTTATTTGGTTTTCGAAAAAAAAGCGATGCCTCATGCTGGAATCGAACCAGCGACCTTCTGCTTACTAGACAGACGCTCTACCCCTGAGGCTTCGAAAACAGAAAGCTTGCTCAACTATGGTAACCACATCTTAGAAAAGGAGCTGCCGTACAACTTTTATTTGTTGTTCGTAGGAACACGTTTTCTGTTGTTTGGTTCTCGAAAAAAAAAGCGATGCCTCATGCTGGAATCGAACCAGCGACCTTCGGTTTACAAGACCGACGCTCTGCCCCTAAGCCAATGAGGCTTCAGCTTTATCGATGCACGTTAAATTTATGGCTCTACTCGCATTACTACGGACAGTGCTACACAAGCTCATAATCCAGTCTTCGAACAAAAGATGCCTCATGCTGGAATCGAACCAGCGACCTTCTGTTTACTAGACAGACGCTCTACCCCTGAGGCTTCGAAAACAGAAAGCTTGCTCAACTATGGTAACCACATCTTAGAAAAGGGAGCTGCCGTACAACTTTTATTTGTTGTTCGTAGGAACACGTTTTCTGTTATATGGTTCTCGAAAAAAAAAAGCGATGCCTCATGCTGGAATCGTACCAGCGACCTTCGGTTTACAAGACCGACGCTCTGCCCCTAAGCCAATGAGGCTTCAGCTTTATCGATGCACGTTAAATTTATGGCTCTACTCGCATTACTACGGACAGTGCTACACAAGCTCATAATCCAGTCTTCGAACAAAAGATGCCTCATGCTGGAATCGAACCAGCGACCTTCTGTTTACTAGACAGACGCTCTGCCCCTGAGCCAATGAGGCTTCGACAACAGAAAGCTTGCTCAACTGTGGTAACCACATCTTAGAAAAGGGGGCTCCCGTACAACTTTTGTTCGTTGTTCGTAGGAAGACGTTTCCTGTTATTTGGTTTTCGAAAAAAAAGCGATGCCTCATGCTGGAATCGAACCAGCGACCTTCGGTTTACAAGACCGACGCTCTGCCCCTAAGCCAATGAGGCTTCAGCTTTATCGATGCACGTTAAATTTATGGCTCTACTCGCATTACTACGGACAGTGCTACACAAGCTCATAATCCAGTCTTCGAACAAAAGATGCCTCATGTTGGAATCGAACCAGCGACCTTCTGTTTACTAGACAGACGCTCTACCCCTGAGGCTTCGAAAACAGAAAGCTTGCTCAACTATGGTAACCACATCTTAGAAAAGGGAGCTGCCGTACAACTTTTATTTGTTGTTCGTAGGAACACGTTTTCTGTTATATGGTTCTCGAAAAAAAAAGCGATGCCTCATGCTGGAATCGAACCAGCGACCTTCGGTTTACAAGACCGACGCTCTGCCCCTAAGCCAATGAGGCTTCAGCTTTATCGATGCACGTTAAATTTATGGCTCTACTCGCATTACTACGGACAGTGCTACACAAGCTCATAATCCAGTCTTCGAACAAAAGATGCCTCATGCTGGAATCGAACCAGCGACCTTCTGTTTACTAGACAGACGCTCTGCCCCTGAGCCAATGAGGCTTCGACAACAGAAAGCTTGCTCAACTGTGGTAACCACATCTTAGAAAAGGGGGCTCCCGTACAACTTTTATTCGTTGTTCGTAGCAAGACGTTTCCTGTTATTTGGTTTTCGAAAAAAAAGCGATGCCTCATGCTGGAATCGAACCAGCGACCTTCGGTTTACAAGACCGACGCTCTGCCCCTAAGCCAATGAGGCTTCAGCTTTATCGATGCACGTTAAATTTATGGCTCTACTCGCATTACTACGGACAGTGCTACACAAGCTCATAATCCAGTCTTCGAACAAAAGATGCCTCATGCTGGAATCGAACCAGCGACCTTCTGTTTACTAGACAGACGCTCTACCCCTGAGGCTTCGAAAACAGAAAGCTTGCTCAACTATGGTAACCACATCTTAGAAAAGGGAGCTGCCGTACAACTTTTATTTGTTGTTCGTAGGAACACGTTTTCTGTTATATGGTTCTCGAAAAAAAAAAGCGATGCCTCATGCTGGAATCGAACCAGCGACCTTCGGTTTACAAGACCGACGCTCTGCCCCTAAGCCAATGAGGCTTCAGCTTTATCGATGCACGTTAAATTTATGGCTCTACTCGCATTACTACGGACAGTGCTACACAAGCTCATAATCCAGTCTTCGAACAAAAGATGCCTCATGCTGGAATCGAACCAGCGACCTTCTGTTTACTAGACAGACGCTCTGCCCCTGAGCCAATGAGGCTTCGACAACAGAAAGCTTGCTCAACTATGGTAACCACATCTTAGAAAAGGGGGCTCCCGTACAACTTTTATTTGTTGTTCGTAGGAAGACGTTTCCTGTTATTTGGTTTTCGAAAAAAAAGCGATGCCTTATGCTGGAATCGAACCAGCGACCTTCGGTTTACAAGACCGACGCTCTGCCCCTAAGCCAATGAGGCTTCAGCTTTATCGATGCACTTTAAATTTATGGCTCTACTCGCATTACTACGGACAGTGCTACACAAGCTCATAATCCAGTCTTCGAACAAAAGATGCCTCATGCTGGAATCGAACCAGCGACCTTCTGTTTACTAGACAGACGCTCTGCCCCTGAGGCTTCGAAAACAGAAAGCTTGCTCAACTATGGTAACCACATCTTAGAAAAGGGGGCTGCCGTACAACTTTTGTTCGTTGTTCGTAGGAAGACGTTTCCTGTTATTTGGTTTTCGAAAAAAAAGCGATGCCTCATGCTGGAATCGAACCAGCGACCTTCGGTTTACAAGACCGACGCTCTGCCCCTAAGCCAATGAGGCTTCAGCTCTATCTATGCACGTTAAATTTATGGCTCTACTCGCATTACTACGGACAGTGCTACACAAGCTCATAATCCAGTCTTCGAACAAAAGATGCCTCATGCTGGAATCGAACCAGCGACCTTCTATTTACTAGACAGACGCTCTGCCCCTGAGCCAATGAGGCTTCGACAACAGAAAGCTTGCTCAACTATGGTAACCACATCTTAGAAAAGGGGGCTCCCGTACAACTTTTGTTCGTTGTTCGTAGGAAGACGTTTCCTGTTATTTGGTTTTCGAAAAAAAAGCAATGTCTCATGCTGGAATCGAACCAGCGACCTTCTGTTTACTAGACAGACGCTCTGCCCCTGAGCCAATGAGGCTTCGACAACAGAAAGTTTGTTCAACTATGGTAACCACATCTTAGAAAAGGGGGCTGCCGTACAACTTTTGTTCGTTGTTCGTAGGAAGACGTTTCCTGTTATTTGGTTTTCGAAAAAAAAGCGATGCCTCATGCTGGAATCGAACCAGCGATCTTCTGTTTACTAGACAGACGCTCTACCCCTGAGGCTTCGAAAACAGAAAGCTTGCTCAACTATGGTAACCACATCTTAGAAAAGGGAGCTGCCGTACAACTTTTATTTGTTGTTCGTAGGAACACGTTTCCTGTTATTTGGTTCTCGAAAAAAAAGCGATGCCTCATGCTGGAATCGAACCAGCGACCTTCGGTTTACAAGACCGACGCTCTGCCCCTAAGCCAATGAGGCTTCAGCTTTATCGATGCACGTTAAATTTATGGCTCTACTCGCATTACTACGGACAGTGCTACACAAGCTCATAATCCAGTCTTCGAACAAAAGATGCCTCATGCTGGAATCGAACCAGCGACCTTCTGTTTACTAGACAGACGCTCTGCCCCTGAGTCAATGAGGCTTCGACAACAGAAAGCTTGCTCAACTATGGTAACCACATCTTAGAAAAGGGGGCTGCCGTACAACTTTTGTTCGTTGTTCGTAGGAAGACGTTTCCTGTTATTTGGTTTTCGAAAAAAAAAGCGATGCCTCATGCTGGAATCGAACCAGCGACCTTCTGTTTACTAGACTGACGCTCTGCCCCTGAGCCAATGAGGCTTCGACAACAGAAAGTTTGTTCAACTATGGTAACCACATCTTAGAAAAGGGGGCTGCCGTACAACTTTTGTTCGTTGTTCGTAGGAAGACGTTTCCTGTTGTTTGGTTCTCGAAAAAAAAAAGCGATGCCTCATGCTGGAATCGAACCAGCGACCTTCGGTTTACAAGACCGACGCTCTGCCCCTAAGCCAATGAGGCTTCAGCTTTATCGATGCACGTTAAATTTATGGCTCTACTCGCATTACTACGGACAGTGCTACACAAGCTCATAATCCAGTCTTCGAACAAAAGATGCCTCATGCTGGAATCGAACCAGCGACCTTCTGTTTACTAGACAGACGCTCTGCCCCTGAGCCAATGAGGCTTCGACAACAGAAAGCTTGCTCAACTGTGGTAACCACATCTTAGAAAAGGGGGCTCCCGTACAACTTTTGTTCGTTGTTCGTAGGAAGACGTTTCCTGTTATTTGGTTTTCGAAAAAAAAGCGATGCCTCATGCTGGAATCGAACCAGCGACCTTCTGTTTACTAGACAGACGCTCTGCCCCTGAGCCAATGAGGCTTCGACAACAGAAAGTTTGTTCAACTATGGTAACCACATCTTAGAAAAGGGGGCTCCCGTACAACTTTTGTTCGTTGTTCGTAGGAAGACGTTTCCTGTTATTTGGTTCTCGAAAAAAAAAACGATGCCTCATGCTGGAATCGAACCAGCGACCTTCGGTTTACAAGACCGACGCTCTGCCCCTAAGCCAATGAGGCTTCAGCTTTATCGATGCACGTTAAATTTATGGCTCTACTCGCATTACTACGGACAGTGCTACACAAGCTCATAATCCAGTCTTCGAACAAAAGATGCCTCATGCTGGAATCGAACCAGCGACCTTCTGTTTACTAGACAGACGCTCTGCCCCTGAGGCTTCGAAAACAGAAAGCTTGCTCAACTATGGTAACCACATCTTAGAAAAGGGGGCTGCCGTACAACTTTTGTTCGTTGTTCGTAGGAAGACGTTTCCTGTTATTTGGTTTTCGAAAAAAAAGCGATGCCTCATGCTGGAATCGAACCAGCGACCTTCTATTTACTAGACAGACGCTCTGCCCCTGAGCCAATGAGGCTTCGACAACAGAAAGCTTGCTCAACTATGGTAACCACATCTTAGAAAAGGGGGCTCCCGTACAACTTTTGTTCGTTGTTCGTAGGAAGACGTTTCCTGTTATTTGGTTTTCGAAAAAAAAGCAATGTCTCATGCTGGAATCGAACCAGCGACCTTCTGTTTACTAGACAGACGCTCTGCCCCTGAGCCAATGAGGCTTCGACAACAGAAAGTTTGTTCAACTATGGTAACCACATCTTAGAAAAGGGGGCTGCCGTACAACTTTTGTTCGTTGTTCGTAGGAAGACGTTTCCTGTTATTTGGTTTTCGAAAAAAAAGCGATGCCTCATGCTGGAATCGAACCAGCGATCTTCTGTTTACTAGACAGACGCTCTACCCCTGAGGCTTCGAAAACAGAAAGCTTGCTCAACTATGGTAACCACATCTTAGAAAAGGGAGCTGCCGTACAACTTTTATTTGTTGTTCGTAGGAACACGTTTCCTGTTATTTGGTTCTCGAAAAAAAAGCGATGCCTCATGCTGGAATCGAACCAGCGACCTTCGGTTTACAAGACCGACGCTCTGCCCCTAAGCCAATGAGGCTTCAGCTTTATCGATGCACGTTAAATTTATGGCTCTACTCGCATTACTACGGACAGTGCTATACAAGCTCATAATCCAGTCTTCGAACAAAAGATGCCTCATGCTGGAATCGAACCAGCGACCTTCTGTTTACTAGACAGACGCTCTGCCCCTGAGCCAATGAGGCTTCGACAACAGAAAGCTTGCTCAACTATGGTAACCACATCTTAGAAAAGGGGGCTGCCGTACAACTTTTGTTCGTTGTTCGTAGGAAGACGTTTCCTGTTATTTGGTTTTCGAAAAAAAAAGCGATGCCTCATGCTGGAATCGAACCAGCGACCTTCTGTTTACTAGACTGACGCTCTGCCCCTGAGCCAATGAGGCTTCGACAACAGAAAGTTTGTTCAACTATGGTAACCACATCTTAGAAAAGGGGGCTGCCGTACAACTTTTGTTCGTTGTTCGTAGGAAGACGTTTCCTGTTGTTTGGTTCTCGAAAAAAAAAGCGATGCCTCATGCTGGAATCGAACCAGCGACCTTCGGTTTACAAGACCGACGCTCTGCCCCTAAGCCAATGAGGCTTCAGCTTTATCGATGCACGTTAAATTTATGGCTCTACTCGCATTACTACGGACAGTGCTACACAAGCTCATAATCCAGTCTTCGAACAAAAGATGCCTCATGCTGGAATCGAACCAGCGACCTTCTGTTTACTAGACAGACGCTCTACCCCTGAGGCTTCGAAAACAGAAAGCTTGCTCAACTATGGTAACCACATCTTAGAAAAGGGAGCTGCCGTACAACTTTTATTTGTTGTTCGTAGGAACACGTTTTCTGTTATATGGTTCTCGAAAAAAAAAGCGATGCCTCATGCTGGAATCGAACCAGCGACCTTCGGTTTACAAGACCGACGCTCTGCCCCTAAGCCAATGAGGCTTCAGCTTTATCGGTGCACGTTAAATTTATGGCTCTACTCGCATTACTACGGACAGTGCTACACAAGCTCATAATCCAGTCTTCGAACAAAAGATGCCTCATGCTGGAATCGAACCAGCGACCTTCTGTTTACTAGACAGACGCTCTACCCCTGAGGCTTCGAAAACAGAAAGCTTGCTCAACTATGGTAACCACATCTTAGAAAAGGGAGCTGCCGTACAACTTTTATTTGTTGTTCGTAGGAACACGTTTTCTGTTATATGGTTCTCGAAAAAAAAAGCGATGCCTCATGCTGGAATCGAACCAGCG
The DNA here is from genome assembly GCA_958299035.1 of Cylicocyclus nassatus. Classification (NCBI taxonomy): domain Eukaryota; kingdom Metazoa; phylum Nematoda; class Chromadorea; order Rhabditida; family Strongylidae; genus Cylicocyclus; species Cylicocyclus nassatus. The sequence goes on along the minus strand of CATQJL010000316.1, from coordinate 51,645,734 downwards.
ACCTTCGGTTTACAAGACCGACGCTCTGCCCCTAAGACAATGAGGCTTCAGCTTTATCGATGCACGTTAAATTTATGGCTCTACTCGCATTACTACGGACAGTGCTACACAAGCTCATAATCCAGTCTTCGAACAAAAGATGCCTCATGCTGGAATCGAACCAGCGACCTTCTGTTTACTAGACAGACGCTCTGCCCCTGAGCCAATGAGGCTTCGACAACAGAAAGCTTGCTCAACTATGGTAACGCTCTGCCCCTGAGCCAATGAGGCTTCGACAACAGAAAGCTTGCTCAACTATGGTAACCACATCTTAGAAAAGGGGGCTGCCGTACAACTTTTGTTCGTTGTTCGTAGGAAGACGTTTCCTGTTATTTGGTTTTCGAAAAAAAAGCGATGCCTCATGCTGGAATCGAACCAGCGACCGTCTGTTTACTAGACAGACGCTCTGCCCCTGAGCCAATGAGGCTTCGACAACAGAAAGCTTGCTCAACTATGGTAACCACATCTTAGAAAAGGGGGCTCCCGTACAACTTTTGTTCGTTGTTCGTAGGAAGACGTTTCCTGTTATTTGGTTTTCGAAAAAAAGCAATGCCTCATGCTGGAATCGAACCAGCGACCTTCTGTTTACTAGACAGACGCTCTGCCCCTGAGCCAATGAGGCTTCGACAACAGAAAGTTTGTTCAACTATGGTAACCACATCTTAGAAAAGGGGGCTGCCGTACAACTTTTATTTGTTGTTCGTAGGAAGACGTTTCCTGTTATTTGGTTCTCGAAAAAAAAGCGATGCCTCATGCTGGAATCGAACCAGCGACCTTCGGTTTACAAGACCGACGCTCTGCCCCTAAGCCAATGAGGCTTCAGCTTTATCGATGCACGTTAAATTTATGGCTCTACTCGCATTACTACGGACAGTGCTACACAAGCTCATAATCCAGTCTTCGAACAAAAGATGCCTCATGCTGGAATCGAACCAGCGATCTTCTGTTTACTAGACAGACGCTCTACCCCTGAGGCTTCGAAAACAGAAAGCTTGCTCAACTATGGTAACCACGTCTTAGAAAAGGGAGCTGCCGTACAACTTTTATTTGTTGTTCGTAGGAACACGTTTCCTGTTATTTGGTTCTCGAAAAAAAAGCGATGCCTCATGCTGGAATCGAACCAGCGACCTTCGGTTTACAAGACCGACGCTCTGCCCCTAAGCCAATGAGGCTTCAGCTTTATCGATGCACGTTAAATTTATGGCTCTACTCGCATTACTACGGACAGTGCTACACAAGCTCATAATCCAGTCTTCGAACAAAAGATGCCTCATGCTGGAATCGAACCAGCGACCTTCTGTTTACTAGACAGACGCTCTGCCCCTGAGCCAATGAGGCTTCGACAACAGAAAGTTTGTTCAACTATGGTAACCACATCTTAGAAAAGGGGGCTCCCGTACAACTTTTGTTCGTTTTTCGTAGGAAGACGTTTCCTGTTATTTGGTTCTCGAAAAAAAAAACGATGCCTCATGCTGGAATCGAACCAGCGACCTTCGGTTTACAAGACCGACGCTCTGCCATTAAGCCAATGAGGCTTCAGCTTTATCGATGCACGTTAAATTTATGGCTCGACTCGCATTACTACGGACAGTGCTACACAAGCTCATAATCCAGTCTTCGAACAAAAGATGCCTCATGCTGGAATCGAACCAGCGACCTTCTGTTTACTAGACAGACGCTCTGCCCCTGAGCCAATGAGGCTTCGACAACAGAAAGCTTGCTCAACTATGGTAACGCTCTGCCCCTGAGCCAATGAGGCTTCGACAACAGAAAGCTTGCTCAACTATGGTAACCACATCTTAGAAAAGGGGGCTGCCGTACAACTTTTGTTCGTTGTTCGTAGGAAGACGTTTCCTGTTATTTGGTTTTCGAAAAAAAAAAGCGATGCCTCATGCTGGAATCGAACCAGCGACCGTCTGTTTACTAGACAGACGCTCTGCCCCTGAGCCAATGAGGCTTCGACAACAGAAAGCTTGCTCAACTATGGTAACCACATCTTAGAAAAGGGGGCTCCCGTACAACTTTTGTTCGTTGTTCGTAGGAAGACGTTTCCTGTTATTTGGTTTTCGAAAAAAAGCAATGCCTCATGCTGGAATCGAACCAGCGACCTTCTGTTTACTAGACAGACGCTCTGCCCCTGAGCCAATGAGGCTTCGACAACAGAAAGTTTGTTCAACTATGGTAACCACATCTTAGAAAAGGGGGCTGCCGTACAACTTTTATTTGTTGTTCGTAGGAAGACGTTTCCTGTTATTTGGTTCTCGAAAAAAAAGCGATGCCTCATGCTGGAATCGAACCAGCGACCTTCGGTTTACAAGACCGACGCTCTGCCCCTAAGCCAATGAGGCTTCAGCTTTATCGATGCACGTTAAATTTATGGCTCTACTCGCATTACTACGGACAGTGCTACACAAGCTCATAATCCAGTCTTCGAACAAAAGATGCCTCATGCTGGAATCGAACCAGCGATCTTCTGTTTACTAGACAGACGCTCTACCCCTGAGGCTTCGAAAACAGAAAGCTTGCTCAACTATGGTAACCACGTCTTAGAAAAGAGAGCTGCCGTACAACTTTTATTTGTTGTTCGTAGGAACACGTTTCCTGTTATTTGGTTCTCGAAAAAAAAGCGATGCCTCATGCTGGAATCGAACCAGCGACCTTCGGTTTACAAGACCGACGCTCTGCCCCTAAGCCAATGAGGCTTCAGCTTTATCGATGCACGTTAAATTTATGGCTCTACTCGCATTACTACGGACAGTGCTACACAAGCTCATAATCCAGTCTTCGAACAAAAGATGCCTCATGCTGGAATCGAACCAGCGACCTTCTGTTTACTAGACAGACGCTCTGCCCCTGAGCCAATGAGGCTTCGACAACAGAAAGTTTGTTCAACTATGGTAACCACATCTTAGAAAAGGGGGCTCCCGTACAACTTTTGTTCGTTTTTCGTAGGAAGACGTTTCCTGTTATTTGGTTCTCGAAAAAAAAACGATGCCTCATGCTGGAATCGAACCAGCGACCTTCGGTTTACAAGACCGACGCTCTGCCCCTAAGCCAATGAGGCTTCAGCTTTATCGATGCACGTTAAATTTATGGCTCGACTCGCATTACTACGGACAGTGCTACACAAGCTCATAATCCAGTCTTCGAACAAAAGATGCCTCATGCTGGAATCGAACCAGCGACCTTCTGTTTACTAGACAGACGCTCTGCCCCTGAGCCAATGAGGCTTCGACAACAGAAAGCTTGCTCAACTATGGTAACCACATCTTAGAAAAGGGGGCTGCCGTACAACTTTTGTTCGTTGTTCGTAGGAAGACGTTTCCTGTTATTTGGTTTTCGAAAAAAAAGCAATGCCTCATGCTGGAATCGAACCAGCGACCTTCTGTTTACTAGACAGACGCTCTGCCCCTGAGCCAATGAGGCTTCGACAACAGAAAGTTTGTTCAACTATGGTAACCACATCTTAGAAAAGGGGGCTCCCGTACAACTTTTGTTCGTTGTTCGTAGGAAGACGTTTCCTGTTATTTGGTTTTCGAAAAAAAAAAGCGATGCCTCATGCTGGAATCGAACCAGCGACCGTCTGTTTACTAGGCAGACGCTCTGCCCCTGAGCCAATGAGGCTTCGACAACAGAAAGCTTGCTCAACTATGGTAACCACATCTTAGAAAAGGGGGCTCCCGTACAACTTTTGTTCGTTGTTCGTAGGAAGACGTTTCCTGTTATTTGGTTTTCGAAAAAAAGCAATGCCTCATGCTGGAATCGAACCAGCGACCTTCTGTTTACTAGACAGACGCTCTGCCCCTGAGCCAATGAGGCTTCGACAACAGAAAGTTTGTTCAACTATGGTAACCACATCTTAGAAAAGGGGGCTGCCGTACAACTTTTATTTGTTGTTCGTAGGAAGACGTTTCCTGTTATTTGGTTCTCGAAAAAAAAGCGATGCCTCATGCTGGAATCGAACCAGCGACCTTCGGTTTACAAGACCGACGCTCTGCCCCTGAGCCAATGAGGCTTCAGCTTTATCGATGCACGTTAAATTTATGGCTCTACTCGCATTACTACGGACAGTGCTACACAAGCTCATAATCCAGTCTTCGAACAAAAGATGCCTCATGCTGGAATCGAACCAGCGATCTTCTGTTTACTAGACAGACGCTCTACCCCTGAGGCTTTGAAAACAGAAAGCTTGCTCAACTATGGTAACCACGTCTTAGAAAAGAGAGCTGCCGTACAACTTTTATTTGTTGTTCGTAGGAACACGTTTCCTGTTATTTGGTTCTCGAAAAAAAAGCGATGCCTCATGCTGGAATCGAACCAGCGACCTTCGGTTTACAAGACCGACGCTCTGCCCCTAAGCCAATGAGGCTTCAGCTTTATCGATGCACGTTAAATTTATGGCTCTACTCGCATTACTACGGACAGTGCTACACAAGCTCATAATCCAGGCTTCGAACAAAAGATGCCTCATGCTGGAATCGAACCAGCGACCTTCTGTTTACTAGACAGACGCTCTGCCCCTGAGCCAATGAGGCTTCGACAACAGAAAGTTTGTTCAACTATGGTAACCACATCTTAGAAAAGGGGGCTCCCGTACAACTTTTGTTCGTTTTTCGTAGGAAGACGTTTCCTGTTATTTGGTTCTCGAAAAAAAAAACGATGCCTCATGCTGGAATCGAACCAGCGACCTTCGGTTTACAAGACCGACGCTCTGCCCCTAAGCCAATGAGGCTTCAGCTTTATCGATGCACGTTAAATTTATGGCTCGACTCGCATTACTACGGACAGTGCTACACAAGCTCATAATCCAGTCTTCGAACAAAAGATGCCTCATGCTGGAATCGAACCAGCGACCTTCTGTTTACTAGACAGACGCTCTGCCCCTGAGCCAATGAGGCTTCGACAACAGAAAGCTTGCTCAACTATGGTAACCACATCTTAGAAAAGGGGGCTGCCGTACAACTTTTGTTCGTTGTTCGTAGGAAGACGTTTCCTGTTATTTGGTTTTCGAAAAAAAAGCAATGCCTCATGCTGGAATCGAACCAGCGACCTTCTGTTTACTAGACAGACGCTCTGCCCCTGAGCCAATGAGGCTTCGACAACAGAAAGTTTGTTCAACTATGGTAACCACATCTTAGAAAAGGGGGCTCCCGTACAACTTTTGTTCGTTGTTCGTAGGAAGACGTTTCCTGTTATTTGGTTCTCGAAAAAAAAAAACGATGCCTCATGCTGGAATCGAACCAGCGACCTTCGGTTTACAAGACCGACGCTCTGCCCCTAAGCCAATGAGGCTTCGACAACAGAAAGCTTGCTCAACTATGGTAACCACATCTTAGAAAAGGGGGCTGCCGTACAACTTTTGTTCGTTGTTCGTAGGAAGACGTTTCCTGTTATTTGGTTTTCGAAAAAAAAAGCGATGCCTCCTGCTGGAATCGAACCAGCGACCTTCTGTTTACTAGACAGACGCTCTGCCCCTGAGCCAATGAGGCTTTGACAACAGAAAGTTTGTTCAACTATGCTAACCACATCTTAGAAAAGGGGACTCCCGTACAACTTTTGTTCGTTGTTCGTAGGAAGACGTTTCCTGTTATTTGGTTTTCGAAAAAAAAGCGATGCCTCATGCTGGAATCGAACCAGCGAGCTTCTGTTTACTAGACAGACGCTCTGCCCCTGAGCCAATGAGGCTTCAGCTTTATCGATGCACGTTAAATTTATGGCTCGACTCGCATTACTACGGACAGTGCTACACAAGCTCATAATCCAGTCTTCGAACAAAAGATGCCTCATGCTGGAATCGAACCAGCGACCTTCTGTTTACTAGACAGACGCTCTGCCCCTGAGCCAATGAGGCTTCGACAACAGAAAGTTTGTTCAACTATGGTAACCACATCTTAGAAAAGGGGGCTGCCGTACAACTTTTGTTCGTTGTTCGTAGGAAGACGTTTCCTGTTATTTGGTTTTCGAAAAAAAAGCGATGCCTCATGCTGGAATCGAACCAGCGACCTTCGGTTTACAAGACCGACGCTCTGCCCCTAAGCCAATGAGGCTTCAGCTTTATCGATGCACGTTAAATTTATGGCTCTACTCGCATTACTACGGACAGTGCTACACAAGCTCATAATCCAGTCTTCGAACAAAAGATGCCTCATGCTGGAATCGAACCAGCGACCTTCTGTTTACTAGACAGACGCTCTACCCCTGAGGCTTCGAAAACAGAAAGCTTGCTCAACTATGGTAACCACATCTTAGAAAAGGGAGCTGCCGTACAACTTTTATTTGTTGTTCGTAGGAACACGTTTTCTGTTATATGGTTCTCGAAAAAAAAAAGCGATGCCTCATGCTGGAATCGAACCAGCGACCTTCGGTTTACAAGACCGACGCTCTGCCCCTAAGCCAATGAGGCTTCAGCTTTATCGATGCACGTTAAATTTATGGCTCTACTCGCATTACTACGGACAGTGCTACACAAGCTCATAATCCAGTCTTCGAACAAAAGATGCCTCATGCTGGAATCGAACCAGCGACCTTCTGTTTACTAGACAGACGCTCTGCCCCTGAGCCAATGAGGCTTCGACAACAGAAAGCTTGCTCAACTATGGTAACCACATCTTAGAAAAGGGGGCTCCCGTACAACTTTTATTTGTTGTTCGTAGGAAGACGTTTCCTGTTATTTGGTTTTCGAAAAAAAGCGATGCCTTATGCTGGAATCGAACCAGCGACCTTCGGTTTACAAGACCGACGCTCTGCCCCTAAGCCAATGAGGCTTCAGCTTTATCGATGCACGTTAAATTTATGGCTCTACTCGCATTACTACGGACAGTGCTACACAAGCTCATAATCCAGTCTTCGAACAAAAGATGCCTCATGCTGGAATCGAACCAGCGATCTTCTGTTTACTAGACAGACGCTCTACCCCTGAGGCTTCGAAAACAGAAAGCTTGCTCAACTATGGTAACCACGTCTTAGAAAAGGGAGCTGCCGTACAACTTTTATTTGTTGTTCGTAGGAAGACGTTTCCTGTTATTTGGTTTTCGAAAAAAAAGCAATGCCTCATGCTGGAATCGAACCAGCGACCTTCTGTTTACTAGACAGACGCTCTGCCCCTGAGCCAATGAGGCTTCGACAACAGAAAGTTTGTTCAACTATGGTAACCACATCTTAGAAAAGGGGGCTCCCGTACAACTTTTGTTCGTTGTTCGTAGGAAGACGTTTCCTGTTATTTGGTTCTCGAAAAAAAAACGATGCCTCATGCTGGAATCGAACCAGCGACCTTCGGTTTACAAGACCGACGCTCTGCCCCTAAGCCAATGAGGCTTCGACAACAGAAAGCTTGCTCAACTATGGTAACCACATCTTAGAAAAGGGGGCTGCCGTACAACTTTTGTTCGTTGTTCGTAGGAAGACGTTTCCTGTTATTTGGTTTTCGAAAAAAAAAGCGATGCCTCCTGCTGGAATCGAACCAGCGACCTTCTGTTTACTAGACAGACGCTCTGCCCCTGAGCCAATGAGGCTTTGACAACAGAAAGTTTGTTCAACTATGCTAACCACATCTTAGAAAAGGGGACTCCCGTACAACTTTTGTTCGTTGTTCGTAGGAAGACGTTTCCTGTTATTTGGTTTTCGAAAAAAAAAGCGATGCCTCATGCTGGAATCGAACCAGCGAGCTTCTGTTTACTAGACAGACGCTCTGCCCCTGAGCCAATGAGGCTTCAGCAATCGATGCACGTTAAATTTATGGCTCGACTCGCATTACTACGGACAGTGCTACACAAGCTCATAATCCAGTCTTCGAACAAAAGATGCCTCATGCTGGAATCGAACCAGCGACCTTCTGTTTACTAGACAGACGCTCTGCCCCTGAGCCAATGAGGCTTCGACAACAGAAAGTTTGTTCAACTATGGTAACCACATCTTAGAAAAGGGGGCTGCCGTACAACTTTTGTTCGTTTTTCGTAGGAAGACGTTTCCTGTTATTTGGTTCTCGAAAAAAAAAACGATGCCTCATGCTGGAATCGAACCAGCGACCTTCGGTTTACAAGACCGACGCTCTGCCCCTAAGCCAATGAGGCTTCAGCTTTATCGATGCACGTTAAATTTATGGCTCGACTCGCATTACTACGGACAGTGCTACACAAGCTCATAATCCAGTCTTCGAACAAAAGATGCCTCATGCTGGAATCGAACCAGCGACCTTCTGTTTACTAGACAGACGCTCTGCCCCTGAGCCAATGAGGCTTCGACAACAGAAAGCTTGCTCAACTATGGTAACCACATCTTAGAAAAGGGGGCTGCCGTACAACTTTTGTTCGTTGTTCGTAGGAAGACGTTTCCTGTTATTTGGTTTTCGAAAAAAAAGCAATGCCTCATGCTGGAATCGAACCAGCGACCTTCTGTTTACTAGACAGACGCTCTGCCCCTGAGCCAATGAGGCTTCGACAACAGAAAGTTTGTTCAACTATGGTAACCACATCTTAGAAAAGGGGGCTCCCGTACAACTTTTGTTCGTTGTTCGTAGGAAGACGTTTCCTGTTATTTGGTTCTCGAAAAAAAAACGATGCCTCATGCTGGAATCGAACCAGCGACCTTCGGTTTACAAGACCGACGCTCTGCCCCTAAGCCAATGAGGCTTCGACAACAGAAAGCTTGCTCAACTATGGTAACCACATCTTAGAAAAGGGGGCTGCCGTACAACTTTTGTTCGTTGTTCGTAGGAAGACGTTTCCTGTTATTTGGTTTTCGAAAAAAAAAGCGATGCCTCCTGCTGGAATCGAACCAGCGACCTTCTGTTTACTAGACAGACGCTCTGCCCCTGAGCCAATGAGGCTTTGACAACAGAAAGTTTGTTCAACTATGCTAACCACATCTTAGAAAAGGGGACTCCCGTACAACTTTTGTTCGTTGTTCGTAGGAAGACGTTTCCTGTTATTTGGTTTTCGAAAAAAAAGCGATGCCTCATGCTGGAATCGAACCAGCGAGCTTCTGTTTACTAGACAGACGCTCTGCCCCTGAGCCAATGAGGCTTCAGCTTTATCGATGCACGTTAAATTTATGGCTCGACTCGCATTACTACGGACAGTGCTACACAAGCTCATAATCCAGTCTTCGAACAAAAGATGCCTCATGCTGGAATCGAACCAGCGACCTTCTGTTTACTAGACAGACGCTCTGCCCCTGAGCCAATGAGGCTTCGACAACAGAAAGTTTGTTCAACTATGGTAACCACATCTTAGAAAAGGGGGCTGCCGTACAACTTTTGTTCGTTGTTCGTAGGAAGACGTTTCCTGTTATTTGGTTTTCGAAAAAAAAGCGATGCCTCATGCTGGAATCGAACCAGCGACCTTCGGTTTACAAGACCGACGCTCTGCCCCTAAGCCAATGAGGCTTCAGCTTTATCGATGCACGTTAAATTTATGGCTCTACTCGCATTACTACGGACAGTGCTACACAAGCTCATAATCCAGTCTTCGAACAAAAGATGCCTCATGCTGGAATCGAACCAGCGACCTTCTGTTTACTAGACAGACGCTCTACCCCTGAGGCTTCGAAAACAGAAAGCTTGCTCAACTATGGTAACCACATCTTAGAAAAGGGAGCTGCCGTACAACTTTTATTTGTTGTTCGTAGGAACACGTTTTCTGTTATATGGTTCTCGAAAAAAAAAAGCGATGCCTCATGCTGGAATCGAACCAGCGACCTTCGGTTTACAAGACCGACGCTCTGCCCCTAAGCCAATGAGGCTTCAGCTTTATCGATGCACGTTAAATTTATGGCTCTACTCGCATTACTACGGACAGTGCTACACAAGCTCATAATCCAGTCTTCGAACAAAAGATGCCTCATGCTGGAATCGAACCAGCGACCTTCTGTTTACTAGACAGACGCTCTGCCCCTGAGCCAATGAGGCTTCGACAACAGAAAGCTTGCTCAACTATGGTAACCACATCTTAGAAAAGGGGGCTCCCGTACAACTTTTATTTGTTGTTCGTAGGAAGACGTTTCCTGTTATTTGGTTTTCGAAAAAAAGCGATGCCTTATGCTGGAATCGAACCAGCGACCTTCGGTTTACAAGACCGACGCTCTGCCCCTAAGCCAATGAGGCTTCAGCTTTATCGATGCACGTTAAATTTATGGCTCTACTCGCATTACTACGGACAGTGCTACACAAGCTCATAATCCAGTCTTCGAACAAAAGATGCCTCATGCTGGAATCGAACCAGCGATCTTCTGTTTACTAGACAGACGCTCTACCCCTGAGGCTTCGAAAACAGAAAGCTTGCTCAACTATGGTAACCACGTCTTAGAAAAGGGAGCTGCCGTACAACTTTTATTTGTTGTTCGTAGGAAGACGTTTCCTGTTATTTGGTTTTCGAAAAAAAAGCAATGCCTCATGCTGGAATCGAACCAGCGACCTTCTGTTTACTAGACAGACGCTCTGCCCCTGAGCCAATGAGGCTTCGACAACAGAAAGTTTGTTCAACTATGGTAACCACATCTTAGAAAAGGGGGCTCCCGTACAACTTTTGTTCGTTGTTCGTAGGAAGACGTTTCCTGTTATTTGGTTCTCGAAAAAAAAACGATGCCTCATGCTGGAATCGAACCAGCGACCTTCGGTTTACAAGACCGACGCTCTGCCCCTAAGCCAATGAGGCTTCGACAACAGAAAGCTTGCTCAACTATGGTAACCACATCTTAGAAAAGGGGGCTGCCGTACAACTTTTGTTCGTTGTTCGTAGGAAGACGTTTCCTGTTATTTGGTTTTCGAAAAAAAAAGCGATGCCTCCTGCTGGAATCGAACCAGCGACCTTCTGTTTACTAGACAGACGCTCTGCCCCTGAGCCAATGAGGCTTTGACAACAGAAAGTTTGTTCAACTATGCTAACCACATCTTAGAAAAGGGGACTCCCGTACAACTTTTGTTCGTTGTTCGTAGGAAGACGTTTCCTGTTATTTGGTTTTCGAAAAAAAAAGCGATGCCTCATGCTGGAATCGAACCAGCGAGCTTCTGTTTACTAGACAGACGCTCTGCCCCTGAGCCAATGAGGCTTCAGCAATCGATGCACGTTAAATTTATGGCTCGACTCGCATTACTACGGACAGTGCTACACAAGCTCATAATCCAGTCTTCGAACAAAAGATGCCTCATGCTGGAATCGAACCAGCGACCTTCTGTTTACTAGACAGACGCTCTGCCCCTGAGCCAATGAGGCTTCGACAACAGAAAGTTTGTTCAACTATGGTAACCACATCTTAGAAAAGGGGGCTGCCGTACAACTTTTGTTCGTTGTTCGTAGGAAGACGTTTCCTGTTATTTGGTTTTCGAAAAAAAAAGCGATGCCTCATGCTGGAATCGAACCAGCGACCTTCTGTTTACTAGACAGACGCTCTGCCCCTGAGCCAATGAGGCTTCGACAACAGAAAGTTTGTTCAACTATGCTAACCACATCTTAGAAAAGGGGACTCCCGTACAACTTTTGTTCGTTGTTCGTAGGAAGACGTTTCCTGTTATTTGGTTTTCGAAAAAAAAAACGATGCCTCATGCTGGAATCGAACCAGCGACCTTCTGTTTACTAGACAGACGCTCTGCCCCTGAGCCAATGAGGCTTCGACAACAGAAAGCTTGCTCAACTATGGTAACGCTCTGCCCCTGAGCCAATGAGGCTTCGACAACAGAAAGTTTGTTCAACTATGGTAACCACATCTTAGAAAAGGGGGCTCCCGTACAACTTTTGTTCGTTGTTCGTAGGAAGACGTTTCCTGTTATTTGGTTCTCGAAAAAAAAAACGATGCCTCATGCTGGAATCGAACCAGCGACCTTCGGTTTACAAGACCGACGCTCTGCCCCTAAGCCAATGAGGCTTCGACAACAGAAAGCTTGCTCAACTATGGTAACCACATCTTAGAAAAGGGGGCTGCCGTACAACTTTTGTTCGTTGTTCGTAGGAAGACGTTTCCTGTTATTTGGTTTTCGAAAAAAAAAGCGATGCCTCATGCTGGAATCGAACCAGCGACCTTCTGTTTACTAGACAGACGCTCTGCCCCTGAGCCAATGAGGCTTTGACAACAGAAAGTTTGTTCAACTATGCTAACCACATCTTAGAAAAGGGGACTCCCGTACAACTTTTGTTCGTTGTTCGTAGGAAGACGTTTCCTGTTATTTGGTTTTCGAAAAAAAAAGCGATGCCTCATGCTGGAATCGAACCAGCGAGCTTCTGTTTACTAGACAGACGCTCTGCCCCTGAGCCAATGAGGCTTCGACAACAGAAAGTTTGTTCAACTATGGTAACCACATCTTAGAAAAGGGGGCTCCCGTACAACTTTTGTTCGTTGTTCGTAGGAAGACGTTTCCTGTTATTTGGTTCTCGAAAAAAAAACGATGCCTCATGCTGGAATCGAACCAGCGACCTTCGGTTTACAAGACCGGCGCTCTGCCCCTAAGCCAATGAGGCTTCAGCTTTATCGATGCACGTTAAATTTATGGCTCGACTCGCATTACTACGGACAGTGCTACACAAGCTCATAATCCAGTCTTCGAACAAAAGATGCCTCATGCTGGAATCGAACCAGCGACCTTCTGTTTACTAGACAGACGCTCTGCCCCTGAGCCAATGAGGCTTCGACAACAGAAAGCTTGCTCAACTATGGTAACCACATCTTAGAAAAGGGGGCTGCCGTACAACTTTTGTTCGTTGTTCGTAGGAAGACGTTTCCTGTTATTTGGTTTTTGAAAAAAAAAAGCGATGCCTCATGCTGGAATCGAACCAGCGACCTTCTGTTTACTAGACAGACGCTCTGCCCCTGAGCCAATGAGGCTTCGACAACAGAAAGTTTGTTCAACTATGCTAACCACATCTTAGAAAAGGGGACTCCCGTACAACTTTTGTTCGTTGTTCGTAGGAAGACGTTTCCTGTTATTTGGTTTTCGAAAAAAAAAGCGATGCCTCATGCTGGAATCGAACCAGCGAGCTTCTGTTTACTAGACAGACGCTCTGCCCCTGAGCCAATGAGGCTTCAGCTTTATCGATGCACGTTAAATTTATGGCTCGACTCGCATTACTACGGACAGTGCTACACAAGCTCATAATCCAGTCTTCGAACAAAAGATGCCTCATGCTGGAATCGAACCAGCGACCTTCTGTTTACTAGACAGACGCTCTGCCCCTGAGCCAATGAGGCTTCGACAACAGAAAGTTTGTTCAACTATGGTAACCACATCTTAGAAAAGGGGGCTGCCGTACAACTTTTGTTCGTTGTTCGTAGGAAGACGTTTCCTGTTATTTGGTTTTCGAAAAAAAAAGCGATGCCTCATGCTGGAATCGAACCAGCGACCTTCTGTTTACTAGACAGACGCTCTGCCCCTGAGCCAATGAGGCTTCGACAACAGAAAGTTTGTTCAACTATGCTAACCACATCTTAGAAAAGGGGACTCCCGTACAACTTTTGTTCGTTGTTCGTAGGAAGACGTTTCCTGTTATTTGGTTTTCGAAAAAAAAAACGATGCCTCATGCTGGAATCGAACCAGCGACCTTCTGTTTACTAGACAGACGCTCTGCCCCTGAGCCAATGAGGCTTCGACAACAGAAAGCTTGCTCAACTATGGTAACGCTCTGCCCCTGAGCCAATGAGGCTTCGACAACAGAAAGTTTGTTCAACTATGGTAACCACATCTTAGAAAAGGGGGCTCCCGTACAACTTTTGTTCGTTGTTCGTAGGAAGACGTTTCCTGTTATTTGGTTCTCGAAAAAAAAACGATGCCTCATGCTGGAATCGAACCAGCGACCTTCGGTTTACAAGACCGACGCTCTGCCCCTAAGCCAATGAGGCTTCGACAACAGAAAGCTTGCTCAACTATGGTAACCACATCTTAGAAAAGGGGGCTGCCGTACAACTTTTGTTCGTTGTTCGTAGGAAGACGTTTCCTGTTATTTGGTTTTCGAAAAAAAAAGCGATGCCTCATGCTGGAATCGAACCAGCGACCTTCTGTTTACTAGACAGACGCTCTGCCCCTGAGCCAATGAGACTTTGACAACAGAAAGTTTGTTCAACTATGCTAACCACATCTTAGAAAAGGGGACTCCCGTACAACTTTTGTTCGTTGTTCGTAGGAAGACGTTTCCTGTTATTTGGTTTTCGAAAAAAAAGCGATGCCTCATGCTGGAATCGAACCAGCGAGCTTCTGTTTACTAGACAGACGCTCTGCCCCTGAGCCAATGAGGCTTCGACAACAGAAAGTTTGTTCAACTATGGTAACCACATCTTAGAAAAGGGGGCTCCCGTACAACTTTTGTTCGTTGTTCGTAGGAAGACGTTTCCTGTTATTTGGTTCTCGAAAAAAAAAACGATGCCTCATGCTGGAATCGAACCAGCGACCTTCGGTTTACAAGACCGACGCTCTGCCCCTAAGCCAATGAGGCTTCAGCTTTATCGATGCACGTTAAATTTATGGCTCGACTCGCATTACTACGGACAGTGCTACACAAGCTCATAATCCAGTCTTCGAACAAAAGATGCCTCATGCTGGAATCGAACCAGCGACCTTCTGTTTACTAGACAGACGCTCTGCCCCTGAGCCAATGAGGCTTCGACAACAGAAAGCTTGCTCAACTATGGTAACCACATCTTAGAAAAGGGGGCTGCCGTACAACTTTTGTTCGTTGTTCGTAGGAAGACGTTTCCTGTTATTTGGTTTTTGAAAAAAAAAAGCGATGCCTCATGCTGGAATCGAACCAGCGACCTTCTGTTTACTAGACAGACGCTCTGCCCCTGAGCCAATGAGGCTTCGACAACAGAAAGTTTGTTCAACTATGCTAACCACATCTTAGAAAAGGGGACTCCCGTACAACTTTTGTTCGTTGTTCGTAGGAAGACGTTTCCTGTTATTTGGTTTTCGAAAAAAAAACGATGCCTCATGCTGGAATCGAACCAGCGACCTTCTGTTTACTAGACAGACGCTCTGCCCCTGAGCCAATGAGGCTTCGACAACAGAAAGTTTGTTCAACTATGGTAACCACATCTTAGAAAAGGGGGCTCCCGTACAACTTTTGTTCGTTGTTCGTAGGAAGACGTTTCCTGTTATTTGGTTCTCGAAAAAAAAAACGATGCCTCATGCTGGAATCGAACCAGCGACCTTCGGTTTACAAGACCGACGCTCTGCCCCTAAGCCAATGAGGCTTCGACAACAGAAAGCTTGCTCAACTATGGTAACCACATCTTAGAAAAGGGGGCTGCCGTACAACTTTTGTTCGTTGTTCGTAGGAAGACGTTTCCTGTTATTTGGTTTTCGAAAAAAAAAAGCGATGCCTCATGCTGGAATCGAACCAGCGACCTTCTGTTTACTAGACAGACGCTCTGCCCCTGAGCCAATGAGGCTTCGACAACAGAAAGTTTGTTCAACTATGCTAACCACATCTTAGAAAAGGGGACTCCCGTACAACTTTTGTTCGTTGTTCGTAGGAAGACGTTTCCTGTTATTTGGTTTTCGAAAAAAAAACGATGCCTCATGCTGGAATCGAACCAGCGACCTTCTGTTTACTAGACAGACGCTCTGCCCCTGAGCCAATGAGGCTTCGACAACAGAAAGCTTGCTCAACTATGGTAACGCTCTGCCCCTGAGCCAATGAGGCTTCGACAACAGAAAGTTTGTTCAACTATGGTAACCACATCTTAGAAAAGGGGGCTCCCGTACAACTTTTGTTCGTTGTTCGTAGGAAGACGTTTCCTGTTATTTGGTTCTCGAAAAAAAAACGATGCCTCATGCTGGAATCGAACCAGCGACCTTCGATTTACAAGACCGACGCTCTGCCCCTGAGGCTTCGAAAACAGAAAGCTTGCTCAACTATGGTAACCACATCTTAGAAAAGGGGGCTCCCGTACAACTTTTGTTCGTTGTTCGTAGGAAGACGTTTCCTGTTATTTGGTTTTCGAAAAAAAAGCGATGCCTCATGCTGGAATCGAACCAGCGACCTTCTGTTTACTAGACAGACGCTCTGCCCCTGAGCCAATGAGGCTTCGACAACAGAAAGCTTGCTCAACTATGGTAACCACATCTTAGAAAAGGGGGCTCCCGTACAACTTTTGTTCGTTTTTCGTAGGAAGACGTTTCCTGTTATTTGGTTCTCGAAAAAAAAAACGATGCCTCATGCTGGAATCGAACCAGCGACCTTCGGTTTACAAGACCGACGCTCTGCCCCTAAGCCAATGAGGCTTCAGCTTTATCGATGCACGTTAAATTTATGGCTCGACTCGCATTACTACGGACAGTGCTACACAAGCTCATAATCCAGTCTTCGAACAAAAGATGCCTCATGCTGGAATCGAACCAGCGACCTTCTGTTTACTAGACAGACGCTCTGCCCCTGAGCCAATGAGGCTTCGACAACAGAAAGCTTGCTCAACTATGGTAACCACATCTTAGAAAAGGGGGCTGCCGTACAACTTTTGTTCGTTGTTCGTAGGAAGACGTTTCCTGTTATTTGGTTTTCGAAAAAAAAGCAATGCCTCATGCTGGAATCGAACCAGCGACCTTCTGTTTACTAGACAGACGCTCTGCCCCTGAGCCAATGAGGCTTCGACAACAGAAAGTTTGTTCAACTATGGTAACCACATCTTAGAAAAGGGGGCTGCCGTACAACTTTTATTTGTTGTTCGTAGGAAGACGTTTCCTGTTATTTGGTTCTCGAAAAAAAAAACGATGCCTCATGCTGGAATCGAACCAGCGACCTTCGGTTTACAAGACCGACGCTCTGCCCCTAAGCCAATGAGGCTTCAGCTTTATCGATGTACGTTAAATTTATGGCTCCACTCGCATTACTACGGACAGTGCCACAAGCTCATAATCCAGTCTTCGAACAAAAGATGCCTCATGCTGGAATCGAACCAGCGACCTTCTGTTTACTAGACAGACGCTCTGCCCCTGAGCCAATGAGGCTTCGACAACAGAAAGCTTGCTCAACTATGGTAACCACATCTTAGAAAAGGGGGCTGCCGTACAACTTTTGTTCGTTGTTCGTAGGAAGACGTTTCCTGTTATTTGGTTCTCGAAAAAAAAACGATGCCTCATGCTGGAATCGAACCAGCGACCTTCGGTTTACAAGACCGACGCTCTGCCCCTAAGCCAATGAGGCTTCGACAACAGAAAGCTTGCTCAACTATGGTAACGCTCTGCCCCTGAGCCAATGAGGCTTCGACAACAGAAAGTTTGTTCAACTATGGTAACCACATCTTAGAAAAGGGGGCTCCCGTACAACTTTTGTTCGTTGTTCGTAGGAAGACGTTTCCTGTTATTTGGTTCTCGAAAAAAAAACGATGCCTCATGCTGGAATCGAACCAGCGACCTTCGGTTTACAAGACCGACGCTCTGCCCCTAAGCCAATGAGGCTTCGACAACAGAAAGCTTGCTCAACTATGGTAACCACATCTTAGAAAAGGGGGCTGCCGTACAACTTTTGTTCGTTGTTCGTAGGAAGACGTTTCCTGTTATTTGGTTTTCGAAAAAAAAAGCGATGCCTCATGCTGGAATCGAACCAGCGACCTTCTGTTTACTAGACAGACGCTCTGCCCCTGAGCCAATGAGACTTTGACAACAGAAAGTTTGTTCAACTATGCTAACCACATCTTAGAAAAGGGGACTCCCGTACAACTTTTGTTCGTTGTTCGTAGGAAGACGTTTCCTGTTATTTGGTTTTCGAAAAAAAAGCGATGCCTCATGCTGGAATCGAACCAGCGAGCTTCTGTTTACTAGACAGACGCTCTGCCCCTGAGCCAATGAGGCTTCGACAACAGAAAGTTTGTTCAACTATGGTAACCACATCTTAGAAAAGGGGGCTCCCGTACAACTTTTGTTCGTTGTTCGTAGGAAGACGTTTCCTGTTATTTGGTTCTCGAAAAAAAAAACGATGCCTCATGCTGGAATCGAACCAGCGACCTTCGGTTTACAAGACCGACGCTCTGCCCCTAAGCCAATGAGGCTTCAGCTTTATCGATGCACGTTAAATTTATGGCTCGACTCGCATTACTACGGACAGTGCTACACAAGCTCATAATCCAGTCTTCGAACAAAAGATGCCTCATGCTGGAATCGAACCAGCGACCTTCTGTTTACTAGACAGACGCTCTGCCCCTGAGCCAATGAGGCTTCGACAACAGAAAGCTTGCTCAACTATGGTAACCACATCTTAGAAAAGGGGGCTGCCGTACAACTTTTGTTCGTTGTTCGTAGGAAGACGTTTCCTGTTATTTGGTTTTTGAAAAAAAAAAGCGATGCCTCATGCTGGAATCGAACCAGCGACCTTCTGTTTACTAGACAGACGCTCTGCCCCTGAGCCAATGAGGCTTCGACAACAGAAAGTTTGTTCAACTATGCTAACCACATCTTAGAAAAGGGGACTCCCGTACAACTTTTGTTCGTTGTTCGTAGGAAGACGTTTCCTGTTATTTGGTTTTCGAAAAAAAAACGATGCCTCATGCTGGAATCGAACCAGCGACCTTCTGTTTACTAGACAGACGCTCTGCCCCTGAGCCAATGAGGCTTCGACAACAGAAAGTTTGTTCAACTATGGTAACCACATCTTAGAAAAGGGGGCTCCCGTACAACTTTTGTTCGTTGTTCGTAGGAAGACGTTTCCTGTTATTTGGTTCTCGAAAAAAAAAAACGATGCCTCATGCTGGAATCGAACCAGCGACCTTCGGTTTACAAGACCGACGCTCTGCCCCTAAGCCAATGAGGCTTCGACAACAGAAAGCTTGCTCAACTATGGTAACCACATCTTAGAAAAGGGGGCTGCCGTACAACTTTTGTTCGTTGTTCGTAGGAAGACGTTTCCTGTTATTTGGTTTTCGAAAAAAAAAAGCGATGCCTCATGCTGGAATCGAACCAGCGACCTTCTGTTTACTAGACAGACGCTCTGCCCCTGAGCCAATGAGGCTTCGACAACAGAAAGTTTGTTCAACTATGCTAACCACATCTTAGAAAAGGGGACTCCCGTACAACTTTTGTTCGTTGTTCGTAGGAAGACGTTTCCTGTTATTTGGTTTTCGAAAAAAAAAACGATGCCTCATGCTGGAATCGAACCAGCGACCTTCTGTTTACTAGACAGACGCTCTGCCCCTGAGCCAATGAGGCTTCGACAACAGAAAGCTTGCTCAACTATGGTAACGCTCTGCCCCTGAGCCAATGAGGCTTCGACAACAGAAAGTTTGTTCAACTATGGTAACCACATCTTAGAAAAGGGGGCTCCCGTACAACTTTTGTTCGTTGTTCGTAGGAAGACGTTTCCTGTTATTTGGTTCTCGAAAAAAAAACGATGCCTCATGCTGGAATCGAACCAGCGACCTTCGATTTACAAGACCGACGCTCTGCCCGTGAGGCTTCGAAAACAGAAAGCTTGCTCAACTATGGTAACCACATCTTAGAAAAGGGGGCTCCCGTACAACTTTTGTTCGTTGTTCGTAGGAAGACGTTTCCTGTTATTTGGTTTTCGAAAAAAAAGCGATGCCTCATGCTGGAATCGAACCAGCGACCTTCTGTTTACTAGACAGACGCTCTGCCCCTGAGCCAATGAGGCTTCGACAACAGAAAGCTTGCTCAACTATGGTAACCACATCTTAGAAAAGGGGGCTCCCGTACAACTTTTGTTCGTTTTTCGTAGGAAGACGTTTCCTGTTATTTGGTTCTCGAAAAAAAAAACGATGCCTCATGCTGGAATCGAACCAGCGACCTTCGGTTTACAAGACCGACGCTCTGCCCCTAAGCCAATGAGGCTTCAGCTTTATCGATGCACGTTAAATTTATGGCTCGACTCGCATTACTACGGACAGTGCTACACAAGCTCATAATCCAGTCTTCGAACAAAAGATGCCTCATGCTGGAATCGAACCAGCGACCTTCTGTTTACTAGACAGACGCTCTGCCCCTGAGCCAATGAGGCTTCGACAACAGAAAGCTTGCTCAACTATGGTAACCACATCTTAGAAAAGGGGGCTGCCGTACAACTTTTGTTCGTTGTTCGTAGGAAGACGTTTCCTGTTATTTGGTTTTCGAAAAAAAAGCAATGCCTCATGCTGGAATCGAACCAGCGACCTTCTGTTTACTAGACAGACGCTCTGCCCCTGAGCCAATGAGGCTTCGACAACAGAAAGTTTGTTCAACTATGGTAACCACATCTTAGAAAAGGGGGCTGCCGTACAACTTTTATTTGTTGTTCGTAGGAAGACGTTTCCTGTTATTTGGTTCTCGAAAAAAAAAACGATGCCTCATGCTGGAATCGAACCAGCGACCTTCGGTTTACAAGACCGACGCTCTGCCCCTAAGCCAATGAGGCTTCAGCTTTATCGATGTACGTTAAATTTATGGCTCCACTCGCATTACTACGGACAGTGCCACAAGCTCATAATCCAGTCTTCGAACAAAAGATGCCTCATGCTGGAATCGAACCAGCGACCTTCTGTTTACTAGACAGACGCTCTGCCCCTGAGCCAATGAGGCTTCGACAACAGAAAGCTTGCTCAACTATGGTAACCACATCTTAGAAAAGGGGGCTGCCGTACAACTTTTGTTCGTTGTTCGTAGGAAGACGTTTCCTGTTGTTTGGTTTTCGAAAAAAAAGCGATGCCTCATGCTGGAATCGAACCAGCGACCTTCTGTTTACTAGACAGACGCTCTGCCCCTGAGCCAATGAGGCTTCGACAACAGAAAGTTTGTTCAACTATGGTAACCACATCTTAGAAAAGGGGGCTACCGTACAACTTTTGTTCGTTGTTCGTAGGAAGACGTTTCCTGTTATTTGGTTTTCGAAAAAAAAAGCGATGCCTCATGCTGGAATCGAACCAGCGACCTTCTGTTTACTAGACAGACGCTCTGCCCCTGAGCCAATGAGGCTTTGACAACAGAAAGTTTGTTCAACTATGCTAACCACATCTTAGAAAAGGGGACTCCCGTACAACTTTTGTTCGTTGTTCGTAGGAAGACGTTTCCTGTTATTTGTTTCTCGAAAAAAAAACGATGCCTCATGCTGGAATCGAACCAGCGACCTTCTGTTTACTAGACAGACGCTCTACCCCTGAGGCTTCGAAAACAGAAAGCTTGCTCAACTATGGTAACCACATCTTAGAAAAGGGAGCTGCCGTACAACTTTTATTTGTTGTTCGTAGGAACACGTTTCCTGTTATTTGGTTCTCGAAAAAAAAGCGATGCCTCATGCTGGAATCGAACCAGCGACCTTCGGTTCACAAGACCGACGCTCTGCCCCTAAGCCAATGAGGCTTCAGCTTTATCGATGCACGTTAAATTTATGGCTCTACTCGCATTACTACGGACAGTGCTACACAAGCTCATAATCCAGTCTTCGAACAAAAAATGCCTCATGCTGGAATCGAACCAGCGACCTTCTGTTTACTAGACAGACGCTCTGCCCCTGAGCCAATGAGGCTTCGACAACAGAAAGCTTGCTCAACTATGGTAACCACATCTTAGAAAAGGGGGCTGCCGTACAACTTTTGTTCGTTGTTCGTAGGAAGACGTTTCCTGTTATTTGGTTTTCGAAAAAAAGCAGTGCCTCATGCTGGAATCGAACCAGCGACCTTCTGTTTACTAGACAGACGCTCTGCCCCTGAGCCAATGAGGCTTCGACAACAGAAAGTTTGTTCAACTATGGTAACCACATCTTAGAAAAGGGGGCTGCCGTACAACTTTTATTTGTTGTTCGTAGGAAGACGTTTCCTGTTATTTGGTTCTCGAAAAAAAAACGATGCCTCATGCTGGAATCGAACCAGCGACCTTCGGTTTACAAGACCGACGCTCTGCCCCTAAGCCAATGAGGCTTCAGCTTTATCGATGCACGTTGAATTTATGGCTCGACTCGCATTACTACGGACAGTGCTACACAAGCTCATAATCCAGTCTTCGAACAAAAGATGCCTCATGCTGGAATCGAACCAGCGACCTTCTGTTTACTAGACAGACGCTCTGCCCCTGAGCCAATGAGGCTTCGACAACAGAAAGCTTGCTCAACTATGGTAACCACATTTTAGAAAAGGGGGCTGCCGTACAACTTTTGTTCGTTGTTCGTAGGAAGACGTTTCCTGTTATTTGGTTTTCGAAAAAAAAGCAATGCCTCATGCTGGAATCGAACCAGCGACCTTCTGTTTACTAGACAGACGCTCTACCCCTGAGGCTTCGAAAACAGAAAGCTTGCTCAACTATGGTAACCACATCTTAGAAAAGGGAGCTGCCGTACAACTTTTATTTGTTGTTCGTAGGAACACGTTTCCTGTTATTTGGTTCTCGAAAAAAAAAGCGATGCCTCATGCTGGAATCGAACCAGCGACCTTCGGTTTACAAGACCGACGCTCTGCCCCTAAGCCAATGAGGCTTCAGCTTTATCGATGCACGTTAAATTTATGGCTCTACTCGCATTAGTACGGACTGTGCTACACAAGCTCATAATCCAGTCTTCGAACAAAAGATGCCTCATGCTGGAATCGAACCAGCGACCTTCTGTTTACTAGACAGACGCTCTGCCCCTGAGCCAATGAGGCTTCGACAACAGAAAGCTTGCTCAACTATGGTAACCACATCTTAGAAAAGGGGGCTGCCGTACAACTTTTGTTCGTTGTTCGTAGGAAGACGTTTCCTGTTGTTTGGTTTTCGAAAAAAAAAAGCGATGCCTCATGCTGGAATCGAACCAGCGACCTTCTGTTTACTAGACAGACGCTCTGCCCCTGAGCCAATGAGGCTTCGACAACAGAAAGTTTGTTCAACTATGGTAACCACATCTTAGAAAAGGGGGCTGCCGTACAACTTTTGTTCGTTGTTCGTAGGAAGACGTTTCCTGTTATTTGGTTTTCGAAAAAAAAAGCGATGCCTCATGCTGGAATCGAACCAGCGACCTTCTGTTTACTAGACAGACGCTCTGCCCCTGAGCCAATGAGGCTTTGACAACAGAAAGTTTGTTCAACTATGCTAACCACATCTTAGAAAAGGGGACTCCCGTACAACTTTTGTTCGTTGTTCGTAGGAAGACGTTTCCTGTTATTTGTTTCTCGAAAAAAAAAACGATGCCTCATGCTGGAATCGAACCAGCGACCTTCTGTTTACTAGACAGACGCTCTACCCCTGAGGCTTCGAAAACAGAAAGCTTGCTCAACTATGGTAACCACATCTTAGAAAAGGGAGCTGCCGTACAACTTTTATTTGTTGTTCGTAGGAACACGTTTCCTGTTATTTGGTTCTCGAAAAAAAAAGCGATGCCTCATGCTGGAATCGAACCAGCGACCTTCGGTTTACAAGACCGACGCTCTGCCCCTAAGCCAATGAGGCTTCAGCTTTATCGATGCACGTTAAATTTATGGCTCTACTCGCATTACTACGGACAGTGCTACACAAGCTCATAATCCAGTCTTCGAACAAAAAATGCCTCATGCTGGAATCGAACCAGCGACCTTCTGTTTACTAGACAGACGCTCTGCCCCTGAGCCAATGAGGCTTCGACAACAGAAAGCTTGCTCAACTATGGTAACCACATCTTAGAAAAGGGGGCTGCCGTACAACTTTTGTTCGTTGTTCGTAGGAAGACGTTTCCTGTTATTTGGTTTTCGAAAAAAAAGCAGTGCCTCATGCTGGAATCGAACCAGCGACCTTCTGTTTACTAGACAGACGCTCTGCCCCTGAGCCAATGAGGCTTCGACAACAGAAAGTTTGTTCAACTATGGTAACCACATCTTAGAAAAGGGGGCTGCCGTACAACTTTTATTTGTTGTTCGTAGGAAGACGTTTCCTGTTATTTGGTTCTCGAAAAAAAAAACGATGCCTCATGCTGGAATCGAACCAGCGACCTTCGGTTTACAAGACCGACGCTCTGCCCCTAAGCCAATGAGGCTTCAGCTTTATCGATGCACGTTGAATTTATGGCTCGACTCGCATTACTACGGACAGTGCTACACAAGCTCATAATCCAGTCTTCGAACAAAAGATGCCTCATGCTGGAATCGAACCAGCGACCTTCTGTTTACTAGACAGACGCTCTGCCCCTGAGCCAATGAGGCTTCGACAACAGAAAGCTTGCTCAACTATGGTAACCACATCTTAGAAAAGGGGGCTGCCGTACAACTTTTGTTCGTTGTTCGTAGGAAGACGTTTCCTGTTATTTGGTTTTCGAAAAAAAGCAATGCCTCATGCTGGAATCGAACCAGCGACCTTCTGTTTACTAGACAGACGCTCTACCCCTGAGGCTTCGAAAACAGAAAGCTTGCTCAACTATGGTAACCACATCTTAGAAAAGGGAGCTGCCGTACAACTTTTATTTGTTGTTCGTAGGAACACGTTTCCTGTTATTTGGTTCTCGAAAAAAAAAGCGATGCCTCATGCTGGAATCGAACCAGCGACCTTCGGTTTACAAGACCGACGCTCTGCCCCTAAGCCAATGAGGCTTCAGCTTTATCGATGCACGTTAAATTTATGGCTCTACTCGCATTACTACGGACAGTGCTACACAAGCTCATAATCCAGTCTTCGAACAAAAGATGCCTCATGCTGGAATCAAACCAGCGACCTTCTGTTTACTAGACAGACGCTCTGCCCCTGAGCCAATGAGGCTTCGACAACAGAAAGCTTGCTCAACTATGGTAACCACATCTTAGAAAAGGGGGCTGCCGTACAACTTTTGTTCGTTGTTCGTAGGAAGACGTTTCCTGTTATTTGGTTTTCGAAAAAAAGCAATGCCTCATGCTGGAATCGAACCAGCGACCTTTTGTTTACTAGACAGACGCTCTACCCCTAAGCCAATGAGGCTTCAGCTTTATCGATGCACGTTAAATTTATGGCTCTACTCGCATTACTACGGACAGTGCTACACAAGCTCATAATCCAGTCTTCGAACAAAAGATGCCTCATGCTGGAATCAAACCAGCGACCTTCTGTTTACTAGACAGACGCTCTGGCCCTGAGCCAATGAGGCTTCGACAACAGAAAGCTTGCTCAACTATGGTAACCACATCTTAGAAAAGGGGGCTGCCGTACAACTTTTGTTCGTTGTTCGTAGGAAGACGTTTCCTGTTATTTGGTTTTCGAAAAAAAGCAATGCCTCATGCTGGAATCGAACCAGCGACCTTTTGTTTACTAGACAGACGCTCTACCCCTGAGGCTTCGAAAACCGAAAGCTTGCTCAACTATGGTAACCACATCTTAGAAAAGGGAGCTGCCGTACAACTTTTATTTGTTGTTCGTAGGAACACGTTTCCTGTTATTTGGTTCTCGAAAAAAAAAGCGATGCCTCATGCTGGAATCGAACCAGCGACCTTCGGTTTACAAGACCGACGCTCTGCCCCTAAGCCAATGAGGCTTCAGCTTTATCGATGCACGTTAAATTTATGGCTCTACTCGCATTACTACGGACAGTGCTACACAAGCTCATAATCCAGTCTTCGAACAAAAGATGCCTCATGCTGGAATCAAACCAGCGACCTTCTGTTTACTAGACAGACGCTCTGGCCCTGAGCCAATGAGGCTTCGACAACAGAAAGCTTGCTCAACTATGGTAACCACATCTTAGAAAAGGGGGCTGCCGTACAACTTTTGTTCGTTGTTCGTAGGAAGACGTTTCCTGTTATTTGGTTTTCGAAAAAAAAGCAATGCCTCATGCTGGCATCGAACCAGCGACCTTCTGTTTACTAGACAGACGCTCTACCCCTGAGGCTTCGAAAACAGAAAGCTTGCTCAACTATGGTAACCACATCTTAGAAAAGGGAGCTGCCGTACAACTTTTATTTGTTGTTCGTAGGAACACGTTTCCTGTTATTTGGTTCTCGAAAAAAAAAGCGATGCCTCATGCTGGAATCGAACCAGCGACCTTCGGTTTACAAGACCGACGCTCTGCCCCTAAGCCAATGAGGCTTCAGCTTTATCGATGCACGTTAAATTTATGGCTCTACTCGCATTAGTACGGACAGTGCTACACAAGCTCATAATCCAGTCTTCGAACAAAAGATGCCTCATGCTGGAATCGAACCAGCGACCTTCTGTTTACTAGACAGACGCTCTGCCCCTGAGCCAATGAGGCTTCAACAACAGAAAGCTTGCTCAACTATGGTAACCACATCTTAGAAAAGGGGGCTGCCGTACAACTTTTGTTCGTTGTTCGTAGGAAGACGTTTCCTGTTATTTGGTTTTCGAAAAAAAGCAATGCCTCATGCTGGAATCGAACCAGCGACCTTTTGTTTACTAGACAGACGCTCTACCCCTAAGCCAATGAGGCTTCAGCTTTATCGATGCACGTTAAATTTATGGCTCTACTCGCATTACTACGGACAGTGCTACACAAGCTCATAATCCAGTCTTCGAACAAAAGATGCCTCATGCTGGAATCAAACCAGCGACCTTCTGTTTACTAGACAGACGCTCTGGCCCTGAGCCAATGAGGCTTCGACAACAGAAAGCTTGCTCAACTATGGTAACCACATCTTAGAAAAGGGGGCTGCCGTACAACTTTTGTTCGTTGTTCGTAGGAAGACGTTTCCTGTTATTTGGTTTTCGAAAAAAAAAGCGATGCCTCATGCTGGAATCGAACCAGCGACCTTCTGTTTACTAGACAGACGCTCTGCCCCTGAGCCAATGAGGCTTCGACAACAGAAAGTTTGTTCAACTATGGTAACCACATCTTAGAAAAGGGGGCTCCCGTACAACTTTTGTTCGTTGTTCGTAGGAAGACGTTTCCTGTTATTTGGTTTTCGAAAAAAAGCGATGCCTCATGCTGGAATCGAACCAGCGACCTTCTGTTTACTAGACAGACGCTCTGCCCCTGAGCCAATGAGGCTTCGACAACAGAAAGTTTGTTCAACTATGGTAACCACATCTTAGAAAAGGGGGCTGCCGTACAACTTTTATTTGTTGTTCGTAGGAAGACGTTTCCTGTTATTTGGTTCTCGAAAAAAAAAACGATGCCTCATGCTGGAATCGAACCAGCGACCTTCGGTTTACAAGACCGACGCTCTGCCCCTAAGCCAATGAGGCTTCAGCTTTATCGATGCACGTTAAATTTATGGCTCGACTCGCATTACTACGGACAGTGCTACACAAGCTCATAATCCAGTCTTCGAACAAAAGATGCCTCATGCTGGAATCGAACCAGCGACCTTCTGTTTACTAGACAGACGCTCTGCCCCTGAGCCAATGAGGCTTCGACAACAGAAAGTTTGTTCAACTATGGTAACCACATCTTAGAAAAGGGGCTGCCGTACAACTTTTGTTCGTTGTTCGTAGGAAGACGTTTCCTGTTATTTGGTTTTCGAAAAAAAAAGCGATGCCTCATGCTGGAATCGAACCAGCGACCGTCTGTTTACTAGACAGACGCTCTGCCCCTGAGCCAATGAGGCTTCGACAACAGAAAGTTTGTTCAACTATGGTAACCACATCTTAGAAAAGGGGGCTCCCGTACAACTTTTGTTCGTTGTTCGTAGAAAGACGTTTCCTGTTATTTGGTTTTCGAAAAAAAAAGCGATGCCTCATGCTGGAATCGAACAAGCGACCTTCTGTTTACTAGACAGACGCTCTGCCCCTGAGCCAATGAGGCTTCGACAACAGAAAGTTTGTTCAACTATGGTAACCACATCTTAGAAAAGGCGGCTCCCGTACAACTTTTGTTCGTTGTTCGTAGAAAGACGTTTCCTGTTATTTGGTTTTCGAAAAAAAAGCGATGCCTCATGCTGGAATCGAACCAGCGACCTTCTGTTTACTAGACAGACGCTCTGCCCCTGAGCCAATGAGGCTTCGACAACAGAAAGTTTGTTCAACTACGGTAACCACATCTTAGAAAAGGGGGCTGCCGTACAACTTTTATTTGTTGTTCGTAGGAAGACGTTTCCTGTTATTTGGTTCTCGAAAAAAAAAAAACGATGCCTCATGCTGGAATCGAACCAGCGACCTTCGGTTTACAAGACCGACGCTCTGCCCCTAAGCCAATGAGGCTTCAGCTTTATCGATGCACGTTAAATTTATGGCTCGACTCGCATTACTACGGACAGTGCTACACAAGCTCATAATCCAGTCTTCGAACAAAAGATGCCTCATGCTGGAATCGAACCAGCGACCTTCTGTTTACTAGACAGACGCTCTGCCCCTGAGCCAATGAGGCTTCGACAACAGAAAGTTTGCTCAACTATGGTAACCACATCTTAGAAAAGGGGGCTGCCGTACAACTTTTGTTCGTTGTTCGTAGGAAGACGTTTCCTGTTATTTGGTTTTCGAAAAAAAAGCGATGCCTCATGCTGGAATCGAACCAGCGACCGTCTGTTTACTAGACAGACGCTCTGCCCCTGAGCCAATGAGGCTTCGACAACAGAAAGTTTGTTCAACTGTGGTAACCACATCTTAGAAAAGGGGGCTCCCGTACAACTTTTGTTCGTTGTTCGTAGGAAGACGTTTCCTGTTATTTGGTTTTCGAAAAAAAAGCGATGCCTCATGCTGGAATCGAACCAGCGACCTTCTGTTTACTAGACAGACGCTCTGCCCCTGAGCCAATGAGGCTTTGACAACAGAAAGCTTGCTCAACTATGGTAACCACATCTTAGAAAAGGGGGCTGCCGTACAACTTTTATTTGTTGTTCGTAGGAAGACGTTTCCTGTTATTTGGTTCTCGAAAAAAAAAACGATGCCTCATGCTGGAATCGAACCAGCGACCTTTTGTTTACTAGACAGACGCTCTACCCCTAAGCCAATGAGGCTTCAGCTTTATCGATGCACGTTAAATTTATGGCTCTACTCGCATTACTACGGACAGTGCTACACAAGCTCATAATCCAGTCTTCGAACAAAAGATGCCTCATGCTGGAATCAAACCAGCGACCTTCTGTTTACTAGACAGACGCTCTGGCCCTGAGCCAATGAGGCTTCGACAACAGAAAGCTTGCTCAACTATGGTAACCACATCTTAGAAAAGGGGGCTGCCGTACAACTTTTGTTCGTTGTTCGTAGGAAGACGTTTCCTGTTATTTGGTTTTCGAAAAAAAAAGCGATGCCTCATGCTGGAATCGAACCAGCGACCTTCTGTTTACTAGACAGACGCTCTGCCCCTGAGCCAATGAGGCTTCGACAACAGAAAGTTTGTTCAACTATGGTAACCACATCTTAGAAAAGGGGGCTCCCGTACCACTTTTGTTCGTTGTTCGTAGGAAGACGTTTCCTGTTATTTGGTTTTCGAAAAAAAAGCGATGCCTCATGCTGGAATCGAACCAGCGACCTTCTGTTTACTAGACAGACGCTCTGCCCCTGAGCCAATGAGGCTTCGACAACAGAAAGTTTGTTCAACTATGGTAACCACATCTTAGAAAAGGGGGCTGCCGTACAACTTTTATTTGTTGTTCGTAGGAAGACGTTTCCTGTTATTTGGTTCTCGAAAAAAAAAACGATGCCTCATGCTGGAATCGAACCAGCGACCTTCGGTTTACAAGACCGACGCTCTGCCCCTAAGCCAATGAGGCTTCAGCTTTATCGATGCACGTTAAATTTATGGCTCGACTCGCATTACTACGGACAGTGCTACACAAGCTCATAATCCAGTCTTCGAACAAAAGATGCCTCATGCTGGAATCGAACCAGCGACCTTCTGTTTACTAGACAGACGCTCTGCCCCTGGGCCAATGAGGCTTCGACAACAGAAAGTTTGTTCAACTATGGTAACCACATCTTAGAAAAGGCGGCTCCCGTACAACTTTTGTTCGTTGTTCGTAGAAAGACGTTTCCTGTTATTTGGTTTTCGAAAAAAAAGCGATGCCTCATGCTGGAATCGAACCAGCGACCTTCTGTTTACTAGACAGACGCTCTGCCCCTGAGCCAATGAGGCTTCGACAACAGAAAGTTTGTTCAACTACGGTAACCACATCTTAGAAAAGGGGGCTGCCGTACAACTTTTATTTGTTGTTCGTAGGAAGACGTTTCCTGTTATTTGGTTCTCGAAAAAAAAACGATGCCTCATGCTGGAATCGAACCAGCGACCTTCGGTTTACAAGACCGACGCTCTGCCCCTAAGCCAATGAGGCTTCAGCTTTATCGATGCGCGTTAAATTTATGGCTCGACTCGCATTACTACGGACAGTGCTACACAAGCTCATAATCCAGTCTTCGAACAAAAGATGCCTCATGCTGGAATCGAACCAGCGACCTTCTGTTTACTAGACAGACGCTCTGCCCCTGAGCCAATGAGGCTTCGACAACAGAAAGTTTGCTCAACTATGGTAACCACATCTTAGAAAAGGGGGCTGCCGTACAACTTTTGTTCGTTGTTCGTAGGAAGACGTTTCCTGTTATTTGGTTTTCGAAAAAAAAGCGATGCCTCATGCTGGAATCGAACCAGCGACCGTCTGTTTACTAGACAGACGCTCTGCCCCTGAGCCAATGAGGCTTCGACAACAGAAAGTTTGTTCAACTATGGTAACCACATCTTAGAAAAGGGGGCTCCCGTACAACTTTTGTTCGTTGTTCGTAGAAGACGTTTCCTGTTATTTGGTTTTCGAAAAAAAAGCGATGCCTCATGCTGGAATCGAACCAGCGACCTTCTGTTTACTAGACAGACGCTCTGCCCCTGAGCCAATGAGGCTTCGACAACAGAAAGTTTGTTCAACTATGGTAACCACATCTTAGAAAAGGGGGCTGCCGTACAACTTTTATTTGTTGTTCGTAGGAAGACGTTTCCTGTTATTTGGTTCTCGAAAAAAAAACGATGCCTCATGCTGGAATCGAACCAGCGACCTTCGGTTTACAAGACCGACGCTCTGCCCCTAAGCCAATGAGGCTTCAGCTTTATCGATGCACGTTAAATTTATGGCTCGACTCGCATTACTACGGACAGTGCTACACAAGCTCATAATCCAGTCTTCGAACAAAAGATGCCTCATGCTGGAATCGAACCAGCGACCTTCTGTTTACTAGACAGACGCTCTGCCCCTGAGCCAATGAGGCTTCGACAACAGAAAGTTTGTTCAACTATGGTAACCACATCTTAGAAAAGGGGGCTCCCGTACAACTTTTGTTCGTTGTTCGTAGGAAGACGTTTCCTGTTATTTGGTTTTCGAAAAAAAAGCGATGCCTCATGCTGGAATCGAACCAGCGACCGTCTGTTTACTAGAAAGACGCTCTGCCCCTGAGCCAATGAGGCTTCGACAACAGAAAGTTTGTTCAACTATGGTAACCACATCTTAGAAAAGGGGGCTCCCGTACAACTTTTGTTCGTTGTTCGTAGGAAGACGTTTCCTGTTATTTGGTTTTCGAAAAAAAAGCGATGCCTCATGCTGGAATCGAACCAGCGACCTTCTGTTTACTAGACAGACGCTCTGCCCCTGAGCCAATGAGGCTTCGACAAAAGAAAGTTTGTTCAACTATGGTAACCACATCTTAGAAAAGGGGGCTGCCGTACAACTTTTATTTGTTGTTCGTAGGAAGACGTTTCCTGTTATTTGGTTTTCGAAAAAAAAGCGATGCCTCATGCTGGAATCGAACCAGCGACCTTCGGTTTACAAGACCGACGCTCTGCCCCTAAGCCAATGAGGCTTCAGCTTTATCGATGCACGTTAAATGTATGGCTCGACTCGCATTACTACGGACAGTGCTACACAAGCTCATAATCCAGTCTTCGAACAAAAGATGCCTCATGCTGGAATCGAACCAGCGACCTTCTGTTTACTAGACAGACGCTCTGCCCCTGAGCCAATGAGGCTTCGACAACAGAAAGTTTGTTCAACTATGGTAACCACATCTTAGAAAAGGGGGCTCCCGTACAACTTTTGTTCGTTGTTCGTAGGAAGACGTTTCCTGTTATTTGGTTTTCGAAAAAAAAAGCAATGCCTCATGCTGGAATCGAACCAGCGACCTTCTGTTTACTAGACAAACGCTCTACCCCTGAGGCTTCGAAAACAGAAAGCTTGCTCAACTATGGTAACCACATCTTAGAAAAGGGAGCTGCCGTACAACTTTTATTTGTTGTTCGTAGGAAGACGTTTCCTGTTATTTGGTTTTCGAAAAAAAAGCGATGCCTCATGCTGGAATCGAACCAGCGACCTTCGGTTTACAAGACCGACGCTCTGCCCCTAAGCGAATGAGGCTTCAGCTTTATCGATGCACGTTAAATTTATGGCTCGACTCGCATTACTACGGACAGTGCTACACAAGCTCATAATCCAGTCTTCGAACAAAAGATGCCTCATGCTGGAATCGAACAAGCGACCTTCTGTTTACTAGACAGACGCTCTGCCCCTGAGCCAATGAGGCTTCGACAACAGAAAGTTTGTTCAACTATGGTAACCACATCTTAGAAAAGGGGGCTGACGTACAACTTTTGTTCGTTGTTCGTAGGAAGACGTTTCCTGTTATTTGGTTTTCGAAAAAAAAGCGATGCCTCATGCTGGAATCGAACCAGCGACCTTCTGTTTACTAGACAGACGCTCTGCCCCTGAGCCAATGAGGCTTCGACAACAGAAAGTTTGTTCAACTATGGTAACCACATCTTAGAAAAGGGGGCTGCCGTACAACTTTTGTTCGTTGTTCGTAGGAAGACGTTTCCTGTTATTTGGTTTTCGAAAAAAAAAACGATGCCCCATGCTGGAATCTAACCAGCGACCTTCGGTTTACAAGACCGACGCTCTGCCCCTAAGCCAATGAGGCTTCAGCTTTATCGATGCACGTTAAATTTATGGCTCGACTCGCATTACTACGGACAGTGCTACACAAGCTCATAATCCAGTCTTCGAACAAAAGATGCCTCATGCTGGAATCGAACCAGCGACCTTCTGTTTACTAGACAGACGCTCTGCCCCTGAGCCAATGAGGCTTCGACAACAGAAAGCTTGCTCAACTATGGTAACCACATCTTAGAAAAGGGGGCTGCCGTACAACTTTTGTTCGTTGTTCGTAGGAAGACGTTTCCTGTTATTTGGTTTTCGAAAAAAAAGCGATGCCTCATGCTGGAATCGAACCAGCGACCTTCTGTTTACTAGACAGACGCTCTGCCCCTGAGCCAATGAGGCTTCGACAACAGAAAGTTTGTTCAACTATGGTAACCACATCTTAGAAAAGGGGGCTGCCGTACAACTTTTGTTCGTTGTTCGTAGGAAGACGTTTCCTGTTATTTGGTTTTCGAAAAAAAAGCGATGCCTCATGCTGGAATCGAACCAGCGACCTTCTGTTTACTAGACAGACGCTCTGCCCCTGAGCCAATGAGGCTTCGACAACAGAAAGTTTGTTCAACTACGGTAACCACATCTTAGAAAAGGGGGCTGCCGTACAACTTTTATTTGTTGTTCGTAGGAAGACGTTTCCTGTTATTTGGTTCTCGAAAAAAAAACGATGCCTCATGCTGGAATCGAACCAGCGACCTTCGGTTTACAAGACCGACGCTCTGCCCCTAAGCCAATGAGGCTTCAGCTTTATCGATGCGCGTTAAATTTATGGCTCGACTCGCATTACTACGGACAGTGCTACACAAGCTCATAATCCAGTCTTCGAACAAAAGATGCCTCATGCTGGAATCGAACCAGCGACCTTCTGTTTACTAGACAGACGCTCTGCCCCTGAGCCAATGAGGCTTCGACAACAGAAAGTTTGCTCAACTATGGTAACCACATCTTAGAAAAGGGGGCTGCCGTACAACTTTTGTTCGTTGTTCGTAGGAAGACGTTTCCTGTTATTTGGTTTTCGAAAAAAAGCGATGCCTCATGCTGGAATCGAACCAGCGACCGTCTGTTTACTAGACAGACGCTCTGCCCCTGAGCCAATGAGGCTTCGACAACAGAAAGTTTGTTCAACTATGGTAACCACATCTTAGAAAAGGGGGCTCCCGTACAACTTTTGTTCGTTGTTCGTAGAAGACGTTTCCTGTTATTTGGTTTTCGAAAAAAAAGCGATGCCTCATGCTGGAATCGAACCAGCGACCTTCTGTTTACTAGACAGACGCTCTGCCCCTGAGCCAATGAGGCTTCGACAACAGAAAGTTTGTTCAACTATGGTAACCACATCTTAGAAAAGGGGGCTGCCGTACAACTTTTATTTGTTGTTCGTAGGAAGACGTTTCCTGTTATTTGGTTCTCGAAAAAAAACGATGCCTCATGCTGGAATCGAACCAGCGACCTTCGGTTTACAAGACCGACGCTCTGCCCCTAAGCCAATGAGGCTTCAGCTTTATCGATGCACGTTAAATTTATGGCTCGACTCGCATTACTACGGACAGTGCTACACAAGCTCATAATCCAGTCTTCGAACAAAAGATGCCTCATGCTGGAATCGAACCAGCGACCTTCTGTTTACTAGACAGACGCTCTGCCCCTGAGCCAATGAGGCTTCGACAACAGAAAGTTTGTTCAACTATGGTAACCACATCTTAGAAAAGGGGGCTCCCGTACAACTTTTGTTCGTTGTTCGTAGGAAGACGTTTCCTGTTATTTGGTTTTCGAAAAAAAAGCGATGCCTCATGCTGGAATCGAACCAGCGACCGTCTGTTTACTAGAAAGACGCTCTGCCCCTGAGCCAATGAGGCTTCGACAACAGAAAGTTTGTTCAACTATGGTAACCACATCTTAGAAAAGGGGGCTCCCGTACAACTTTTGTTCGTTGTTCGTAGGAAGACGTTTCCTGTTATTTGGTTTTCGAAAAAAAAGCGATGCCTCATGCTGGAATCGAACCAGCGACCTTCTGTTTACTAGACAGACGCTCTGCCCCTGAGCCAATGAGGCTTCGACAAAAGAAAGTTTGTTCAACTATGGTAACCACATCTTAGAAAAGGGGGCTGCCGTACAACTTTTATTTGTTGTTCGTAGGAAGACGTTTCCTGTTATTTGGTTTTCGAAAAAAAAGCGATGCCTCATGCTGGAATCGAACCAGCGACCTTCGGTTTACAAGACCGACGCTCTGCCCCTAAGCCAATGAGGCTTCAGCTTTATCGATGCACGTTAAATGTATGGCTCGACTCGCATTACTACGGACAGTGCTACACAAGCTCATAATCCAGTCTTCGAACAAAAGATGCCTCATGCTGGAATCGAACCAGCGACCTTCTGTTTACTAGACAGACGCTCTGCCCCTGAGCCAATGAGGCTTCGACAACAGAAAGTTTGTTCAACTATGGTAACCACATCTTAGAAAAGGGGGCTCCCGTACAACTTTTGTTCGTTGTTCGTAGG
Source organism: Cylicocyclus nassatus (assembly GCA_958299035.1). Taxonomy (NCBI): domain Eukaryota; kingdom Metazoa; phylum Nematoda; class Chromadorea; order Rhabditida; family Strongylidae; genus Cylicocyclus; species Cylicocyclus nassatus. Next base: position 51,610,547 of record CATQJL010000316.1, on the reverse strand, counting down.
AAGACGTTTCCTGTTATTTGGTTTTCGAAAAAAAAAGCAATGCCTCATGCTGGAATCGAACCAGCGACCTTCTGTTTACTAGACAAACGCTCTACCCCTGAGGCTTCGAAAACAGAAAGCTTGCTCAACTATGGTAACCACATCTTAGAAAAGGGAGCTGCCGTACAACTTTTATTTGTTGTTCGTAGGAAGACGTTTCCTGTTATTTGGTTTTCGAAAAAAAAGCGATGCCTCATGCTGGAATCGAACCAGCGACCTTCGGTTTACAAGACCGACGCTCTGCCCCTAAGCGAATGAGGCTTCAGCTTTATCGATGCACGTTAAATTTATGGCTCGACTCGCATTACTACGGACAGTGCTACACAAGCTCATAATCCAGTCTTCGAACAAAAGATGCCTCATGCTGGAATCGAACAAGCGACCTTCTGTTTACTAGACAGACGCTCTGCCCCTGAGCCAATGAGGCTTCGACAACAGAAAGTTTGTTCAACTATGGTAACCACATCTTAGAAAAGGGGGCTGACGTACAACTTTTGTTCGTTGTTCGTAGGAAGACGTTTCCTGTTATTTGGTTTTCGAAAAAAAAAACGATGCCCCATGCTGGAATCTAACCAGCGACCTTCGGTTTACAAGACCGACGCTCTGCCCCTAAGCCAATGAGGCTTCAGCTTTATCGATGCACGTTAAATTTATGGCTCGACTCGCATTACTACGGACAGTGCTACACAAGCTCATAATCCAGTCTTCGAACAAAAGATGCCTCATGCTGGAATCGAACCAGCGACCTTCTGTTTACTAAACAGACGCTCTGCCCCTGAGCCAATGAGGCTTCGACAACAGAAAGCTTGCTCAACTATGGTAACCACATCTTAGAAAAGGGGGCTGCCGTACAACTTTTGTTCGTTGTTCGTAGGAAGACGTTTCCTGTTATTTGGTTTTCGAAAAAAAAAGCAATGCCTCATGCTGGAATCGAACCAGCGACCTTCTGTTTACTAGACAGACGCTCTACCCCTGAGGCTTCGAAAACAGAAAGCTTGCTCAACTATGGTAACCACATCTTAGAAAAGGGAGCTGCCGTACAACTTTTATTTGTTGTTCGTAGGAACACGTTTCCTGTTATTTGGTTTTCGAAAAAAAGCAATGCCTCATGCTGGAATCGAACCAGCGACCTTCTGTTTACTAGACAGACGCTCTGCCCCTGAGCCAATGAGGCTTCGACAACAGAAAGTTTGTTCAACTATGGTAACCACATCTTAGAAAAGGGGGCTGCCGTACAACTTTTGTTCGTTGTTCGTAGGAAGACGTTTCCTGTTATTTGGTTTTCGAAAAAAAAAGCGATGCCTCATGCTGGAATCGAACCAGCGACCTTCTCTTTACTAGACAGACGCTCTGCCCCTGAGCCAATGAGGCTTCGACAACAGAAAGTTTGTTCAACTATGGTAACCACATCTTAGAAAAGGGGGCTGCCGTACAACTTTTGTTCGTTGTTCGTAGGAAGACGTTTCCTGTTATTTGGTTTTCGAAAAAAAAACGATGCCTCATGCTGGAATCGAACCAGCGACCTTCGGTTTACAAGACCGACGCTCTGCCCCTAAGCCAATGAGGCTTCAGCTTTATCGATGCACGTTAAATTTATGGCTCGACTCGCATTACTACGGACAGTGCTACACAAGCTCATAATCCAGTCTTCGAACAAAAGATGCCTCATGCTGGAATCGAACCAGCGACCTTCTGTTTACTAGACAGACGCTCTGCCCCTGAGCCAATGAGGCTTCGACAACAGAAAGCTTGCTCAACTATGGTAACCACATCTTAGAAAAGGGGGCTGCCGTACAACTTTTGTTCGTTGTTCGTAGGAAGACGTTTCCTGTTATTTGGTTTTCGAAAAAAAAGCAATGCCTCATGCTGGAATCGAACCAGCGACCTTCTGTTTACTAGACAGACGCTCTACCCCTGAGGCTTCGAAAACAGAAAGCTTGCTCAACTATGGTAACCACATCTTAGAAAAGGGAGCTGCCGTACAACTTTTATTTGTTGTTCGTAGGAAGACGTTTCCTGTTATTTGGTTTTCGAAAAAAAAGCGATGCCTCATGCTGGAATCGAACCAGCGACCGTCTGTTTACTAGACAGACGCTCTACCCCTGAGCCAATGAGGCTTCGACAACAGAAAGTTTGTTCAACTATGCTAACCACATCTTAGAAAAGGGGGCTCCCGTACAACTTTTGTTCGTTGTTCGTAGGAAGACGTTTCCTGTTATTTGGTTTTCGAAAAAAAAGCGATGCCTCATGCTGGAATCGAACCAGCGACCGTCTGTTTACTAGACAGACGCTCTGCCCCTGAGCCAATGAGGCTTCGACAACAGAAAGTTTGTTCAACTATGGTAACCACATCTTAGAAAAGGGGGCTCCCGTACAACTTTTGTTCGTTGTTCGTAGGAAGACGTTTCCTGTTATTTGGTTTTCGAAAAAAAAACGATGCCTCATGCTGGAATCGAACCAGCGACCTTCGGTTTACAAGACCGACGCTCTGCCCCTAAGCCAATGAGGCTTCAGCTTTATCGATGCACGTTAAATTTATGGCTCGACTCGCATTACTACGGACAGTGCTACACAAGCTCATAATCCAGTCTTCGAACAAAAGATGCCTCATGCTGGAATCGAACCAGCGACCTTCTGTTTACTAGACAGACGCTCTACCCCTGAGGCTTCGAAAACAGAAAGCTTGCTCAACTATGGTAACCACATCTTAGAAAAGGGAGCTGCCGTACAACTTTTATTTGTTGTTCGTAGGAAGACGTTTCCTGTTATTTGGTTTTCGAAAAAAAAGCGATGCCTCATGCTGGAATCGAACCAGCGACCGTCTGTTTACTAGACAGACGCTCTACCCCTGAGCCAATGAGGCTTCGACAACAGAAAGTTTGTTCAACTATGGTAACCACATCTTAGAAAAGGGGGCTCCCGTACAACTTTTGTTCGTTGTTCGTAGGAAGACGTTTCCTGTTATTTGGTTTTCGAAAAAAAAGCGATGCCTCATGCTGGAATCGAACCAGCGACCGTCTGTTTACTAGACAGACGCTCTGCCCCTGAGCCAATGAGGCTTCGACAACAGAAAGTTTGTTCAACTATGGTAACCACATCTTAGAAAAGGGGGCTCCCGTACAACTTTTGTTCGTTGTTCGTAGGAAGACGTTTCCTGTTATTTGGTTTTCGAAAAAAAAGCGATGCCTCATGCTGGAATCGAACCAGCGACCTTCTGTTTACTAGACAGACGCTCTGCCCCTGAGCCAATGAGGCTTCGACAAAAGAAAGTTTGTTCAACTATGGTAACCACATCTTAGAAAAGGGGGCTGCCTTACAACTTTTATTTGTTGTTCGTAGGAAGACGTTTCCTGTTATTTGGTTCTCGAAAAAAAAAACGATGCCTCATGCTGGAATCGAACCAGCGACCTTCGGTTTACAAGACCGACGCTCTGCCCCTAAGCCAATGAGGCTTCAGCTTTATCGATGCACGTTAAATTTATGGCTCGACTCGCATTACTACGGACAGTGCTACACAAGCTCATAATCCAGTCTTCGAACAAAAGATGCCTCATGCTGGAATCGAACCAGCGACCTTCTGTTTACTAGACAGACGCTCTGCCCCTGAGCCAATGAGGCTTCGACAACAGAAAGTTTGTTCAACTATGGTAACCACATCTTAGAAAAGGGGGCTGCCGTACAACTTTTATTTGTTGTTCGTAGGAAGACGTTTCCTGTTATTTGGTTCTCGAAAGAAAAACGATGCCTCATGCTGGAATCGAACCAGCGACCTTCGGTTTACAAGACCGACGCTCTGCCCCTAAGCCAATGAGGCTTCAGCTTTATCGATGCACGTTAAATTTATGGCTCGACTCGCATTACTACGGACAGTGCTACACAAGCTCATAATCCAGTCTTCGAACAAAAGATGCCTCATGCTGGAATCGAACAAGCGACCTTCTGTTTACTAGACAGACGCTCTGCCCCTGAGCCAATGAGGCTTCGACAACAGAAAGTTTGTTCAACTATGGTAACCACATCTTAGAAAAGGGGGCTGCCGTACAACTTTTGTTCGTTGTTCGTAGGAAGACGTTTCCTGTTATTTGGTTTTCGAAAAAAAAACGATGCCTCATGCTGGAATCGAACCAGCGACCTTCGGTTTACAAGACCGACGCTCTGCCCCTAAGCCAATGAGGCTTCAGCTTTATCGATGCACGTTAAATTTATGGCTCGACTCGCATTACTACGGACAGTGCTACACAAGCTCATAATCCAGTCTTCGAACAAAAGATGCCTCATGCTGGAATCGAACAAGCGACCTTCTGTTTACTAGACAGACGCTCTGCCCCTGAGCCAATGAGGCTTCGACAACAGAAAGTTTGTTCAACTATGGTAACCACATCTTAGAAAAGGGGGCTGCCGTACAACTTTTGTTCGTTGTTCGTAGGAAGACGTTTCCTGTTATTTGGTTTTCGAAAAAAAAGCAATGCCTCATGCTGGAATCGAACCAGCGACCTTCTGTTTACTAGACAGACGCTCTACCCCTGAGGCTTCGAAAACAGAAAGCTTGCTCAACTATGGTAACCACATCTTAGAAAAGGGAGCTGCCGTACAACTTTTATTTGTTGTTCGTAGGAACACGTTTCCTGTTATTTGGTTTTCGAAAAAAGCAATGCCTCATGCTGGAATCGAACCAGCGACCTTCTGTTTACTAGACAGACGCTCTGCCCCTGAGCCAATGAGGCTTCGACAACAGAAAGTTTGTTCAACTATGGTAACCACATCTTAGAAAAGGGGGCTGCCGTACAACTTTTATTTGTTGTTCGTAGGAAGACGTTTCCTGTTATTTGGTTTTCGAAAAAAAAACGATGCCCCATGCTGGAATCTAACCAGCGACCTTCGGTTTACAAGACCGACGCTCTGCCCCTAAGCCAATGAGGCTTCAGCTTTATCGATGCACGTTAAATTTATGGCTCGACTCGCATTACTACGGACAGTGCTACACAAGCTCATAATCCAGTCTTCGAACAAAAGATGCCTCATGCTGGAATCGAACCAGCGACCTTCTGTTTACTAGACAGACGCTCTGCCCCTGAGCCAATGAGGCTTCGACAACAGAAAGCTTGCTCAACTATGGTAACCACATCTTAGAAAAGGGGGCTGCCGTACAACTTTTGTTCGTTGTTCGTAGGAAGACGTTTCCTGTTATTTGGTTTTCGAAAAAAAGGAATGCCTCATGCTGGAATCGAACCAGCGACCTTCTGTTTACTAGACAGACGCTCTGCCCCTGAGCCAATGAGGCTTCGACAACAGAAAGCTTGCTCAACTATGGTAACCACATCTTAGAAAAGGGAGCTGCCGTACAACTTTTGTTCGTTGTTCGTAGGAACACGTTTCCTGTTATTTGGTTTTCGAAAAAAAAGCGATGCCTCATGCTGGAATCGAACCAGCGACCTTCTGTTTACTAGACAGACGCTCTGCCCCTGAGCCAATGAGGCTTCGACAACAGAAAGTTTGTTCAACTATGGTAACCACATCTTAGAAAAGGGGGCTGCCGTACAACTTTTGTTCGTTGTTCGTAGGAAGACGTTTCCTGTTATTTGGTTTTCGAAAAAAAAGCAATGCCTTATGCTGGAATCGAACCAGCGACCTTCTGTTTACTAGACAGACGCTCTACCCCTGAGGCTTCGAAAACAGAAAGCTTGCTCAACTATGGTAACCACATCTTAGAAAAGGGAGCTGCCGTACAACTTTTATTTGTTGTTCGTAGGAAGACGTTTCCTGTTATTTGGTTTTCGAAAAAAAAGCGATGCCTCATGCTGGAATCGAACCAGCGACCGTCTGTTTACTAGACAGACGCTCTACCCCTGAGCCAATGAGGCTTCGACAACAGAAAGTTTGTTCAACTATGGTAACCACATCTTAGAAAAGGGGGCTCCCGTACAACTTTTGTTCGTTGTTCGTAGGAAGACGTTTCCTGTTATTTGGTTTTCGAAAAAAAAGCGATGCCTCATGCTGGAATCGAACCAGCGACCGTCTGTTTACTAGACAGACGCTCTGCCCCTGAGCCAATGAGGCTTCGACAACAGAAAGTTTGTTCAACTATGCTAACCACATCTTAGAAAAGGGGGCTCCCGTACAACTTTTGTTCGTTGTTCGTAGGAAGACGTTTCCTGTTATTTGGTTTTCGAAAAAAAAACGATGCCTCATGCTGGAATCGAACCAGCGACCTTCGGTTTACAAGACCGACGCTCTGCCCCTAAGCCAATGAGGCTTCAGCTTTATCGATGCACGTTAAATTTATGGCTCGACTCGCATTACTACGGACAGTGCTACACAAGCTCATAATCCAGTCTTCGAACAAAAGATGCCTCATGCTGGAATCGAACCAGCGACCTTCTGTTTACTAGACAGACGCTCTACCCCTGAGGCTTCGAAAACAGAAAGCTTGCTCAACTATGGTAACCACATCTTAGAAAAGGGAGCTGCCGTACAACTTTTATTTGTTGTTCGTAGGAAGACGTTTCCTGTTATTTGGTTTTCGAAAAAAAAGCGATGCCTCATGCTGGAATCGAACCAGCGACCGTCTGTTTACTAGACAGACGCTCTACCCCTGAGCCAATGAGGCTTCGACAACAGAAAGTTTGTTCAACTATGGTAACCACATCTTAGAAAAGGGGGCTCCCGTACAACTTTTGTTCGTTGTTCGTAGGAAGACGTTTCCTGTTATTTGGTTTTCGAAAAAAAAGCGATGCCTCATGCTGGAATCGAACCAGCGACCGTCTGTTTACTAGACAGACGCTCTGCCCCTGAGCCAATGAGGCTTCGACAACAGAAAGTTTGTTCAACTATGGTAACCACATCTTAGAAAAGGGGGCTCCCGTACAACTTTTGTTCGTTGTTCGTAGGAAGACGTTTCCTGTTATTTGGTTTTCGAAAAAAAAGCGATGCCTCATGCTGGAATCGAACCAGCGACCTTCTGTTTACTAGACAGACGCTCTGCCCCTGAGCCAATGAGGCTTCGACAAAAGAAAGTTTGTTCAACTATGGTAACCACATCTTAGAAAAGGGGGCTGCCTTACAACTTTTATTTGTTGTTCGTAGGAAGACGTTTCCTGTTATTTGGTTCTCGAAAAAAAAAACGATGCCTCATGCTGGAATCGAACCAGCGACCTTCGGTTTACAAGACCGACGCTCTGCCCCTAAGCCAATGAGGCTTCAGCTTTATCGATGCACGTTAAATTTATGGCTCGACTCGCATTACTACGGACAGTGCTACACAAGCTCATAATCCAGTCTTCGAACAAAAGATGCCTCATGCTGGAATCGAACCAGCGACCTTCTGTTTACTAGACAGACGCTCTGCCCCTGAGCCAATGAGGCTTCGACAACAGAAAGTTTGTTCAACTATGGTAACCACATCTTAGAAAAGGGGGCTGCCGTACAACTTTTATTTGTTGTTCGTAGGAAGACGTTTCCTGTTATTTGGTTCTCGAAAGAAAAACGATGCCTCATGCTGGAATCGAACCAGCGACCTTCGGTTTACAAGACCGACGCTCTGCCCCTAAGCCAATGAGGCTTCAGCTTTATCGATGCACGTTAAATTTATGGCTCGACTCGCATTACTACGGACAGTGCTACACAAGCTCATAATCCAGTCTTCGAACAAAAGATGCCTCATGCTGGAATCGAACAAGCGACCTTCTGTTTACTAGACAGACGCTCTGCCCCTGAGCCAATGAGGCTTCGACAACAGAAAGTTTGTTCAACTATGGTAACCACATCTTAGAAAAGGGGGCTGCCGTACAACTTTTGTTCGTTGTTCGTAGGAAGACGTTTCCTGTTATTTGGTTTTCGAAAACCTCATGCTGGAATCGAACCAGCGACCTTCGGTTTACAAGACCGACGCTCTGCCCCTAAGCCAATGAGGCTTCAGCTTTATCGATGCACGTTAAATTTATGGCTCGACTCGCATTACTACGGACAGTGCTACACAAGCTCATAATCCAGTCTTCGAACAAAAGATGCCTCATGCTGGAATCGAACAAGCGACCTTCTGTTTACTAGACAGACGCTCTGCCCCTGAGCCAATGAGGCTTCGACAACAGAAAGTTTGTTCAACTATGGTAACCACATCTTAGAAAAGGGGGCTGCCGTACAACTTTTGTTCGTTGTTCGTAGGAAGACGTTTCCTGTTATTTGGTTTTCGAAAAAAAAGCAATGCCTCATGCTGGAATCGAACCAGCGACCTTCTGTTTACTAGACAGACGCTCTACCCCTGAGGCTTCGAAAACAGAAAGCTTGCTCAACTATGGTAACCACATCTTAGAAAAGGGAGCTGCCGTACAACTTTTATTTGTTGTTCGTAGGAACACGTTTCCTGTTATTTGGTTTTCGAAAAAAGCAATGCCTCATGCTGGAATCGAACCAGCGACCTTCTGTTTACTAGACAGACGCTCTGCCCCTGAGCCAATGAGGCTTCGACAACAGAAAGTTTGTTCAACTATGGTAACCACATCTTAGAAAAGGGGGCTGCCGTACAACTTTTATTTGTTGTTCGTAGGAAGACGTTTCCTGTTATTTGGTTTTCGAAAAAAAAACGATGCCCCATGCTGGAATCTAACCAGCGACCTTCGGTTTACAAGACCGACGCTCTGCCCCTAAGCCAATGAGGCTTCAGCTTTATCGATGCACGTTAAATTTATGGCTCGACTCGCATTACTACGGACAGTGCTACACAAGCTCATAATCCAGTCTTCGAACAAAAGATGCCTCATGCTGGAATCGAACAAGCGACCTTCTGTTTACTAGACAGACGCTCTGCCCCTGAGCCAATGAGGCTTCGACAACAGAAAGCTTGCTCAACTATGGTAACCACATCTTAGAAAAGGGGGCTGCCGTACAACTTTTGTTCGTTGTTCGTAGGAAGACGTTTCCTGTTATTTGGTTTTCGAAAAAAAGGAATGCCTCATGCTGGAATCGAACCAGCGACCTTCTGTTTACTAGACAGACGCTCTGCCCCTGAGCCAATGAGGCTTCGACAACAGAAAGCTTGCTCAACTATGGTAACCACATCTTAGAAAAGGGAGCTGCCGTACAACTTTTGTTCGTTGTTCGTAGGAACACGTTTCCTGTTATTTGGTTTTCGAAAAAAAAGCGATGCCTCATGCTGGAATCGAATCAGCGACCTTCTGTTTACTAGACAGACGCTCTGCCCCTGAGCCAATGAGGCTTCGACAACAGAAAGTTTGTTCAACTATGGTAACCACATCTTAGAAAAGGGGGCTGCCGTACAACTTTTGTTCGTTGTTCGTAGGAAGACGTTTCCTGTTATTTGGTTTTCGAAAAAAAAGCAATGCCTTATGCTGGAATCGAACCAGCGACCTTCTGTTTACTAGACAGACGCTCTACCCCTGAGGCTTCGAAAACAGAAAGCTTGCTCAACTATGGTAACCACATCTTAGAAAAGGGAGCTGCCGTACAACTTTTATTTGTTGTTCGTAGGAAGACGTTTCCTGTTATTTGGTTTTCGAAAAAAAAGCGATGCCTCATGCTGGAATCGAACCAGCGACCGTCTGTTTACTAGACAGACGCTCTACCCCTGAGCCAATGAGGCTTCGACAACAGAAAGTTTGTTCAACTATGGTAACCACATCTTAGAAAAGGGGGCTCCCGTACAACTTTTGTTCGTTGTTCGTAGGAAGACGTTTCCTGTTATTTGGTTTTCGAAAAAAAAGCGATGCCTCATGCTGGAATCGAACCAGCGACCGTCTGTTTACTAGACAGACGCTCTGCCCCTGAGCCAATGAGGCTTCGACAACAGAAAGTTTGTTCAACTATGGTAACCACATCTTAGAAAAGGGGGCTCCCGTACAACTTTTGTTCGTTGTTCGTAGGAAGACGTTTCCTGTTATTTGGTTTTCGAAAAAAAAGCAATGCCTCATGCTGGAATCGAACCAGCGACCTTCTGTTTACTAGACAGACGCTCTACCCCTGAGGCTTCGAAAACAGAAAGCTTGCTCAACTATGGTAACCACATCTTAGAAAAGGGAGCTGCCGTACAACTTTTATTTGTTGTTCGTAGGAACACGTTTCCTGTTATTTGGTTTTCGAAAAAAGCAATGCCTCATGCTGGAATCGAACCAGCGACCTTCTGTTTACTAGACAGACGCTCTGCCCCTGAGCCAATGAGGCTTCGACAACAGAAAGTTTGTTCAACTATGGTAACCACATCTTAGAAAAGGGGGCTGCCGTACAACTTTTATTTGTTGTTCGTAGGAAGACGTTTCCTGTTATTTGGTTTTCGAAAAAAAAAACGATGCCCCATGCTGGAATCTAACCAGCGACCTTCGGTTTACAAGACCGACGCTCTGCCCCTAAGCCAATGAGGCTTCAGCTTTATCGATGCACGTTAAATTTATGGCTCGACTCGCATTACTACGGACAGTGCTACACAAGCTCATAATCCAGTCTTCGAACAAAAGATGCCTCATGCTGGAATCGAACCAGCGACCTTCTGTTTACTAGACAGACGCTCTGCCCCTGAGCCAATGAGGCTTCGACAACAGAAAGCTTGCTCAACTATGGTAACCACATCTTAGAAAAGGGGGCTGCCGTACAACTTTTGTTCGTTGTTCGTAGGAAGACGTTTCCTGTTATTTGGTTTTCGAAAAAAAAGGAATGCCTCATGCTGGAATCGAACCAGCGACCTTCTGTTTACTAGACAGACGCTCTGCCCCTGAGCCAATGAGGCTTCGACAACAGAAAGCTTGCTCAACTATGGTAACCACATCTTAGAAAAGGGAGCTGCCGTACAACTTTTGTTCGTTGTTCGTAGGAACACGTTTCCTGTTATTTGGTTTTCGAAAAAAAAGCGATGCCTCATGCTGGAATCGAACCAGCGACCTTCTGTTTACTAGACAGACGCTCTGCCCCTGAGCCAATGAGGCTTCGACAACAGAAAGTTTGTTCAACTATGGTAACCACATCTTAGAAAAGGGGGCTGCCGTACAACTTTTGTTCGTTGTTCGTAGGAAGACGTTTCCTGTTATTTGGTTTTCGAAAAAAAAGCAATGCCTCATGCTGGAATCGAACCAGCGACCTTCTGTTTACTAGACAGACGCTCTACCCCTGAGGCTTCGAAAACAGAAAGCTTGCTCAACTATGGTAACCACATCTTAGAAAAGGGAGCTGCCGTACAACTTTTATTTGTTGTTCGTAGGAAGACGTTTCCTGTTATTTGGTTTTCGAAAAAAAAAGCGATGCCTCATGCTGGAATCGAACCAGCGACCGTCTGTTTACTAGACAGACGCTCTACCCCTGAGCCAATGAGGCTTCGACAACAGAAAGTTTGTTCAACTATGGTAACCACATCTTAGAAAAGGGGGCTCCCGTACAACTTTTGTTCGTTGTTCGTAGGAAGACGTTTCCTGTTATTTGGTTTTCGAAAAAAAAACGATGCCTCATGCTGGAATCGAACCAGCGACCTTCGGTTTACAAGACCGACGCTCTGCCCCTAAGCCAATGAGGCTTCAGCTTTATCGATGCACGTTAAATTTATGGCTCGACTCGCATTACTACGGACAGTGCTACACAAGCTCATAATCCAGTCTTCGAACAAAAGATGCCTCATGCTGGAATCGAACCAGCGACCTTCTGTTTACTAGACAGACGCTCTGCCCCTGAGCCAATGAGGCTTCGACAACAGAAAGCTTGCTCAACTATGGTAACCACATCTTAGAAAAGGGAGCTGCCGTACAACTTTTGTTCGTTGTTCGTAGGAACACGTTTCCTGTTATTTGGTTTTCGAAAAAAAAGCGATGCCTCATGCTGGAATCGAACCAGCGACCTTCTGTTTACTAGACAGACGCTCTGCCCCTGAGCCAATGAGGCTTCGACAACAGAAAGTTTGTTCAACTATGGTAACCACATCTTAGAAAAGGGGGCTGCCGTACAACTTTTGTTCGTTGTTCGTAGGAAGACGTTTCCTGTTATTTGGTTTTCGAAAAAAAAGCAATGCCTCATGCTGGAATCGAACCAGCGACCTTCTGTTTACTAGACAGACGCTCTACCCCTGAGGCTTCGAAAACAGAAAGCTTGCTCAACTATGGTAACCACATCTTAGAAAAGGGAGCTGCCGTACAACTTTTATTTGTTGTTCGTAGGAAGACGTTTCCTGTTATTTGGTTTTCGAAAAAAAAGCGATGCCTCATGCTGGAATCGAACCAGCGACCGTCTGTTTACTAGACAGACGCTCTACCCCTGAGCCAATGAGGCTTCGACAACAGAAAGTTTGTTCAACTATGGTAACCACATCTTAGAAAAGGGGGCTCCCGTACAACTTTTGTTCGTTGTTCGTAGGAAGACGTTTCCTGTTATTTGGTTTTCGAAAAAAAAGCGATGCCTCATGCTGGAATCGAACCAGCGACCGTCTGTTTACTAGACAGACGCTCTGCCCCTGAGCCAATGAGGCTTCGACAACAGAAAGTTTGTTCAACTATGGTAACCACATCTTAGAAAAGGGGGCTCCCGTACAACTTTTGTTCGTTGTTCGTAGGAAGACGTTTCCTGTTATTTGGTTTTCGAAAAAAAAACGATGCCTCATGCTGGAATCGAACCAGCGACCTTCGGTTTACAAGACCGACGCTCTGCCCCTAAGCCAATGAGGCTTCAGCTTTATCGATGCACGTTAAATTTATGGCTCGACTCGCATTACTACGGACAGTGCTACACAAGCTCATAATCCAGTCTTCGAACAAAAGATGCCTCATGCTGGAATCGAACCAGCGACCTTCTGTTTACTAGACAGACGCTCTGCCCCTGAGCCAATGAGGCTTCGACAACAGAAAGCTTGCTCAACTATGGTAACCACATCTTAGAAAAGGGGGCTGCCGTACAACTTTTGTTCGTTGTTCGTAGGAAGACGTTTCCTGTTATTTGGTTTTCGAAAAAAAAGCAATGCCTCATGCTGGAATCGAACCAGCGACCTTCTGTTTACTAGACAGACGCTCTACCCCTGAGGCTTCGAAAACAGAAAGCTTGCTCAACTATGGTAACCACATCTTAGAAAAGGGAGCTGCCGTACAACTTTTATTTGTTGTTCGTAGGAAGACGTTTCCTGTTATTTGGTTTTCGAAAAAAAAGCGATGCCTCATGCTGGAATCGAACCAGCGACCGTCTGTTTACTAGACAGACGCTCTACCCCTGAGCCAATGAGGCTTCGACAACAGAAAGTTTGTTCAACTATGGTAACCACATCTTAGAAAAGGGGGCTCCCGTACAACTTTTGTTCGTTGTTCGTAGGAAGACGTTTCCTGTTATTTGGTTTTCGAAAAAAAAGCGATGCCTCATGCTGGAATCGAACCAGCGACCGTCTGTTTACTAGACAGACGCTCTGCCCCTGAGCCAATGAGGCTTCGACAACAGAAAGTTTGTTCAACTATGGTAACCACATCTTAGAAAAGGGGGCTCCCGTACAACTTTTGTTCGTTGTTCGTAGGAAGACGTTTCCTGTTATTTGGTTTTCGAAAAAAAAGCGATGCCTCATGCTGGAATCGAACCAGCGACCTTCTGTTTACTAGACAGACGCTCTGCCCCTGAGCCAATGAGGCTTCGACAAAAGAAAGTTTGTTCAACTATGGTAACCACATCTTAGAAAAGGGGGCTGCCGTACAACTTTTATTTGTTGTTCGTAGGAAGACGTTTCCTGTTATTTGGTTCTCGAAAAAAAAAACGATGCCTCATGCTGGAATCGAACCAGCGACCTTCGGTTTACAAGACCGACGCTCTGCCCCTAAGCCAATGAGGCTTCAGCTTTATCGATGCACGTTAAATTTATGGCTCGACTCGCATTACTACGGACAGTGCTACACAAGCTCATAATCCAGTCTTCGAACAAAAGATGCCTCATGCTGGAATCGAACAAGCGACCTTCTGTTTACTAGACAGACGCTCTGCCCCTGAGCCAATGAGGCTTCGACAACAGAAAGTTTGTTCAACTATGGTAACCACATCTTAGAAAAGGGGGCTGCCGTACAACTTTTGTTCGTTGTTCGTAGGAAGACGTTTCCTGTTATTTGGTTTTCGAAAAAAAAACGATGCCTCATGCTGGAATCGAACCAGCGACCTTCGGTTTACAAGACCGACGCTCTGCCCCTAAGCCAATGAGGCTTCAGCTTTATCGATGCACGTTAAATTTATGGCTCGACTCGCATTACTACGGACAGTGCTACACAAGCTCATAATCCAGTCTTCGAACAAAAGATGCCTCATGCTGGAATCGAACCAGCGACCTTCTGTTTACTAGACAGACGCTCTACCCCTGAGGCTTCGAAAACAGAAAGCTTGCTCAACTATGGTAACCACATCTTAGAAAAGGGAGCTGCCGTACAACTTTTATTTGTTGTTCGTAGGAACACGTTTCCTGTTATTTGGTTTTCGAAAAAAGCAATGCCTCATGCTGGAATCGAACCAGCGACCTTCTGTTTACTAGACAGACGCTCTGCCCCTGAGCCAATGAGGCTTCGACAACAGAAAGTTTGTTCAACTATGGTAACCACATCTTAGAAAAGGGGGCTGCCGTACAACTTTTATTTGTTGTTCGTAGGAAGACGTTTCCTGTTATTTGGTTTTCGAAAAAAAAAACGATGCCCCATGCTGGAATCTAACCAGCGACCTTCGGTTTACAAGACCGACGCTCTGCCTCTAAGCCAATGAGGCTTCAGCTTTATCGATGCACGTTAAATTTATGGCTCAACTCGCATTACTACGGACAGTGCTACACAAGCTCATAATCCAGTCTTCGAACAAAAGATGCCTCATGCTGGAATCGAACCAGCGACCTTCTGTTTACTAGACAGACGCTCTGCCCCTGAGCCAATGAGGCTTCGACAACAGAAAGCTTGCTCAACTATGGTAACCACATCTTAGAAAAGGGGGCTGCCGTACAACTTTTGTTCGTTGTTCGTAGGAAGACGTTTCCTGTTATTTGGTTTTCGAAAAAAAAGGAATGCCTCATGCTGGAATCGAACCAGCGACCTTCTGTTTACTAGACAGACGCTCTGCCCCTGAGCCAATGAGGCTTCGACAACAGAAAGCTTGCTCAACTATGGTAACCACATCTTAGAAAAGGGAGCTGCCGTACAACTTTTGTTCGTTGTTCGTAGGAACACGTTTCCTGTTATTTGGTTTTCGAAAAAAAAGCGATGCCTCATGCTGGAATCGAACCAGCGACCTTCTGTTTACTAGACAGACGCTCTGCCCCTGAGCCAATGAGGCTTCGACAACAGAAAGTTTGTTCAACTATGGTAACCACATCTTAGAAAAGGGGGCTGCCGTACAACTTTTGTTCGTTGTTCGTAGGAAGACGTTTCCTGTTATTTGGTTTTCGAAAAAAGCAATGCCTCATGCTGGAATCGAACCAGCGACCTTCTGTTTACTAGACAGACGCTCTGCCCCTGAGCCAATGAGGCTTCGACAACAGAAAGTTTGTTCAACTATGGTAACCACATCTTAGAAAAGGGGGCTGCCGTACAACTTTTGTTCGTTGTTCGTGGGAAGACGTTTCCTGTTATTTGGTTTTCGAAAAAAAAGCGATGCCTCATGCTGGAATCGAACCAGCGACCTTCTGTTTACTAGACAGACGCTCTACCCCTGAGGCTTCGAAAACAGAAAGCTTGCTCAACTATGGTAACCACATCTTAGAAAAGGGAGCTGCCGTACAACTTTTATTTGTTGTTCGTAGGAACACGTTTCCTGTTATTTGGTTTTCGAAAAAAGCAATGCCTCATGCTGGAATCGAACCAGCGACCTTCTGTTTACTAGACAGACGCTCTGCCCCTGAGCCAATGAGGCTTCGACAACAGAAAGTTTGTTCAACTATGGTAACCACATCTTAGAAAAGGGGGCTGCCGTACAACTTTTATTTGTTGTTCGTAGGAAGACGTTTCCTGTTATTTGGTTTTCGAAAAAAAAAAACGATGCCCCATGCTGGAATCTAACCAGCGACCTTCGGTTTACAAGACCGACGCTCTGCCCCTAAGCCAATGAGGCTTCAGCTTTATCGATGCACGTTAAATTTATGGCTCGACTCGCATTACTACGGACAGTGCTACACAAGCTCATAATCCAGTCTTCGAACAAAAGATGCCTCATGCTGGAATCGAACCAGCGACCTTCTGTTTACTAGACAGACGCTCTGCCCCTGAGCCAATGAGGCTTCGACAACAGAAAGCTTGCTCAACTATGGTAACCACATCTTAGAAAAGGGAGCTGCCGTACAACTTTTGTTCGTTGTTCGTAGGAACACGTTTCCTGTTATTTGGTTTTCGAAAAAAAAGCGATGCCTCATGCTGGAATCGAACCAGCGACCTTCTGTTTACTAGACAGACGCTCTGCCCCTGAGCCAATGAGGCTTCGACAACAGAAAGTTTGTTCAACTATGGTAACCACATCTTAGAAAAGGGGGCTGCCGTACAACTTTTGTTCGTTGTTCGTAGGAAGACGTTTCCTGTTATTTGGTTTTCGAAAAAAAAGCAATGCCTCATGCTGGAATCGAACCAGCGACCTTCTGTTTACTAGACAGACGCTCTACCCCTGAGGCTTCGAAAACAGAAAGCTTGCTCAACTATGGTAACCACATCTTAGAAAAGGGAGCTGCCGTACAACTTTTATTTGTTGTTCGTAGGAACACGTTTCCTGTTATTTGGTTTTCGAAAAAAGCAATGCCTCATGCTGGAATCGAACCAGCGACCTTCTGTTTACTAGACAGACGCTCTGCCCCTGAGCCAATGAGGCTTCGACAACAGAAAGTTTGTTCAACTATGGTAACCACATCTTAGAAAAGGGGGCTGCCGTACAACTTTTGTTCGTTGTTCGTGGGAAGACGTTTCCTGTTATTTGGTTTTCGAAAAAAAAGCGATGCCTCATGCTGGAATCGAACCAGCGACCTTCTGTTTACTAGACAGACGCTCTGCCCCTGAGCCAATGAGGCTTCGACAACAGAAAGTTTGTTCAACTATGGTAACCACATCTTAGAAAAGGGGGCTGCCGTACAACTTTTATTTGTTGTTCGTAGGAAGACGTTTCCTGTTATTTGGTTTTCGAAAAAAAAAACGATGCCTCATGCTGGAATCGAACCAGCGACCTTCGGTTTACAAGACCGACGCTCTGCCCCTAAGCCAATGAGGCTTCAGCTTTATCGATGCACGTTAAATTTATGGCTCGACTCGCATTACTACGGACAGTGCTACACAAGCTCATAATCCAGTCTTCGAACAAAAGATGCCTCATGCTGGAATCGAACCAGCGACCTTCTGTTTACTAGACAGACGCTCTGCCCCTGAGCCAATGAGGCTTCGACAACAGAAAGCTTGCTCAACTATGGTAACCACATCTTAGAAAAGGGAGCTGCCGTACAACTTTTGTTCGTTGTTCGTAGGAACACGTTTCCTGTTATTTGGTTTTCGAAAAAAAAGCGATGCCTCATGCTGGAATCGAACCAGCGACCTTCTGTTTACTAGACAGACGCTCTGCCCCTGAGCCAATGAGGCTTCGACAACAGAAAGTTTGTTCAACTATGGTAACCACATCTTAGAAAAGGGGGCTGCCGTACAACTTTTGTTCGTTGTTCGTAGGAAGACGTTTCCTGTTATTTGGTTTTCGAAAAAAAAGCAATGCCTCATGCTGGAATCGAACCAGCGACCTTCTGTTTACTAGACAGACGCTCTACCCCTGAGGCTTCGAAAACAGAAAGCTTGCTCAACTATGGTAACCACATCTTAGAAAAGGGAGCTGCCGTACAACTTTTATTTGTTGTTCGTAGGAACACGTTTCCTGTTATTTGGTTTTCGAAAAAAGCAATGCCTCATGCTGGAATCGAACCAGCGACCTTCTGTTTACTAGACAGACGCTCTGCCCCTGAGCCAATGAGGCTTCGACAACAGAAAGTTTGTTCAACTATGGTAACCACATCTTAGAAAAGGGGGCTGCCGTACAACTTTTGTTCGTTGTTCGTGGGAAGACGTTTCCTGTTATTTGGTTTTCGAAAAAAAAGCGATGCCTCATGCTGGAATCGAACCAGCGACCTTCTGTTTACTAGACAGACGCTCTGCCCCTGAGCCAATGAGGCTTCGACAACAGAAAGTTTGTTCAACTATGGTAACCACATCTTAGAAAAGGGGGCTGCCGTACAACTTTTATTTGTTGTTCGTAGGAAGACGTTTCCTGTTATTTGGTTTTCGAAAAAAAAAACGATGCCCCATGCTGGAATCTAACCAGCGACCTTCGGTTTACAAGACCGACGCTCTGCCCCTAAGCCAATGAGGCTTCAGCTTTATCGATGCACGTTAAATTTATGGCTCGACTCGCATTACTACGGACAGTGCTACACAAGCTCATAATCCAGTCTTCGAACAAAAGATGCCTCATGCTGGAATCGAACCAGCGACCTTCTGTTTACTAGACAGACGCTCTGCCCCTGAGCCAATGAGGCTTCGACAACAGAAAGCTTGCTCAACTATGGTAACCACATCTTAGAAAAGGGAGCTGCCGTACAACTTTTGTTCGTTGTTCGTAGGAACACGTTTCCTGTTATTTGGTTTTCGAAAAAAAAGCGATGCCTCATGCTGGAATCGAACCAGCGACCTTCTGTTTACTAGACAGACGCTCTGCCCCTGAGCCAATGAGGCTTCGACAACAGAAAGTTTGTTCAACTATGGTAACCACATCTTAGAAAAGGGGGCTGCCGTACAACTTTTGTTCGTTGTTCGTAGGAAGACGTTTCCTGTTATTTGGTTTTCGAAAAAAAAGCAATGCCTCATGCTGGAATCGAACCAGCGACCTTCTGTTTACTAGACAGACGCTCTACCCCTGAGGCTTCGAAAACAGAAAGCTTGCTCAACTATGGTAACCACATCTTAGAAAAGGGAGCTGCCGTACAACTTTTATTTGTTGTTCGTAGGAACACGTTTCCTGTTATTTGGTTTTCGAAAAAAGCAATGCCTCATGCTGGAATCGAACCAGCGACCTTCTGTTTACTAGACAGACGCTCTGCCCCTGAGCCAATGAGGCTTCGACAACAGAAAGTTTGTTCAACTATGGTAACCACATCTTAGAAAAGGGGGCTGCCGTACAACTTTTGTTCGTTGTTCGTGGGAAGACGTTTCCTGTTATTTGGTTTTCGAAAAAAAAGCGATGCCTCATGCTGGAATCGAACCAGCGACCTTCTGTTTACTAGACAGACGCTCTGCCCCTGAGCCAATGAGGCTTCGACAACAGAAAGTTTGTTCAACTATGGTAACCACATCTTAGAAAAGGGGGCTGCCGTACAACTTTTATTTGTTGTTCGTAGGAAGACGTTTCCTGTTATTTGGTTCTCGAAAAAAAAACGATGCCTCATGCTGGAATCGAACCAGCGACCTTCGGTTTACAAGACCGACGCTCTGCCCCTAAGCCAATGAGGCTTCATCTTTATCGATGCACGTTAAATTTATGGCTCGACTCGCATTACTACGGACAGGGCTACACAAGCTCATAATCCAGTCTTCGAACAAAAGATGCCTCATGCTGGAATCGAACAAGCGACCTTCTGTTTACTAGACAGACGCTCTGCCCCTGAGCCAATGAGGCTTCGACAACAGAAAGCTTGCTCAACTATGGTAACGACATCTTAGAAAAGGGGGCTGCCGTACAACTTTTGTTCGTTGTTCGTAGGAAGACGTTTCCTGTTATTTGGTTTTCGAAAAAAAAAACGATGCCTCATGCTGGAATCGAACCAGCGACCTTCGGTTTACAAGACCGACGCTCTGCCCCTAAGCCAATGAGGCTTCAGCTTTATCGATGCACGTTAAATTTATGGCTCGACACGCATTACTACGGACAGTGCTACACAAGCTCATAATCCAGTCTTCGAACAAAAGATGCCTCATGCTGGAATCGAACAAGCGACCTTCTGTTTACTAGACAGACGCTCTGCCCCTGAGCCAATGAGGCTTCGACAACAGAAAGTTTGTTCAACTATGGTAACCACATCTTAGAAAAGGGGGCTGCCGTACAACTTTTGTTCGTTGTTCGTAGGAAGACGTTTCCTGTTATTTGGTTTTCGAAAAAAAAGCAATGCCTCATGCTGGAATCGAACCAGCGACCTTCTGTTTACTAGACAGACGCTCTACCCCTGAGGCTTCGAAAACAGAAAGCTTGCTCAACTATGGTAACCACATCTTAGAAAAGGGAGCTGCCGTACAACTTTTATTTGTTGTTCGTAGGAACACGTTTCCTGTTATTTGGTTTTCGAAAAAAGCAATGCCTCATGCTGGAATCGAACCAGCGACCTTCTGTTTACTAGACAGACGCTCTGCCCCTGAGCCAATGAGGCTTCGACAACAGAAAGTTTGTTCAACTATGGTAACCACATCTTAGAAAAGGGGGCTGCCGTACAACTTTTGTTCGTTGTTCGTAGGAAGACGTTTCCTGTTATTTGGTTTTCGAAAAAAAAGCGATGCCTCATGCTGGAATCGAACCAGCGACCTTCTGTTTACTAGACAGACGCTCTGCCCCTGAGCCAATGAGGCTTCGACAACAGAAAGCTTGCTCAACTATGGTAACGACATCTTAGAAAAGGGGGCTGCCGTACAACTTTTGTTCGTTGTTCGTAGGAAGACGTTTCCTGTCATTTGGTTTTCGAAAAAAAAAACGATGCCTCATGCTGGAATCGAACCAGCGACCTTCGGTTTACAAGACCGACGCTCTGCCCCTAAGCCAATGAGGCTTCAGCTTTATCGATGCACGTTAAATTTATGGCTCGACTCGCATTACTACGGACAGTGCTACACAAGCTCATAATCCAGTCTTCGAACAAAAGATGCCTCATGCTGGAATCGAACAAGCGACCTTCTGTTTACTAGACAGACGCTCTGCCCCTGAGCCAATGAGGCTTCGACAACAGAAAGTTTGTTCAACTATGGTAACCACATCTTAGAAAAGGGGGCTGCCGTACAACTTTTGTTCGTTGTTCGTGGGAAGACGTTTCCTGTTATTTGGTTTTCGAAAAAAAAGCGATGCCTCATGCTGGAATCGAACCAGCGACCTTCTGTTTACTAGACAGACGCTCTGCCCCTGAGCCAATGAGGCTTCGACAACAGAAAGTTTGTTCAACTATGGTAACCACATCTTAGAAAAGGGGGCTGCCGTACAACTTTTATTTGTTGTTCGTAGGAAGACGTTTCCTGTTATTTGGTTCTCGAAAAAAAAACGATGCCTCATGCTGGAATCGAACCAGCGACCTTCGGTTTACAAGACCGACGCTCTGCCCCTAAGCCAATGAGGCTTCATCTTTATCGATGCACGTTAAATTTATGGCTCGACTCGCATTACTACGGACAGGGCTACACAAGCTCATAATCCAGTCTTCGAACAAAAGATGCCTCATGCTGGAATCGAACCAGCGACCTTCTGTTTACTAGACAGACGCTCTGCCCCTGAGCCAATGAGGCTTCGACAACAGAAAGCTTGCTCAACTATGGTAACGACATCTTAGAAAAGGGGGCTGCCGTACAACTTTTGTTCGTTGTTCGTAGGAAGACGTTTCCTGTTATTTGGTTTTCGAAAAAAAAAACGATGCCTCATGCTGGAATCGAACCAGCGACCTTCGGTTTACAAGACCGACGCTCTGCCCCTAAGCCAATGAGGCTTCAGCTTTATCGATGCACGTTAAATTTATGGCTCGACTCGCATTACTACGGACAGTGCTACACAAGCTCATAATCCAGTCTTCGAACAAAAGATGCCTCATGCTGGAATCGAACAAGCGACCTTCTGTTTACTAGACAGACGCTCTGCCCCTGAGCCAATGAGGCTTCGACAACAGAAAGTTTGTTCAACTATGGTAACCACATCTTAGAAAAGGGGGCTGCCGTACAACTTTTATTTGTTGTTCGTAGGAAGACGTTTCCTGTTATTTGGTTCTCGAAAAAAAAACGATGCCTCATGCTGGAATCGAACCAGCGACCTTCGGTTTACAAGACCGACGCTCTGCCCCTAAGCCAATGAGGCTTCATCTTTATCGATGCACGTTAAATTTATGGCTCGACTCGCATTACTACGGACAGGGCTACACAAGCTCATAATCCAGTCTTCGAACAAAAGATGCCTCATGCTGGAATCGAACCAGCGACCTTCTGTTTACTAGACAGACGCTCTGCCCCTGAGCCAATGAGGCTTCGACAACAGAAAGCTTGCTCAACTATGGTAACGACATCTTAGAAAAGGGGGCTGCCGTACAACTTTTGTTCGTTGTTCGTAGGAAGACGTTTCCTGTTATTTGGTTTTCGAAAAAAAAAACGATGCCTCATGCTGGAATCGAACCAGCGACCTTCGGTTTACAAGACCGACGCTCTGCCCCTAAGCCAATGAGGCTTCAGCTTTATCGATGCACGTTAAATTTATGGCTCGACTCGCATTACTACGGACAGTGCTACACAAGCTCATAATCCAGTCTTCGAACAAAAGATGCCTCATGCTGGAATCGAACAAGCGACCTTCTGTTTACTAGACAGACGCTCTGCCCCTGAGCCAATGAGGCTTCGACAACAGAAAGTTTGTTCAACTATGGTAACCACATCTTAGAAAAGGGGGCTGCCGTACAACTTTTGTTCGTTGTTCGTAGGAAGACGTTTCCTGTTATTTGGTTTTCGAAAAAAAAGCAATGCCTCATGCTGGAATCGAACCAGCGACCTTCTGTTTACTAGACAGACGCTCTACCCCTGAGGCTTCGAAAACAGAAAGCTTGCTCAACTATGGTAACCACATCTTAGAAAAGGGAGCTGCCGTACAACTTTTATTTGTTGTTCGTAGGAACACGTTTCCTGTTATTTGGTTTTCGAAAAAAGCAATGCCTCATGCTGGAATCGAACCAGCGACCTTCTGTTTACTAGACAGACGCTCTGCCCCTGAGCCAATGAGGCTTCGACAACAGAAAGTTTGTTCAACTATGGTAACCACATCTTAGAAAAGGGGGCTGCCGTACAACTTTTGTTCGTTGTTCGTAGGAAGACGTTTCCTGTTATTTGGTTTTCGAAAAAAAAGCGATGCCTCATGCTGGAATCGAACCAGCGACCTTCTGTTTACTAGACAGACGCTCTGCCCCTGAGCCAATGAGGCTTCGACAACAGAAAGTTTGTTCAACTATGGTAACCACATCTTAGAAAAGGGGGCTGCCGTACAACTTTTATTTGTTGTTCGTAGGAAGACGTTTCCTGTTATTTGGTTCTCGAAAAAAAAAACGATGCCTCATGCTGGAATCGAACCAGCGACCTTCGGTTTACAAGACCGACGCTCTGCCCCTAAGCCAATGAGGCTTCATCTTTATCGATGCACGTTAAATTTATGGCTCGACTCGCATTACTACGGACAGGGCTACACAAGCTCATAATCCAGTCTTCGAACAAA
Source organism: Cylicocyclus nassatus (assembly GCA_958299035.1). Classification (NCBI taxonomy): domain Eukaryota; kingdom Metazoa; phylum Nematoda; class Chromadorea; order Rhabditida; family Strongylidae; genus Cylicocyclus; species Cylicocyclus nassatus. The sequence continues at coordinate 51,587,087 of CATQJL010000316.1, read as the reverse complement.
AGATGCCTCATGCTGGAATCGAACCAGCGACCTTCTGTTTACTAGACAGACGCTCTGCCCCTGAGCCAATGAGGCTTCGACAACAGAAAGCTTGCTCAACTATGGTAACGACATCTTAGAAAAGGGGGCTGCCGTACAACTTTTGTTCGTTGTTCGTAGGAAGACGTTTCCTGTTATTTGGTTTTCGAAAAAAAAACGATGCCTCATGCTGGAATCGAACCAGCGACCTTCGGTTTACAAGACCGACGCTCTGCCCCTAAGCCAATGAGGCTTCAGCTTTATCGATGCACGTTAAATTTATGGCTCGACTCGCATTACTACGGACAGTGCTACACAAGCTCATAATCCAGTCTTCGAACAAAAGATGCCTCATGCTGGAATCGAACAAGCGACCTTCTGTTTACTAGACAGACGCTCTGCCCCTGAGCCAATGAGGCTTCGACAACAGAAAGTTTGTTCAACTATGGTAACCACATCTTAGAAAAGGGGGCTGCCGTACAACTTTTGTTCGTTGTTCGTAGGAAGACGTTTCCTGTTATTTGGTTTTCGAAAAAAAAGCAATGCCTCATGCTGGAATCGAACCAGCGACCTTCTGTTTACTAGACAGACGCTCTACCCCTGAGGCTTCGAAAACAGAAAGCTTGCTCAACTATGGTAACCACATCTTAGAAAAGGGAGCTGCCGTACAACTTTTATTTGTTGTTCGTAGGAACACGTTTCCTGTTATTTGGTTTTCGAAAAAAGCAATGCCTCATGCTGGAATCGAACCAGCGACCTTCTGTTTACTAGACAGACGCTCTGCCCCTGAGCCAATGAGGCTTCGACAACAGAAAGTTTGTTCAACTATGGTAACCACATCTTAGAAAAGGGGGCTGCCGTACAACTTTTATTTGTTGTTCGTAGGAAGACGTTTCCTGTTATTTGGTTCTCGAAAAAAAAAAACGATGCCTCATGCTGGAATCGAACCAGCGACCTTCGGTTTACAAGACCGACGCTCTGCCCCTAAGCCAATGAGGCTTCATCTTTATCGATGCACGTTAAATTTATGGCTCGACTCGCATTACTACGGACAGGGCTACACAAGCTCATAATCCAGTCTTCGAACAAAAGATGCCTCATGCTGGAATCGAACCAGCGACCTTCTGTTTACTAGACAGACGCTCTACCCCTGAGGCTTCGAAAACAGAAAGCTTGCTCAACTATGGTAACCACATCTTAGAAAAGGGAGCTGCCGTACAACTTTTATTTGTTGTTCGTAGGAACACGTTTCCTGTTATTTGGTTTTCGAAAAAAAGCAATGCCTCATGCTGGAATCGAACCAGCGACCTTCTGTTTACTAGACAGACGCTCTGCCCCTGAGCCAATGAGGCTTCGACAACAGAAAGTTTGTTCAACTATGGTAACCACATCTTAGAAAAGGGGGCTGCCGTACAACTTTTGTTCGTTGTTCGTAGGAAGACGTTTCCTGTTATTTGGTTTTCGAAAAAAAAAGCGATGCCTCATGCTGGAATCGAACCAGCGACCTTCTGTTTACTAGACAGACGCTCTGCCCCTGAGCCAATGAGGCTTCGACAACAGAAAGTTTGTTCAACTATGGTAACCACATCTTAGAAAAGGGGGCTGCCGTACAACTTTTGTTCGTTGTTCGTAGGAAGACGTTTCCTGTTATTTGGTTTTCGAAAAAAAAAGCAATGCCTCATGCTGGAATCGAACCAGCGACCTTCTGTTTACTAGACAGACGCTCTACCCCTGAGGCTTCGAAAACAGAAAGCTTGCTCAACTATGGTAACCACATCTTAGAAAAGGGAGCTGCCGTACAACTTTTATTTGTTGTTCGTAGGAACACGTTTCCTGTTATTTGGTTTTCGAAAAAAGCAATGCCTCATGCTGGAATCGAACCAGCGACCTTCTGTTTACTAGACAGACGCTCTGCCCCTGAGCCAATGAGGCTTCGACAACAGAAAGTTTGTTCAACTATGGTAACCACATCTTAGAAAAGGGGGCTGCCGTACAACTTTTGTTCGTTGTTCGTAGGAAGACGTTTCCTGTTATTTGGTTTTCGAAAAAAAAGCGATGCCTCATGCTGGAATCGAACCAGCGACCTTCTGTTTACTAGACAGACGCTCTGCCCCTGAGCCAATGAGGCTTCGACAACAGAAAGTTTGTTCAACTATGGTAACCACATCTTAGAAAAGGGGGCTGCCGTACAACTTTTATTTGTTGTTCGTAGGAAGACGTTTCCTGTTATTTGGTTCTCGAAAAAAAAAACGATGCCTCATGCTGGAATCGAACCAGCGACCTTCGGTTTACAAGACCGACGCTCTGCCCCTAAGCCAATGAGGCTTCATCTTTATCGATGCACGTTAAATTTATGGCTCGACTCGCATTACTACGGACAGGGCTACACAAGCTCATAATCCAGTCTTCGAACAAAAGATGCCTCATGCTGGAATCGAACCAGCGACCTTCTGTTTACTAGACAGACGCTCTGCCCCTGAGCCAATGAGGCTTCGACAACAGAAAGCTTGCTCAACTATGGTAACCACATCTTAGAAAAGGGGGCTGCCGTACAACTTTTGTTCGTTGTTCGTAGGAAGACGTTTCCTGTTATTTGGTTTTCGAAAAAAAAGCAATGCCTCATGCTGGAATCGAACCAGCGACCTTCTGTTTACTAGACAGACGCTCTACCCCTGAGGCTTCGAAAACAGAAAGCTTGCTCAACTATGGTAACCACATCTTAGAAAAGGGGGCTGCCGTACAACTTTTGTTCGTTGTTCGTAGGAAGACGTTTCCTGTTATTTGGTTTTCGAAAAAAAAGCGATGCCTCATGCTGGAGTCGAACCAGCGACCTTCTGTTTACTAGACAGACGCTCTGCCCCTGAGCCAATGAGGCTTCGACAACAGAAAGTTTGTTCAACTATGGTAACCACATCTTAGAAAAGGGGGCTGCCGTACAACTTTTATTTGTTGTTCGTAGGAAGACGTTTCCTGTTATTTGGTTCTCGAAAAAAAAACGATGCCTCATGCTGGAATCGAACCAGCGACCTTCGGTTTACAAGACCGACGCTCTGCCCCTAAGCCAATGAGGCTTCATCTTTATCGATGCACGTTAAATTTATGGCTCGACTCGCATTACTACGGACAGGGCTACACAAGCTCATAATCCAGTCTTCGAACAAAAGATGCCTCATGCTGGAATCGAACCAGCGACCTTCTGTTTACTAGACAGACGCTCTGCCCCTGAGCCAATGAGGCTTCGACAACAGAAAGCTTGCTCAACTATGGTAACCACATCTTAGAAAAGGGGGCTGCCGTACAACTTTTGTTCGTTGTTCGTAGGAAGACGTTTCCTGTTATTTGGTTTTCGAAAAAAAAGCAATGCCTCATGCTGGAATCGAACCAGCGACCTTCTGTTTACTAGACAGACGCTCTACCCCTGAGGCTTCGAAAACAGAAAGCTTGCTCAACTATGGTAACCACATCTTAGAAAAGGGAGCTGCCGTACAACTTTTATTTGTTGTTCGTAGGAACACGTTTCCTGTTATTTGGTTTTCGAAAAAAAGCAATGCCTCATGCTGGAATCGAACCAGCGACCTTCTGTTTACTAGACAGACGCTCTGCCCCTGAGCCAATGAGGCTTCGACAACAGAAAGTTTGTTCAACTATGGTAACCACATCTTAGAAAAGGGGGCTGCCGTACAACTTTTGTTCGTTGTTCGTAGGAAGACGTTTCCTGTTATTTGGTTTTCGAAAAAAAAGCGATGCCTCATGCTGGAATCGAACCAGCGACCTTCTGTTTACTAGACAGACGCTCTGCCCCTGAGCCAATGAGGCTTCGACAACAGAAAGTTTGTTCAACTATGGTAACCACATCTTAGAAAAGGGGGCTGCCGTACAACTTTTATTTGTTGTTCGTAGGAAGACGTTTCCTGTTATTTGGTTCTCGAAAAAAAAAACGATGCCTCATGCTGGAATCGAACCAGCGACCTTCTGTTTACTAGAAAGACGCTCTACCCCTGAGGCTTCGAAAACAGAAAGCTTGCTCAACTATGGTAACCACATCTTAGAAAAGGGAGCTGCCGTACAACTTTTATTTGTTGTTCGTAGGAACACGTTTCCTGTTATTTGGTTTTCGAAAAAAAAGCAATGCCTCATGCTGGAATCGAACCAGCGACCTTCTGTTTACTAGACAGACGCTCTGCCCCTGAGCCAATGAGGCTTCGACAACAGAAAGTTTGTTCAACTATGGTAACCACATCTTAGAAAAGGGGGCTGCCGTACAACTTTTGTTCGTTGTTCGTAGGAAGACGTTTCCTGTTATTTGGTTTTCGAAAAAAAAGCGATGCCTCATGCTGGAATCGAACCAGCGACCTTCTGTTTACTAGACAGACGCTCTACCCCTGAGGCTTCGAAAACAGAAAGCTTGCTCAACTATGGTAACCACATCTTAGAAAAGGGAGCTGCCGTACAACTTTCATTTGTTGTTCGTAGGAACACGTTTCCTGTTATTTGGTTTTCGAAAAAAAGCAATGCCTCATGCTGGAATCGAACCAGCGACCTTCTGTTTACTAGACAGACGCTCTGCCCCTGAGCCAATGAGGCTTCGACAACAGAAAGTTTGTTCAACTATGGTAACCACATCTTAGAAAAGGGGGCTGCCGTACAACTTTTGTTCGTTGTTCGTAGGAAGACGTTTCCTGTTATTTGGTTTTCGAAAAAAAAGCGATGCCTCATGCTGGAATCGAACCAGCGACCTTCTGTTTACTAGACAGACGCTCTGCCCCTGAGCCAATGAGGCTTCGACAACAGAAAGCTTGCTCAACTATGGTAACCACATCTTAGAAAAGGGGGCTGCCGTACAACTTTTGTTCGTTGTTCGTAGGAAGACGTTTCCTGTTATTTGGTTTTCGAAAAAAAAGCAATGCCTCATGCTGGAATCGAACCAGCGACCTTCTGTTTACTAGACAGACGCTCTACCCCTGAGGCTTCGAAAACAGAAAGCTTGCTCAACTATGGTAACCACATCTTAGAAAAGGGGGCTGCCGTACAACTTTTGTTCGTTGTTCGTAGGAACACGTTTCCTGTTATTTGGTTTTCGAAAAAAAGCAATGCCTCATGCTGGAATCGAACCAGCGACCTTCTGTTTACTAGACAGACGCTCTGCCCCTGAGCCAATGAGGCTTCGACAACAGAAAGTTTGTTCAACTATGGTAACCACATCTTAGAAAAGGGGGCTGCCGTACAACTTTTGTTCGTTGTTCGTAGGAAGACGTTTCCTGTTATTTGGTTTTCGAAAAAAAAGCGATGCCTCATGCTGGAATCGAACCAGCGACCTTCTGTTTACTAGACAGACGCTCTGCCCCTGAGCCAATGAGGCTTCGACAACAGAAAGTTTGTTCAACTATGGTAACCACATCTTAGAAAAGGGGGCTGCCGTACAACTTTTGTTCGTTGTTCGTAGGAAGACGTTTCCTGTTATTTGGTTCTCGAAAAAAAAGCGATGCCTCATGCTGGAATCGAACCAGCGACCTTCTGTTTACTAGACAGACGCTCTGCCCCTGAGCCAATGAGGCTTCGACAACAGAAAGTTTGTTCAACTATGGTAACCACATCTTAGAAAAGGGGGCTGCCGTACAACTTTTGTTCGTTGTTCGTAGGAAGACGTTTCCTGTTATTTGGTTCTCGAAAAAAAAAACGATGCCTCATGCTGGAATCGAACCAGCGACCTTCTGTTTACTAGAAAGACGCTCTACCCCTGAGGCTTCGAAAACAGAAAGCTTGCTCAACTATGGTAACCACATCTTAGAAAAGGGAGCTGCCGTACAACTTTTATTTGTTGTTCGTAGGAACACGTTTCCTGTTATTTGGTTTTCGAAAAAAAAGCAATGCCTCATGCTGGAATCGAACCAGCGACCTTCTGTTTACTAGACAGACGCTCTGCCCCTGAGCCAATGAGGCTTCGACAACAGAAAGTTTGTTCAACTATGGTAACCACATCTTAGAAAAGGGGGCTGCCGTACAACTTTTGTTCGTTGTTCGTAGGAAGACGTTTCCTGTTATTTGGTTTTCGAAAAAAAAGCGATGCCTCATGCTGGAATCGAACCAGCGACCTTCTGTTTACTAGACAGACGCTCTACCCCTGAGGCTTCGAAAACAGAAAGCTTGCTCAACTATGGTAACCACATCTTAGAAAAGGGAGCTGCCGTACAACTTTCATTTGTTGTTCGTAGGAACACGTTTCCTGTTATTTGGTTTTCGAAAAAAAGCAATGCCTCATGCTGGAATCGAACCAGCGACCTTCTGTTTACTAGACAGACGCTCTGCCCCTGAGCCAATGAGGCTTCGACAACAGAAAGTTTGTTCAACTATGGTAACCACATCTTAGAAAAGGGGGCTGCCGTACAACTTTTGTTCGTTGTTCGTAGGAAGACGTTTCCTGTTATTTGGTTTTCGAAAAAAAAGCGATGCCTCATGCTGGAATCGAACCAGCGACCTTCTGTTTACTAGACAGACGCTCTGCCCCTGAGCCAATGAGGCTTCGACAACAGAAAGCTTGCTCAACTATGGTAACCACATCTTAGAAAAGGGGGCTGCCGTACAACTTTTGTTCGTTGTTCGTAGGAAGACGTTTCCTGTTATTTGGTTTTCGAAAAAAAAGCAATGCCTCATGCTGGAATCGAACCAGCGACCTTCTGTTTACTAGACAGACGCTCTACCCCTGAGGCTTCGAAAACAGAAAGCTTGCTCAACTATGGTAACCACATCTTAGAAAAGGGGGCTGCCGTACAACTTTTGTTCGTTGTTCGTAGGAACACGTTTCCTGTTATTTGGTTTTCGAAAAAAAGCAATGCCTCATGCTGGAATCGAACCAGCGACCTTCTGTTTACTAGACAGACGCTCTGCCCCTGAGCCAATGAGGCTTCGACAACAGAAAGTTTGTTCAACTATGGTAACCACATCTTAGAAAAGGGGGCTGCCGTACAACTTTTGTTCGTTGTTCGTAGGAAGACGTTTCCTGTTATTTGGTTTTCGAAAAAAAAGCGATGCCTCATGCTGGAATCGAACCAGCGACCTTCTGTTTACTAGACAGACGCTCTGCCCCTGAGCCAATGAGGCTTCGACAACAGAAAGTTTGTTCAACTATGGTAACCACATCTTAGAAAAGGGGGCTGCCGTACAACTTTTATTTGTTGTTCGTAGGAAGACGTTTCCTGTTATTTGGTTCTCGAAAAAAAAAACGATGCCTCATGCTGGAATCGAACCAGCGACCTTCGGTTTACAAGACCGACGCTCTGCCCCTAAGCCAATGAGGCTTCATCTTTATCGATGCACGTTAAATTTATGGCTCGACTCGCATTACTACGGACAGTGCTACACAAGCTCATAATCCAGTCTTCGAACAAAAGATGCCTCATGCTGGAATCGAACCAGCGACCTTCTGTTTACTAGACAGACGCTCTGCCCCTGAGCCAATGAGGCTTCGACAACAGAAACTTGCTCAACTATGGTAACCACATCTTAGAAAAGGGGGCTGCCGTACAACTTTTGTTCGTTGTTCGTAGGAAGACGTTTCCTGTTATTTGGTTTTCGAAAAAAAAGCAATGCCTCATGCTGGAATCGAACCAGCGACCTTCTGTTTACTAGACAGACGCTCTACCCCTGAGGCTTCGACAACAGAAAGCTTGCTCAACTATGGTAACCACATCTTAGAAAAGGGGGCTGCCGTACAACTTTTGTTCGTTATTCGTAGGAAGACGTTTCCTGTTATTTGGTTTTCGAAAAAAAAAACGATGCCTCATGCTGGAATCGAACCAGCGACCTTCTGTTTACTAGACAGACGCTCTGCCCCTGAGCCAATGAGGCTTCGACAACAGAAAGTTTGTTCAACTATGGTAACCATATCTTAGAAAAGGGGGCTGCCGTACAACTTTTATTTGTTGTTCGTAGGAAGACGTTTCCTGTTATTTGGTTCTCGAAAAAAAAAACGATGCCTCATGCTGGAATCGAACCAGCGACCTTCGGTTTACAAGACCGACGCTCTGCCCCTAAGCCAATGAGGCTTCAGCTTTATCGATGCACGTTAAATTTATGGCTCGACTCGCATTGCTACGGACAGTGCTACACAAGCTCATAATCCAGTCTTCGAACAAAAGATGCCTCATGCTGGAATCGAACCAGCGACCTTCGGTTTACAAGACCGACGCTCTGCCCCTAAGCCAATGAGGCTTCAGCTTTATCGATGCACGTTAAATTTATGGCTCGACTCGCATTGCTACGGACAGTGCTACACAAGCTCATAATCCAGTCTTCGAACAAAAGATGCCTCATGCTGGAATCGAACCAGCGACCTTCTGTTTACTAGACAGACGCTCTGCCCCTGAGCCAATGAGGCTTCGACAACAGAAAGCTTGCTCAACTATGGTAACCACATCTTAGAAAAGGGGGCTGCCGTACAACTTTTGTTCGTTGTTCGTAGGAAGACGTTTCCTGTTATTTGGTTTTCGAAAAAAAAGCGATGCCTCATGCTGGAATCGAACCAGCGACCTTCTGTTTACTAGACAGACGCTCTACCCCTGAGGCTTCGAAAACAGAAAGCTTGCTCAACTATGGTAACCACATCTTAGAAAAGGGAGCTGCCGTACAACTTTCATTTGTTGTTCGTAGGAACACGTTTCCTGTTATTTGGTTTTCGAAAAAAAGCAATGCCTCATGCTGGAATCGAACCAGCGACCTTCTGTTTACTAGACAGACGCTCTGCCCCTGAGCCAATGAGGCTTCGACAACAGAAAGTTTGTTCAACTATGGTAACCACATCTTAGAAAAGGGGGCTGCCGTACAACTTTTGTTCGTTGTTCGTAGGAAGACGTTTCCTGTTATTTGGTTTTCGAAAAAAAAGCGATGCCTCATGCTGGAATCGAACCAGCGACCTTCTGTTTACTAGACAGACGCTCTGCCCCTGAGCCAATGAGGCTTCGACAACAGAAAGCTTGCTCAACTATGGTAACCACATCTTAGAAAAGGGGGCTGCCGTACAACTTTTGTTCGTTGTTCGTAGGAAGACGTTTCCTGTTATTTGGTTTTCGAAAAAAAAGCAATGCCTCATGCTGGAATCGAACCAGCGACCTTCTGTTTACTAGACAGACGCTCTACCCCTGAGGCTTCGAAAACAGAAAGCTTGCTCAACTATGGTAACCACATCTTAGAAAAGGGGGCTGCCGTACAACTTTTGTTCGTTGTTCGTAGGAACACGTTTCCTGTTATTTGGTTTTCGAAAAAAAGCAATGCCTCATGCTGGAATCGAACCAGCGACCTTCTGTTTACTAGACAGACGCTCTGCCCCTGAGCCAATGAGGCTTCGACAACAGAAAGTTTGTTCAACTATGGTAACCACATCTTAGAAAAGGGGGCTGCCGTACAACTTTTGTTCGTTGTTCGTAGGAAGACGTTTCCTGTTATTTGGTTTTCGAAAAAAAAGCGATGCCTCATGCTGGAATCGAACCAGCGACCTTCTGTTTACTAGACAGACGCTCTGCCCCTGAGCCAATGAGGCTTCGACAACAGAAAGTTTGTTCAACTATGGTAACCACATCTTAGAAAAGGGGGCTGCCGTACAACTTTTGTTCGTTGTTCGTAGGAAGACGTTTCCTGTTATTTGGTTTTCGAAAAAAAAGCGATGCCTCATGCTGGAATCGAACCAGCGACCTTCTGTTTACTAGACAGACGCTCTGCCCCTGAGCCAATGAGGCTTCGACAACAGAAAGTTTGTTCAACTATGGTAACCACATCTTAGAAAAGGGGGCTGCCGTACAACTTTTATTTGTTGTTCGTAGGAAGACGTTTCCTGTTATTTGGTTCTCGAAAAAAAAAACGATGCCTCATGCTGGAATCGAACCAGCGACCTTCGGTTTACAAGACCGACGCTCTGCCCCTAAGCCAATGAGGCTTCATCTTTATCGATGCACGTTAAATTTATGGCTCGACTCGCATTACTACGGACAGTGCTACACAAGCTCATAATCCAGTCTTCGAACAAAAGATGCCTCATGCTGGAATCGAACCAGCGACCTTCTGTTTACTAGACAGACGCTCTGCCCCTGAGCCAATGAGGCTTCGACAACAGAAACTTGCTCAACTATGGTAACCACATCTTAGAAAAGGGGGCTGCCGTACAACTTTTGTTCGTTGTTCGTAGGAAGACGTTTCCTGTTATTTGGTTTTCGAAAAAAAAGCAATGCCTCATGCTGGAATCGAACCAGCGACCTTCTGTTTACTAGACAGACGCTCTACCCCTGAGGCTTCGACAACAGAAAGCTTGCTCAACTATGGTAACCACATCTTAGAAAAGGGGGCTGCCGTACAACTTTTGTTCGTTATTCGTAGGAAGACGTTTCCTGTTATTTGGTTTTCGAAAAAAAAAACGATGCCTCATGCTGGAATCGAACCAGCGACCTTCTGTTTACTAGACAGACGCTCTGCCCCTGAGCCAATGAGGCTTCGACAACAGAAAGTTTGTTCAACTATGGTAACCACATCTTAGAAAAGGGGGCTGCCGTACAACTTTTATTTGTTGTTCGTAGGAAGACGTTTCCTGTTATTTGGTTCTCGAAAAAAAAAACGATGCCTCATGCTGGAATCGAACCAGCGACCTTCGGTTTACAAGACCGACGCTCTGCCCCTAAGCCAATGAGGCTTCAGCTTTATCGATGCACGTTAAATTTATGGCTCGACTCGCATTGCTACGGACAGTGCTACACAAGCTCATAATCCAGTCTTCGAACAAAAGATGCCTCATGCTGGAATCGAACCAGCGACCTTCTGTTTACTAGACAGACGCTCTGCCCCTGAGCCAATGAGGCTTCGACAACAGAAAGCTTGTTCAACTATGGTAACCACATCTTAGAAAAGGGGGCTGCCGTACAACCTTTGTTCGTTGTTCGTAGGAAGACGTTTCCTGTTATTTGGTTTTCGAAAAAAAAGCGATGCCTCATGCTGGAATCGAACCAGCGACCTTCTGTTTACTAGACAGACGCTCTGCCCCTGAGCCAATGAGGCTTCGACAACAGAAAGTTTGTTCAACTATGGTAACCACATCTTAGAAAAGGGGGCTGCCGTACAACTTTTATTTGTTGTTCGTAGGAAGACGTTTCCTGTTATTTGGTTCTCGAAAAAAAAAACGATGCCTCATGCTGGAATCGAACCAGCGACCTTCGGTTTACAAGACCGACGCTCTGCCCCTAAGCCAATGAGGCTTCATCTTTATCGATGCACGTTAAATTTATGGCTCGACTCGCATTACTACGGACAGTGCTACACAAGCTCATAATCCAGTCTTCGAACAAAAGATGCCTCATGCTGGAATCGAACCAGCGACCTTCTGTTTACTAGACAGACGCTCTGCCCCTGAGCCAATGAGGCTTCGACAACAGAAACTTGCTCAACTATGGTAACCACATCTTAGAAAAGGGGGCTGCCGTACAACTTTTGTTCGTTGTTCGTAGGAAGACGTTTCCTGTTATTTGGTTTTCGAAAAAAAAGCAATGCCTCATGCTGGAATCGAACCAGCGACCTTCTGTTTACTAGACAGACGCTCTACCCCTGAGGCTTCGACAACAGAAAGCTTGCTCAACTATGGTAACCACATCTTAGAAAAGGGGGCTGCCGTACAACTTTTGTTCGTTATTCGTAGGAAGACGTTTCCTGTTATTTGGTTTTCGAAAAAAAAAACGATGCCTCATGCTGGAATCGAACCAGCGACCTTCTGTTTACTAGACAGACGCTCTGCCCCTGAGCCAATGAGGCTTCGACAACAGAAAGTTTGTTCAACTATGGTAACCACATCTTAGAAAAGGGGGCTGCCGTACAACTTTTATTTGTTGTTCGTAGGAAGACGTTTCCTGTTATTTGGTTCTCGAAAAAAAAAACGATGCCTCATGCTGGAATCGAACCAGCGACCTTCGGTTTACAAGACCGACGCTCTGCCCCTAAGCCAATGAGGCTTCAGCTTTATCGATGCACGTTAAATTTATGGCTCGACTCGCATTGCTACGGACAGTGCTACACAAGCTCATAATCCAGTCTTCGAACAAAAGATGCCTCATGCTGGAATCGAACCAGCGACCTTCTGTTTACTAGACAGACGCTCTGCCCCTGAGCCAATGAGGCTTCGACAACAGAAAGCTTGCTCAACTATGGTAACCACATCTTAGAAAAGGGGGCTGCCGTACAACTTTTGTTCGTTGTTCGTAGGAAGACGTTTCCTGTTATTTGGTTTTCGAAAAAAAAGCGATGCCTCATACTGGAATCGAACCAGCGACCTTCTGTTTACTAGACAGACGCTCTGCCCCTGAGCAAATGAGGCTTCGACAACAGAAAGTTTGTTCAACTATGGTAACCACATCTTAGAAAAGGGGGCTGCCGTACAACTTTTATTTGTTGTTCGTAGGAACACGTTTCCTGTTATTTGGTTCTCGAAAAAAAAAACGATGCCTCATGCTGGAATCGAACCAGCGACCTTCGGTTTACAAGACCGACGCTCTGCCCCTAAGCCAATGAGGCTTCAGCTTTATCGATGCACGTTAAATTTATGGCTCGACTCGCATTGCTACGGACAGTGCTACACAAGCTCATAATCCAGTCTTCGAACAAAAGATGCCTCATGCTGGAATCGAACCAGCGACCTTCGGTTTACAAGACCGACGCTCTGCCCCTAAGCCAATGACGCTTCAGCTTTATCGATGCACGTTAAATTTAAGGCTCGACTCGCATTGCTACGGACAGTGCTACACAAGCTCATAATCCAGTCTTCGAACAAAAGATGCCTCATGCTGGAATCGAACCAGCGACCTTCTGTTTACTAGACAGACGCTCTGCCCCTGAGCCAATGAGGTTTCGACAACAGAAAGCTTGCTCAATCATGGTAACCACATCTTAGAAAAGGGGGCTGCCGTACAACTTTTGTTCGTTGTTCGTAGGAAGACGTTTCCTGTTATTTGGTTTTCGAAAAAAAAAGCGATGCCTCATGCTGGAATCGAACCAGGGACCTTCGGTTTACAAGACCAACGCTCTGCCCCTAAGCCAATGAGGCTTCAGCTTTATCGATGCACGTTAAATTTATGGCTCGACTCGCATTACTACGTACAGTGCTACACAAGGTCATAATCCAGTCTTCGAACAAAAGATGCCTCATGCTGGAATCGAACCAGCGCCCTTCTGTTTACTAGACAGACGCTCTGCCCCTGAGCCAATGAGGCTTCGACAACAGAAAGTTTGTTCAACTATGGTAACTACATCTTAGAAAAGGGGGCTGCCGTACAACTTTTATTTGTTGTTCGTAGGAACACGTTTCCCGTTATTTGGTTCTCGAAAAAAAAAACGATGCCTCATGCTGGAATCGAACCAGCGACCTTCGGTTTACAAGACCGACGCTCTACCCCTGAGGCTTCGAAAACAGAAAGCTTGCTCAACCATGGTAACCACATCTTAGAAAAGGGGGCTGCCGCACAACTTTTATTTGTTGTTCGTAAGAAGACGTTTCCCGTTATTTGGTTCTCGAAAAAAAAAACGATGCCTCATGCTGGAATCGAACTAGCGACCTTCTGTTTACTAGACAGACGCTCTACCCCTGAGGCTTCGAAAACAGAAAGCTTGCTCAACTATGGTAACCACATCTTAGAAAAGGGGGCTGCCGCACAACTTTTATTTGTTGTTCGTAAGAAGACGTTTCCCGTTATTTGGTTCTCGAAAAAAAAACGATGCCTCATGCTGGAATCGAACTAGCGACCTTCTGTTTACTAGACAGACGCTCTACCCCTGAGGCTTCGAAAACAGAAAGCTTGCTCAACCATGGTAACCACATCTTAGAAAAGGGGGCTGCCGCACAACTTTTATTTGTTGTTCGTAGGAAGACGTTTCCTGTTATTTGGTTCTCGAAAAAAAAAACGATGCCTCATGCTGGAATCGAACCAGCGACCTTCGGTTTACAAGACCGACGCTCTGCCCCCAAGCCAATGAGGCTTCAGCTTTATCGATGCACGTTAAATTTATGGCTCGACTCGCATTACTACGTACAGTGCTACACAAGGTCATAATCCAGTCTTCGAACAAAAGATGCCTCATGCTGGAATCGAACCAGCGACCTTCTGTTTACTAGACAGACGCTCTACCCCTGAGGCTTCGAAAACAGAAAGCTTGCTCAACTATGGTAACCACATCTTAGAAAAGGGGGCTGCCGTACAACTTTTATTCGTTGTTCGTAGGAACACGTTTCCTGTTATTTGGTTCTCGAAAAAAAACGATGCCTCATGCTGGAATCGAACCAGCGACCTTCGGTTTACAAGACCGACGCTCTGCCCCTAAGCCAATGAGGCTTCAGCTTTATCGATGCACGTTAAATTTATGGCTCGACTCGCATTACTACGTACAGTGCTACACAAGGTCATAATCCAGTCTTCGAACAAAAGATGCCTCATGCTGGAATCGAACCAGCGACCTTCGGTTTACAAGATCGACGCTCTGCCCCCAAGCCAATGAGGCTTCAGCTTTATCGATGCACGTTAAATTTATGGCTCGACTCGCATTACTACGTACAGTGCTACACAAGGTCATAATCCAGTCTTCGAACAAAAGATGCCTCATGCTGGAATCGAACCAGCGACCTTCTGTTTACTAGACAGACGCTCTGCCCCTGAGCCAATGAGGCTTCGACAACAGAAAGTTTGTTCAACTATGGTAACCACATCTTAGAAAGGGGGGCTCCCGTACAACTTTTGTTCGCTGTTCGTAGGAACACGTTTCCTGTTATTTGGTTCTCGAAAAAAAACGATGCCTCATGCTGGAATCGAACCAGCGACCTTCGGTTTACAAGACCGACGCTCTGCCCCCAAGCCAATGAGGCTTCAGCTTTATCGATGCACGTTAAATTTATGGCTCGACTCGCATTACTACGTACAGTGCTACACAAGGTCATAATCCAGTCTTCGAACAAAAGATGCCTCATGCTGGAATCGAACCAGCGACCTTCTGTTTACTAGACAGACGCTCTACCCCTGAGGCTTCGAAAACAGAAAGCTTGCTCAACTATGGTAACCACATCTTAGAAAAGGGGGCTGCCGTACAACTTTTGTTCGTTGTTCGTAGGAACACGTTTCCTGTTATTTGGTTCTCGAAAAAAAACGATGCCTCATGCTGGAATCGAACCAGCGACCTTCGGTTTACAAGACCGACGCTCTGCCCCTAAGCCAATGAGGCTTCAGCTTTATCGATGCACGTTAAATTTATGGCTCGACTCGCATTACTACGTACAGTGCTACACAAGGTCATAATCCAGTCTTCGAACAAAAGATGCCTCATGCTGGAATCGAACCAGCGACCTTCGGTTTACAAGATCGACGCTCTGCCCCCAAGCCAATGAGGCTTCAGCTTTATCGATGCACGTTAAATTTATGGCTCGACTCGCATTACTACGTACAGTGCTACACAAGGTCATAATCCAGTCTTCGAACAAAAGATGCCTCATGCTGGAATCGAACCAGCGACCTTCTGTTTACTAGACAGACGCTCTGCCCCTGAGCCAATGAGGCTTCGACAACAGAAAGTTTGTTCAACTATGGTAACCACATCTTAGAAAAGGGGGCTCCCGTACAACTTTTGTTCGTTGTTCGTAGGAAGACGTTTCCCGTTATTTGGTTCTCGAAAAAAAAACGATGCCTCATGCTGGAATCGAACCAGCGACCTTCGGTTTACAAGACCGACGCTCTGCCCCTAAGCCAATGAGGCTTCAGCTTTATCGATGCACGTTAAATTTATGGCTCGACTCGCATTACTACGGACAGTGCTACACGAGCTCATAATCCAGTCTTCGAACAAAAGATGCCTCATGCTGGAATCGAACCAGCGACCTTCTGTTTACTAGACAGACGCTCTACCCCTGAGGCTTCGAAAACAGAAAGCTTGCTCAACTATGGTAACCACATCTTAGAAAAGGGGGCTGCCGCACAACTTTTATTTGTTGTTCGTAGGAAGACGTTTCCTGTTATTTGGTTCTCGAAAAAAAAACGATGCCTCATGCTGGAATCGAACCAGCGACCTTCGGTTTACAAGACCGACGCTCTGCCCCTAAGCCAATGAGGCTTCAGCTTTATCGATGCACGTTAAATTTATGGCTCGACTCGCATTACTACGGACAGTGCTACACGAGCTCATAATCCAGTCTTCGAACAAAAGATGCCTCATGCTGGAATCGAACCAGCGACCTTCTGTTTACTAGACAGACGCTCTGCCCCTGAGCCAATGAGGCTTCGACAACAGAAAGCTTGCTCAATTATGGTAACCACATCTTAGAAAAGGGGGCTGCCGTACAACTTTTATTTGTTGTTCGTAAGAAGACGTTTCCCGTTATTTGGTTCTCGAAAAAAAACGATGCCTCATGCTGGAATCGAACTAGCGACCTTCTGTTTACTAGACAGACGCTCTACCCCTGAGGCTTCGAAAACAGAAAGCTTGCTCAACTATGGTAACCACATCTTAGAAGAGGGAGCTGCCGCACAACTTTTATTTGTTGTTCGTAGGAAGACGTTTCCTGTTATTTGGTTCTCGAAAAAAAAACAATGCCTCATGCTGGAATCGAACCAGCGACCTTCGGTTTACAAGACCGACGCTCTGCCCCTAAGCCAATGAGGTTTCAGCTTTATCGATGCACGTTAAATTTATGGCTCGACTCGCATTACTACGGACAGTGCTACACGAGCTCATAATCCAGTCTTCGAACAAAAGATGCCTCATGCTGGAATCGAACCAGCGACCTTCTGTTTACTAGACAGACGCTCTGCCCTGAGCCAATGAGGCTTCGACAACAGAAAGCTTGCTCAATTATGGTAACCACATCTTAGAAAAGGGGGCTGCCGTACAACTTTTGTTCGTTGTTCGTAGGAAGACGTTTCCTGTTATTTGGTTCTCGAAAAAAAAACGATGCCTCATGCTGGAATCGAACCAGCGACCTTCGGTTTACAAGACCAACGCTCTGCCCCTAAGCCAATGAGGCTTCAGCTTTATCGATGCACGTTAAATTTATGGCTCGACTCGCATTACTACGTACAGTGCTACACAAGGTCATAATCCAGTCTTCGAACAAAAGATGCCTCATGCTGGAATCGAACCAGCGACCTTCGGTTTACAAGACCGACGCTCTGCCCCTAAGCCAATGAGGCTTCAGCTTTATCGATGCACGTTAAATTTATGGCTCGACTCGCATTACTACGTACAGTGCTATACAAGGTCATAATCCAGTCTTCGAACAAAAGATGCCTCATGCTGGAATCGAACCAGCGACCTTCTGTTTACTAGACAGACGCTCTGCCCTGAGCCAATGAGGCTTCGACAACAGAAAGCTTGCTCAATTATGGTAACCACATCTTAGAAAAGGGGGCTGCCGTACAACTTTTGTTCGTTGTTCGTAGGAAGACGTTTCCTGTTATTTGGTTCTCGAAAAAAAAACGATGCCTCATGCTGGAATCGAACCAGCGACCTTCGGTTTACAAGACCAACGCTCTGCCCCTAAGCCAATGAGGCTTCAGCTTTATCGATGCACGTTAAATTTATGGCTCGACTCGCATTACTACGTACAGTGCTACACAAGGTCATAATCCAGTCTTCGAACAAAAGATGCCTCATGCTGGAATCGAACCAGCGACCTTCGGTTTACAAGACCGACGCTCTGCCCCTAAGCCAATGAGGCTTCAGCTTTATCGATGCACGTTAAATTTATGGCTCGACTCGCATTACTACGTACAGTGCTATACAAGGTCATAATCCAGTCTTCGAACAAAAGATGCCTCATGCTGGAATCGAACCAGCGACCTTCTGTTTACTAGACAGACGCTCTGCCCCTGAGCCAATGAGGCTTCGACAACAGAAAGCTTGCTCAACTATGGTAACCACATCTTAGAAAAGGGGGCTGCCGTACAACTTTTATTTGTTGTTCGTAAGAAGACGTTTCCCGTTATTTGGTTCTCGAAAAAAAACGATGCCTCATGCTGGAATCGAACTAGCGACCTTCTGTTTACTAGACAGACGCTCTACCCCTGAGGCTTCGAAAACAGAAAGCTTGCTCAACTATGGTAACCACATCTTAGAAAAGGGAGCTGCCGCACAACTTTTATTTGTTGTTCGTAGGAAGACGTTTCCTGTTATTTGGTTCTCGAAAAAAAAACAATGCCTCATGCTGGAATCGAACCAGCGACCTTCGGTTTACAAGACCGACGCTCTGCCCCTAAGCCAATGAGGCTTCAGCTTTATCGATGCACGTTAAATTTATGGCTCGACTCGCATTACTACGTACAGTGCTACACAAGGTCATAATCCAGTCTTCGAACAAAAGATGCCTCATGCTGGAATCGAACCAGCGACCTTCTGTTTACTAGACAGACGCTCTACCCCTGAGGCTTCGAAAACAGAAAGCTTGCTCAACTATGGTAACCACATCTTAGAAAAGGGGGCTGCCGTACAACTTTTGTTCGTTGTTCGTAGGAACACGTTTCCTGTTATTTGGTTCTCGAAAAAAAAGCGATGCCTCATGCTGGAATCGAACCAGCGACCTTCGGTTTACAAGACCGACGCTCTGCCCCTAAGCCAATGAGGCTTCAGCTTTATCGATGCACGTTAAATTTATGGCTCGACTCGCATTACTACGTACAGTGATACACAAGGTCATAATCCAGTCTTCGAACAAAAGATGCCTCATGCTGGAATCGAACCAGCGCCCTTCTGTTTACTAGACAGACGCTCTGCCCCTGAGCCAATGAGGCTTCGACAACAGAAAGTTTGTTCAACTATGGTAACCACATCTTAGAAAAGGGGGCTGCCGTACAACTTTTATTTGTTGTTCGTAGGAACACGTTTCCTGTTATTTGGTTCTCGAAAAAAAACGATGCCTCATGCTGGAATCGAACCAGCGACCTTCGGTTTACAAGACCGACGCTCTGCCCCTAAGCCAATGAGGCTTCAGCTTTATCGATGCACGTTAAATTTATGGCTCGACTCGCATTACTACGTACAGTGCTACACAAGGTCATAATCCAGTCTTCGAACAAAAGATGCCTCATGCTGGAATCGAACCAGCGACCTTCTGTTTACTAGACAGACGCTCTGCCCGAGCCAATGAGGCTTCGACAACAGAAAGTTTGTTCAACTATGGTAACCACATCTTAGAAAAGGGGGCTCCCGTACAACTTTTGTTCGTTGTTCGTAGGAAGACGTTTCCCGTTATTTGGTTCTCGAAAAAAAACGATGCCTCATGCTGGAATCGAACCAGCGACCTTCGGTTTACAAGACCGACGCTCTGCCCCTAAGCCAATGAGGCTTCAGCTTTATCGATGCACGTTAAATTTATGGCTCTACTCGCATTACTACGGACAGTGCTACACAAGCTCATAATCCAGTCTTCGAACAAAAGATGCCTCATGCTGGAATCGAACCAGCGACCTTCTGTTTACTAGACAGACGCTCTACCCCTGAGGCTTCGAAAACAGAAAGCTTGCTCAACTATGGTAACCACATCTTAGAAAAGGGGGCTGCCGTACAACTTTTGTTCGTTGTTCGTAGGAACACGTTTCCTGTTATTTGGTTCTCGAAAAAAAAAACGATGCCTCATGCTGGAATCGAACCAGCGACCTTCGGTTTACAAGACCGACGCTCTGCCCCTAAGCCAATGAGGCTTCAGCTTTATCGATGCACGTTAAATTTATGGCTCGACTCGCATTACTACGTACAGTGATACACAAGGTCATAATCCAGTCTTCGAACAAAAGATGCCTCATGCTGGAATCGAACCAGCGCCCTTCTGTTTACTAGACAGACGCTCTGCCCCTGAGCCAATGAGGCTTCGACAACAGAAAGTTTGTTCAACTATGGTAACCACATCTTAGAAAAGGGGGCTGCCGTACAACTTTTATTTGTTGTTCGTAGGAACACGTTTCCTGTTATTTGGTTCTCGAAAAAAAAACGATGCCTCATGCTGGAATCGAACCAGCGACCTTCGGATTACAAGACCGACGCTCTGCCCCTAAGCCAATGAGGCTTCAGCTTTATCGATGCACGTTAAATTTATGGCTCGACTCGCATTACTACGTACAGTGCTACACAAGGTCATAATCCAGTCTTCGAACAAAAGATGCCTCATGCTGGAATCGAACCAGCGACCTTCTGTTTACTAGACAGACGCTCTGCCCCTGAGCCAATGAGGCTTCGACAACAGAAAGTTTGTTCAACTATGGTAACCACATCTTAGAAAAGGGGGCTCCCGTACAACTTTTGTTCGTTGTTCGTAGGAAGACGTTTCCCGTTATTTGGTTCTCGAAAAAAAAACGATGCCTCATGCTGGAATCGAACCAGCGACCTTCGGTTTACAAGACCGACGCTCTGCCCCTAAGCCAATGAGGCTTCAGCTTTATCGATGCACGTTAAATTTATGGCTCTACTCGCATTACTACGGACAGTGCTACACAAGCTCATAATCCAGTCTTCGAACAAAAGATGCCTCATGCTGGAATCGAACCAGCGACCTTCTGTTTACTAGACAGACGCTCTACCCCTGAGGCTTCGAAAACAGAAAGCTTGCTCAACTATGGTAACCACATCTTAGAAAAGGGGGCTGCCGTACAACTTTTGTTCGTTGTTCGTAGGAACACGTTTCCTGTTATTTGGTTCTCGAAAAAAAAAACGATGCCTCATGCTGGAATCGAACCAGCGACCTTCGGTTTACAAGACCGACGCTCTGCCCCTAAGCCAATGAGGCTTCAGCTTTATCGATGCACGTTAAATTTATGGCTCGACTCGCATTACTACGTACAGTGCTACACAAGGTCATAATCCAGTCTTCGAACAAAAGATGCCTCATGCTGGAATCGAACCAGCGCCCTTCTGTTTACTAGACAGACGCTCTGCCCCTGAGCCAATGAGGCTTCGACAACAGAAAGTTTGTTCAACTATGGTAACCACATCTTAGAAAAGGGGGCTGCCGTACAACTTTTATTTGTTGTTCGTAGGAACACGTTTCCTGTTATTTGGTTCTCGAAAAAAAAACGATGCCTCATGCTGGAATCGAACCAGCGACCTTCGGTTTACAAGACCGACGCTCTGCCCCTAAGCCAATGAGGCTTCAGCTTTATCGATGCACGTTAAATTTATGGCTCGACTCGCATTACTACGTACAGTGCTACACAAGGTCATAATCCAGTCTTCGAACAAAAGATGCCTCATGCTGGAATCGAACCAGCGACCTTCTGTTTACTAGACAGACGCTCTACCCCTGAGGCTTCGAAAACAGAAAGCTTGCTCAACTATGGTAACCACATCTTAGAAAAGGGGGCTGCCGTACAACTTTTGTTCGTTGTTCGTAGGAACACGTTTCCTGTTATTTGGTTCTCGAAAAAAAAACGATGCCTCATGCTGGAATCGAACCAGCGACCTTCGGTTTACAAGACCGACGCTCTGCCCCTAAGCCAATGAGGCTTCAGCTTTATCGATGCACGTTAAATTTATGGCTCGACTCGCATTACTACGTACAGTGCTACACAAGGTCATAATCCAGTCTTCGAACAAAAGATGCCTCATGCTGGAATCGAACCAGCGCCCTTCTGTTTACTAGACAGACGCTCTGCCCCTGAGCCAATGAGGCTTCGACAACAGAAAGTTTGTTCAACTATGGTAACCACATCTTAGAAAAGGGGGCTGCCGTACAACTTTTATTTGTTGTTCGTAGGAACACGTTTCCTGTTATTTGGTTCTCGAAAAAAAAAACGATGCCTCATGCTGGAATCGAACCAGCGACCTTCGGTTTACAAGACCGACGCTCTGCCCCTAAGCCAATGAGGCTTCAGCTTTATCGATGCACGTTAAATTTATGGCTCGACTCGCATTACTACGTACAGTGCTACACAAGGTCATAATCCAGCCTTCGAACAAAAGATGCCTCATGCTGGAATCGAACCAGCGACCTTCTGTTTACTAGACAGACGCTCTACCCCTGAGGCTTCGAAAACAGAAAGCTTGCTCAACTATGGTAACCACATCTTAGAAAAGGGGGCTGCCGTACAACTTTTGTTCGTTGTTCGTAGGAACACGTTTCCTGTTATTTGGTTCTCGAAAAAAAAACGATGCCTCATGCTGGAATCGAACCAGCGACCTTCGGTTTACAAGACCGACGCTCTGCCCCTAAGCCAATGAGGCTTCAGCTTTATCGATGCACGTTAAATTTATGGCTCGACTCGCATTACTACGTACAGTGCTACACAAGGTCATAATCCAGTCTTCGAACAAAAGATGCCTCATGCTGGAATCGAACCAGCGCCCTTCTGTTTACTAGACAGACGCTCTGCCCCTGAGCCAATGAGGCTTCGACAACAGAAAGTTTGTTCAACTATGGTAACCACATCTTAGAAAAGGGGGCTGCCGTACAACTTTTATTTGTTGTTCGTAGGAACACGTTTCCTGTTATTTGGTTCTCGAAAAAAAAAACGATGCCTCATGCTGGAATCGAACCAGCGACCTTCGGTTTACAAGACCGACGCTCTGCCCCTAAGCCAATGAGGCTTCAGCTTTATCGATGCACGTTAAATTTATGGCTCGACTCGCATTACTACGTACAGTGCTACACAAGGTCATAATCCAGTCTTCGAACAAAAGATGCCTCATGCTGGAATCGAACCAGCGACCTTCTGTTTACTAGACAGACGCTCTACCCCTGAGGCTTCGAAAACAGAAAGCTTGCTCAACTATGGTAACCACATCTTAGAAAAGGGGGCTGCCGTACAACTTTTGTTCGTTGTTCGTAGGAACACGTTTCCTGTTATTTGGTTCTCGAAAAAAAAACGATGCTTCATGCTGGAATCGAACCAGCGACCTTCGGTTTACAAGACCGACGCTCTGCCCCTAAGCCAATGAGGCTTCAGCTTTATCGATGCACGTTAAATTTATGGCTCGACTCGCATTACTACGTACAGTGCTACACAAGGTCATAATCCAGTCTTCGAACAAAAGATGCCTTATGCTGGAATCGAACCAGCGCCCTTCTGTTTACTAGACAGACGCTCTGCCCCTGAGCCAATGAGGCTTCGACAACAGAAAGTTTGTTCAACTATGGTAACCACATCTTAGAAAAGGGGGCTGCCGTACAACTTTTATTTGTTGTTCGTAGGAACACGTTTCCTGTTATTTGGTTCTCGAAAAAAAAAAACGATGCCTCATGCTGGAATCGAACCAGCGACCTTCGGTTTACAAGACCGACGCTCTGCCCCTAAGCCAATGAGGCTTCAGCTTTATCGATGCACGTTAAATTTATGGCTCGACTCGCATTACTACGTACAGTGCTACACAAGGTCATAATCCAGTCTTCGAACAAAAGATGCCTCATGCTGGAATCGAACCAGCGACCTTCGGTTTACAAGACCGACGCTCTGCCCCTAAGCCAATGAGCTTTATCGATGCACGTTAAATTTATGGCTCGACTCGCATTACTACGTACAGTGCTACACAAGGTCATAATCCAGTCTTCGAACAAAAGATGCCTCATGCTGGAATCGAACCAGCGACCTTCTGTTTACTAGACAGACGCTCTGCCCCTGAGCCAATGAGGCTTCGACAACAGAAAGTTTGTTCAACTATGGTAACCACATCTTAGAAAAGGGAGCTGCCGTACAACTTTTGTTCGTTGTTCGTAGGAAGACGTTTCCCGTTATTTGGTTCTCGAAAAAAAAACGATGCCTCATGCTGGAAATCGAACTAGCGACCTTCTGTTTACTAGACAGACGCTCTACCCCTGAGGCTTCGAAAACAGAAAGCTTGCTCAACTATGGTAACCACATCTTAGAAAAGGGGGCTGCCGTACAACTTTTATTTGTTGTTCGTAGGAACACGTTTCCTGTTATTTGGTTCTCGAAAAAAAAACGATGCCTCATGCTGGAATCGAACCAGCGACCTTCGGTTTACAAGACCGACGCTCTGCCCCTAAGCCAATGAGGCTTCAGCTTTATCGATGCACGTTAAATTTATGGCTCGACTCGCATTACTACGTACAGTGCTACACAAGGTCATAATCCAGTCTTCGAACAAAAGATGCCTCATGCTGGAATCGAACCAGCGACCTTCTGTTTACTAGACAGACGCTCTGCCCCTGAGCCAATGAGGCTTCGACAACAGAAAGTTTGTTCAACTATGGTAACCACATCTTAGAAAAGGGAGCTGCCGTACAACTTTTGTTCGTTGTTCGTAGGAAGACGTTTCCCGTTATTTGGTTCTCGAAAAAAAACGATGCCTCATGCTGGAAATCGAACTAGCGACCTTCTGTTTACTAGACAGACGCTCTACCCCTGAGGCTTCGAAAACAGAAAGCTTGCTCAACTATGGTAACCACATCTTAGAAAAGGGGGCTGCCGTACAACTTTTATTTGTTGTTCGTAGGAACACGTTTCCTGTTATTTGGTTCTCGAAAAAAAACGATGCCTCATGCTGGAATCGAACCAGCGACCTTCGGTTTACAAGACCGACGCTCTGCCCCTAAGCCAATGAGGCTTCAGCTTTATCGATGCACGTTAAATTTATGGCTCGACTCGCATTACTACGTACAGTGCTACACAAGGTCATAATCCAGTCTTCGAACAAAAGATGCCTCATGCTGGAATCGAACCAGCGACCATCGGTTTACAAGACCGACGCTCTGCCCCTAAGCCAATGAGGCTTCAGCTTTATCGATGCACGTTAAATTTATGGCTCGACTCGCATTACTACGTACAGTGCTACACAAGGTCATAATCCAGTCTTCGAACAAAAGATGCCTCATGCTGGAATCGAACCAGCGACCTTCTGTTTACTAGACAGACGCTCTGCCCCTGAGCCAGGCTTCGACAACAGAAAGTTTGTTCAACTATGGTAACCACATCTTAGAAAAGGGGGCTGCCGTACAACTTTTGTTCGTTGTTCGTAGGAAGACGTTTCCTGTTATTTGGTTCTCGAAAAAAAAACGATGCCTCATGCTGGAATCGAACCAGCGACCTTCGGTTTACAAGACCGATGGTCTGCCCCTAAGCCAATGAGGCTTCAGCTTTATCGATGCACGTTAAATTTATGGCTCGACTCGCATTACTACGTACAGTGCTACACAATGTCATAATCCAGTCTTCGAACAAAAGATGCCTCATGCTGGAATCGAACCAGCGACCTTCTGTTTACTAGACAGACGCTCTACCCCTGAGGCTTCGAAAACAGAAAGCTTGCTCAACTATGGTAACCACATCTTAGAAAAGGGGGCTGCCGTACAACTTTTATTTGTTGTTCGTAGGAACACGTTTCCTGTTATTTGGTTCTCGAAAAAAAAACGATGCCTCATGCTGGAATCGAACCAGCGACCTTCGGTTTACAAGACCGATGGTCTGCCCCTAAGCCAATGAGGCTTCAGCTTTATCGATGCACGTTAAATTTATGGCTCGACTCGCATTACTACGTACAGTGCTACACAATGTCATAATCCAGTCTTCGAACAAAAGATGCCTCATGCTGGAATCGAACCAGCGACCTTCTGTTTACTAGACAGACGCTCTGCCCCTGAGCCAATGAGGCTTCGACAACAGAAAGTTTGTTCAACTATGGTAACCACATCTTAGAAAAGGGGGCTGCCGTACAACTTTTGTTCGTTCTTCGTAGGAAGACGTTTCCTGTTATTTGGTTCTCGAAAAAAAACGATGCCTCATGCTGGAAATCGAACTAG
Organism: Cylicocyclus nassatus; assembly: GCA_958299035.1. Lineage (NCBI taxonomy): Eukaryota > Metazoa > Nematoda > Chromadorea > Rhabditida > Strongylidae > Cylicocyclus > Cylicocyclus nassatus. Next base: position 51,561,334 of record CATQJL010000316.1, on the reverse strand, counting down.
CGACCTTCTGTTTACTAGACAGACGCTCTACCCCTGAGGCTTCGAAAACAGAAAGCTTGCTCAACTATGGTAACCACATCTTAGAAAAGGGGGCTGCCGTACAACTTTTATTTGTTGTTCGTAGGAACACGTTTCCTGTTATTTGGTTCTCGAAAAAAAAACGATGCCTCATGCTGGAATCGAACCAGCGACCTTCGGTTTACAAGACCGATGGTCTGCCCCTAAGCCAATGAGGCTTCAGCTTTATCGATGCACGTTAAATTTATGGCTCGACTCGCATTACTACGTACAGTGCTACACAATGTCATAATCCAGTCTTCGAACAAAAGATGCCTCATGCTGGAATCGAACCAGCGACCTTCTGTTTACTAGACAGACGCTCTGCCCCTGAGCCAATGAGGCTTCGACAACAGAAAGTTTGTTCAACTATGGTAACCACATCTTAGAAAAGGGGGCTGCCGTACAACTTTTGTTCGTTCTTCGTAGGAAGACGTTTCCTGTTATTTGGTTCTCGAAAAAAAACGATGCCTCATGCTGGAAATCGAACTAGCGACCTTCTGTTTACTAGACAGACGCTCTACCCCTGAGGCTTCGAAAACAGAAAGCTTGCTCAACTATGGTAACCACATCTTAGAAAAGGGGGCTGCCGTACAACTTTTATTTGTTGTTCGTAGGAACACGTTTCCTGTTATTTGGTTCTCGAAAAAAAAACGATGCCTCATGCTGGAATCGAACCAGCGACCTTCGGTTTACAAGACCGACGCTCTGCCCCTAAGCCAATGAGGCTTCAGCTTTATCGATGCACGTTAAATTTATGGCTCGACTCGCATTACTACGTACAGTGCTACACAAGGTCATAATCCAGTCTTCGAACAAAAGATGCCTCATGCTGGAATCGAACCAGCGACCTTCTGTTTACTAGACAGACGCTCTGCCCCTGAGCCAATGAGGCTTCGACAACAGAAAGTTTGTTCAACTATGGTAACCACATCTTAGAAAAGGGGGCTGCCGTACAACTTTTGTTCGTTGTTCGTAGGAAGACGTTTCCCGTTATTTGGTTCTCGAAAAAAAACGATGCCTCATGCTGGAAATCGAACTAGCGACCTTCTGTTTACTAGACAGACGCTCTGCCCCTGAGCCAATGAGGCTTCGACAACAGAAAGTTTGTTCAACTATGGTAACCACATCTTAGAAAAGGGGGCTGCCGTACAACTTTTGTTCGTTGTTCGTAGGAAGACGTTTCCTGTTATTTGGTTCTCGAAAAAAAAAACGATGCCTCATGCTGGAATTGAACCAGCGACCTTCGGTTTACAAGACCGACGCTCTGCCCCTAAGCCAATGAGGCTTCAGCTTTATCGATGCACGTTAAATTTATGGCTCGACTCGCATTACTACGTACAGTGCTACACAAGGTCATAATCCAGTCTTCGAACAAAAGATGCCTCATGCTGGAATCGAACCAGCGACCTTCGGTTTACAAGACCGACGCTCTGCCCCTAAGCCAATGAGGCTTCAGCTTTATCGATGCACGTTAAATTTATGGCTCGACTCGCATTACTACGTACAGTGCTACACAAGGTCATAATCCAGTCTTCGAACAAAAGATGCCTCATGCTGGAATCGAACCAGCGACCTTCTGTTTACTAGACAGACGCTCTGCCCCTGAGCCAATGAGGCTTCGACAACAGAAAGTTTGTTCAACTATGGTAACCACATCTTAGAAAAGGGGGCTGCCGTACAACTTTTGTTCGTTGTTCGTAGGAAGACGTTTCCCGTTATTTGGTTCTCGAAAAAAAAACGATGCCTCATGCTGGAAATCGAACTAGCGACCTTCTGTTTACTAGACAGACGCTCTGCCCCTGAGCCAATGAGGCTTCGACAACAGAAAGTTTGTTCAACTATGGTAACCACATCTTAGAAAAGGGGGCTGCCGTACAACTTTTGTTCGTTGTTCGTAGGAAGACGTTTCCTGTTATTTGGTTCTCGAAAAAAAAAACGATGCCTCATGCTGGAATCGAACCAGCGACCTTCGGTTTACAAGACCGACGCTCTGCCCCTAAGCCAATGAGGCTTCAGCTTTATCGATGCACGTTAAATTTATGGCTCGACTCGCATTACTACTACAGTGCTACACAAGGTCATAATCCAGTCTTCGAACAAAAGATGCCTCATGCTGGAATCGAACCAGCCACCTTCGGTTTACAAGACCGACGCTCTGCCCCTAAGCCAATGAGGCTTCAGCTTTATCGATGCACGTTAAATTTATGGCTCGACTCGCATTACTACGTACAGTGCTACACAATGTCATAATCCAGTCTTCGAACAAAAGATGCCTCATGCTGGAATCGAACCAGCGACCTTCTGTTTACTAGACAGACGCTCTGCCCCTGAACCAATGAGGCTTCGACAACAGAAAGTTTGTTCAACTATGGTAACCACATCTTAGAAAAGGGGGCTGCCGTACAACTTTTGTTCGTTGTTCGTAGGAAGACGTTTCCTGTTATTTGGTTCTCGAAAAAAAAAACGATGCCTCATGCTGGAATCGAACCAGCGACCTTCGGTTTACAAGACCGACGCTCTGCCCCTAAGCCAATGAGGCTTCAGCTTTATCGATGCACGTTAAATTTATGGCTCGACTCGCATTACTACGTACAGTGCTACACAAGGTCATAATCCAGTCTTCGAACAAAAGATGCCTCATGCTGGAATCGAACCAGCGACCTTCGGTTTACAAGACCGACGCTCTGCCCCTAAGCCAATGAGGCTTCAGCTTTATCGATGCACGTTAAATTTATGGCTCGACTCGCATTACTACGTACAGTGCTACACAAGGTCATAATCCAGTCTTCGAACAAAAGATGCCTCATGCTGGAATCGAACCAGCGACCTTCTGTTTACTAGACAGACGCTCTGCCATTGAGCCAATGAGGCTTCGACAACAGAAAGTTTGTTCAACTATGGTAACCACATCTTAGAAAAGGGGGCTGCCGTACAACTTTTGTTCGTTGTTCGTAGGAAGACGTTTCCCGTTATTTGGTTCTCGAAAAAAAACGATGCCTCATGCTGGAAATCGAACTAGCGACCTTCTGTTTACTAGACAGACGCTCTGCCCCTGAGCCAATGAGGCTTCGACAACAGAAAGTTTGTTCAACTATGGTAACCACATCTTAGAAAAGGGGGCTGCCGTACAACTTTTGTTCGTTGTTCGTAGGAAGACGTTTCCTGTTATTTGGTTCTCGAAAAAAAAAACGATGCCTCATGCTGGAATCGAACCAGCGACCTTCGGTTTACAAGACCGACGCTCTGCCCCTAAGCCAATGAGGCTTCAGCTTTATCGATGCACGTTAAATTTATGGCTCGACTCGCATTACTACGTACAGTGCTACACAAGGTCATAATCCAGTCTTCGAACAAAAGATGCCTCATGCTGGAATCGAACCAGCGACCTTCGGTTTACAAGACCGACGCTCTGCCCCTAAGCCAATGAGGCTTCAGCTTTATCGATGCACGTTAAATTTATGGCTCGACTCGCATTACTACGTACAGTGCTACACAAGGTCATAATCCAGTCTTCGAACAAAAGATGCCTCATGCTGGAATCGAACCAGCGACCTTCTGTTTACTAGACAGACGCTCTGCCATTGAGCCAATGAGGCTTCGACAACAGAAAGTTTGTTCAACTATGGTAACCACATCTTAGAAAAGGGGGCTGCCGTACAACTTTTGTTCGTTGTTCGTAGGAAGACGTTTCCCGTTATTTGGTTCTCGAAAAAAAACGATGCCTCATGCTGGAAATCGAACTAGCGACCTTCTGTTTACTAGACAGACGCTCTGCCCCTGAGCCAATGAGGCTTCGACAACAGAAAGTTTGTTCAACTATGGTAACCACATCTTAGAAAAGGGGGCTGCCGTACAACTTTTGTTCGTTGTTCGTAGGAAGACGTTTCCTGTTATTTGGTTCTCGAAAAAAAAAACGATGCCTCATGCTGGAATCGAACCAGCGACCTTCGGTTTACAAGACCGACGCTCTGCCCCTAAGCCAATGAGGCTTCAGCTTTATCGATGCACGTTAAATTTATGGCTCGACTCGCATTACTACGTACAGTGCTACACAAGGTCATAATCCAGTCTTCGAACAAAAGATGCCTCATGCTGGAATCGAACCAGCGACCTTCGGTTTACAAGACCGACGCTCTGCCCCTAAGCCAATGAGGCTTCAGCTTTATCGATGCACGTTAAATTTATGGCTCGACTCGCATTACTACGTACAGTGCTACACAAGGTCATAATCCAGTCTTCGAACAAAAGATGCCTCATGCTGGAATCGAACCAGCGACCTTCTGTTTACTAGACAGACGCTCTGCCCCTGAGCCAATGAGGCTTCGACAACAGAAAGTTTGTTCAACTATGGTAACCACATCTTAGAAAAGGGGGCTGCCGTACAACTTTTGTTCGTTGTTCGTAGGAAGACGTTTCCCGTTATTTGGTTCTCGAAAAAAAACGATGCCTCATGCTGGAAATCGAACTAGCGACCTTCTGTTTACTAGACAGACGCTCTGCCCCTGAGCCAATGAGGCTTCGACAACAGAAAGTTTGTTCAACTATGGTAACCACATCTTAGAAAAGGGGGCTGCCGTACAACTTTTGTTCGTTGTTCGTAGGAAGACGTTTCCTGTTATTTGGTTCTCGAAAAAAAAAACGATGCCTCATGCTGGAATCGAACCAGCGACCTTCGGTTTACAAGACCGACGCTCTGCCCCTAAGCCAATGAGGCTTCAGCTTTATCGATGCACGTTAAATTTATGGCTCGACTCGCATTACTACGTACAGTGCTACACAAGGTCATAATCCAGTCTTCGAACAAAAGATGCCTCATGCTGGAATCGAACCAGCGACCTTCGGTTTACAAGACCGACGCTCTGCCCCTAAGCCAATGAGGCTTCAGCTTTATCGATGCACGTTAAATTTATGGCTCGACTCGCATTACTACGTACAGTGCTACACAATGTCATAATCCAGTCTTCGAACAAAAGATGCCTCATGCTGGAATCGAACCAGCGACCTTTTGTTTACTAGACAGACGCTCTGCCCCTGAGCCAATGAGGCTTCGACAACAGAAAGTTTGTTCAACTATGGTAACCACATCTTAGAAAAGGGGGCTGCCGTACAACTTTTGTTCGTTGTTCGTAGGAAGACGTTTCCTGTTATTTGGTTCTCGAAAAAAAAACGATGCCTCATGCTGGAATCGAACCAGCGACCTTCGGTTTACAAGACCGACGCTCTGCCCCTAAGCCAATGAGGCTTCAGCTTTATCGATGCACGTTAAATTTATGGCTCGACTCGCATTACTACGTACAGTGCTACACAAGGTCATAATCCAGTCTTCGAACAAAAGATGCCTCATGCTGGAATCGAACCAGCGACCTTCGGTTTACAAGACCGACGCTCTGCCCCTAAGCCAATGAGGCTTCAGCTTTATCGATGCACGTTAAATTTATGGCTCGACTCGCATTACTACGTACAGTGCTACACAAGGTCATAATCCAGTCTTCGAACAAAAGATGCCTCATGCTGGAATCGAACCAGCGACCTTCTGTTTACTAGACAGACGCTCTGCCATTGAGCCAATGAGGCTTCGACAACAGAAAGTTTGTTCAACTATGGTAACCACATCTTAGAAAAGGGGGCTGCCGTACAACTTTTGTTCGTTGTTCGTAGGAAGACGTTTCCCGTTATTTGGTTCTCGAAAAAAAACGATGCCTCATGCTGGAAATCGAACTAGCGACCTTCTGTTTACTAGACAGACGCTCTGCCCCTGAGCCAATGAGGCTTCGACAACAGAAAGTTTGTTCAACTATGGTAACCACATCTTAGAAAAGGGGGCTGCCGTACAACTTTTGTTCGTTGTTCGTAGGAAGACGTTTCCTGTTATTTGGTTCTCGAAAAAAAAACGATGCCTCATGCTGGAATCGAACCAGCGACCTTCGGTTTACAAGACCGACGCTCTGCCCCTAAGCCAATGAGGCTTCAGCTTTATCGATGCACGTTAAATTTATGGCTCGACTCGCATTACTACTACAGTGCTACACAAGGTCATAATCCAGTCTTCGAACAAAAGATGCCTCATGCTGGAATCGAACCAGCCACCTTCGGTTTACAAGACCGACGCTCTGCCCCTAAGCCAATGAGGCTTCAGCTTTATCGATGCACGTTAAATTTATGGCTCGACTCGCATTACTACGTACAGTGCTACACAATGTCATAATCCAGTCTTCGAACAAAAGATGCCTCATGCTGGAATCGAACCAGCGACCTTCTGTTTACTAGACAGACGCTCTGCCCCTGAACCAATGAGGCTTCAGCTTTATCGATGCACGTTAAATTTATGGCTCGACTCGCATTACTACGTACAGTGCTACACAAGGTCATAATCCAGTCTTCGAACAAAAGATGCCTCATGCTGGAATCGAACCAGCGACCTTCTGTTTACTAGACAGACGCTCTGCCATTGAGCCAATGAGGCTTCGACAACAGAAAGTTTGTTCAACTATGGTAACCACATCTTAGAAAAGGGGGCTGCCGTACAACTTTTGTTCGTTGTTCGTAGGAAGACGTTTCCTGTTATTTGGTTCTCGAAAAAAAAACGATGCCTCATGCTGGAATCGAACCAGCGACCTTCGGTTTACAAGACCGACGCTCTGCCCCTAAGCCAATGAGGCTTCAGCTTTATCGATGCACGTTAAATTTATGGCTCGACTCGCATTACTACGTACAGTGCTACACAAGGTCATAATCCAGTCTTCGAACAAAAGATGCCTCATGCTGGAATCGAACCAGCGACCTTCTGTTTACTAGACAGACGCTCTGCCCCTGAGCCAATGAGGCTTCGACAACAGAAAGTTTGTTCAACTATGGTAACCACATCTTAGAAAAGGGGGCTGCCGTACAACTTTTGTTCGTTGTTCGTAGGAAGACGTTTCCCGTTATTTGGTTCTCGAAAAAAAAACGATGCCTCATGCTGGAAATCGAACTAGCGACCTTCTGTTTACTAGACAGACGCTCTACCCCTGAGGCTTCGAAAACAGAAAGCTTGATCAACTATGGTAACCACATCTTAGAAAAGGGGGCTGCCGTACAACTTTTATTTGTTGTTCGTAGGAACACGTTTCCTGTTATTTGGTTCTCGAAAAAAAAACGATGCCTCATGCTGGAATCGAACCAGCGACCTTCGGTTTACAAGACCGACGCTCTGCCCCTAAGCCAATGAGGCTTCAGCTTTATCGATGCACGTTAAATTTATGGCTCGACTCGCATTACTACGTACAGTGCTACACAAGGTCATAATCCAGTCTTCGAACAAAAGATGCCTCATGCTGGAATCGAACCAGCGACCTTCGGTTTACAAGACCGACGCTCTGCCCCTAAGCCAATGAGGCTTCAGCTTTATCGATGCACGTTAAATTTATGGCTCGACTCGCATTACTACGTACAGTGCTACACAAGGTCATAATCCAGTCTTCGAACAAAAGATGCCTCATGCTGGAATCGAACCAGCGACCTTCTGTTTACTAGACAGACGCTCTGCCATTGAGCCAATGAGGCTTCGACAACAGAAAGTTTGTTCAACTATGGTAACCACATCTTAGAAAAGGGGGCTGCCGTACAACTTTTGTTCGTTGTTCGTAGGAAGACGTTTCCTGTTATTTGGTTCTCGAAAAAAAAAACGATGCCTCATGCTGGAATCGAACCAGCGACCTTCGGTTTACAAGACCGACGCTCTGCCCCTAAGCCAATGAGGCTTCAGCTTTATCGATGCACGTTAAATTTATGGCTCGACTCGCATTACTACGTACAGTGCTACACAAGGTCATAATCCAGTCTTCGAACAAAAGATGCCTCATGCTGGAATCGAACCAGCGACCTTCGGTTTACAAGACCGACGCTCTGCCCCTAAGCCAATGAGGCTTCAGCTTTATCGATGCACGTTAAATTTATGGCTCGACTCGCATTACTACGTACAGTGCTACACAAGGTCATAATCCAGTCTTCGAACAAAAGATGCCTCATGCTGGAATCGAACCAGCGACCTTCTGTTTACTAGACAGACGCTCTGCCCCTGAGCCAATGAGGCTTCGACAACAGAAAGTTTGTTCAACTATGGTAACCACATCTTAGAAAAGGGGGCTGCCGTACAACTTTTGTTCGTTGTTCGTAGGAAGACGTTTCCCGTTATTTGGTTCTCGAAAAAAAAAAAACGATGCCTCATGCTGGAAATCGAACTAGCGACCTTCTGCTTACTAGACAGACGCTCTACCCCTGAGGCTTCGAAAACAGAAAGCTTGATCAACTATGGTAACCACATCTTAGAAAAGGGGGCTGCCGTACAACTTTTATTTGTTGTTCGTAGGAACACGTTTCCTGTTATTTGGTTCTCGAAAAAAAAACGATGCCTCATGCTGGAATCGAACCAGCGACCTTCGGTTTACAAGACCGACGCTCTGCCCCTAAGCCAATGAGGCTTCAGCTTTATCGATGCACGTTAAATTTATGGCTCGACTCGCATTACTACGTACAGTGCTACACAATGTCATAATCCACTCTTCGAACAAAAGATGCCTCATGCTGGAATCGAACCAGCGACCTTCTGTTTACTAGACAGACGCTCTGCCCCTGAGCCAATGAGGCTTCGACAACAGAAAGTTTGTTCAACTATGGTAACCACATCTTAGAAAAGGGGGCTGCCGTACAACTTTTGTTCGTTGTTCGTAGGAAGACGTTTCCTGTTATTTGGTTCTCGAAAAAAAAACGATGCCTCATGCTGGAATCGAACCAGCGACCTTCGGTTTACAAGACCGACGCTCTGCCCCTAAGCCAATGAGGCTTCAGCTTTATCGATGCACGTTAAATTTATGGCTCGACTCGCATTACTACGTACAGTGCTACACAAGGTCATAATCCAGTCTTCGAACAAAAGATGCCTCATGCTGGAATCGAACCAGCGACCTTCGGTTTACAAGACCGACGCTCTGCCCCTAAGCCAATGAGGCTTCAGCTTTATCGATGCACGTTAAATTTATGGCTCGACTCGCATTACTACGTACAGTGCTACACAAGGTCATAATCCAGTCTTCGAACAAAAGATGCCTCATGCTGGAATCGAACCAGCGACCTTCTGTTTACTAGACAGACGCTCTGCCCCTGAGCCAATGAGGCTTCGACAACAGAAAGTTTGTTCAACTATGGTAACCACATCTTAGAAAAGGGGGCTGCCGTACAACTTTTGTTCGTTGTTCGTAGGAAGACGTTTCCCGTTATTTGGTTCTCGAAAAAAAAACGATGCCTCATGCTGGAAATCGAACTAGCGACCTTCTGTTTACTAGACAGACGCTCTACCCCTGAGGCTTCGAAAACAGAAAGCTTGATCAACTATGGTAACCACATCTTAGAAAAGGGGGCTGCCGTACAACTTTTATTTGTTGTTCGTAGGAACACGTTTCCTGTTATTTGGTTCTCGAAAAAAAAACGATGCCTCATGCTGGAATCGAACCAGCGACCTTCGGTTTACAAGACCGACGCTCTGCCCCTAAGCCAATGAGGCTTCAGCTTTATCGATGCACGTTAAATTTATGGCTCGACTCGCATTACTACGTACAGTGCTACACAAGGTCATAATCCAGTCTTCGAACAAAAGATGCCTCATGCTGGAATCGAACCAGCGACCTTCGGTTTACAAGACCGACGCTCTGCCCCTAAGCCAATGAGGCTTCAGCTTTATCGATGCACGTTAAATTTATGGCTCGACTCGCATTACTACGTACAGTGCTACACAAGGTCATAATCCAGTCTTCGAACAAAAGATGCCTCATGCTGGAATCGAACCAGCGACCTTCTGTTTACTAGACAGACGCTCTGCCATTGAGCCAATGAGGCTTCGACAACAGAAAGTTTGTTCAACTATGGTAACCACATCTTAGAAAAGGGGGCTGCCGTACAACTTTTGTTCGTTGTTCGTAGGAAGACGTTTCCTGTTATTTGGTTCTCGAAAAAAAAAACGATGCCTCATGCTGGAATCGAACCAGCGACCTTCGGTTTACAAGACCGACGCTCTGCCCCTAAGCCAATGAGGCTTCAGCTTTATCGATGCACGTTAAATTTATGGCTCGACTCGCATTACTACGTACAGTGCTACACAAGGTCATAATCCAGTCTTCGAACAAAAGATGCCTCATGCTGGAATCGAACCAGCGACCTTCGGTTTACAAGACCGACGCTCTGCCCCTAAGCCAATGAGGCTTCAGCTTTATCGATGCACGTTAAATTTATGGCTCGACTCGCATTACTACGTACAGTGCTACACAAGGTCATAATCCAGTCTTCGAACAAAAGATGCCTCATGCTGGAATCGAACCAGCGACCTTCTGTTTACTAGACAGACGCTCTGCCCCTGAGCCAATGAGGCTTCGACAACAGAAAGTTTGTTCAACTATGGTAACCACATCTTAGAAAAGGGGGCTGCCGTACAACTTTTGTTCGTTGTTCGTAGGAAGACGTTTCCCGTTATTTGGTTCTCGAAAAAAAAAACGATGCCTCATGCTGGAAATCGAACTAGCGACCTTCTGTTTACTAGACAGACGCTCTACCCCTGAGGCTTCGAAAACAGAAAGCTTGATCAACTATGGTAACCACATCTTAGAAAAGGGGGCTGCCGTACAACTTTTATTTGTTGTTCGTAGGAACACGTTTCCTGTTATTTGGTTCTCGAAAAAAAAAACGATGCCTCATGCTGGAATCGAACCAGCGACCTTCGGTTTACAAGACCGACGCTCTGCCCCTAAGCCAATGAGGCTTCAGCTTTATCGATGCACGTTAAATTTATGGCTCGACTCGCATTACTACGTACAGTGCTACACAATGTCATAATCCACTCTTCGAACAAAAGATGCCTCATGCTGGAATCGAACCAGCGACCTTCTGTTTACTAGACAGACGCTCTGCCCCTGAGCCAATGAGGCTTCGACAACAGAAAGTTTGTTCAACTATGGTAACCACATCTTAGAAAAGGGGGCTGCCGTACAACTTTTGTTCGTTGTTCGTAGGAAGACGTTTCCTGTTATTTGGTTCTCGAAAAAAAAACGATGCCTCATGCTGGAATCGAACCAGCGACCTTCGGTTTACAAGACCGACGCTCTGCCCCTAAGCCAATGAGGCTTCAGCTTTATCGATGCACGTTAAATTTATGGCTCGACTCGCATTACTACGTACAGTGCTACACAAGGTCATAATCCAGTCTTCGAACAAAAGATGCCTCATGCTGGAATCGAACCAGCGACCTTCGGTTTACAAGACCGACGCTCTGCCCCTAAGCCAATGAGGCTTCAGCTTTATCGATGCACGTTAAATTTATGGCTCGACTCGCATTACTACGTACAGTGCTACACAAGGTCATAATCCAGTCTTCGAACAAAAGATGCCTCATGCTGGAATCGAACCAGCGACCTTCTGTTTACTAGACAGACGCTCTGCCATTGAGCCAATGAGGCTTCGACAACAGAAAGTTTGTTCAACTATGGTAACCACATCTTAGAAAAGGGGGCTGCCGTACAACTTTTGTTCGTTGTTCGTAAGAAGACGTTTCCTGTTATTTGGTTCTCGAAAAAAAAAACGATGCCTCATGCTGGAATCGAACCAGCGACCTTCGGTTTACAAGACCGACGCTCTGCCCCTAAGCCAATGAGGCTTCAGCTTTATCGATGCACGTTAAATTTATGGCTCGACTCGCATTACTACGTACAGTGCTACACAAGGTCATAATCCAGTCTTCGAACAAAAGATGCCTCATGCTGGAATCGAACCAGCGACCTTCTGTTTACTAGACAGACGCTCTGCCCCTGAGCCAATGAGGCTTCGACAACAGAAAGTTTGTTCAACTATGGTAACCACATCTTAGAAAAGGGGGCTGCCGTACAACTTTTGTTCGTTGTTCGTAGGAAGACGTTTCCCGTTATTTGGTTCTCGAAAAAAAAAACGATGCCTCATGCTGGAAATCGAACTAGCGACCTTCTGTTTACTAGACAGACGCTCTACCCCTGAGGCTTCGAAAACAGAAAGCTTGATCAACTATGGTAACCACATCTTAGAAAAGGGGGCTGCCGTACAACTTTTATTTGTTGTTCGTAGGAACACGTTTCCTGTTATTTGGTTCTCGAAAAAAAAACGATGCCTCATGCTGGAATCGAACCAGCGACCTTCGGTTTACAAGACCGACGCTCTGCCCCTAAGCCAATGAGGCTTCAGCTTTATCGATGCACGTTAAATTTATGGCTCGACTCGCATTACTACGTACAGTGCTACACAATGTCATAATCCACTCTTCGAACAAAAGATGCCTCATGCTGGAATCGAACCAGCGACCTTCTGTTTACTAGACAGACGCTCTGCCCCTGAGCCAATGAGGCTTCGACAACAGAAAGTTTGTTCAACTATGGTAACCACATCTTAGAAAAGGGGGCTGCCGTACAACTTTTGTTCGTTGTTCGTAGGAAGACGTTTCCCGTTATTTGGTTCTCGAAAAAAAACGATGCCTCATGCTGGAAATCGAACTAGCGACCTTCTGTTTACTAGACAGACGCTCTGCCCCTGAGCCAATGAGGCTTCGACAACAGAAAGTTTGTTCAACTATGGTAACCACATCTTAGAAAAGGGGGCTGCCGTACAACTTTTGTTCGTTGTTCGTAGGAAGACGTTTCCTGTTATTTGGTTCTCGAAAAAAAAAACGATGCCTCATGCTGGAATCGAACCAGCGACCTTCGGTTTACAAGACCGACGCTCTGCCCCTAAGCCAATGAGGCTTCAGCTTTATCGATGCACGTTAAATTTATGGCTCGACTCGCATTACTACGTACAGTGCTACACAAGTTCATAATCCAGTCTTCGAACAAAAGATGCCTCATGCTGGAATCGAACCAGCGACCTTCGGTTTACAAGACCGACGCTCTGCCCCTAAGCCAATGAGGCTTCAGCTTTATCGATGCACGTTAAATTTATGGCTCGACTCGCATTACTACGTACAGTGCTACACAAGTTCATAATCCAGTCTTCGAACAAAAGATGCCTCATGCTGGAATCGAACCAGCGACCTTCTGTTTACTAGACAGACGCTCTGCCCCTGAGCCAATGAGGCTTCGACAACAGAAAGTTTGTTCAACTATGGTAACCACATCTTAGAAAAGGGGGCTGCCGTACAACTTTTGCTCGTTGTTCGTAGGAAGACGTTTCCTGTTATTTGGTTCTCGAAAAAAAAAAACGATGCCTCATGCTGGAATCGAACCAGCGACCTTCGGTTTACAAGACCGACGCTCTGCCCCTAAGCCAATGAGGCTTCAGCTTTATCGATGCACGTTAAATTTATGGCTCGACTCGCATTACTACGTACAGTGCTACACAAGTTCATAATCCAGTCTTCGAACAAAAGATGCCTCATGCTGGAATCGAACCAGCGACCTTCGGTTTACAAGACCGACGCTCTGCCCCTAAGCCAATGAGGCTTCAGCTTTATCGATGCACGTTAAATTTATGGCTCGACTCGCATTACTACGTACAGTGCTACACAAGTTCATAATCCAGTCTTCGAACAAAAGATGCCTCATGCTGGAATCGAACCAGCGACCTTCTGTTTACTAGACAGACGCTCTGCCCCTGAGCCAATGAGGCTTCGACAACAGAAAGTTTGTTCAACTATGGTAACCACATCTTAGAAAAGGGGGCTGCCGTACAACTTTTGTTCGTTGTTCGTAGGAAGACGTTTCCCGTTATTTGGTTCTCGAAAAAAAACGATGCCTCATGCTGGAAATCGAACTAGCGACCTTCTGTTTACTAGACAGACGCTCTGCCCCTGAGCCAATGAGGCTTCGACAACAGAAAGTTTGTTCAACTATGGTAACCACATCTTAGAAAAGGGGGCTGCCGTACAACTTTTGTTCGTTGTTCGTAGGAAGACGTTTCCTGTTATTTGGTTCTCGAAAAAAAAACGATGCCTCATGCTGGAATCGAACCAGCGACCTTCGGTTTACAAGACCGACGCTCTGCCCCTAAGCCAATGAGGCTTCAGCTTTATCGATGCACGTTAAATTTATGGCTCGACTCGCATTACTACGTACAGTGCTACACAAGGTCATAATCCAGTCTTCGAACAAAAGATGCCTCATGCTGGAATCGAACCAGCGACCTTCTGTTTACTAGACAGACGCTCTGCCCCTGAGCCAATGAGGCTTCGACAACAGAAAGTTTGTTCAACTATGGTAACCACATCTTAGAAAAGGGGGCTGCCGTACAACTTTTGTTCGTTGTTCGTAGGAAGACGTTTCCCGTTATTTGGTTCTCGAAAAAAAACGATGCCTCATGCTGGAAATCGAACTAGCGACCTTCTGTTTACTAGACAGACGCTCTACCCCTGAGGCTTCGAAAACAGAAAGCTTGATCAACTATGGTAACCACATCTTAGAAAAGGGGGCTGCCGTACAACTTTTATTTGTTGTTCGTAGGAACACGTTTCCTGTTATTTGGTTCTCGAAAAAAAAACGATGCCTCATGCTGGAATCGAACCAGCGACCTTCGGTTTACAAGACCGACGCTCTGCCCCTAAGCCAATGAGGCTTCAGCTTTATCGATGCACGTTAAATTTATGGCTCGACTCGCATTACTACGTACAGTGCTACACAATGTCATAATCCACTCTTCGAACAAAAGATGCCTCATGCTGGAATCGAACCAGCGACCTTCTGTTTACTAGACAGACGCTCTGCCCCTGAGCCAATGAGGCCTCGACAACAGAAAGTTTGTTCAACTATGGTAACCACATCTTAGAAAAGGGGGCTGCCGTACAACTTTTGTTCGTTGTTCGTAGGAAGACGTTTCCCGTTATTTGGTTCTCGAAAAAAAACGATGCCTCATGCTGGAAATCGAACCAGCGACCTTCGGTTTACAAGACCGACGCTCTGCCCCTAAGCCAATGAGGCTTCAGCTTTATCGATGCACGTTAAATTTATGGCTCGACTCGCATTACTACGTACAGTGCTACACAAGTTCATAATCCAGTCTTCGAACAAAAGATGCCTCATGCTGGAAATCGAACTAGCGACCTTCTGTTTACTAGACAGACGCTCTACCCCTGAGGCTTCGAAAACAGAAAGCTTGATCAACTATGGTAACCACATCTTAGAAAAGGGGGCTGCCGTACAACTTTTATTTGTTGTTCGTAGGAACACGTTTCCTGTTATTTGGTTCTCGAAAAAAAAAACGATGCCTCATGCTGGAATCGAACCAGCGACCTTCGGTTTACAAGACCGACGCTCTGCCCCTAAGCCAATGAGGCTTCAGCTTTATCGATGCACGTTAAATTTATGGCTCGACTCGCATTACTACGTACAGTGCTACACAATGTCATAATCCACTCTTCGAACAAAAGATGCCTCATGCTGGAATCGAACCAGCGACCTTCTGTTTACTAGACAGACGCTCTGCCCCTGAGCCAATGAGGCTTCGACAACAGAAAGTTTGTTCAAATATGGTAACCACATCTTAGAAAAGGGGGCTGCCGTACAACTTTTGTTCGTTGTTCGTAGGAAGACGTTTCCTGTTATTTGGTTCTCGAAAAAAAAAACGATGCCTCATGCTGGAAATCGAACTAGCGACCTTCTGTTTACTAGACAGACGCTCTGCCCCTAAGCCAATGAGGCTTCAGCTTTATCGATGCACGTTAAATTTATGGCTCGACTCGCATTACTACGTACAGTGCTACACAAGTTCATAATCCAGTCTTCGAACAAAAGATGCCTCATGCTGGAATCGAACCAGCGACCTTCGGTTTACAAGACCGACGCTCTGCCCCTAAGCCAATGAGGCTTCAGCTTTATCGATGCACGTTAAATTTACGGCTCGACTCGCATTACTACGTACAGTGCTACACAATGTCATAATCCAGTCTTCGAACAAAAGATGCCTCATACTGGAATCGAACCAGCGACCTTCTGTTTACTAGACAGACGCTCTGCCCCTGAGCCAATGAGGCTTCGACAACAGAAAGTTTGTTCAACTATGGTAACCACATCTTAGAAAAGGGGGCTGCCGTACAACTTTTGTTCGTTGTTCGTAGGAAGACGTTTCCCGTTATTTGGTTCTCGAAAAAAAACGATGCCTCATGCTGGAAATCGAACTAGCGACCTTCTGTTTACTAGACAGACGCTCTGCCCCTGAGCCAATGAGGCTTCGACAACAGAAAGTTTGTTCAACTATGGTAACCACATCTTAGAAAAGGGGGCTGCCGTACAACTTTTGTTCGTTGTTCGTAGGAAGACGTTTCCTGTTATTTGGTTCGCGAAAAAAAAAACGATGCCTCATGCTGGAATCGAACCAGCGACCTTCGGTTTACAAGACCGACGCTCTGCCCCTAAGCCAATGAGGCTTCAGCTTTATCGATGCACGTTAAATTTATGGCTCGACTCGCATTACTACGTACAGTGCTACACAAGTTCATAATCCAGTCTTCGAACAAAAGATGCCTCATGCTGGAATCGAACCAGCGACCTTCGGTTCACAAGACCGACGCTCTGCCCCTAAGCCAATGAGGCTTCAGCTTTATCGATGCACGTTAAATTTATGGCTCGACTCGCATTACTACGTACAGTGCTACACAATGTCATAATCCAGTCTTCGAACAAAAGATGCCTCATGCTGGAATCGAACCAGCGACCTTCTGTTTACTAGACAGACGCTCTGCCCCTGAGCCAATGAGGCTTCGACAACAGAAAGTTTGTTCAACTATGGTAACCACATCTTAGAAAAGGGGGCTGCCGTACAACTTTTGTTCGTTGTTCGTAGGAAGACGTTTCCTGTTATTTGGTTCTCGAAAAAAAAACGATGCCTCATGCTGGAATCGAACCAGCGACCTTCGGTTTACAAGACCGACGCTCTGCCCCTAAGCCAATGAGGCTTCAGCTTTATCGATGCACGTTAAATTTACGGCTCGACTCGCATTACTACGTACAGTGCTACACAAGGTCATAATCCAGTCTTCGAACAAAAGATGCCTCATGCTGGAATCAAACCAGCGACCTTCGGTTTACAAGACCGACGCTCTGCCCCTAAGCCAATGAGGCTTCAGCTTTATCGATGCACGTTAAATTTATGGCTCGACTCGCATTACTACGTACAGTGCTACACAAGGTCATAATCCAGTCTTCGAACAAAAGATGCCTCATGCTGGAATCGAACCAGCGACCTTCGGTTTACAAGACCGACGCTCTGCCCCTAAACCAATGAGGCTTCAGCTTTATCGATGCACGTTAAATTTATGGCTCGACTCGCATTACTACGTACAGTGCTACACAAGGTCATAATCCAGTCTTCGAACAAAAGATGCCTCATGCTGGAATCGAACCAGCGACCTTCTGTTTACTAGACAGACGCTCTGCCCCTGAGCCAATGAGGCTTCGACAACAGAAAGTCTGTTCAACTATGGTAACCACATCTTAGAAAAGGGGGCTGCCGTACAACTTTTGTTCGTTGTTCGTAGGAAGACGTTTCCCGTTATTTGGTTCTCGAAAAAAAAAACGATGCCTCATGCTGGAAATCGAACTAGCGACCTTCTGTTTACTAGACAGACGCTCTACCCCTGAGGCTTCGAAAACAGAAAGCTTGATCAACTATGGTAACCACATCTTAGAAAAGGGGGCTGCCGTACAACTTTTATTTGTTGTTCGTAGGAACACGTTTCCTGTTATTTGGTTCTCGAAAAAAAACGATGCCTCATGCTGGAATCGAACCAGCGACCTTCGGTTTACAAGACCGACGCTCTGCCCCTAAGCCAATGAGGCTTCAGCTTTATCGATGCACGTTAAATTTATGGCTCGACTCGCATTACTACGTACAGTGCTACACAATGTCATAATCCAGTCTTCGAACAAAAGATGCCTCATGCTGGAATCGAACCAGCGACCTTCTGTTTACTAGACAGACGCTCTGCCCCTGAGCCAATGAGGCTTCGACAACAGAAAGTTTGTTCAACTATGGTAACCACATCTTAGAAAAGATGGCTGCCGTACAACTTTTGTTCGTTGTTCGTAGGAAGACGTTTCCTGTTATTTGGTTCTCGAAAAAAAAGCAATGCCTCATGCTGGAATCGAACCAGCGACCTTCTGTTTACTAGACAGACGCTCTACCCCTGAGGCTTCGAAAACAGAAAGCTTGCTCAACTATGGTAACCACATCTTAGAAAAGGGGGCTGCCGTACAACTTTTGTTCGTTGTTCGTAGGAAGACGTTTCCTGTTATTTGGTTCTCGAAAAAAAAAACGATGCCTCATGCTGGAATCGAACCAGCGACCTTCGGTTTACAAGACCGACGCTCTGCCCCTAAGCCAATGAGGCTTCAGCTTTATCGATGCACGTTAAATTTATGGCTCGACTCGCATTACTACGTACAGTGCTACACAATGTCATAATCCAGTCTTCGAACAAAAGATGCCTCATGCTGGAATCGAACCAGCGACCTTCTGTTTACTAGACAGACGCTCTGCCCCTGAGCCAATGAGGCTTCGACAACAGAAAGTTTGTTCAACTATGGTAACCACATCTTAGAAAAGGGGGCTGCCGTACAACTTTTGTTCGTTGTTCGTAGGAAGACGTTTCCCGTTATTTGGTTCTCGAAAAAAAACGATGCCTCATGCTGGAAATCGAACTAGCGACCTTCTGTTTACTAGACAGACGCTCTGCCCCTGAGCCAATGAGGCTTCGACAACAGAAAGTTTGTTCAACTATGGTAACCACATCTTAGAAAAGGGGGCTGCCGTACAACTTTTGTTCGTTGTTCGTAGGAAGACGTTTCCTGTTATTTGGTTCTCGAAAAAAAACGATGCCTCATGCTGGAATCGAACCAGCGACCTTCGGTTTACAAGACCGACGCTCTGCCCCTAAGCCAATGAGGCTTCAGCTTTATCGATGCACGTTAAATTTATGGCTCGACTCGCATTACTACGTACAGTGCTACACAATGTCATAATCCAGTCTTCGAACAAAAGATGCCTCATGCTGGAATCGAACCAGCGACCTTCTGTTTACTAGACAGACGCTCTGCCCCTGAGCCAATGAGGCTTCGACAACAGAAAGTTTGTTCAACTATGGTAACCACATCTTAGAAAAGGGGGCTGCCGTACAACTTTTGTCCGTTGTTCGTAGGAAGACGTTTCCTGTTATTTGGTTCTCGAAAAAAAAAACGATGCCTCATGCTGGAATCGAACCAGCGACCTTCGGTTTACAAGACCGACGCTCTGCCCCTAAGCCAATGAGGCTTCAGCTTTATCGATGCACGTTAAATTTATGGCTCGACTCGCATTACTACGTACAGTGCTACACAAGGTCATAATCCAGTCTTCGAACAAAAGATGCCTCATGCTGGAATCGAACCAGCGACCTTCTGTTTACTAGACAGACGCTCTGCCCCTGAGCCAATGAGGCTTCGACAACAGAAAGCTTGCTCAACTATGGTAACCACATCTTAGAAAAGGGGGCTGCCGTACAACTTTTATTTGTTGTTCGTAAGAAGACGTTTCCCGTTATTTGGTTCTCGAAAAAAAACGATGCCTCATGCTGGAATCGAACTAGCGACCTTCTGTTTACTAGACAGACGCTCTACCCCTGAGGCTTCGAAAACAGAAAGCTTGCTCAACTATGGTAACCACATCTTAGAAAAGGGGGCTGCCGTACAACTTTTGTTCGTTGTTCGTAGGAAGACGTTTCCTGTTATTTGGTTCTCGAAAAAAAAAACGATGCCTCATGCTGGAATCGAACCAGCGACCTTCGGTTTACAAGACCGACGCTCTGCCCCTAAGCCAATGAGGCTTCAGCTTTATCGATGCACGTTAAATTTATGGCTCGACTCGCATTACTACGTACAGTGCTACACAATGTCATAATCCAGTCTTCGAACAAAAGATGCCTCATGCTGGAATCGAACCAGCGACCTTCTGTTTACTAGACAGACGCTCTGCCCCTGAGCCAATGAGGCTTCGACAACAGAAAGTTTGTTCAACTATGGTAACCACATCTTAGAAAAGGGGGCTGCCGTACAACTTTTGTTCGTTGTTCGTAGGAAGACGTTTCCCGTTATTTGGTTCTCGAAAAAAAACGATGCCTCATGCTGGAAATCGAACTAGCGACCTTCTGTTTACTAGACAGACGCTCTGCCCCTGAGCCAATGAGGCTTCGACAACAGAAAGTTTGTTCAACTATGGTAACCACATCTTAGAAAAGGGGGCTGCCGTACAACTTTTGTTCGTTGTTCGTAGGAAGACGTTTCCTGTTATTTGGTTCTCGAAAAAAAACGATGCCTCATGCTGGAATCGAACCAGCGACCTTCGGTTTACAAGACCGACGCTCTGCCCCTAAGCCAATGAGGCTTCAGCTTTATCGATGCACGTTAAATTTATGGCTCGACTCGCATTACTACGTACAGTGCTACACAATGTCATAATCCAGTCTTCGAACAAAAGATGCCTCATGCTGGAATCGAACCAGCGACCTTCTGTTTACTAGACAGACGCTCTGCCCCTGAGCCAATGAGGCTTCGACAACAGAAAGTTTGTTCAACTATGGTAACCACATCTTAGAAAAGGGGGCTGCCGTACAACTTTTGTCCGTTGTTCGTAGGAAGACGTTTCCTGTTATTTGGTTCTCGAAAAAAAAAACGATGCCTCATGCTGGAATCGAACCAGCGACCTTCGGTTTACAAGACCGACGCTCTGCCCCTAAGCCAATGAGGCTTCAGCTTTATCGATGCACGTTAAATTTATGGCTCGACTCGCATTACTACGTACAGTGCTACACAAGGTCATAATCCAGTCTTCGAACAAAAGATGCCTCATGCTGGAATCGAACCAGCGACCTTCGGTTTACAAGACCGACGCTCTGCCCCTAAGCCAATGAGGCTTCAGCTTTATCGATGCACGTTAAATTTATGGCTCGACTCGCATTACTACGTACAGTGCTACACAAGGTCATAATCCAGTCTTCGAACAAAAGATGCCTCATGCTGGAATCGAACCAGCGACCTTCTGTTTACTAGACAGACGCTCTGCCCCTGAGCCAATGAGGCTTCGACAACAGAAAGTTTGTTCAACTATGGTAACCACATCTTAGAAAAGGGGGCTGCCGTACAACTTTTGTTCGTTGTTCGTAGGAAGACGTTTCCCGTTATTTGGTTCTCGAAAAAAAAACGATGCCTCATGCTGGAAATCGAACTAGCGACCTTCTGTTTACTAGACAGACGCTCTACCCCTAAATCTTCGAAGACAGAAAGCTTGCTCAACTACGGTAACCACATCTTAGAAAAGGGGGCTGCCGTACAACTTTTATTTGTTGTTGGTAGGAACACGTTTCCTGTTATTTGGTTCTCGAAAAAAAAACGATGCCTCATGCTGGAATCGAACCAGCGACCTTCGGTTTACAAGACCGACGCTCTGCCCCTAAGCCAATGAGGCTTCAGCTTTATCGATGCACGTTAAATTTATGGCTCGACTCGCATTACTACGTACAGTGCTACACAAGGTCATAATCCAGTCTTCGAACAAAAGATGCCTCATGCTGGAATCGAACCAGCGACCTTCTGTTTACTAGACAGACGCTCTGCCCCTGAGCCAGTGAGGCTTCGACAACAGAAAGTTTGTTCAACTATGGTAACCACATCTTAGAAAAGGGGGCTGCCGTACAACTTTTGTTCGTTGTTCGTAGGAAGACGTTTCCTGTTATTTGGTTCTCGAAAAAAAACGATGCCTCATGCTGGAATCGAACCAGCGACCTTCGGTTTACAAGACCGACGCTCTGCCCCTAAGCCAATGAGGCTTCAGCTTTATCGATGCACGTTAAATTTATGGCTCGACTCGCATTACTACGTACAGTGCTACACAAGGTCATAATCCAGTCTTCGAACAAAAGATGCCTCATGCTGGAATCGAACCAGCGACCTTCTGTTTACTAGAGAGACGCTCTGCCCCTGAGCCAATGAGGCTTCGACAACAGAAAGTTTGTTCAACTATGGTAACCACATCTTAGAAAAGGGGGCTGCCGTACAACTTTTGTTCGTTGTTCGTAGGAAGACGTTTCCTGTTATTTGGTTCTCGAAAAAAAAACGATGCCTCATGCTGGAATCGAACTAGCGACCTTCTGTTTACTAGACAGACGCTCTACCCCTGAGGCTTCGAAAACAGAAAGCTTGCTCAACTATGGTAACCACATCTTAGAAAAGGGGGCTGCCGTACAACTTTTATTTGTTGTTCGTAGGAACACGTTTCCTGTTATTTGGTTCTCGAAAAAAAAAACGATGCCTCATGCTGGAATCGAACCAGCGACCTTCGGTTCACAAGACCAACGCTCTGCCCCTAAGCCAATGAGGCTTCAGCTTTATCGATGCACGTTAAATTTATGGCTCGACTCGCATTACTACGGACAGTGCTACACAAGCTCATAATCCAGTCTTCGAACAAAAGATGCCTCATGCTGGAATCGAACCAGCGACCTTCTGTTTACTAGACAGACGCTCTGCCCCTAAGCCAATGAGGCTTCAGCTTTATCGATGCACGTTAAATTTATGGCTCGACTCGCATTACTACGTACAGTGCTACACAAGTTCATAATCCAGTCTTCGAACAAAAGATGCCTCATGCTGGAATCGAACCAGCGACCTTCGGTTCACAAGACCGACGCTCTGCCCCTAAGCCAATGAGGCTTCAGCTTTATCGATGCACGTTAAATTTATGGCTCGACTCGCATTACTACGTACAGTGCTACACAATGTCATAATCCAGTCTTCGAACAAAAGATGCCTCATGCTGGAATCGAACCAGCGACCTTCTGTTTACTAGACAGACGCTCTGCCCCTGAGCCAATGAGGCTTCGACAACAGAAAGTTTGTTCAACTATGGTAACCACATCTTAGAAAAGGGGGCTGCCGTACAACTTTTGTTCGTTGTTCGTAGGAAGACGTTTCCTGTTATTTGGTTCTCGAAAAAAAAACGATGCCTCATGCTGGAATCGAACCAGCGACCTTCGGTTTACAAGACCGACGCTCTGCCCCTAAGCCAATGAGGCTTCAGCTTTATCGATGCACGTTAAATTTATGGCTCGACTCGCATTACTACGTACAGTGCTACACAAGGTCATAATCCAGTCTTCGAACAAAAGATGCCTCATGCTGGAATCAAACCAGCGACCTTCGGTTTACAAGACCGACGCTCTGCCCCTAAGCCAATGAGGCTTCAGCTTTATCGATGCACGTTAAATTTATGGCTCGACTCGCATTACTACGTACAGTGCTATACAAGGTCATAATCCAGTCTTCGAACAAAAGATGCCTCATGCTGGAATCGAACCAGCGACCTTCGGTTTACAAGACCGACGCTCTGCCCCTAAGCCAATGAGGCTTCAGCTTTATCGATGCACGTTAAATTTATGGCTCGACTCGCATTACTACGTACAGTGCTACACAAGGTCATAATCCAGTCTTCGAACAAAAGATGCCTCATGCTGGAATCGAACCAGCGACCTTCGGTTTACAAGACCGACGCTCTGCCCCTAAGCCAATGAGGCTTCAGCTTTATCGATGCACGTTAAATTTATGGCTCGACTCGCATTACTACGTACAGTGCTACACAAGGTCATAATCCAGTCTTCGAACAAAAGATGCCTCATGCTGGAATCGAACCAGCGACCTTCTGTTTACTAGACAGACGCTCTGCCCCTGAGCCAATGAGGCTTCGACAACAGAAAGTTTGTTCAACTATGGTAACCACATCTTAGAAAAGGGGGCTGCCGTACAACTTTTGTTCGTTGTTCGTAGGAAGACGTTTCCCGTTATTTGGTTCTCGAAAAAAAAAACGATGCCTCATGCTGGAAATCGAACTAGCGACCTTCTGTTTACTAGACAGACGCTCTACCCCTAAATCTTCGAAGACAGAAAGCTTGCTCAACTACGGTAACCACATCTTAGAAAAGGGGGCTGCCGTACAACTTTTATTTGTTGTTGGTAGGAACACGTTTCCTGTTATTTGGTTCTCGAAAAAAAAACGATGCCTCATGCTGGAATCGAACCAGCGACCTTCGGTTTACAAGACCGACGCTCTGCCCCTAAGCCAATGAGGCTTCAGCTTTATCGATGCACGTTAAATTTATGGCTCGACTCGCATTACTACGTACAGTGCTACACAAGGTCATAATCCAGTCTTCGAACAAAAGATGCCTCATGCTGGAATCGAACCAGCGACCTTCTGTTTACTAGACAGACGCTCTGCCCCTGAGCCAGTGAGGCTTCGACAACAGAAAGTTTGTTCAACTATGGTAACCACATCTTAGAAAAGGGGGCTGCCGTACAACTTTTGTTCGTTGTTCGTAGGAAGACGTTTCCTGTTATTTGGTTCTCGAAAAAAAACGATGCCTCATGCTGGAATCGAACCAGCGACCTTCGGTTTACAAGACCGACGCTCTGCCCCTAAGCCAATGAGGCTTCAGCTTTATCGATGCACGTTAAATTTATGGCTCGACTCGCATTACTACGTACAGTGCTACACAAGGTCATAATCCAGTCTTCGAACAAAAGATGCCTCATGCTGGAATCGAACCAGCGACCTTCTGTTTACTAGAGAGACGCTCTGCCCCTGAGCCAATGAGGCTTCGAAAACAGAAAGCTTGCTCAACTATGGTAACCACATCTTAGAAAAGGGGGCTGCCGTACAACTTTTATTTGTTGTTCGTAGGAACACGTTTCCTGTTATTTGGTTCTCGAAAAAAAAACGATGCCTCATGCTGGAATCGAACCAGCGGCCTTCGGTTCACAAGACCAACGCTCTGCCCCTAAGCCAATGAGGCTTCAGCTTTATCGATGCACGTTAAATTTATGGCTCGACTCGCATTACTACGGACAGTGCTACACAAGCTCATAATCCAGTCTTCGAACAAAAGATGCCTCATGCTGGAATCGAACCAGCGACCTTCTGTTTACTAGACAGACGCTCTGCCCCTGAGCCAATGAGGCTTCGACAACAGAAAGTTTGTTCAACTATGGTAACCACATCTTAGAAAAGGGGGCTGCCGTACAACTTTTGTTCGTTGTTCGTAGGAACACGTTTCCTGTTATTTGGTTCTCGAAAAAAAAAACGATGCCTCATGCTGGAATCGAACCAGCGACCTTCTGTTTACTAGACAGACGCTCTACCCCTGAGGCTTCGAAAACAGAAAGCTTGCTCAACTATGGTAACCACATCTTAGAAAAGGGGGCTGCCGTACAACTTTTATTTGTTGTTCGTAGGAACACGTTTCCTGTTATTTGGTTCTCGAAAAAAAACGATGCCTCATGCTGGAATCGAACCAGCGACCTTCTGTTTACTAGACAGACGCTCTGCCCCTGAGCCAATGAGGCTTCGACAACAGAAAGCTTGCACAACTATGGTAACCACATCTTAGAAAAGGGGGCTGCCGTACAACTTTTGTTCGTTGTTCGTATTAAGACGTTTCCTGTTATTTGGTTCTCGAAAAAAAGCGATGCCTCATGCTGGAATCGAACCAGCGACCTTCTGTTTACTAGACAGACGCTCTGCCCCTGAGCCAATGAGGCTTCGACAACAGAAAGCTTGCACAACTATGGTAACCACATCTTAGAAAAGGGGGCTGCCGTACAACTTTTATTTGTTGTTCGTAGGAAGACGTTTCCCGTTATTTGGTTCTCGAAAAAAAACGATGCCTCATGCTGGAAATCGAACCAACGACCTTCTGTTTACTAGACAGACGCTCTACCCCTGAGGCTTCGAAAACAGAAAGCTTGCTCAACTATGGTAACCACATCTTAGAAAAGGGGGCTGCCGTACAACTTTTATTTGTTGTTCGTAGGAACACGTTTCCTGTTATTTGGTTCTCGAAAAAAAAAACGATGCCTCATGCTGGAATCGAACCAGCGACCTTCGGTTTACAAGACCGACGCTCTGCCCCTAAGCCAATGAGGCTTCAGCTTTGTCGATGCACGTTAAATTTATGGCTCGACTCGCATTACTACGTACAGTGCTACACAAGGTCATAATCCAGTCTTCGAACAAAAGATGCCTCATGCTGGAATCGAACCAGCGACCTTCTGTTTACTAGACAGACGCTCTGCCCCTGAGCCAATGAGGCTTCGACAACAGAAAGTTTGTTCAACTATGGTAACCACATCTTAGAAAAGGGGGCTGCCGTACAACTTTTATTTGTTGTTCGTAGGAAGACGTTTCCTGTTATTTGGTTCTCGAAAAAAAAACGATGCCTCATGCTGGAATCGAACTAGCGACCTTCTGTTTACTAGACAGACGCTCTACCCCTGAGGCTTCGAAAACAGAAAGCTTGCTCAACTATGGTAACCACATCTTAGAAAAGGGGGCTGCCGTACAACTTTTATTTGTTGTTCGTAGGAACACGTTTCCTGTTATTTGGTTCTCGAAAAAAAACGATGCCTCATGCTGGAATCGAACCAGCGACCTTCGGTTTACAAGACCGACGCTCTGCCCCTAAGCCAATGAGGCTTCAGCTTTATCGATGCACGTTAAATTTATGGCTCGACTCGCATTACTACGTACAGTGCTACACAAGGTCATAATCCAGTCTTCGAACAAAAGATGCCTCATGATGGAATCGAACCAGCGACCTTCTGTTTACTAGACAGACGCTCTGCCCCTGAGCCAATGAGGCTTCGACAACAGAAAGTTTGTTCAACTATGGTAACCACATCTTAGAAAAGGGGGCTGCCGTACAACTTTTGTTCGTTGTTCGTAGGAAGACCTTTCCTGTTATTTGGTTCTCGAAAAAAAAAACGATGCCTCATGCTGGAATCGAACCAGCGACCTTCGGTTTACAAGACCGACGCTCTGCCCCTAAGCCAATGAGGCTTCAGCTTTATCGATGCACGTTAAATTTATGGCTCGACTCGCATTACTACGTACAGTGCTACACAAGGTCATAATCCAGTCTTCGAACAAAAGATGCCTCATGCTGGAATCGAACCAGCGACCTTCTGTTTACTAGACAGACGCTCTGCCCCTGAGCCAATGAGGCTTCGACAACAGAAAGTTTGTTCAACTATGGTAACCACATCTTAGAAAAGGGGGCTGCCGTACAACTTTTATTTGTTGTTCGTAGGAAGACGTTTCCTGTTATTTGGTTCTCGAAAAAAAACGATGCCTCATGCTGGAATCGAACTAGCGACCTTCTGTTTACTAGACAGACGCTCTACCCCTGAGGCTTCGAAAACAGAAAGCTTGCTCAACTATGGTAACCACATCTTAGAAAAGGGGGCTGCCGTACAACTTTTATTTGTTGTTCGTAGGAACACGTTTCCTGTTATTTGGTTCTCGAAAAAAAAACGATGCCTCATGCTGGAATCGAACCAGCGACCTTCGGTTTACAAGACCGACGCTCTGCCCCTAAGCCAATGAGGCTTCAGCTTTATCGATGCACGTTAAATTTATGGCTCGACTCGCATTACTACGTACAGTGCTACACAAGGTCATAATCCAGTCTTCGAACAAAAGATGCCTCATGATGGAATCGAACCAGCGACCTTCTGTTTACTAGACAGACGCTCTGCCCCTGAGCCAATGAGGCTTCGACAACAGAAAGTTTGTTCAACTATGGTAACCACATCTTAGAAAAGGGGGCTGCCGTACAACTTTTGTTCGTTGTTCGTAGGAAGACCTTTCCTGTTATTTGGTTCTCGAAAAAAAAAACGATGCCTCATGCTGGAATCGAACCAGCGACCTTCGGTTTACAAGACCAACGCTCTGCCCCTAAGCCAATGAGGCTTCAGCTTTATCGATGCACGTTACTACGGACAGTGCTACACAAGCTCATAATCCAGTCTTCGAACAAAAGATGCCTCATGATGGAATCGAACCAGCGACCTTCTGTTTACTAGACAGACGCTCTGCCCCTGAGCCAATGAGGCTTCGACAACAGAAAGTTTGTTCAACTATAGTAACCACATCTTAGAAAAGGGGGCTGCCGTACAACTTTTGTTCGTTGTTCGTAGGAAGACCTTTCCTGTTATTTGGTTCTCGAAAAAAAAAACGATGCCTCATGCTGGAATCGAACCAGCGACCTTCGGTTTACAAGACCGACGCTCTGCCCCTAAGCCAATGAGGCTTCAGCTTTATCGATGCACGTTAAATTTATGGCTCGACTCGCATTACTACGTACAGTGCTACACAAGGTCATAATCCAGTCTTCGAACAAAAGATGCCTCATGCCGGAATCGAACCAGCGACCTTCTGTTTACTAGACAGACGCTCTGCCCCTGAGCCAATGAGGCTTCGACAACAGAAAGTTTGTTCAACTATGGTAACCACATCTTAGAAAAGGGGGCTGCCGTACAACTTTTATTTGTTGTTCGTAGGAAGACGTTTCCTGTTATTTGGTTCTCGAAAAAAAAACGATGCCTCATGCTGGAATCGAACTAGCGACCTTCTGTTTACTAGACAGACGCTCTACCCCTGAGGCTTCGAAAACAGAAAGCTTGCTCAACTATGGTAACCACATCTTAGAAAAGGGGGCTGCCGTACAACTTTTATTTGTTGTTCGTAGGAACACGTTTCCTGTTATTTGGTTCTCGAAAAAAAAAACGATGCCTCATGCTGGAATCGAACCAGCGACCTTCGGTTTACAAGACCGACGCTCTGCCCCTAAGCCAATGAGGCTTCAGCTTTATCGATGCACGTTAAATTTATGGCTCGACTCGCATTACTACGTACAGTGCTACACAAGGTCATAATCCAGTCTTCGAACAAAAGATGCCTCATGATGGAATCGAACCAGCGACCTTCTGTTTACTAGACAGACGCTCTGCCCCTGAGCCAATGAGGCTTCGACAACAGAAAGTTTGTTCAACTATGGTAACCACATCTTAGAAAAGGGGGCTGCCGTACAACTTTTGTTCGTTGTTCGTAGGAAGACCTTTCCTGTTATTTGGTTCTCGAAAAAAAAACGATGCCTCATGCTGGAATCGAACCAGCGACCTTCGGTTTACAAGACCAACGCTCTGCCCCTAAGCCAATGAGGCTTCAGCTTTATCGATGCACGTTAAATTTATGGCTCGACTCGCATTACTACGGACAGTGCTACACAAGCTCATAATCCAGTCTTCGAACAAAAGATGCCTCATGCTGGAATCGAACCAGCGACCTTCTGTTTACTAGACAGACGCTCTGCCCCTGAGCCAATGAGGCTTCGACAACAGAAAGTTTGTTCAACTATGGTAACCACATCTTAGAAAAGGGGGCTGCCGTACAACTTTTGTTCGTTGTTCGTAGGAAGACGTTTCCTGTTATTTGGTTCTCGAAAAAAAACGATGCCTCATGCTGGAATCGAACCAGCGACCTTCGGTTCACAAGACCAACGCTCTGCCCCTAAGCCAATGAGGCTTCTACAACAGAAAGCTTGCTCAACTATGGTAACCACATCTTAGAAAAGGGGGCTGCCGTACAACTTTTATTTGTTGTTCGTAGGAAGACGTTTCCCGTTATTTGGTTCTCGAAAAAAAACGATGCCTCATGCTGGAAATCGAACTAGCGACCTTCTGTTTACTAGACAGACGCTCTACCCCTGAGGCTTCGAAAACAGAAAGTTTGTTCAACTATGGTAACCACATCTTAGAAAAGGGGGCTGCCGTACAACTTTTGTTCGTTGTTCGTAGGAACACGTTTCCTGTTATTTGGTTCTCGAAAAAAAAAACGATGCCTCATGCTGGAATCGAACCAGCGACCTTCTGTTTACTAGACAGACGCTCTACCCCTGAGGCTTCGAAATCAGAAAGCTTGCTCAACTATGGTAACCACATCTTAGAAAAGGGGGCTGCCGTACAACTTTTATTTGTTGTTCGTAGGAAGACGTTTCCTGTTATTTGGTTCTCGAAAAAAAACGATGCCTCATGCTGGAATCGAACCAGCGACCTTCGGTTCACAAGACCAACGCTCTGCCCCTAAGCCAATGAGGCTTCTACAACAGAAAGCTTGCTCAACTATGGTAACCACATCTTAGAAAAGGGGGCTGCCGTACAACTTTTATTTGTTGTTCGTAGGAAGACGTTTCCCGTTATTTGGTTCTCGAAAAAAAACGATGCCTCATGCTGGAAATCGAACTAGCGACCTTCTGTTTACTAGACAGACGCTCTACCCCTGAGGCTTCGAAAACAGAAAGTTTGTTCAACTATGGTAACCACATCTTAGAAAAGGGGGCTGCCGTACAACTTTTGTTCGTTGTTCGTAGGAACACGTTTCCTGTTATTTGGTTCTCGAAAAAAAAACGATGCCTCATGCTGGAATCGAACCAGCGACCTTCTGTTTACTAGACAGACGCTCTACCCCTGAGGCTTCGAAATCAGAAAGCTTGCTCAACTATGGTAACCACATCTTAGAAAAGGGGGCTGCCGTACAACTTTTATTTGTTGTTCGTAGGAACACGTTTCCTGTTATTTGATTCTCGAAAAAAAACGATGCCTCATGCTGGAATCGAACCAGCGACCTTCTGTTTACTAGACAGACGCTCTGCCCCTGAGCCAATGAGGCTTCGACAACAGAAAGCTTGCTCAACTATGGTAACAACATCTTAGAAAAGGGGGCTGCCGTACAACTTTTGTTCGTTGTTCGTATTAAGACGTTTCCTGTTATTTGGTTCTCGAAAAAAAACGATGCCTCATGCTGGAATCGAACCAGCGACCTTCTGTTTACTAGACAGACGCTCTGCCCCTGAGCCAATGAGGCTTCGACAACAGAAAGCTTGCTCAACTATGGTAACCACATCTTAGAAAAGGGGGCTGCCGTACAACTTTTATTTGTTGTTCGTAGGAAGACGTTTCCCGTTATTTGGTTCTCGAAAAAAAAGGGATGCCTCATGCTGGAATCGAACCAGCGACCTTCTCTTTACTAGACAGACGCTCTGCCCCTGAGCCAATGAGGCTTCGACAACAGAAAGCTTGCTCAACTATGGTAACAACATCTTAGAAAAGGGGGCTGCCGTACAACTTTTGTTCGTTGTTCGTAGGAAGACGTTTCCTGTTATTTGGTTCTCGAAAAAAAAACGATGCCTCATGCTGGAAATCGAACCAGCGACCTTCGGTTTACAAGACCGACGCTCTGCCCCTAAGCCAATGAGGCTTCAGCTTTATCGATGCACGTTAAATTTATGGCTCGACTCGCATTACTACGTACAGTGCTACACAAGGTCATAATCCAGTCTTCGAACAAAAGATGCCTCATGCTGGAATCGAACCAGCGACCTTCTGTTTACTAGACAGACGCTCTGCCCCTGAGCCAATGAGGCTTCGACAACAGAAAGTTTGTTCAACTATGGTAACCACATCTTAGAAAAGGGGGCTGCCGTACAACTTTTGTTCGTTGTTCGTAGGAACACGTTTCCTGTTATTTGGTTCTCGAAAAAAAAACTATGCCTCATGCTGGAATCGAACCAGCGACCTTCTGTTTACTAGACAGACGCTCTACCCCTGAGGCTTCGAAAACAGAAAGCTTGCTCAACTATGGTAACCACATCTTAGAAAAGGGGGCTGCCGTACAACTTTTATTTGTTGTTCGTAGGAACACGTTTCCTGTTATTTGGTTCTCGAAAAAAAAGGGATGCCTCATGCTGGAATCGAACCAGCGACCTTCTCTTTACTAGACAGACGCTCTGCCCCTGAGCCAATGAGGCTTCGACAACAGAAAGCTTGCTCAACTATGGTAACCACATCTTAGAAAAGGGGGCTGCCGTACAACTTTTGTTCGTTGTTCGTATTAAGACGTTTCCTGTTATTTGGTTCTCGAAAAAAAACGATGCCTCATGCTGGAAATCGAACCAGCGACCTTCGGTTTACAAGACCGACGCTCTCCCCCTAAGCCAATGAGGCTTCAGCTTTATCGATGCACGTTAAATTTATGGCTCGACTCGCATTACTACGTACAGTGCTACACAAGGTCATAATCCAGTCTTCGAACAAAAGATGCCTCATGCTGGAATCGAACCAGCGACCTTCTGTTTACTAGACAGACGCTCTGCCCCTGAGCCAATGAGGCTTCGACAACAGAAAGTTTGTTCAACTATGGTAACCACATCTTAGAAAAGGGGGCTGCCGTACAACTTTTGTTCGTTGTTCGTAGGAACACGTTTCCTGTTATTTGGTTCTCGAAAAAAAAACTATGCCTCATGCTGGAATCGAACCAGCGACCTTCTGTTTACTAGACAGACGCTCTACCCCTGAGGCTTCGAAAACAGAAAGCTTGCTCAACTATGGTAACCACATCTTAGAAAAGGGGGCTGCCGTACAACTTTTGTTCGTTGTTCGTAGGAACACGTTTCCTGTTATTTGGTTCTCGAAAAAAAAACTATGCCTCATGCTGGAATCGAACCAGCGACCTTCTGTTTACTAGACAGACGCTCTGCCCCTGAGCCAATGAGGCTTCGACAACAGAAAGTTTGTTCAACTATGGTAACCACATATTAGAAAAGGGGGCTGCCGTACAACTTTTATTTGTTGTTCGTAGGAAGACGTTTCCCGTTATTTGGTTCTCGAAAAAAAAAACGATGCCTCATGCTGGAATCGAACCAGCGACCTTCGGTTTACAAGACCGACGCTCTGCCCCTAAGCCAATGAGGCTTCAGCTTTATTGATGCACGTTAAATTTATGGCTCGACTCGCATTACTACGTACAGTGCTACACAAGGTCATAATCCAGTCTTCGAACAAAAGATGCCTCATGCTGGAATCGAACCAGCGACCTTCTGTTTACTAGACAGACGCTCTGCCCCTGAGCCAATGAGGCTTCGACAACAGAAAGTTTGTTCAACTATGGTAACCACATCTTAGAAAAGGGGGCTGCCGTACAACTTTTGTTCGTTGTTCGTAGGAAGACGTTTCCTGTTATTTGGTTCTCGAAAAAAAAACGATGCCTCATGCTGGAAATCGAACTAGCGACCTTCTGTTTACTAGACAGACGCTCTACCCCTGAGGCTTCGAAAACAGAAAGCTTGCTCAACTATGGTAACCACATCTTAGAAAAGGGGGCTGCCGTACAACTTTTATTTGTTGTTCGTAGGAACACGTTTCCTGTTATTTGGTTCTCGAAAAAAAAAGGATGCCTCTTGCTGGAATCGAACCAGCGACCTTCGGTTTACAAGACCGACGCTCTGCCCCTAAGCCAATGAGGCTTCAGCTTTGTCGATGCACGTTAAATTTATGGCTCGACTCGCATTACTACGTACAGTGCTACACAAGGTCATAATCCAGTCTTCGAACAAAAGATGCCTCATGCTGGAATCGAACCAGCGACCTTCTGTTTACTAGACAGACGCTCTGCCCCTGAGCCAATGAGGCTTCGACAACAGAAAGTTTGTTCAACTATGGTAACCACATTCTAGAAAAGGGGGCTGCCGTACAACTTTTGTTCGTTGTTCGTAGGAAGACGTTTCCTGTTATTTGGTTCTCGAAAAAAAACGATGCCTCATGCTGGAAATCGAACTAGCGACCTTCTGTTTACTAGACAGACGCTCTACCCCTGAGGCTTCGAAAACAGAAAGCTTGCTCAACTATGGTAACCACATCTTAGAAAAGGGGGCTGCCGTACAACTTTTATTTGTTGTTCGTAGGAACACGTTTCCTGTTATTTGGTTCTCGAGAAAAAAACGATGCCTCATGCTGGAATCGAACCAGCGACCTTCGGTTTACAAGACCGACGCTCTGCCCCTAAGCCAATGAGGCTTCAGCTTTATCGATGCACGTTAAATTTATGACTCGACTCGCATTACTACGTACAGTGCTACACAAGGTCATAATCCAGTCTTCGAACAAAAGATGCCTCATGCTGGAATCGAACCAGCGACCTTCTGTTTACTAGACAGACGCTCTGCCCCTGAGCCAATGAGGCTTCGACAACAGAAAGCCTGCTCAACTATGGTAACCACATCTTAGAAAAGGGGGCTGCCGTACAACTTTTGTTCGTTGTTCGTAGGAAGACGTTTCCTGTTATTTGGTTCTCGAAAAAAAAACGATGCCTCATGCTGGAAATCGAACTAGCGACCTTCGGTTTACAAGACCGACGCTCTGCCCCTAAGCCAATGAGGCTTCAGCTTTATCGATGCACGTTAAATTTATGGCTCGACTCGCATTACTACGTACAGTGCTACACAAGGTCATAATCCAGTCTTCGAACAAAAGATGCCTCATGCTGGAATCGAACCAGCGACCTTCTGTTTACTAGACAGACGCTCTGCCCCTGAGCCAATGAGGCTTCGACAACAGAAAGTTTGTTCAACTATGGTAACCACATTCTAGAAAAGGGGGCTGCCGTACAACTTTTGTTCGTTGTTCGTAGGAAGACGTTTCCTGTTATTTGGTTCTCGAAAAAAAACGATGCCTCATGCTGGAAATCGAACTAGCGACCTTCTGTTTACTAGACAGACGCTCTACCCCTGAGGCTTCGAAAACAGAAAGCTTGCTCAACTATGGTAACCACATCTTAGAAAAGGGGGCTGCCGTACAACTTTTATTTGTTGTTCGTAGGAACACGTTTCCTGTTATTTGGTTCTCGAAAAAAAAGGATGCCTCTTGCTGGAATCGAACCAGCGACCTTCGGTTTACAAGACCGACGCTCTGCCCCTAAGCCAATGAGGCTTCAGCTTTATCGATGCACGTTAAATTTATGGCTCGACTCGCATTACTACGTACAGTGCTACACAAGGTCATAATCCAGTCTTCGAACAAAAGATGCCTCATGCTGGAATCGAACCAGCGACCTTCTGTTTACTAGACAGACGCTCTGCCCCTGAGCCAATGAGGCTTCGACAACAGAAAGTTTGTTCAACTATGGTAACCACATTCTAGAAAAGGGGGCTGCCGTACAACTTTTGTTCGTTGTTCGTAGGAAGACGTTTCCTGTTATTTGGTTCTCGAAAAAAAACGATGCCTCATGCTGGAAATCGAACTAGCGACCTTCTGTTTACTAGACAGACGCTCTACCCCTGAGGCTTCGAAAACAGAAAGTTTGTTCAACTATGGTAACCACATTCTAGAAAAGGGGGCTGCCGTACAACTTTTGTTCGTTGTTCGTAGGAAGACGTTTCCTGTTATTTGGTTCTCGAAAAAAAACGATGCCTCATGCTGGAAATCGAACTAGCGACCTTCTGTTTACTAGACAGACGCTCTACCCCTGAGGCTTCGAAAACAGAAAGCTTGCTCAACTATGGTAACCACATCTTAGAAAAGGGGGCTGCCGTACAACTTTTATTTGTTGTTCGTAGGAACACGTTTCCTGTTATTTGGTTCTCGAAAAAAAAAGGATGCCTCTTGCTGGAATCGAACCAGCGACCTTCGGTTTACAAGACCGACGCTCTGCCCCTAAGCCAATGAGGCTTCAGCTTTGTCGATGCACGTTAAATTTATGGCTCGACTCGCATTACTACGTACAGTGCTACACAAGGTCATAATCCAGTCTTCGAACAAAAGATGCCTCATGCTGGAATCGAACCAGCGACCTTCTGTTTACTAGACAGACGCTCTGCCCCTAAGCCAATGAGGCTTCGACAACAGAAAGTTTGTTCAACTATGGTAACCACATATTAGAAAAGGGGGCTGCCGTACAACTTTTATTTGTTTTTCGTAGGAAGACGTTTCCCGTTATTTGGTTCTCGAAAAAAAAAACGATGCCTCATGCTGGAATCGAACCAGCGACCTTCGGTTTACAAGACCGACGCTCTGCCCCTAAGCCAATGAGGCTTCAGCTTTATTGATGCACGTTAAATTTATGGCTCGACTCGCATTACTACGTACAGTGCTACACAAGGTCATAATCCAGTCTTCGAACAAAAGATGCCTCATGCTGGAATCGAACCAGCGACCTTCTGTTTAGACAGACGCTCTGCCCCTGAGCCAATGAGGCTTCGACAACAGAAAGTTTGTTCAACTATGGTAACCACATCTTAGAAAAGGGCGCTGCCGTATAACTTTTGTTTGTTGTTCGTAGGAAGACGTTTCCTGTTATTTGGTTTTCGAAAAAAAAGCGATGCCTCATGCTGGAATCGAACCAGCGACCTTCGGTTTACAAGACCGACGCTCTGCCCCTGAGGCTTCGAAAACAGAAAGCTTGCTCAACTATGGTAACCACATCTTAGAAAAGGGGGCTGCCGTACAACTTTTATTTGTTGTTCGTAGGAACACGTTTCCTGTTATTTGGTTCTCGAAAAAAAAAGGATGCCTCATGCTGGAATCGAACCAGCGACCTTCTGTTTACTAGACAGACGCTCTGCCCCTGAGCCAATGAGGCTTCGACAACAGAAAGTTTGTTCAACTATGGTAACCACCAGGGTCAAGCAAGGGGTGTGGCACACGATCGCTGGTTACGACCCCCCCCCCTGATTGCTGTCTTAATAAGACCTCCCCCCTGAACTATATACCTAAGATAGCATTACCAGAGTTGAGAAAGAGGTCAGGCACAACTCTTTCGAAACCCTCTCCCTCCCATAAAAGCCCTCAAACGACCCCTTCTTCCTTCTCTTAACCTCTGGACCTCAAAGTGTGGCATTCTGGAGGACACCATCTTTTTCTAGAGAGTTTTCAGATTTCTGAGAGCTGTACGCCCGATTTTCCGTGACTGCACTTTACAATCACGCGTAATTTGACGGCTGATTTTGATCTAAATGGGCATATTGAAAGGGCCATAATTTTCTTATGGGTGGGGCGTTCGGCTCCAAATTTCCAATGTAGCAAGAGGAAGCTATGTGCTCAATACTCATACCAGCAATGGAGCGATTTCTGGATTTCGAAGGCAAGTTAAGGGGGTGCGGCACACCCCCTTAAAAGCTGCGGCAGCCGCAGCTTTTGAGGGGGTGTGCCGCACCCCATTAACTATATCAAAAAAACATTTTTAGCGGACAGTATTTATATGAATCGATAGCCTAAACCTTGTAGATTCCATAGGACTGTTTGGAGCCTGATTTGTCTTCTTAGCTCTAAGTAATATTTGGTGAAAGCACAGCAATCAAAAGCGAAAAATGGGAAAAATGAGATTTTGGTTGGCTTCTAATTTTACAGTTTGGAGGCCTTCTGAAGCGGGATTCCTGAGGTGGACAAAA
Source organism: Cylicocyclus nassatus (assembly GCA_958299035.1). NCBI lineage: Eukaryota > Metazoa > Nematoda > Chromadorea > Rhabditida > Strongylidae > Cylicocyclus > Cylicocyclus nassatus. The sequence goes on along the minus strand of CATQJL010000316.1, from coordinate 51,524,166 downwards.
AAGGAGTAGTGCTTTGTCTTGAGTGCAAAAACGGATAGCTAATTCACCTTTGAAACAAAGTCAACCGTGTTGGGGACCATTTCACTTAGGTAGCCGAGTATCTTGAATCTTCAGAATTCGCTCACATTTGTCTACAGGGGTTATTTGACATGCTAATTATGGATAGGATACGAATATCATGTTATCACTATTATCCGATTACCCAACTACGACCCCCTCCCCTTTTGACTCTTCAATACGACCCCCAGGTGTGGCGTGCCGCACCCCACGCTTGACCCTGGTAACCACATCTTAGAAAAGGGGGCTGCCGTATAACTTTTGTTTGTTGTTCGTAGGAAGACGTTTCCTGTTATTTGGTTTTCGAAAAAAAAGCGGTGCCTCATGCTGGAATCGAACCAGCGACCTTCGGTTTACAAGACCGACGCTCTGCCCCTGAGGCTTCGAAAACAGAAAGCTTGCTCAACTATGGTAACCACATCTTAGAAAAGGGGGCTGCCGTACAACTTTTATTTGTTGTTCGTAGGAACACGTTTCCTGTTATTTGGTTTTCGAAAAAAAGCGATGCCTCATGCTGGAATCGAACCAGCGACCTTCGGTTTACAAGGCCGAGGCTCTGCCCCTAAGCCAATGAGTCTTCAATCATATCGAAGCACGTTAAATTTATGGTTTGATTCTCATTACTACGAATAGTGCTACACAATCTCACAATGCTTCTTCAAGCAAAAGATGCCTCATGCTGGAATCGAGCCAGCGGGCTTCTGTTTGCGAGATAGACGCTCTGAGTCAGGGGCAGAGCGTCTGTCTAGTGAGCAACAACAAAGGCTTCAACAACAGAAAAGCTAGTTCAGCTATGGGGGCCAAAAAGAAAAGGGTACTGTCATACAAATTTTACTTGGAATCCGAGCGAAGGGATGCTTCTTGTCTCACAAATTCTATTTGACTTATTCGGGCTAGCTAGCGACACCTGTATTTTTTGCGACCGGACTCAAAATCACGGATTTGAAGCGCCGTCTTTGAAAAATTGGTTCTCCGAGATTAAACAACGGAAAAAAGCGTTTGCATGTCTATCGTTAAGCTCAGAAACTCCTCTTGTTTTTCTATTAAAAAGCACCATTGCGACTCAAGATTTGATATTCGAAGTTTCATAAATTAGAGGTATTTTCGTATCGCGCTGATAATGGAAGGCAGTTGAGCTTTTTAGTGAATATGTGGAAAATCCAATCTTCCTTCATGATCTCTGAAGTGTTGAATGATAAGAAACATTTGATGCGGCGTGAAAGACATATAACGTTATCGTTCACTTGTCATTTCTACGAATGGGTCACCTCTGCTTCGCAGAGGTTCGCACTGGCTGCACTATCCGCATGCCTTCATCTTATTCGCATATAATGACTTTAAAATTCACCGCGCGCTGCCGATCATCATGGATGAATTGTTGACAACCGTTCATTTTCAAAGCTTTTCCATGTAAAATCGGTAATTTTGAAAGAAAAAATTTTCCCGCAGAAGAAAAAATGCGATTTTGAGTGGGTTACTGAAATTATTTTTGCTTTATAGTCGCCAAAAGGATAATAATCACCTTGGACTACATATCTGTTCAGAAATCCTTCCAATTTTTGGAGTAAAAACTTGGCGAATTGATAGTTTGCGCAGTTACACTTTTTGGCGCCGATTTTGCGCAAAAATAGACTTTCTGCTTACTTTTTGGGCTGAAGTCAATGTTTTTCGGATTTTATACTGAACAAATCCACGACTTTGCGAAAAGTCTAATTACCGACCCTGGCATGCGAGAAGTCGCGTGGATCCGTTTGACGCACAGTTTTCAATGCTTCCACTAACCGGATCGGCTTGTGCTTTTGCATAGTTTACCTATATGCTGATAGCAATGGCGTACCCAGGATTTCGGCTCGGGGGAGACAAACACGCCCCCAAAAAGTTTTGTAAGGCTTAGATTAATTTTTAAAAAGATTTTAAAAATTGTTTCAATCATTTACAAGTGCAAACATGTCATTTGAAAATATTATATCCCATATAAGTAACTTTCAAAAATTTCGTGACCCGTTCTCGGGGGCCCAAAATTCTAGGCCACGACGCTGCCTGCAACTTGCTCTATGAACTCGTGACAGACAGACATAAACATACACAGGCAGACAAACAGACAGACACGTGCTTTATTATTATAATCATCTCTAAATATTATACAAAACTCAAAGATTGTCCGTTTGAAGGGTGGCGTTATATAAACGCCCGCAGCTGAGGCGATTGAGCTAAAACTCTGCATAGAAATGAGTTCGACCCCGGAAAAGGTTTTAGGCTACTCAATTCGGACATTCGTTCGGTCCTTCTATCGAATTATTGATTCGTTTACTGACTTTTGAGAAATAAAAGCTTGCAGTGACTATGATCTCATTATACCACGTTCATGGGAACAACCGCGGCAGACCTCACTTTTACTCGGTGGTTAAGCAGCAAGGAATTCGAGTCTATGTGAGCCTCTAAGTGGCTAACATAGACTCGAACTCCTTGCTGCTTAACCACCGAGTAAAAGTGAGGTCTGTCGCGGTTGTTCCCATGAACGTGGTATAATGAGATCATAGTCACTGCAAGCTTTTATTTCTCAAAAGTCAGTAAATGAATCGATAATTCGATAGAAGGAGCCTTCACAAGTTTAATTCTGCGAAGGAAAGGAAGGAAAAGCGAGGTGGTCGGAGGCAGAGGTGTGATAGGTGGAGCCGGTTCCCTCAATAGTGAAGGTGGTTCCAGCTACCACTGGCCGACCAAAAGTGAAGTTGGTAGTGCCGGACACTCACCTCCCAAAAACGTCGACCGGGGGGAGGGGGGAGGGGAGCGTTAACGTCGAATGAGCCTTCCTTCCAGGTCGTTGCCACAAGTGCGCGGAAAATAAGCAAAACAAATGCAAAAGAGATTATTGAAAGCATATTTTTATGTAAACAGCGGCATAAAATATCTAAAATAAACTGCTTATCAAATGGTGTATTTGGGAGTAAAATTTAGCGGAACTGTACGGATTTTATTGAATAAATTTTGTTATAGCGTACTGCAAAGAAAGTAGGTCGATTCAGGGAATAATCGCCGAGAACCAGAATTCTGAATAATTAAACAGTGAAAAACCATGCGTTTCCACTGTTATAAATCTGAGTACGAAGACGTCAGCAATTGCGATCTCATAGGTTTTAAAGAGTAAGTGGTGCTCTATTAGATAGTGAAAGATTCAAGTCGATTCGAGAGATGTTCGCCGAAAACCAGAATTTTAACACGTTTCTGATTGCGAAATCGCGCGCAGCGAAAAAGAGTGCACTTTCAGCCATTAGCCAACAACGTGACCTTGTAGGCTTTGTGCTACATCTGTAATCAGCTTGTCGGATAAGTTCCATACCCAAAGTTCTAAGTGGATTCGAAGTGTTTAAATTTTGTCGCTTGTGAAGGACTTCTGTGCTTTCCTTATCGAAGCGAAAGAAAGTTGCGACGTCGCACGCGTCGTTCGTGTCGCCGCACTTCGTTGCAACTGATGTTCGATTTGTGCTCATATCTCCTAAACAAATATGCGCGGCACAACTCTACAGAGTCATTTGAAAAGTAGAAGCTTATGCCTTTGACTCGATAACCTTGGACTAAACCTCCTGCAAATGCAAAAAGATTCTCCAAAGCAGGGTGCTGCACCATGTGCAGCACCGGTCCGAAACGTGTTAAAAAATAGGCCATTTTAGGTTGCTTAGTGACAGCTGACAGTTAAACTCATATAGATCCTGATTGTGAATTTGTGTAATGTTGCGACTTCATAGGTTGTAAGGTAGAAATTGCTCTATAAGATATTTTCTTATACGTACCGGTCCACTGAGATAAAGCCGAGATTCAGGCTCTTAAAAAACGGGTAAAAAACCGCTTTTTGAACTTCAATAACTCATAACTTCTCCAGAGCTGCATGAAACATGTTACGACTTCATAGGTTGGATTCTCCTCTTCAAGATCTTTCAGATGTTATATAATGTGTGGGGGTTTCGCGCCTCTCACGGCATATGCCCGGCAGTGGCTTACCCAGGGCCCGTAGTAAACCCCGCGGATGTCGTGACGCATAGCTCGGAGTCTGCTGTGGCATGTGCTGACTATCGTGGAGCGAGGCAGGCAAAGCGGCTATCCCTTTACCATTGCCGGCGGATGCAATCAATGCGGAGCGCCAGGGTAGTCGCACTTTGTCGCTATATGTCGCGACATATCGCGATATATAGCGACATATTGCGACATGTCGTGACGGACGAGACGACGAGATACTTTGTCCATCATGGAGACGCAGAGACATGGCGCAAGACTAGAGCTCGACTACGCCAACCTCGCAATAGGTCGCACATGCACACAGTTCTCTATAACGCACGTCAACTGCAATCAATATCAACAGTTGACAGGCGCCTAACATTCGACCAACGTGCCTCTCCCCACTTCGTAGGTATTCTTGTTGCTACGCTTTGGCATTCAGAAAAGGTGAGTTTATTTCGATTGAAAAGTTTATTAGATTCGTATATGGTCATAATTTATCGTGCTTACGCTAGTTTTCTCTTTTATTCCCGCGATGTATTTCATTTGTGCACTAAATCTCTTCTTCATGCCAAAATTTGTCAAATATTCAATCTTTCTTTCAATCTTAGTAGTTTACATCACATATTTTTTGCTGAATTGCTATTCGCTAGCCGTGCACCTCTCGTTCCCTTTCTTTTTTGAGAGAAAGGGCCGTCTGGCTTTACGGCTAAGAGAACAGCCCTTTTTTGAACAGAACAAGGTAGTGAATGTTTGATAATATCCTGATTTTTCCTAGGCATTTCCAATATAGTGTTTTCTTTACCGACAAGAAATTTGCTAATTTGTGTCAAACTGCAAAAGATAGCAAGCGCGGAATTCGAACCCAGCACCTATAGCACACTTCCCGTGACACTGGCGCTGCGCTACCTGCGCAACATCTCGATAGCGCCTTGGATAGACTTGTTTCAAAGCAATTGCACGTGGTAGAACTTCGGTATTAAGGGGCCAGGCATACTGCGAGAAAAACTGCATATTCGTTCACTGGTTTTGCTACTATTCCCCATTTGCTGTGCATCTTATCCTTCGTTGTATTGAAAAATGACAGTTTTTGCACCTATAGCGCAGCGCGCGTGAGCGCTGTTATCGCGGTCATGAGAGGTTCGATGTCGTGCGGAGACGCTCGTTTTGCGGTGCTTTGCGGATAGCTCGCTATAGTCTTGCGAGATACTTTGAGCTATTACGACATAGTCCCTCTGTGTTGTGACAACCAGGTGGGGTTTACTACGGGCCCAGGATTTCGTCTAGGGGGGGGGGCGACAAAAAAATTTTTCCAGTGAAGGTGCGTGGCGTCAGCCACACACTCCGAAAAATTTTTGGGATGTTTTCCAAAATTTTTCCGGGCCCCTGACCAAAAATTCAGAAAAAGGGGGCGTGGCTGCAGCCATGCCCCCGAAAAAAATTTTTACAAGGCTAATTTGAATTTTTAACAATTTTTGAAAATTATTCTAATCATTTACAAGTAATTACAAGTCCTCTGCACATTTTTATAACACATTTGAGTAACCTTCAAAAATTTCGCGACCCATTCTCGGGGGGGGGGGGGGGGCTTTTCTTTTCTTTTCACCCCAAAGTCTCCACTAGCGGTCTTCAGCCAATACATTAACATGGGCGAGGTGGAGACTTTGGTACGAAAAGTCTCCACCCCGCGTTAGAGCCGTAAAAACCACATATTATATATCATCTGAAAGCTCTTGAAGAGGAGAATCCAACCTATGAAGTAGCAACATATTCATGCAATTCTAAAGAAGTTATGAGCTGTTGAAGTTCAAAGAGCAGTTTTTACCTATTTCTTTCAGAGCCTGAATCTCGGAGGTACCTCAATGGATCGGAACGGCCAAGACACATTCTGATAGTGCAATCCCTACACTACAAAATCCTGAAGTCGCAATGTTGCACACCTTCGCATTCCAGATTTATAGGAGTCTAAACGTCAGCTGTCACTAAGGAACCTGAAATGGCGTAATTTTTTAAAATTCTTGTTCTCGGCGACCACTGCTCAAATCGACCTAATTCTTTCACTATCTAGTAGAACAACATTTACCCTTTGAAATCTATGAAGCCTCAATTCTGAAGTCTTCAAGCACCAGATTTATAACAGAGGAAATTTCGCATGATTCTTCGCTATTTTATCATTCAAAATTTTGGTTCTCGGCAGTTACTGCCTAGATGGACCTACTACATAGATATATGCTCTCAATACTTTCTTTTGCGTTCCTTTTGCTTATTTTTCTTCTTTTAAGCTTCAGCAAAAAAATTTTTTTCAAGCCCAAAAGTGGTGGTCACCCCGTACCACCTCAAAAGTGAAGGTAGGCGGAGACTCGGCTCCCATTATCGCAACTCTGGATGGAGGTGAAGCGCAAGTCGGCGAGAGGTAAGGTCTGTTTTGCGAGAGAGTGTGCACCGCTTGACGGTCCGGCTACCCAATTCCGTGTGGAACTGGGTATGCTTGCTAGTAACTTATGATGACGTGTGGGTGTGTTCGTTACGAAATTCGTAGAGCGTGTTTCAGCCAACGACCTGAGCTCAAAATTTGCTTAGTGCGCGCTAGCAGCGTGAGAGCTGATCGTGCGAAACCAGAAATGGACCCGCTGATTGAGTTCCTTAAAAATTTTTGCATCAAAGGATCCACTTTGCTTCTGGCCAGCAAAACGTAGTATTACTGTTATGGATATGTTTGACAATTTAATGTGCAAGCTATGGATGTTAGCTAAAAAGGCGTCCAAAATTCTACTACTTCACGAAAACGGCGCCAAAAAGTGGCTGTGTAAATGGTCAATATTCCAAGATTATGCCTGAGCATTTGAAAAGATTCTTGACAGAGATGTGACACACGGCGGCCATAAAAATTTCAAAAACCAATTCGAATTCGCATATGTTCTTCTGCGAGAAGTCTCATCCAGGTAAAATCAATCGGCTCATGCAACAACTTTTGAAGTGAGTAGTTGTTTAAATCCATTCGTGATAGTCATCTTTGCGCAGTGAGTTTCATTGCCATCATTACAGGAGAATGGATAGGGCATACAGATAGTAGAACCACTACGGACCTCCGCGAAGCAGAGGTGACGCATTTCGTTTCCTATGAATGAGTTAAATTCTCAGAATATAACAATCAAATTGTGCAGAAAGGTCAAAATTAGGTCTATAGTGAATCTCAACTCGGCTTTGGCTTAAATTGGACTGGCGAGAGTCCGCTTCGCGACGATTCGCGCCGTTTTGCACTCTGCGTCTCTTCATCTTATATATAAAGCTGAATGTCTGTTTGTATGTCTGTATGTATGTCTGTATGTCTGTCTGTCTGTTTGTACGTATGTTCCGAATAGAAAATTCCATTTCTGAACCGATCCGGACCAAACTTGGCACACATACACTTCGGGCCCCGGCGGGTGTCATAGGCTACTTTTCGTATCGATCGATATGGATTTTATCGATTTTTTGCAAAATTTGAGCTACGGGGCTGGGAGTTGGCACAGTTCCTCTGCCAAATTCCAGCCCCCTAGTTCAAATTTTGCAAAAAATCGATAAAATCGATAAAAGTAATGCACGGTTTCGAAAACTAATATTGTATTCGTAATCAGCATGCTCGATTACCCCCCTGTGCCAAATCCCAGCCCGCTAGCTCAAATTTTGCAAAAAAGCGATAAAATCGACATCAATCGATAACGAAAAGTGGACTGTGACACCCGCCAGGGCCCGAAGTGTATGTGTGCCAAGTTTGATTCGGATAGGTTAAGAAATGGAATTTTCTATTCGGAACATACGGCGGAGCCGGGTATGCCAGCTAGTTCTAATCTAATTCGCTGAGCCAGTGGATGTACTCTACTTCGAATGTTCTGCTTACTCTGGATTAAAAAAGATACTTGCAGCTCACCTTGCTGCTGGGAGTGAAATGGCTTATCGGAAAAGTAGGGAGGGAAGAAAGATGAACTTATTTTCCCAACTAAAAATGGGCTTCCGACGTAATCTTCCGAGCGAAAGCTCAGGCAAGCAAGAATCATTTTTTTTCACCGCTTAACCTCGCGGTTGCGATAAGATATAAAATCTCACATATCGCGAGCGGCAGCCGTCTACCATCTTCTAAGGCGAACTAAAATGGACCGGGTTAGTCCATTTTTCTCCATCGTGGACTTTTGTCTATATGATTTCTAGACGGGACAGTGCTCTTGAATTATTTTCCTATACTTACATCAAACAAAAGGAAGCCTCATGCTTATCGTGTTCGCTTGACAAAGAGAGAATATCCTTGCACCATCACTTTTATTTTTCGTCCACAACGGATGAAAAGCTGACTATTCGGAATAGGATCATCGGTGTCTGTAACATTTTCCTAGACTGCGAATATTGTGACATGTGGCTGTAACATAACTCTTATCCCGACACCAAACAAAATTAAGTCTTATGCTGTGACCAAACCTTCGCTTTTCTCTTCTCGCATTAATGTTTCTTCTCCATGTACAGGAAGAAAAAAGCTTGAGAAAAACTGTATAAAACGAAAAACTCTGAGAACTCGTATCTTTTGAGCCTCGCAAATAGAAATGCTCAGTGATCAATAGCCTCGTTCTCATTGGTAACGAAAAACATGAATTTAGATGGATAAATAGAACTTTGATGTTTATTCTTGGCATAGACGCATGTTGAACATGATTTCTGATCTTTTTTTGATGAAGCGAGTACGTTTGACAAAGTCGTTACATACTGCCGCAATAATAATAACTTCTAAAAAGGCCTAAGATTTCTTTTATCAGATAGGTGACTAGCGTCCGCTGAAAACTCTAGCCTAAATCTTCCCTTTTCCACTTCAAGAAATTTTGATACAGTAGCTTGTCCTACGCAAACATAGCAGTAATTCCATGCTTCATGTATGGCTCCTATGGGGGGAGCATGGCTTACAAAGAGCAAGTCTCCTGAGATAACAAATCAGTTCAACTATGTAGTCTCGGAGGCGAGGTTACCCTTATATTTTTGTGTAATTTGCGTAAATGTATGGCGTACTCTGGGGACGCTGGCATTGTCGGCAAATGGCTCTTTTGGCAACGTTTCCTAGAAAAATATGTCACAAACAGTAGTTTGAAACGAAATTTCCCCTACCTTTGTGAAAACAGGAACATAACTTGTGTCAGTAAGTGGAAAGATTTGTTTTAATCTTAGCGAATTCATAAAGCCTGGAGGACTACAGCAGTGATGCAAGGCCTCACATAACCCTGGTTCTGGCTGAAAAGAAAAACGAATTTGAGATAGTTGATTGTGTACTCGTACCTTTATCAAGATTTTTTTACCAGCTACAACTATAGACGCCGTCTGCATAGTTCTATAAAATGGGGAAGCAAAAACATGTGCAAGAGGAATGTTCCTAAATCTGCAAATTGAAAACTTTGGAAAAAATTAGTCCCACCAGCACAGTAGTCATATGTCTCCACCAGGATCAAGCAAGGGGTGTGGCACACGATCGCTGGTTACGACCCCCCCCCCCCCCTGATTGCTGTCTCAATAAGACCCTCCCTTAAACTATACACTTAAGATAGCATTACTTGAAGGCCCTGTCAAACATGATGGGCAACATATCCATAATTAGCATTGTCAAATTGTCAAGCATGTCAATAACCCCTGTAGACAAAGTGTGAGCGAATTCTGAAGATTCAAGATACTAGGCTACCTAAGTGAGATGGTCATATTTCACACCCCACCCCTTTGCCAAGTACTGAATACGGTTCTTGAGATTATTGTGCGCTAGAAAATAGGCTCAGACTTCTTTCTAAAGGAGATAGAAGCGTTGGTGAATTTTGGAAAAATCACGCGTTTCTAAATTCTACTCGCCGTAACTTCCTTCGGAGTAAGTTTATTTTGAATCCGAAAACAGCGCCTTGCTCATCTCATCAAGGCGAATCTTCTTTTATACAGCATGTCCTTGATATTTCGATTTCAGTATTCTTGAATCTTTCTGAGGACGTCTTTTCGCAAAGGTGTAAAGCAGCGAGCATCATCCCGAATACATTCCAGCAAGGATCTTTCGATAGCACTTTTTCTGTAGATTATGATGCGCTAAACAGTAGCCGTAGATTTCATTTCAAAGGAAATACTGGAAAAGGGCTGGTGAGTTGCGGAAAAATTCGTCCTCCCAAATTCTATTTGCCATAGCCCTGGAATAGGAAGCTATCTTGCTAAGCAAATTTGAGTTCGAAATCAGCAGGTCGAGAAAGCTCTATGAGCAAGTTTTCCGACATGTTCGGATTATTTCATTTTTTCTCGTTTTACGCTCTGGAAGCTCGCCGATGGATTTTGGTCAAAATGTCGATGCTCTTGAATTGTAAGGAAACTTCGCTCATAGAGGTTTTCAAACACGCTCTTTACGAAAATCTCGGTCTTTGAGTATTACAGGGTCTTTTTGGAGAGATACGGTGAGGTGACTGTAACTGCATTACGAAAGTGCGTAACTTTGCCCGCACTTTTCGCGTATCTATCAGAAAACTTACCTGCTTGCTTTTCTCAGGCAAAGCTACTAGGAACTGTGATATCGAATGGTGCATGACTCAGGATCCAATCTGTAAAAATCGCCGATTTACGAGCCTATGAAAGCACATCCTTACGAATTTTGCTCAAAATGTAAAGATCGCATATTTTGTCGAAATTCCACCGTGAGTGCTTGTATGACGCTCGCATTGCGAACATTATGTTCGCTTCGGGCAATGGCTTCCACTGTATTGAACATGGTGCTTGCGTGTGCTTCACCTGCTCGATTAAATATCAAAGCTATTTCAAGGCTAGAGTGTAAACTAACGAATCTAACATAATAAGATCCATTAAGTATGTGAAAAAATTTGATCAGCGCGTTGTACAAGCACTCACGGTGGAATTTCGACGAAATATGCGATCTTTACATTTTGAGCAAAATTCGTAAGGATGTGCTTTCATAGGCTCGTAAATCGGCGATTTTTACAGATTGGATCCTGAGTCATGCACCATTCGATATCACAGTTCCTAGTAGCTTTGCCTGAGAAAAGCAAGCAGGTGAGTTTTCTGATAGATACGCGAGAAGTGCGGGTAAAGTTACGCACTTCCGTAATGCAGTTACAGTCACCTCACCGTATCTCTCCAAAAAGACCCTGTAATACTCAAAGACCGAGATTTTCGTAAAGAGCGTGTTCGAAAACCTCTACAAGCGAAGTTTCCTCACAATTCAAGAGCATCAACATTTTGACTAAAATCCATCGGCGAGCTTCCGGAGAAAAAAAAGCGTAAAACGAGAAAAAATGAAATAATCCGAACATGTCGAAAAACTTGCTCATAGAGCCTTCTCGACCTGCTGATTTCGAACTCAAATTTGCTTAGCAAGATAGCTTCGTATTCCAGGGTTATGGCAAATAGAATTTGGGAGGACGAATTTTTCCGCAATTCACCAGCCCTTGTATTTCCTTTGAAAGAAATCTGCGGCTACTGTTTAACGCATCATAATATAGAGAAAAAGCACTATCGAAGGGTCCTCGCTGGAATTTACTCGGGACAATGCTCGCTGCTTTACATCTTCGCGAAAAGACATTCGCAGGAAGATTCAAAAATCGAAATATCAAGGACACGCTGTATGTAGAGCGATTCGCCTTGATAAGCGGAACACGGCGCTATTTTCAAAATATACTTATTCCGAAGGAAGATATGGCGAGTAGAATTCAAAAACGCGTGATTTTTCCAGAATTCACCAACGCTTCAATCTCCTTTGGAAAGAAGTCTGAGCCTATTTTTTAGCCCACAAAAATCTACAAGAACAGTATTATCGAATAGTATTTAGCAAAGTCTTCTATGTTGGATAGGCGCTGCTTCACATATTCGCAAAAGGACTTCCGCAGAAGAATTTAAGAAAACTGGAAACGGAATATCGAAGACATCGTACCCCCACTTCCAATTTATCAGAAGAATCTTCTCGCCAAGCTGAATTGAATGGTGGCTTTGGATTCAGAATTCGTCCACTCTGAAGCGAGATATGGCCACGCCACGATGTCCATACATGTAGCGACATGTCCATACATGTAAAGGCAGTGCATGACGAAGGCGCAGAAGCTTTCTTATAGGGTGATTCAGAAGTAATGGGGCACCTAGAGAATAAATGCAGTTTTCTCAAATAGAAAAGCTAGTTGGAAGTCCAAGTTTTGGCAGATGTTAGTACATAACAAGACCTTCTGATCGAACTATAGTTGGACACTGTCACGTGGCGTTATTTTTATAAGCGCTTAAAATTAAAGCTCATCACTTCAAGTAATTTTGGACTTTAAGCAGCAGCGCCGCAGTAGAACAAGTGGGCCTACCAAAGATATTTGCGCAGCAATGGGTGAGGGGACTGTCACCAAATCCACGATAGCTCGGTGGTCCCAAAGCTTTAGAACAGAAGATAGCATTGGGTATCAGGAGATATATTACTTATTCTTTCATCAAGGTTATCAAATAAGCTCAACCTTAACAGTTGCTTTCTGATAGTGCCTTTTACGCTCTATCCAAATGTATGCAAAATACTTCTTTTCTCATTTTCAAAAAATTGTGGGCCAAAATATGAATTTTAGTCTGAATATTTGCGCCAAGCACCGCACTTTTTCAAATAAAGTGCCTTTCTTGTACGAAATAATGGGAAATTTTTGAATATTCAAGTAATCATTAGAAAGAGCTTGGAAAGCTTTTTCGAATGTTATACCATATGTGGAGGGACTTTCAGGTGCAACAGCACAAATTCGGATGGCGTACAAAAAAGTCTGTCTTACTTCTTTGAAGCGCCGCTCGAGAGAATGTCGGTGAGGTACTGCAAGGTGCTGTCAAGATAATCTGCGAAGTTCGCTTTATACAAAAGCGTTCAAATTGCTGGTTGTTCATAGCTAATCAGAAAGAGATCTTGAAGAATGTTTAAAAAATCAAGATGCCCCATTACTTTTGAATCACCCTGATAGTTGAGCGGGAGCGAACGCGGCGCGCCTATCTTTACCGTTGTTAATCCTGCGTCTTATGCGCTCCGCGGCTAATACAGCCGCTTTCGCGCCCAAAGATATTGCGCCTTCGTCGGGCAGTAGAGTATATGTACCTTCGCGTCAGTGGCGTACCGAGGAGGGGGGGGGCGCCCCCCCCCCCTCCCCTCGAGAATGGGTCGCGAAATTTTTGAAAGTTACTTATATGAGTTATAAAAATGTGCAAGTGACTTATTTATAAATAATTAAAATATTTTTCAACATTTTTTAGAAAATTAATTTAGCCTTATAAAAAAAATTTTCCGGGGGCGTAGCTGACGCCCCCTTTTTCTAAAATTTTGGCGTTATGGACCCGCGAAAATTTTGGGAAGCATACCAAAAATTTTTTCTGGAAATTTTTTTTTCATCAGAAAAAAAATTTTGTCCCCCCCCCCCCCAGCGGAAATCCTGGGTACGCCACTGCTTCGCGTCTATTTTTCAAAAAATGTGAGCGGTATTGTATTATAAAAAACTTCTTGGAAATGTTTATATCTGCTCATCTCTATATATCATGTCGGCAGCAAATCGAATATGATATTTACGCTCAACAGGTCAGATTACCTAATATGCAAAGTCTGGACGAAATCTGACAGTTGCGACCCTTAGGCAATGACGGGCTTTCGGGGCAGCGTTGACGTATTGACTCCTTCAACTTCTCGAGGACGCCAGACTCCAAATTCTTTTCAATTTGCATCTCTTTGTTCACTAAGCTTTGTAACACCTTGCTTTCATGCTCCAGTTGCTTCACTTAAGTTGTGCATGACTTCATTTTTTGCTTTTGAAATTGTAAGACCGCAAATTCACCAGTTTTTGAAAAACGCGAAAATTTTTTGAAAAGAATCCATTCAAAGACCAAACAATTCAAACACAGCCTGGAAGTTATGCAAAACTTGTTCACTGACCCCTAATATCAATGCTTCGTTACTATGGGCAAAATGTTTACTAGTGCTGGAGGAGGTCCGATCAGGGCTCGGCACAGGTGGGATATAAGCAAGCTGGATATCGTTAGGCCAAAAAGCAAAGGAAATTTCGTTTTTGTGGGTCCGAAATTACGCTCTTTTAGTCGAGGTCTCGTTTTTCTAATCGCTTCGGATATTCCGAATAAGGGTCAAATAGGATTCGTAAACACAACGTAAATTTGTAAACTATGTAGACAGCCACATAGATGGCATCATCAAGTTACATGTGGTCAACCCAAAAATCAAGTGATCTGCAATAACTTTGAGCAAAAGGTAACGCATGGAAGTTTGAAGGCTTCGTCCAGGCAAGCCTGGACACATGAGAATCTCACGTGGAAATTAATTTTGGGGCCCTAACTAAGCCACTGCCCAACTCAGGTAGTGCTCTAAGAGATTTTTCCCTCGAAACTGGGCCCCGGGATCGTATTTTGCATGGATCCATGGCGCAAAGCTTGGGTCCTCGCGCAAAACTGCCATGAATCCATGCGAACCATAGATGCGATAGGTGAAACTTTCTCTGTTTCCCTTCACTTTAGGGCCGGCATCTGCCCCACCCCTTTCCTGGAGGTTGAGACTAGAATCAAGGTATAACGGCAGAATCAAATAGCTGTTACAATGACACTTTTTGTTCAGAAAGGAAAAACCCAGCTGCTCTTCTTAAACATCAAGACTGCAAGAGATTATCGAATCGACAGCGGTTTGTTGAACAAGACCTTCTGCGCACTCAAAGTGGCGTTGCTAACGAAACATCATCAAGAATTAAAAGGATGTCTGATTCTTTGAATAATTAACATTGTATCAATGATTACACGTTGTCTCAATAGAGACTTAAGCAAGAGTAGAAAATTTGGTCTAATTGATGATGAGTGCATGTTTGCTGACAATGATCGTACCATATCTCCTTTCACTAGAGAGGATAATAACAAATAAAAAAGCAATTAGGCTACTCGTTCCTCAAACTTTTGAATCATATATGAAAGTTTAAAAAAGACCTTCTTGGTTTGAAAAGATAATTACCCAGAATTGGCTGATGTTGTAGCTAGATAAAACTGCTCGTATCTCGCTTCACAGAAAAGCTAGGAAAAAAGAGACGGTCTAGTGTCGAATATTGTTGTGCCGAACAGGTTGTTAGGTGGTCCTTTTATTGCCAGTACTCTTCGGCCTTACGTTTCGACGCTTTCGTTTTCATCAGAGGCCTAAAATGGTTCAAAGCTTCATCCGTAACTCCAGCCCATCAAACGTCTCTACCAGCCCTTGCCAGTTTTCGGCGCTTCCCCCAATCTAGTGCTATAAGAATTGTGATGGCAAAAGACATACCAGGGAACCACCGCTTCGTTAGATGTCCGTGCCGGATGTAGATGTTCGCGACGGACGACTGAGCTATACTGAGGGATGTCATCACATAAACAGTTATAGCTCACATAATGATAAAAACGGAAGGAAATCAGCGGTTATGGATAAGCACTCGTTTTTGTTGTTCATTTCTGGATTCTTTGCAGAAGTCCAGAACGATTCTAAGGCTTTCCTAGCCGAGATCTCTTTTTCAAGTGTTAGAATTGTGACTTTGATATCAAAATCTTCTCCACCATGCAATTTGTGCCTATGTCTGCCAAGCGGCGAAGCCAAGTTCTTACGCCTTTTATCTGACAAATGCTCTTTGATGCGAATGCAGAGTGTTCAGTGCGCAGCTGCAAGATGATATTATGTTAGTGAATGTTCCCAATGATAATATCAAAAAACAGCTCGTACGTAACAGGCTCTACGATCAATACTGCAATACGGAGCAATGCATGATATGCCCGCACGGCAGAATGGGTGACTGCGCGAAGATGGGAGTGGTGTATCAGCTTGAATGTCTGAAATGTAATGCACGCTATATTGGGGAAACAGGAAGAACACTCTGCATTCGCATCAAAGAGCATTTGTCAGATAAAAGGCGTAAGAACTTGGCTTCGCCGCTTGGCAGACATAGGCACGGATTGCATGGTGGAGAAGATTTTGATATCAAAGTCACAATTCTAACACTTGAAAAAGAGATCTCGGCTAGGAAAGCCTTAGAATCTTTCTGGACTTCTGCAAAGAATCCAGAAATGAACAACAAAAACGAGTGCTTATCCATAACCGCTGATTTCCTTCCGTTTTTATCATTATGTGAGCTATAACTGTTTATGTGATGACATCCCTCAGTATAGCTCAGTCGTCCGTCGCGAACATCTACATCCGGCACGGACATCTAACGAAGCGGTGGTTCCCTGGTATGTCTTTTGCCATCACAATTCTTATAGCAGTAGATTGGGGGAAGCGTCGAAAACTGGCAAGGGCTGGTAGAGACGTTTGATGGGCTGGAGTTACGGATGAAGCTTTGAACCATTCCAGGCCTCTGATGAAGACGAAAGCGTCGAAACGTAAGGCCGAAGAGTACTGACAATAAAAGGACCACCTAACAACCTGTTCGGCACAACAATATTCGACACTTACGATCATGCTCAGGTTTAATGATTACGGAACATGGAAATTATTAGAGACGGTCTACTTCTGTTCCTCGTGTTCTTAGCCATCTAATGGTATAGTGTTGGTGCACAAAGCTTTCCCAGTCCAAAAGTCTTGCTCCGGCGACCCATAGAAAGCCGGAGCGAGGTGAAGCAAGTTAGTATTGAATATCTCCACCTCATTCTTGAAAAGCCACAAGTGTTTTCACCCAGCAAGTTATATACCAGTAGAAAGCACACGATAAAGAGATTCGACGTGGCGTCTCCTTTTTTCTAGCTCCCCTTTACCTAGAGATACATGGCATTTTAACTAAAAAAACATGTGTGTTTCGTCAGAAAATTCCTGCGTGAAGAATGAATGAAGGTGCCTGATTGTCTAACAATATCACGGAGCAAGACCTTGCCAGTAAACGTAGACCGTCTCTTCTTTTCTATCTTTGTCCTTTCTTTCCAAAATGAAGCACAAAATAACTACACAAGATTAGCTGGTGAGTAGGCATATAATATTGCTCGTATCTCGCTTCACCGAGAAGCTATGAAAAATTAGATGGTCAATATCGATTCTCCATGATTTCAGCATTCTCCATGATTTGTTAGGGCTTTTTTGCTTCCCGGCTCTAAAAGCACTTGCTCCGGTGACTGATAAAAGCCAATACACTGGGGAAGCTGGGTGAGCGAGCTAATAGTAAATATCTCCGCCTCATTAAATCTAGCATTTCCGCCCACGGTCTAAAGGATATTCGTCGACGACTGCCCCAATTCGTCCATTGCCTTTCCAGCTTGACAGTACGCTGCAGCGTGCCGGGACTTCGTAGCTCGTAGCAGCACTATCCTTTAGCACTTTTTGTTGATTCAAGAATTTCACATCGTTTTTTCTTCTTAGTTTACATATCAGTTAGTCATTCGTTTTCCCTTTCTCTTAGGTTCTCTCGATATTCAAATATCCTATCTTCTTTGGTGAATACTGAAAGGTAAGGAAGAATTTGTTAAGGCACACTTCTTAGATTCCTCTCCCTTTTTAGCCACCAAACATTCTTTTCAAAAGGGTGAACCATCGCCTCGGGCAGAATTAGGGAAAGGGCGTGCTTTGTTCATGAACAGTGGTGGCTATCATGGAGTTTCGTTAGATGAGGCCACTCTACTGTTTGTTCCAGCACTCCTACATGGTGTCTGTCCCTGATGTAGGAGTGCTGAAGTGCTAATCACTTCAGCGGTTCATCCTGGGAAACATATCAAATCATTTAAAACATTGAGGAAAACAAGCAATCCCAACCTAGCCATGATATCCGCCACTGCAACTACAAAAAAAGTCATTCTTTTTTTCTATTTTGCTCGCGGCGATAGTCTCACATAGACATTAGAACGACTGATTGCCTGAAATGAAAAATAACAAGAAGAAACGATGTGAAATTCTCCAATCAACCAAAGAATTAAAGGACAGGAATGCTGCGAGCTACCAGATCCCCGCGCGCTGCGGCGACTGTCAAGCTGGAAATGCCCTAAAAGGCACGCCTGCGGTGGTGTAAATGCACGAAACGGGGCAGTCGTCACGGATATCCTTTATATACCATTCGAAATCTCAGTAAAAGGGAATTCGGCGTAGACCGTCGACTTCTTTGTGCCTCCCCCCCCCCTCTACCGAGAGATACGCTGCATTTTATGTGAAATCATGTCCATTTTCAACAGCAGATTTCTGCCAAACGAAGACCTATCACCGCTGGTTATCTATCTAGTTACAGAGCAAGTCTTCACTAACAAACGTAAACCGTCGACTTTCTCGTAGCATTCATTGGGGAGCGGAAAGTGAGGACACAAAATCAGTTGATATATGAAGTACATAGGATGCCTCACATCTCGCGGCACAGAAGACCTGGAAAAAAATCGACGGTCTAGGTCGATTCTACATGACCTCAGCTTTCGAATGTTTTGTAACTTGTTGGGGCATTTTGCTTTCAGGGCTCGTTTACCCCGTTCACCTTACAAGGATGGGGGTAGCAGAGACCCCCTTCACCAGGAAAGGGCCCGGCTGCTCTCCCTATCGCACCTATGATGCGAACACGATCCTGGGGTCTGCTTTGGAGGAGCCTATCTCAGCCGTTAGTGATTCACCTGCGCTGCTGCTTGGGCAGCGCCTTAGACAGGGCCCCAATAATACTTTCCACGTAAAGTCCCCATAGATCCAGATTTGCCTGGAGACGCTGTCTTTAAGGAATTTCATGGTCGTACGCTCGGTCAGGAGGAACAGTGGAACTGTTAACGTGCTCGTTGCTGCTACCACTGACGAGGGATCGGAAGTCAAAGTGGCCAATCCAAATAGGCTGCATACCATTAGATGCAGCAAAACGCTGAAATCAAATTTGTCTTCCCTATTTGCTTATTGCTTTTGTGGACGAAGTTATAAGCAATTAAAGGCCATTATTTTGCTTCGAAAAATTATGCGTGAAAGTGGAAATCTGGCCACGATTTTCAGAGGCCACGATTTTCGTAAGGAAAATGTTCGCAGACCTCTATGAGAAAAGTATTTTTTTAATTTGAGATCATCAATATCTGACCAAAATCATAGGCGGCGAGTTTCAAAGCAAGACTAGAAAAGTCCATCAACCCAGGCTTCTTGAGAAAACTTGCCTATAGTCTATCGGGCCCGCTGATTACAAAAATCAGATGTGCTAGCAAGATAGCCCTATAATTTGGGTTGCAGTGAGTCAAATTTGATACGACATGATTTTTTTATTCACCAGCCCTTCTATCTCTTGTCTGGCCGTTAATCTACGGGAACAGCTATCGAGCAGTGCTTACTGGAATCTGCTATGTGTGATGTGCTTTGCATTACACCCTTGCAAAAAGACGCGCAGTAAAATTTGAGAAAAAACTGAATCGATGACACACTGCACCCAGGATGCAGCAGTTGGTGGCATTATTTTGGAAATGAAGTCCTCTTTCACATTGCAGAGACTTACGAAAAACTTTTGGTGGTTTTGCAGAAGCAACGCTTGTTATCTGCAGCGAGCGATCAGTAAATAAAGGTGAAGAAAAACTAAGAAATTTAAAGATAAAACAATAAAAGGAGAAATTAAGGAGTTTTATATATCATTGGAAGCCGTGGCAAAGCAGAAGGGCGAAATTTGGACTGAGGTGGGTACTCGTAGGTAAAGCATGAAATATTGATTAGAATCGAGTAAAAAACGGAAGAATTATGTGAAGAAAGGAATAAATTGTAACTTTGTCCGAGCACCCTCGAGGTGCTCTCAGGTTGTGCGGGACCAACCAAATAGAAAAACACTTACAACTTTCAATCATATAATTCATGATTCTTCATGCTTTTCTCTTTACCACCGTCACAAAGCCATACACCAAATTCAATGGCTCAATAT
The DNA here is from genome assembly GCA_958299035.1 of Cylicocyclus nassatus. Lineage (NCBI taxonomy): Eukaryota > Metazoa > Nematoda > Chromadorea > Rhabditida > Strongylidae > Cylicocyclus > Cylicocyclus nassatus. The sequence goes on along the minus strand of CATQJL010000316.1, from coordinate 51,504,280 downwards.
TGCTTAGTTGTTGTAACCAAACTGAATGTTTTGTTGTACATGAAGATCATGTTTTAACATGTTGGACACCAATCATTTCTGTAGCGTGTTTATTCGCCTGTCACTGGTAAAACGATAATAGAATCTGAGATTTGGGCCACCAAGAGTAAGAGTTTTGCATGCAATAATTTGTCAGATCCGGGAATCACCCTTCATAGCTATACGATTTTCCTCTAGCTCACCCCTCAAAACGACATCCAGCGTGCTGAAGCCCCACCTCTTCTGAGCCCTAACTGCATATAAAAAGATTTGCTTTGATAAGCTGAACCCAATGCTTTTTCGGATATAGAATACCAGTGCGTCATCTCTGCTTCGCAGAGACTCGCATTTGTCCTACTATTTATGTGCCTTACTCATTCCTGCATAATGACTGTATTAAAACTCACCTCGCAGTACTCACTATCACGGATTTTTGCAAAACTTTCATTCTTAAAGCTTTTCCATGGAGGTCAGTAAATTCGCGCTTTGAATTGGTTCTTCAATATAATATGGCTTACAATACCGCTCACATTTTTTGAGAAATAGACGCGAATGTATGGACATGTATGGACATGTACGGACCTGTCCATACATGTATGGATATGTAGCGACGTGTTCACACATGTCCATACATGTCAATACATGTATTGACATGTATGGACATCACCGTCGCGTAGCCATATCTCGCTTCAGAGTGGACGAATTCTGAATCCAAAGCCACCATTCAGCTCGGCGCTGAGAATCTTCTGATATATTGGAAGTGGGGGTACGATGTCTTCGATATTCCGTTTCCAGTTCTTTCAAATTGTTCTGCCGAGGTCCTTTCGCCAATATGTGAAGCAGCGCCTACCCAACATAGAAGACTTTACTAAGTACTTTTTGATAATACTGTTTTAGTAGATTATTGTGAGCTAAAAAATAGGCTCAGACTTCTTTCTAAAGGAGATAGAAGCGTTGGTGAATTTTGGAAAAATCACGCGTTTCTAAATTCTACTCGCCGTAACCTCCTTCGGAATAAGTATATTTTGAATCCGAAAACAGCGCCTTGCTCAGCTCATCAAGGCGAATCTTCTTGTATACAGCATGTTCTTGATATTCGATTTCAGTATTCTTGAATCATTCTGAAGACGTCTTTTCGCAAAGGTGTAAAGCAGCGAGCATCATCCCGAGTACATTCCAGCAAGGATCTTTCGATAGCACTTTTTCTGTAGATTATGATGTGCTAAATAGTAGTCGCAGGTTTCTTTTCAAAAGTAGAACGGCTGGTGAATTGTGGAAAAATCTTGTCGTCCCAAATTCTACTCGCCATAGCCGCAGGATACGAAGCTATCTTGCTAAGCAGATGTGAGTTTCGAAATCAGCAGGTCGAATAACCTCTACGAGCAAGTTTTCCGATATGTTCGGGTTATTCCATTTTTTCTCGTTTTACGCTTTTTTTTCTCCGGAAGCTCGCCGATGGATTTTGGTCAAAATGTTGATGCTCTTGAATTGTAAGGAAACTTCGCTCATAGAGGTTTTCCAACACGCTCTTTACGAAAATCTCGGTCTTTGAGTATTACAGGGTCTTTTTGGAGAGATACGGTGAGGTGACTGTAACTGCATCACGAAAGTGCGTAACTTTGCCCGCACTTCTCGCGTATCTATCAGAAAACTTGCCTGCCTGCTTTTCTAAGTCAAAGTTACTAGGAATTTTGCTATCGAATGGTGCATGACTCAGTCCCCAGTCTATGAAAATCGCCGAGTTACGAGCCTACGAAAACACGTCCTCATGAATTTTGCCCAGAATGTAAAGATCGCATATCTCGTCGGAATTCCTCCGTGAGCGCTTGTACAACGCGCTGATCAAATCCTTCCACATTTTTAATGGATCTTATTGTGTTAGATTTGGTGCTTTGAGCTCTAGCCACGAAATAGCTCTGTCAATCGAGCAGCTGAAGCAAACGCAAGCAGCATATTCAGTACGGTGGGAGTCGTTCGACGAAGCGAACATAATATCTGCAACGAGCGTCATACAAGCGCTCACGGAGGAATTTCGACGAGATATGCGATCTTTACATTCTGGGCAAAATTCATGAGGGCGTGTTTTCGTAGGCTCCTAACTCGGCGAATTTCTTAGACTGAGGCCTGAGTCATGCACCATTCGATAGCAAAATTCCTAGTAACTTTGACTTAGAAAGGCAAGCAGGCAAGTTTTTTGACAGATACCGCGAGAAGTGCGGGCAAAGTTACGCACTTTCGTGATGCAGTTACAGTCACCTCACTGTATCTCTTCAAAATTCTATTCGCCAACGTGTAGGCTCATTCGCCAACGTGTAGGCTCATTCGCCAACGTGTAGGCTCTCTGTCTGGTTGCTTCTCCCAGTGCTCTGGTCAAATGGTTAGACAATGCAGGAACACAAGCGAGGACGAAAACAACATGCCGCAATGGGCGATCAGACTAATTGAGAGGTTTGACAGGTATTCTTCTAGTATGGAAAAAGTGTTGAGTGAGACGCTTGAGCGTGTCTTCAGTGAGATCAGAGACATAAAACTTCGCGTAGCTCTATACTCAATCGTTTGGATAGCTTGGAAGAGAAGTTTTGCGAGCTGAGTTTTGAAAGATCCAATCAACAGAAAATGCTTTACTCAACCTTTGTCAAAATTCGTTCTGATGAAAATAAACTAGAGGAAAAATCAAAACGTATAGCGTTGGTTGGGATAGACGAACAAGGCGATGAGAACCTTACTCGTCGTTTTGATCGTGAGATCATAAAGGAGTTCATCTACACCTCTGGTGAACAGCAGTTAGTAGAAGAGTTTGAAAAGGGAAATGTAACAATACAACGTTATCCACCTGGTCAGCCAAGGAGCCCTCACGTGCGTGGGCGCATCATAAAGATTGGTCTCCGCTCCAAGGAGTTGAGAGATCAACTTTTGCACCACACGAGGGCCGGGCGTCAGAGTCTAACTCAGAAGTTCATTCATTCCTATGCAAGACGCGATTATACATACGAAGAGCTAGAGTTAGATCGAGCGCTGCGGAAGCAAGCAGGAGACCTTAACGCCCGAGAAGGAAGTTGGTCTTTGTGGTTTGCGACTTTGAAATAGTCAAACTAAAATCACCACTCGAGCTTCCTAGGCGCTCTATAATCTCCTCTGGTCGCCGTAGTAATAATGGAAACCATGCTTTTGGCAACAAAAGCATCGTTGACCTGGAAGAGGAACATGATTCTCCTGCCGCAAATTTAACCTTATCGCCTATTTCTTGTTCGCAGTATACCCCTAAAATCTCAAACACACGTTAGAGAAGAGATCCCCAACCTGATAATCTTCAACAACACGACAGAAACATTTTTGAGACATTTTTGACAAACGAAACTATCAGTAGACACGTTATTTTATTCAATGCACGTTCCATCTGTAATAAATAAACTAATAAACTACAAGAGCTACATAGACTTCTCTGTTTCGAACCGTCCATCGTTTTTATTACTGAATCATGGTGTAAACCAGAAACTATACACGATGCAAACATTTACCAAAAATTCCATTATGATATTTATAGATGTGATAGAGAAGGTGATAGTGGAGGCGTTCTTATACTCATACACAAAAACATTGAGCACCATCTCGTGTTTAGCCTAAACTTTTCTGTCTACTGTCAAAGCCTTTGTATCTGCTTGACGCACGACACAAAATGCATATATTTTATCTTGGTATACAGAAGTCCTTCATGTAACAACGCCTCATTTGAAAAAGCTCTGTCTTCCATCACTGAGATACTCGATAGAAATCAAGATTGTATAGTTTTAGGAGACTTTAATTTAAACTAACAATGCCTGGCTCACTGAAAAAACAAAACAAAATCATTGTTTTCTTCCACCAAACTGCGGCGACTAGCGGAAACTTATAATCTATATCAGCTCGTAAATGTTCCCACTCACAACATGCATCTATTAGATCTGGTATTCGCAAGCAATTATAATCTGATAAAAAATCTCCGAGTTCGCTCCCCTTTCTCTACATCAGACCAACCCTTCCGTCTCATTTCAGCTACGCAAACATCATAGCAGAAGCTCCTCTCAAAAATTCTTGCTCGATTTCCTTCACGCAGACTACGATGAGATAATTTCTGATCTGCTTAGAGTAAACTGGCGTAATATTATTCAAAGTACGCTCTCAGCAGACCAGTGTTATCAGGTCTTTGTTGAATACTGTCATGAACTAATTAAAAAATTTGTACCCAAAATCAAAATTAATCGAGAACACATTTTCGCATATCCAGAGAAAATTCAGAAATTGGAAGCTAAAGTCTCTAGATTATAGCAAGCTAGACATAAGATTGGATTACAAAAATACCGCAGGTTCTCCGCAAAGTTAAAACGTGAACTGGTCCTTTGCAGGATTTCCGAAGAAGAAATCGTTGCACGTAGCCGCAATATTAACTTTTTACCGCTTCTGCAATCAAAATTTAAAAGTTACGAACAGTATCGGCACTATATATAATTCATTCGGTGATGTTTGTAAAACTGATAAAGACAAGGCTGAAGCATTTGCCGCCTTTTTCAAGACCGTTTACAAAAACCTTCATCTGTAGTTGAATGTTCACAATTCACAAACGCTAAAATCGACTTCTTAGACATTACTGGGGACACCGTCTACCACGCCTTGAAGAAATTGCCTCTCAGAAAATCTACGTCTCCTGATGAACTTCCTTATGTTTTTCTGAGAAAAGCTTCTCTTGGAATTTCTCCTGCCCTTACTCTTTTGTTCCAAAGATTTCTACTTCGCGGAGAAATATCAGAACTATGGCGTACTGCAATTGTGAAACCAATTTTCAAAAAAGGCAACAAATCTCAACCAAAAACCTATAGACCAATCTGCTTGACATCCTCAGTAAGCAAGGTTTTTGAGAGGATGATTTGCAAACAAATCTGCAGGTATCTTGAGAATAACCAATTGATACATACAGTTCAACATGGATTCCTTCCCAAAAGATCTACATTAACAGCTCTCATTTCGACAATTCCCATATGGCAGAAAATAATCAATGAGAAAGGATTTGTTACTGTGTGCTATATAGATTACACAAAAGCCTTTGACTCCGTCCCACTGAATCTACTTTTTGCCAAACTAAAAGCATATGGAACAGAAGGTTGTCTCCTGAGTTTTCTCAAAGCCTTTCTGCTCAACCGTACATAGAAGATTTTGATTAATAAATCTTTCTCCTCTACATATCAAACAAGCAGCGGTGTTCCTCAAGGAACCTGCTTAGGACCACTTCTATTTTTACTTTATATAAATGATTTACCTCTATGTCTACCCATTAATATCCTCTGTTCCATCTATGCCGATGATACAAAACTGTTCTGCTATAATGCACCTGAATTGATGCAAAAAGCTTTAGATGCGGTGGAGGACTGGTCAGTCAAATGGGAGCGTGATATCTCTGTAGAAAAAACATGTATCATGTTTGTTGGAGCCAAACATCCCCGATTTCACAATTTTTACTTGAGAAATCAAAAAGTTGGAATGACAAATTTCATTAAAAATCTCGGTGTCACTTATTCTGATAAGCTCAACTTTGAGTACTACATAGAAGAGCTTGCCAGAATAGCTCATACCAGATGTAATTACATACTGCACGCCTTTCGAACTACAAAAGTCAAAACTCTTTTCCGCCTCTCTCTATCTATGTTCGACCATTACTAGAGTACTGCACTCCTGTATGGTCTCCTTCTACAAAGAGAATGGTCAATACCCTGGAAAGAGTACAGAAGTCACATACTGCACGAATATTTGCGAGAGCAGGGCTGTTTCGGTTACCTTACAAATCGCGACTTTGCATGCTTGCTGCCTCTCTCTCACTAAGAAGAAAAATTTACGACCAAAACCTTGTCTACAATGTCATAACCAAGAAAGTCAACCTTGCAATGCAAGACTTCTTCAGATTTTCTAATTTCAACAATATTATCAGAGGACACAATCCCAGACTCACAGTGGAAAAAGTACTTACACAACAGTTTCACGACTCTTTCTTGGTACGTATTATCAAAACATGGAACGCAGTCCCTGAGAAGGCTATCAAACTACATCTACATTCGTATTCAACAGAGAAGTTCTAAAGAGTATGAGATCCAAAGGATACTTCTGATAACATTATTTACAGATTCGGTCAATTTAATCAATGTTACAATTGAATGACGATGTCTGCTGCTACCAAAAATCTACATCCATTTTTAATTTTGATTTTCTTCTTTTAAGTGGCTCCAAATCATACTTATGACTAAATATTATCATTCTCTATTTATCCATCATATTCTTCTAAAATATCTATACTTCAGAGTTTTATTCCCATGCATTAGCATAAATGGCGAATTGTTTTTTCCTAAGTCTTGGTGTTCTATTGAAAATCATACTCTACCGGGTCACGTCAGCTAGCCTTTACCCGCAGACTCGCTGGCACTCTAAAAAAATGGGATATCATGCATTTTCAACAGACTCCAAGATTTCAAAGTCGATCATTCTTGTTAACACGCGCCTATCTGTCTCCTTATGTTATCGACTGTATCTAAATAAATAAATAAATAAATAAAAAAGATCCTGTAATCCTCAAAGACTACGATTTTTGTAAAGAGCGTGTTCGAAAACCTGTATAAGCGAAGTTCCCTTACAATTCAAGAGCACTAACATTTCGACCAAAATCCGTCGGCGAGCTTCCGGAGCGTAAAACGAGAAAAAATGGAATAACCCTAACATATCGGAAAACTTGCTCGTAGAGGTTATGCGAACATGTATGGGCTTGTCCGTACATGTCCATACATGTCCATACATTCGCGTCTATTTTTCAAAAAATGTGAGCGGTATTGTAGTAGTCACCATAAGAGCGACAATCACCATGAGCTACATCTCTGTACAAAGATCTTCTCAAATGCTCTGCTAGAATCTTGGCAAATTGAGTTGGCAAAGTGGTACTATGGATGCTGTCGAGAAGATAAGCGGATCCGTTTGACTCACAGTTTTTGTGAAAACTACTTAACCAACCCGCTCGTACTTTTGCATGGTGGACTTTCACGCTGGTAGCATGCGCTATGTAAAATTTGGGCTTTGAAGGGTGGCTGAAACATGCTCTACATTTTCGTAACAGATACACAAAAACACGCTTAAGCCGTTCTTGTAAGTTATGATATTCGTTAGGAAGTAATGGCGATGTGTAGCTTGCGATTGAACTTGTGATTCGCGTGATTTCGCACGATCGCCGTGTCGCGCGATCACCAGAATAGAACGGAAGGTCGAAAATTTGGTAGGTAGTCATGTGAGCGGTATTGTGCTGCTTTTCTTAAAAAATAAACGTTAAGTGGAGCACTTATTTCTTCTGCATGCACACCTTTCTCGCACCTTTCTTCCCTTTCTTTTTCAGTTGCCACCCGATGGCAAATCTCTCACAAGTCCTTGTAATCACATATCCATTCGCAGAATATGGGGATTTTTATCGACTCACAAGACTTGAACAGCTAATGTTTCGAGATCTACTAGCAATAAATTTGAAAATGGCAAAACGTCCATGGCGATTAATGTTGCGCGGAGTTATCAAAGGTAAAGAGTATTATAAGAGGAAAATTCTGTTCCCAACAGAATAATGCGCTCATCGCAGGAGATTGCCCTTAAGACCCCGATTTTGCCGTTGCCTTTCTTTGTAGTGAGGGAATATACTAGACTAGCTGGCTTACCCGGCTCCGCCGTATGTTCCGAATAGAAAATTCCATTTCTTAACCGACCCGGACCAAACTTGGCACACATAAACTTCGGGCCCCGGCGGGTGTCACAGTCCACTCTTCGTTATCGATCGATGTCGATTTTATCAATTTTTTGCAAAGTTTGAGCTACGGGGCTGGAATTTGGCACCAGCCCCGTAGCTCAAATTTTGCAAAAAATTGATAAAATCGACATCGATCGATGACGAAAAGTAGCCTATGACACCCGCCGGGGCCCGAAGTGTATGTGTGCTAAGTTTGGTCCGGATTGGTTAAGAAATGGAACTTTCTATTCGGAACATACGGCGGAGCCGTGTAAGCCAGCTAGTAAGAATATAAACGAAATGTGCTCTCATTCCTGCGCAAACTATGGGCCGTCCGCGCTGCGCACGGAGAGCAACGCTGTTGCGTATATTGAAGGCAGTTCACAACTGGAAGAAGCGCAGAGAAAAACAGGCGGCGGGAGTGCACGAGGGAAGAGGAGTACGCGCAATACACACCTTGCGCACTCTCCGCGCCGTGCGCGGACGGCCTATATCATAGTAGTACACAAGGTCTACTTCGTCATCAATTTTCAATGCACTAGGTAGCCTGGACGACAAAATCGGTATGAGCGGTGTAAGAGCGAACTTTTTTGCAAATAATAATTACAACACAATTCAATTCATACAATTCAAATTATATGGTACTTTTCTACGCAAAAGATCTAAGCTTTGCAACCGATTCAGAACTTGAAGCAAAGGGAGGTAATGCGACATGTTGGGGGACGATTGTTGTAAGAAGCTGTTGCTAGTTCCAACGAAAGGTTATACCTTGCTGCAACTTCTTGTGCCTGACGACGACCACGTTCGCTCAAGAAAGGATCATCGTCGGCTAAACCACGAGCTTGAGGTAAACTTTGCCAGTTTGGATTGAAGTTGTCTTCCCTACAATAAATGTGTTTTTGACCATTTTGCGTGGATGTCTGACAGATGTCAGACATGTCCAGATGTCTGACCTTTCCGCATGCCGAACAACCCATACGATTCTAAAAGATGACGACATGGTGCAGCGCTACCAAGCAATGCTGCTTTCCAAGTTGAAATGGTTCATATTAGTGGATTTATGAACTGCATAAGGCATGAGGTGGTATTAGATAAACAACAATCTACAATTTATCTTTGGCTAATATTTTCGGATTTGGTGGAATTCTCATGTGGGCAAAGAAGCTGTGGGCAAAAAGCGCTTTATGTTGAGTGCAAAAAGATATAACTCACCTTCCATTCATACAATTGCAAAATACTTCGGGAGAAAACTGAAGTTCTAAAACTTCCGGGGACACTCCTGTTGGAGCTGCCAAGTAGGGCGTGGCCAGGTAGGGCGGGACCCACCCACACGGTTCAATAGGGCGTCCGCCCCGGAAGTTTTAGAAGTTCAGTTTTCCCGGAAAAAATTTTGCGATTGTCTGAGCAAACGACGGGTGATCATGCTTGTATATAAGCATTCTGCGATGATGCCCAATATTTGGAAGCCTCGAAATTGCCAAATCTTGGTCCAAGAGCTACTTAGCATGCTAATTACGAAAATGCTACAAATTATGTGCGGTAGGCCTTCTTTATGCACACTATTCTGGAAAATAAAGTTTAAAATATCTTGTGCTTCTAGCATGCGTAATGGGCTTAGCTGACATCTTTCACTAATATTATACTTTGCTGGCCATAATCATGAAGCCATTTTAGAAATCGCCGTAATTTTCGTTCTTGTGAATGAATTTGTCTGAAACTTTGCAGTATTGTGCGCAAGTCAACCTACCATGACCACTCAAAACGGCTTCCAGTCTTGTTGAGTTTGAACGGAGAAAAACGAAAAAATTTGAAACAGCCCTTAATGAAAGCTGGACAAAATTATAAATCCACCTGGTTTTTCCAATCACTATCGCATTCGTTGACCCTCAAATTTTTTTGTACAATTACATTTCAAAATGTGAAACATTTGCAACACCCACGGAAACGTCATTCTTATTTATTCTTCTTATTGCAACGTTATTCTTTGCTAGCCAAACTCGCATATCGGAAAAACAATTTGAAAAGGATATTTTTGAATTAGTGCTGAAAACGACCAAGATGTTTTGATAAACGTTTCGAATTGTTTTGCTTTTATATTAGGCTGTTGCAAAAAATCATGTCCGTTTTTCTAGGCCTACTTTCCGAACAACTTTTTTCCTTTGAAATTTCTTTTTCGATATAAATTCCGCATAGCAGGGGAAGCTTTCTTCATGTATTTCCTAACAGTGGTGAAATTAATCTTCTGTCTTATCTGTGAGAATTTCATCAGCATCTCACACAGCCGCAATCAAAATTGAAATTGTGTTGCTTCAACTTTCTTGGCCACAATTCAGGCGCAAATGAACGGAATCTTTTGAAAACATAGCATCTGTATTGGTTGAATGTTGTTTACCTTTATCATGTTTAAGTACATTTTCCGAAAACGTCTGAACCGAGAAATCGACGCCCCGAAATAGATACTTGCTGCTGGCATTCTATAGGTCCAAAGTTTCTCATAATCAGTGCAATTGCCGAAGCTTCGCTCATTTCTATATGCTTGAGACCAGGACGTCTTTCCTACAATTTTTGCAGAAATGTTTAGCTATTCAGTGTATGAAGAATCTCAAATTTCCATAGTTTAGGACTTTCTGGCCTACCACAAATAAGCTTAAACAAGTGGACAATTTTGGATTTCTCTTTCTTTTCGCAGAACTCCTTCGTTGAAGTCTTATTTAAGCAGGGGTATGCTACTGGATTGTGTCTACAAAATAGGCTGATTAGCAGCCATGACAATCAAACTTGAAGGAGTTAAACTCTCAAAGACGAGGTTTTCACAAGAAAAACTTTCGGTTTTTTGACGCATGGTCTTCTTCCCCTTTGTGATATCAGTAAATGCAGATGCGCATCAAGTCAAAAAAGGTTTACTGCTTCATATGATTTTGATTGCATTCAGAAATACCCTAATTTCCGGGGTATAAGGCGCACCTTGTATAAGGCCCACCCGCCGCAGCGAACAACGGCGCGAAAATGCTTTCTGCATTCCCCTCAAAATCTAGCAAGCTGAGGACTCAGTGTGCATGATTGTTCTTCACTGCCCATAAATCATGTTTTCAAATTTTTTTACTCTTTTCAGAATATATACTACAATATCGTTTCTACAGGCGGGAGAACGGTGTTCTTAATGGTGTTTATGGTGTTGAGATAATTCTTTCGTTTTTAATGATGTATAAAGACTGAACAAAGTTATAGCCTTTCAAATAGGGACTTTGCAAAATGGACATTATTTTTGCAACAACCTAATAAAAAAACAGCTAAACAGCGACTGGGCTAATTCAATACTCTCTTACCTTATCGGAAATAAGTCTAAAAACATGTCAAACTAGGCTTAAACTCCTTAATTTTTATCTTGACACGTGCCAGGGAGACAGTCTTCATAAAATCTATTAGAAAATTCTTTCGATTAATGCACGTTTTAAAGATATCTTTGAAGAAATGGGTCTGGCGAAAAAGTGATTTATAAAGAAAATCACTGCTACTACTTAAAGGAAAAGTCTGAGAATAGAAGCGGTAGAGAAAACTTATTCGAGTTTTTCTCGCACTCAGCTAGGTCGCCAGAAATCTAAATCTGCAATTGGATGTGAATGCTCTCAGTAATATTGTTTTGTGACCTACTCTTTGTATGCATTTCTTTTGAGGAGTACTGTTTTCACTTCCCTTATCTTCCGTTTAGATGCCCCTTTTGTTTCTTTGGACAGCAGTGTACTTTCAAGTTTAACAGCGATCACTAATACTTATAATCACTAATAAATGGTAGTATGAACGACAAACTTTTATAGTAATCCAACAAATTCTCATTTTTACTCTTGCATCAATGCAAAGAGTTTAATCTAGGACATGCTTTGGCATCCGTTCATCAAATAGACATTCTTTATATGTGCAAATGGGAACAATAAAATTTCGACATATTGCGAGTTGTACCAAACATTCAACGAGGACGTTCAGTTCTTCCTCTGAAAACAAACAAAAGAGGGAAATTACATGCCTGTGCAAGGTAGAGCTCCACTTACTGCTGAATATATTGTGTGACACCACCTGCGCAGTTTGGTAAGTGGTCTGAGAAATTCTCGGAGATAGGCTGTTTGAGACAAAAAAATGCAAATTGGAACTACGCACCCTCATAATTTTCCCACATTCCATGCTCTAGAAAATTACAGGAACGTGGTGTGCCCCATACAGGGATGGCGTAAAAAACACCCTTCGAGAAAGTTCTTGGAAGGCTTATCAGAATTTTTGCGGCATTTCCACGAGATTTTGGAGAATGGGGGTGTGGCGGTAATTATGTTTAGATAAATTGTGTTTTTTGGAGGAATCCAAAATTCGCACGATTTCAGAACGCATATAGGCTGCTTCGGCCCATTCTTGGAAATGAACCCCTCCACCCTCCTCCTTTCCTCCCTTTGTCTACTACTGCTGTTCAGCTTACCGAGGGCTGGGGCGGAGGGGGGGGGGGGGCGGAAGCGAAAAATTTTGAATTTGCTCACATTGTCATGAAAAATGTGCAAATGCTTATAAGGGAATGGTCAGAAGTCGAAGTGGCCAATCCATACAAGCTGCATACCATTCGATGCAGCATAGAATGCTGATTTCAAATCTGTCTTCCTTATCTGCAGAGCGCCTTTGTAGGCGAAGTTATGAGCAGCTTTACTGCGAAAAAATCGTATGCAAAAATTGCGAAATTAGGGACATTATTGCCCTTTCAGCTCATCTCTAGGTACAGATCATATGAAATGACCTAGTTGCATGGTTCAGTCCAACACTGAGCGGAGAATGGCTTTGTAATGCCAAATTTGCACATTACATGCATAATTTCTAAGCAAAATAATGGCCTTCAACGGCTTATAATTTCATCCACAAAAGCGCTCTGCAGATAAGGAAGACAGATTTAGAGTCAGCGTTTCATGCTGCATCAAATTATATGCAGCTTGTATGGATTGACCACTTCGACTTCTGACCATTCGCTTGTCAGCTTATACCTGCAAATAATTGAAAAAATTCAATTCTAGCTTTATAGAAAAAATTTTCTGTTTTTCGGTAGTTGGCTGCCGCAATGCCCCCTTTTTCTGGAAATTCGGGATTATGGACCCAAAAAATTGTTAAGGAGCATATCAAAAAATTTTCGGTTCATCCGAAAAAATTCTGTCGCCCTTTCCTCCCCCCCCCCCCCGCGCCCTCCCCTGAACCCTGGTTACGTTCGCTATTCAGGGATGAGCATACCTTCGATACATAGAGCTACGTACTCTGGTAACCTTCACTTTGAGTGTCATGAGAGGACACAACCTTCACCTGGAGAGGAATACAGAAGTCATCCGGGGCGAAGCCCGGATATTATGATATAACTAATGACTAACTATGTAAGGATGAATGTGAATGAGGCAAATATAGTAGTGACATCCAGAAAATGCTCAAAAAACCGAAGGATCGCGTTTTATGGCCTTTTTTGCTGAAAAGAAGGTTTTTCTTCAAAAATTCAGTTAAAAATTAGGATGAAACTTATCAATTAACCTTTCTGTAGACTGCGATTGAGCGTTGGAGGTTCATGAAAGCCGCTGGAATTCAATGAAAACGAAAAACTGCGCTGAAATCTTGCGCAGAGAGTCGCCACATAAATGCTGGTTTATCTCGTAATGGAGTGATTTTCAAGACCTGCGACGTTGTCAGTGCTCCTGGCCGTCTCATGAGGATCACAACGATATATAATATTATAGGGTTTTGTTATGACCCCTCGGAGATCAATGACCAGAGCCAAATGCCCCGCCGGCTCTGGTCTGTCTCCGCTGCTCGTCTGCGTCTCCGCGCGCTGCGCGCTACCTCGCTACCCCAAACGCGGGGCGCGGGGCATTTGGCTCCGGTACCCTTTTCTTCGCTGTTTCGAACCCAATTTTAGCAAGTTATATATCATTTTGAAGCTCTTGATCTCTATTTTCACGCTGACAACGTCGCAAGACTCCTTTTTATGATTTAAACGAGAAATCCGGCAAAAACCTTGTTTTCGAAAATCTCTCGTTTTTCTCCTAGTTTGACTCTTTTCACGCAGTTTTTCTGTGTAGTCGATAGGTCTTGTTTCTGTCTATAATGTAGACAACGTCGCCGAGCTTATTTCTCTGCTTATGCCGGTTTTTTTGTGAAAATTACAAAAAAATGCGTTTTTCTTTACCTTATTCTTTTTCAGTGGTTTCGCAACGAATTTTCTCCAGCTTGGACGATACTTGCTCAGAATGATGAGCGGAAGAATCCAGACAACGTCGCAGGGTACAAGAGGGACGGCGCGAGGGTAAAAATTCAAAGGACGCATCAAAAATCAAAACCCCGTGTTGCGAATTGCTGGTCTTGAAGCGAAAACTTGCACTTTTGAAAAGCCGCCAAACGAAAGATTTCAAACCTTATTGCAGCATTTTTATCTGGTTTTCAGCAGTTTCTCTTGCTTTTTATATCTATTTTACGTCATTTTTTCTTCTCTGATCTTCTTCAAACAACCTTCACTATTTATGACGTCAGATGTTTAAACAACCTTCACTTTTGGCGCCCAGTCTCTAGACTATCGAAGGTATGGGGATGAGGCATACCTCGTTCCTGTAGCTCTCAGTGCGGAAATGAAAGTCCGAAAATTTATGAAAGTAACAGTTGATTTTCTGCATCATTGGGAATTTCTAAAGCATGGACTATTCAAAATTTCGATTGCAGTTGAAACTGGCCTGGATCCGAACTTTCTGTTTCAAAACATACCGCAATGTTTGAAGATCCTTGAACTTCGGCGTAGAGACGTAGGTTTGTTTGTACTTATCGATCTTAACTTTTCGTCTTAGCTAATGTCAACCGCCGAAACTGGTTACTAATCGATTCTCATCTCCCTACTTCGTCTATTTATTGCTTTGTCGTTAAAATCACTCGCGGTTCTCTCACGGGGAACATATGCCAAGTGACTCCAGATGTTTGGAAGAAAGTCCAGATTTCGTAGGCGAAATCAAGTTTTTCTGTACACAGAACAATTGGCAACTCCTGTCACGAATTGCAGTGTTAATCGCTGCAATTTTCCTCAGTTTCAAAGGCGCAGTCATGCACTCCGCACATTCCTAGTCATTTTTGAATAGAAAATTTGATGTGCACTATAATTCTCGTTATGATATGAGTCATGCCTATACGAAAAATTCGAATGTCTCTTCACATTTCACTCCTCTCTAAATCAAGAACGTCTATTTTGTCCAGATTCGATTATAACATGCATTTGATTGTTTCTCTCAGCAATTCAGTACGCTGATCATTGCGATAATGGCATTTGAAGAAGAGATTCAACCTTTGTCAGTGGTTTGGTTTTATGCGCAGTCGCTTTTCTTGCTGAAGGTTACCAAGATGTAAATTCGTTGTTTCTTTTACGTAAATTGAGTATTTTCAGAATGCAGGACTCCAGTAAGTAGGTGAATAACACTATCGTCATTTTTTCTTCAAACAGTAATGGTCCAAGACTTTTTTTTTGAAGGACGACAAAAAATTTGTCTGAGGATGGAATTTGGGTGGTTTTATAACCTTGAAAAAGATAACCGGAAATTTAAAATGATACAAAGATTAAAGGTGGCTTTATTTACGAAAAAAATTTTTAACTCACGTAAGTCTATTGTAACCCTCCCTTCCCTTACCTTTGGTTCCCCCTAGTGCTAAAAAAAGATGCCCAACGCAGCCAAGCTTCAGCATTACTCTAAAGGCAGCAGTTTTCGCGCTCCGCGGGCAACGTGAACCGCAAAAATAGGATTGTGTGGCTAAACCTTAATACAGATTCAATCTACCACTAGGTTTTGTTACCTCTAGCATAGTTTATCTAAACAGTTTTTTTCTGAAAGACGAGGCTGCAAAAAACCGAAGAACGCAGTAGATCCGAAAAATCGTGTCATGAATATGTACGGTCTGACTTCCCTTGATTTTTTTTGTAAATTTAGTTGGACTTGTTCGTGCTCAAGGACTAAATCAATGTGAATCTCTCTTCTATCTCAGCCCTTTATAGGCATCTCTCTTGCTGAAAAGAACTTATAAATTCAACTTTGGCGCGCAAGTATGACTAATTCCCGTTCTTATGTCTTGGCACCCCTCTAGTTCATCTAAAAAGAACTTCGCTGAAGTCAAACACAATGAAAAGCTCTGCTCAAATATCAGTCAACAAACTCGCCATTATTCTACGCCAACGATGTTTTTGCGCTAGAAAAACAGCCCTTCGACCTTGCCGCTACAATGTGATGGAACGTTGGGTCATCAAACAGACCTTAGCACCGACGTTTTGTGAACATGACTCATCCGGTTCTCTTCTTTGATTCCTTACGCTTGAATTCGTCACCTTTGCTATTTTGATAAGGAAGTCTCGTTTCTTGGTAACAATAAGAAATTTCAGCTGCTGATTGGATTGACCACTGCTAAAATTCCTTTAGAACCTTTACTATGGAGCTTTGTTGAAATCTGCAGTTTTGCTTGTGATGCTTTATCACGCAATGACCTTAATCGAAAGCTGTTGAAGAGATAGCCGGATAACATTGAAGTTTTATTTGCGCAAAGCAAAAAGCAAAACAACTATCTTCTCGGAGAAGAGTGGGTAACTGAGTGGCTATCATACTTTTCCCACAGCTTGCGCTGGAAATCTGATACGGTAGCAACATCCAGCCAAATCAGACGGGCTATTCCATATGAAGATCTTCTCCAATGACTGATATTTCTTTTTCTAGCATTGTTTTCTCTAACGAAGCTTTCTGCGAGTGTCCCCTAAAAATCTGCACACTTTTTGACCTTGATGACCTATACTGCTTTTCATCTTCTAACGAGGCTTAGGTACCAGTCTCTTGGGGGAGGCTTCAATTTAAATTCACAGTATGGAGCAAATCTCCGAACTTTCTCCACAACTGTAAAATTACTGTATGAATTTTTAACCTACAGGGTCATTGTGAAATGGCCCTTTTGACAAAAAGTTTAAAAAAATCTGGGAATTGTAAAGCAGTGTTTTCAAGCATGCTGATGTTATGACGGAACATTTTACAAGTTCTGCGTTTTTTCGATCATGTTATGCATTTTTTTAAGGACATGGAAAAGCAGCTGCTATAAGTGGAATAATTTAAGATGCGAAACTGTGATGTACAATCATATTTAGAATCAGTAACATCGATTAGCTAATTTCCTTCCTGAAGCAAAAAGCCACTCTTGAATCCTTGGAACCTTCTTCGAAGATGCTACCGTAATACTACAGTAACGAAGAGAGTTAGGAACTCGATCGAAACTATAAATCTATGTTGAAGCTGGCTCTACAAGTACCCAAAGATCGTCAAGAAACATTGAAGCGGTAGAGTTATTGACGACCAAAAAGTATGCACATTTTTCCAAACACCCTGTATGTATATGTTCGAGAGCGTCTTGATGAATTTGATCAAATCTTCTCGGTTATCAGCAGTATAAGAACTTATATCGACTTGCTTTCTTAAGTTTTGATCTAGGTGTTTTTATTGGTTTTAAACGTTTGAAAAAGCTTTAGCTCGCCTGCCTCTCATCTTTCTTCATGTCGCTATAAAAAAGTATTTTGCTAAAAGTTGTCCTAAGGAAGATCGCGCTAAATACATGTTCTAAAAACCGAATGATGAGGAGACAAATGTAAATCAGATTAATGTACTTAACGTCAGAGGAAGGAAAAGGATCCACAGTGGGTTATAGGAATGTCAAGTGAATGAATTATTGTCCATAAGATTCTTTTTGTGTTCATTGCTGGTCTGACTCATTTAATGCAATACGTCATATCTGAAACTTGAGACGACTTTTTGCTGTAGGTTGTAATATAAATAAATTGGATACTCCAATCTACTGTACAATGACTATCACTTTCCTTGCATCCTTCAATTTGCCTCATTTTTGCTATAATGAATTATTACTGAGCTCTTCCTTTGACTTCTCGCTGCACGTAATTATGAATGACCTAAACAACTGCTATGACAAACCAAAATAGATGAGAACATTCAATATCGGCACCTGTTGTAAAATAAAGAGGGTCTATAGCGATGCAACAAAGTAGCTGAGGATTTTCAAATGTCAAAGAAAGAGGACCTACATACTCTAATTTGTAGTTTTCATCTATTATACTTGCTCTTCCTTCTCCAGGCTAACGAGAAGAATAATTGGAACTTGCGGACTTTTCTGTCTTCTTATTGCTAGCATCTTTAGACTTCAGAAAAAATTTTCCATAGACGCGGGTATTGTTTCTTTCTCGCAAACAGTTTTGTTTGTCAATCCTGTTTCGTCAACGTGACCTATGAAATTGCTAACTCTGAGTGACAGAAACAACATTTTCGCTTTAGCGTACGTTCCTGTTTGTTGAACAGCTCAAACGACGATTCTTTGTTAGTTTATGCAACGAACCGCCGCGGCAGGGCGTGAAGAATTTTCTGCTTGGATCTATAAATTTTTGATAGAAATTAAATTGTCTAAGGTGGCCCTCCTTGCCCCCTTCCCGCAAATCATTAATTTCTCTTAGGTTCTTATTCAAAAATAAACAAGTAAACTATTCTTATTCGTGAATGACAAGATATAAATTCTATGAGAGTTCAATCTAGCTTTCGAAATAATTTCCGGTCCCGGGTGCTTTTACATGTTGTAAGATCGCAAAAATCCGAAACTTTTCGAAAAGAAAATTTGGAAAGGATTTCTGGAGGTCCCTCTGTCCGAAAAGTTCAGCGGCCGGCAGTGTTGCAAACTCGAGAAAATGTTTCTAACTATTTTTAAACTTTAAGGAAGAATAGGCAAGAAAGGGGATTCAAGCACTTACTTCCTTGCACGATTTTTGACAGTGTTTGTGGCCCTTTTGTGAGCATACACAAGTTTTTCGTGAAATTTATACTTTATCCATTCTTTTGTGGTTGAAAAGACCCATCTTGCAAGAGTACGGTATTTTTCGAGGAACGCATCTGGCATGAACAAAGAGGTCGCACAAATAGTGGGAGGAAAACGCTTTCATGCCATGTGCTTTCACTCCCCCACTTGCATCAACAGAAAGTGCTAAAGAACTTCCGGTATTATCCATGTACACAGCGACCTATTCGTGATTGCTGGACTGTTTCTGAAATGTATACTCTCAAGTGCTCGAGCGAATTCATCCCAAGTTTTGCTGCGTTTTACAGCAAAAATTCGTACTCCCTTGTCGGCCTAAGGCCCCGTACAGACTTCACGCGATTTGATCGTCGCGACTGAGTCGCGACAGACAACTGTTACAACATTATTCCATGCCGATCAACTTGCATTTCGGTTGTGATACTTTTCCAGCCCGAAATTTTTGAATGTGAAATGAAAATGATTGGAAATGTCGGCGACTGAGTCGCGACGATCAAATCGCGTGAAGTCTGTCCGGGGCCTAAGAGTACTTTCGATTTGCATAGGGCTCCAATTTTTTGTACGCTGAGCAGGGAGTGTTACAAAAGTCACCTGCCTTGTCACCACTATAGCTTGGTTCATAAGATTTTTCCTTGGTGTAGGATTAGTTTGACCGTAAACTATGTTCTCAACGTTTTTATGGAAATTTGCAGATCAATATATAACTGTCGAGATAATTCGATCGTGATTATAAACATTACTTTCCGCAGAAGAAACAAGATTTTATGCGCATTTTAATATCCTAAGTATTGATTTCAATCTTCTTACGCTTGGCTACTGATGCTATTTTCCGCCAGAATTGTTTTATGTGTGTGTTTTTGCCTGCCGAATACCAGTTCTATATAATTTCCCGTTGAATCACTTTACCCTTTGAGACTACCCAGGGTCATTCTACCTGCCATGTATTATCGTTGACAGATTTCTCTCTTTTTGCACTCTTACACCTTAATTCCACTTTTAGCACTACCTTCTGTGCCAGACAACTTCTTTCTGTCAAAGTTCATTTAGTGTTCTTGTATGTTCACTAACAACAGCGCAAATGAGCATGATCAACAACCTCGGGACACGACTGTTCAAATCTGTCACTGACAAAGCCGGTGACCTTGGCGACAAATTTGAGGAGGAATTCGCGCGGCTCTCGCAGAACATTACGGGTAAGCTTTGAAATTTGTAAATGTCTTATTTTTCTGCGTCTTACAAAACTATCACGAAACTTTCTGGATTATTCAAACAAAATTTTATAACTTTCCAATGAGTAGACCTTAACTGGGTCTAGTATCTCAAGAATAAAGTAGGGCTATAAAGTAGGGCTTGCGCTCCATAACAGATGTTCAAGCTTGAGTCACTCAATAAAGTCATTCTTTGAAAAATCCCCTTATCGCAGTACCTTTTCCAGCAAAAACACTGTTTGACGCTCAAAGAAAACGTCATCACAGTGGGTATTTTGGAGTCTTTCTCCTTCCTCTTTCATTCGGCTCATAATGCTCTGATCTCCATTAAATTTTTTGATCTCGGAGTAACCAATTTGAGAGGATGAATCGTTCGATTGTGGCAGGGGGATATGACGACCTCGCTTGACTCAAAACAGCTTGGCTCTGAAGTAATTGAGTGTTTCAAACGTTTGCAAAAATTTCGAGTTGAAAAGTTCGCTTTGTTTCTTTTCTTCTACCCAGACTCGATTCCTCCTTTTGAAGCGATTATGCTAAACTTAAACGTCATTGGATGAACAGAACATTATATGTTGATTGAAAGAGGAAAATGAGATCATGCAAGAGGAACCAATCTTCATAATTTGTTATGATCCAAAAAGAAGAATCAATTTGAATCCGACAACGTTATTTCTGGACTGCACTTTGTTTGGAGAACTGTAATCATGACGCTTAAAAACATTCCACTGATCCGCTATTTGCTGATTGTTGTGTTTACGTCATCACCAGACTAGATCTACCACCATCAATCTCATGCTGTTGATGGTCTCTCTGAACTGAACAAATGTTTCACCGATTACTAAAATATTATACCACCAGCACACTAGCACGAAAATTCTAGTTGTAAAACAGAGGCAAGATTCATGCATTAGAGGAATCCAAGCCAGATTTTGTGTGGTTTGGTTGTGAGAGAAGCCAGCCACTATCTATGGCAAAAGATTTTGTTAGTACGAAAAAGGATAGGAAGCAAGACCCATGAGATCACTAGGTTTGACGGTCATTCTAGTGATTTTGCATTGCTTATGATATTTGTGCTTAAAAAGTGGTCAGAGGGAGCAAAATTTCGAAATGTGCGCTCTACTGTCCGCTTTTCCGCGCAAGTGTTGGTCAGCACTAACTATATTGTCCAAATCCACAGGTTATAGGTTCATACGTTGAAACTGTTCATGCTGCATCAAGTCCTGGTACCAGAAGCTGGTTATACCGTTTTGCATAACATTAGGGCGAACTAAAGTATTCTTAAACGCTTTGTGCATTAGTGAAGCCCGCAAAAAGCAATTACGAAGATATGCTTCTTTTAACGCCTAAATTGGAAAAAAGTGTCTTCGACCAGCTCTCACATGACGGCAGAAATTTACTATATGTTATTTTTACCATTAACCATTTTTTGTATTTTTTTCTTCCATTGCTCAAAGTTTGCGAGACAAGCAGAATCAGCAGAAGGAGCAAAGTTTCGATGTTGATTGATCTTGCTTCACGGAAAATCATGATTTTCCGAGATATCGCGGATAAATGATTTTTTTCTAAATTTAGAAATTTCTTGACGTTTTTGCACTTGATTAAGAGACTTGTCGCCTTGAGCAAATCAAGTGTGATTGTTCGCGTCAGCTCATTTTGCGACGTTACAGTAATCTCGAAGGTTCAAAACTTTTCTATCATCAACTCCGCAGAGACCGTTAAGTGTAATGACGATTTTGAAATCCTGGATAATACCGGAATAAGAATGTGCAAATGTTGATGCCTTCTCCTTGTCTTGCTTGTGAAAAGTTGTGACATTATCATTTGCATTTTAAACACCATCACACTCTCTCGCGAAAGGCCCTCCAATGTGTAGAAGCTCCGATATGAAGCCTTAGAAAAAACACGCTCACTGATCGGAATGAAGAATAATGTTTTTCGAAACCTTCGGTGTTTTTGGGACCACAAGCATTCATTTATTTTATTTATTTATTTTTTTCATCACCCGCTCCTCACCTGAGCCCTCCTTGTATGATCTTGAAAGCGGGTTTGGAACCAATCGAACATAGAGCTAGTCTATGCATCCGCTTTATTATATTTGCGACTGAAATAAGCGCGGATTCAAATGTTCTCACTGTACTTACCGTGGCGATATGCGATGAACAGAGAGGCGTTTTCAAAATAATGTCATTCCATCTGAGTCTTTAATTCTTCCGAAATAACAGACGCTTACTCTTGCCAGCAAATGGTGTTTGATGCTTTACCTGATCGACCTTCGATGCTTAGTGCCTAATTCAAATAGAAGACGCAGCGAGGGTCACATGCAAAAATGATTCAACTCATGGTGCTTAAAACTGCAGATTTCCTGTAAGCCAAACTATGAACGGATTAGTGCCCTACCAAAGCTATAGCATACAAATGAGATAACCTTTTTTACCATCCTATGCTTTGACTTTTCTTCGCCAAATAATGATTCCCTGATTTTCGCGTGGAAGAAAATTTGCTCTTTTCGATGGAAATCATTCTTGAAAGCTGGTTCTTTTTTTCCGAATGTATATGTATACTTTTTTAAGTGACCAGTCAACTATATGTAGATTATGTTTGGCTCTGTATTTTGGAAATGGTAGAGCGTTGTGTATTTTCGAAGAACACAGCGTGTTTAAAAAGAAAGTTCAAGGCAATGGCTCAAGTAGAAAGGGAGAAGATAGGGTAAACCGCAAAAATGCATTGAATTCCATATAATAGCATGACGTTTTGATCCATATTTGATTAATTCTTGTGTTCAGGTGTTAAATATCGCCATAAAAAGTCAAAGGCGGTTTTTTTTGTACTACACATTTTGCTGATGAAGGGGTGAGACGGTATATTCCACCATTGTATAAAACTGTAATTAATATCACGAAGATTCTCGCAAAGAGATGCATTGCGCGCTTTGAATTTCCTTTTATTTAGCGGATTTTATGAGTCACATTACATATTCTAAAATGATTGATTTTATACATTCTTAGTAGCTGATGAAACAATTTCAAACACCCTGAGTCATGAAAGTATAAATGAATTTTTTCATCTATTTACACATCGGTTTTCTCAGATTTGTTTTAGTTTTTTAACTGATCTTTTTTCTCCTTACGGCAGCTTGAGGGTCGGTGAAAAAGTCGGCATCGATAAAAACCGCTGAAATTGTCCTCTTAGACTATCACTCTAAAATAGCCATGTCAACCAGAAACTCCTCCCTCTCACGCACGACATTTTCTCATCATGATGAGGTATCTTGTGACCTTCCTAAATGAAAGGGGGGCTACCAAGAAAAGAGTCAAGTTCTTACAATTATGGTCGAATGGTACGGTTTAATCTTCTATTAGCGTCCAGGAGGTTGAAAAGTAGCTTTCTTTGCAGCAGCTTATCGTGTACATGTCTCCTCAAGCTTGTAAAGTCAGTTGTTCTTGTACTTAACTCTACTGACAGTGTCCTTTCAGCGGAAGTGGACGCAATTGTTACTGAGGCCATATCGTTGTCGGGATATATAAAGGTCGCGCTAGTTATCCTCTGTATATTACTGGTATGACGGTACTAACCATAAAAATTGAAATGAGTGATTTTCTTTTTTAAGATATTGGCTATCATCCGATTTAGTGCTTTTGGTTTTCGGTGCATGTTCTTCAAAGCATGGGACTGGATACGAGCTAATGAAAGCAAACCACCTCCTCAGGTAAGCCTCAATTATGCTCCGACAAAGAGTTGACGACATTAGCCAAGGTATTGGAAGCGTTTCATGGGCTGTTGCTCCACTGTCTCTTTGTTTTTTTTTTTGTTGCTCAAAACTAGTCCGTTTATTTAGTAGCTCTTTTGTTTGCGGTCGTGTCAGAATCAATAGACTGAAAATTATTTCGAAAAACATTTATAGGGTCTGTGAAAATAGAATAAAAGCCATAGATGAGCAGGGCTTTTGAGTCATAAAATTAGTAGGTCAGCCGATAGTCATCCAGCTTTCTTTGTCATTAGTAACATTTCCCCTAATAAACAAATTTGGAAAGTTAAATGTCATGAAAGAGGGGGCTATGCGCTAATTTTTACCAATTATTTGGGAAATTCGTTGTTTTCGACCACTAAATTTCGCATTTACAATCAATTGTAAGTACTTCATAGCTCAGCAGAACGACCTGCGAAAAATCACATTTTTCCTTGGGACTATTTTTAGAAGTCTGAAATTTGCAAGTTTTTACAATATTTTCACCCGGGCAACATTCATTGAACATCAAGACTCCAGCCAAAAATTAGTAAAAGGATTTCTTGAAAGAAATCTACAACTTAAAAACTCGGAAAACACAATTTCTATCTTCGGTTCCTTCACTGGTTTGAAAAACCCATAATAAAAGGCGGCCCAACGATGATGAAAATGACACATTGCAAACTTGTGCATTATACCCTGATCAAAGAATCTTCAAGTTTGATCATTAAAAAGAAGTGGCAGTTACAGATTGAAAGTCACAGATTTACTCTTTGATCTTTTTATTTGCTTTTCTGCAAAATTTCCCTTTTTCTTGTTTGAAAGAATTTACATAATTTCAAAGTGTGATATTCAGTTAAAAACAAGAATGTCCTTTGCATAATATCAGAAAGACTTCTTGAGAAAAAGCGCTTTGGCAGAGTGCTTCTTGTTTTTCACTTTTCACTGTTGAACCACTAGCTTTTCGATAATTCAAATCATGTTTAATTTTCTTTCTAAAAAATCACGCTTTTATCTATCAATGTGGCATAGTTTTTCACGTTTTTTATTGTGAGGAAATGGACTATTATAAAAGTGCATCGAATCCCCCTCGGATTAAACTCATGAACCTAAAGAACTACGTTTTTAGGTAATCCTGCTAATGCCCACTGGCGATGGTAAATATCGTCCTACCACGACTGTATACGCTGATCCGCAAACAAAGAGTGTTATTGATCGGATTCAACGGGAGTCGTTTGAGTTGTTCAACGAATACGAGCATGAACCGATTCGGATGAAACCTCCTAAACTTGGCGCCATCAAAAACTCTCGCTAAGCTCTTATTTGAGCTATGGAATGCAACAAATTGCTTTTGTTCTACTGCTTTATCACATGCTATCGTAATGTGAAATCTCGTAGTCCCACAATCTTTAGCCCTTTTATCACCTTATCGTCCTTCCTTGACTCAAAGGAAGTAGAAATCCTGAGTTTGGTATTGCTCCGCCTTCTTGTTCGTGATGTATTTGACTTTGCAAGGTATTCATCGATTTGCTCTTGCCGTTGCCTTATCATTAGTGCACGGGTATAAAAAATCATTTTTACAGTGTATGTGCTCCTTATATAAAACATAACCTAGGCAGTCACCTTTTCTGATTTCAAGTTGCGTTTCTATAAAAAGTTCCTTTGCGTACTAATCTGCAATTCCATTCCATGAAACGGTTTATTCTACTACCGGAGCTGGCCTGTTGCTCGTTTTGATACTTGCTTCATGATAGAAACCACGTAAATCATTTGTATTGTACGATGTGCATATGCTACATTCATAGAAAGAAAGGAGACATTAGCATGGGTAATTATAAAAATACCTCTGCCCGTATTTGTAAAGTACCTTTGTTTTATTTGCAGCCTTCACAGAATTTTTCATTTTTTGAGCCGAATTTTCGGTGGAGCTTTGGGCACATTTGCGCTTATATCTTTGACCTTAGAAATAATATGCTACCCCTCCCCCTTGAGTTACCATGTCCAGGTCTTTTGAGTGATATTGGAACACATCTCAAGTGCGGTGCTTTAATCATTGAGTGAAATGCCTTTGGAAATATCCTCATAGACAACTGCCCCATTCATGTTTTACCTTTCTACTCCATTGAAATTTGGTTGGGTGTTGTTGATGGCTCGATAAAATGGCAAAACTTTTGAGGGGCGAAAGTTCTGGTTAATTCCCAAATATTAAAACCCAGGTTACCAGAGTACATAGAGCCATGTACTCTGGTAACCTTCACTTTGGGCGTCATGATAGAACACGACCTTCATCTGGAGAATAGAACAGAAGTTATCCAGGGCGAAGCCCCAGATTTTTCGAAATGATTATATAGGAGATGTGAGTGAGGCAAAATTAGTGAGTGATATTTGAAAAAGCTCAGAAAACAAGACGTTTCTCAATTAACCTTTTTATGGACTACGATTGAGCGTTAAAAGTTCACGCTGTTGGAGTTCAATGAAGACGAGGACGCTTAAATTTTGCGCAGAGTCGCCACTTAAATGTCTCTTTATCGCGTTAATGAGTAATATTCAACATCCGCGAAGTTGTCAGTGCTCCTGGTCGTGTCATGAGGATCACAACGATAAAAGTGCAGGGTTTTGTTAAGACCCCGCCGAGATCTAGAGCCAAGTGCATCGTAGGTTGTGGTCTTTTTACGCTGCTCGACTGCGTCTCCTCGCCTTGCGCGCCACCTCGCTACCCCAAACGCAGAGCGCGGGGCACTTGGCTCTGGTAGCCTTTTCGTCGTCCTTTTCAATTTAATCCTAGCAAACTGCCTATCATATTGAAGCTCTTGATCAGAGGTGCGATGGGGAGCCGATTTTCCAAAAGTGAAGGTGGTCTAAGCTGCCACTAGCCGCAAAAAGTGAAGATGGTGGTGCCGGACACTCAGACGGGGAGGGGGAGAGGGAAGCGTCCTGGGCATATCCTTCTATGTCGTTGCCGTCAGTGCGCGAAGCAAAACAAACGCCAAAGAGAATATTGAAGGCATATTTTCATGTGTACAGCGGTATGAATATTTGAGATAAACGTGTTTATAATATGGTGTATATGGAAGTGAAACTCGGCGAAACATTACGGATTGTAATGCGTAAATTTTATTATGACGTACTGCGAAGAAAGTAGGTCGATCCAGGTAATAACCGCCGAGAACCAGAATTCTGAATAATAATTTAAAAATCATGCGAAATTTCCACTACTATAAATCTGGTTTTTGAAGATGTCAGCAATTGTGACTTTATAGATTTTGAAGAGTAAATGGTGCTCTTTTAGATAGTGAAAAATCAAGTCGATTTGAGAGATAGTCGGCGAGAACCAAAATTTCAAAGACTAAGCCATCTTAGGTTGCTTAGTGACAGCAGACAGTTAAACTCCTATAAATCTTGGATATGAATGTGTATGATATTGCGACTTCATAGATTTTGTAGAGTAAAGTATGTTCTACCAGAATATATCTTAGCGGTTAATCCATTAAAACACCGCCGACAGCCAGACTCTTGAAAAAGCAGGTAAAAAAGCGCTTTTCAAAATTGAACATTTCATAACATCTTCAGAACTGCGTGAATCATGTTGTGACACTTCATACGTTAGATTTTTCTCATCAAGAGCTTTCAGATGATGTATAGTATACTTGGGTAATTCCAAAATTGTTCATCGAATGAATGAATATCGAATAAATTCGCAAAGGAAAAATTTCGAATAAACGAATATCGAATGATTTCGAAAATAAAAAATCTCGAATAAACGAATATCGAATAAATTCGAGGTTCTAAAATTTTCGAATGAATGAATTTCGAATAAATTCGGAAAATCAAAAATATCGAATGAATGAATATCGATTATATTCGAACATTGGGAGCCGAATTTCGAATAAATATTCGAATGATTTATCGAGTAACTAGAGCAACCATATCTCAAACTTCCTGACATATCTTGCTGAAGCCGATCCATTCACAATCAGCACCCTCGTATCCCCTATACCAACTCCTGGCTCAAAATTTTCCGAAAATCGCTGAAATCGATAAAACAGATTCCGGTTTTGATCAGCATCCTCATTTACCCCCCCCCCCCCTATACCAACTCCCAACCTCGTAGCTCAAGATTTTCCAAAAATCGGCAAAATCGATAAAGTAAATTTTATCCATAGTCAGCACCCTCACTTACCCCACTTGCACCAACTCCCAGTCCCGCAGCTAAGACTTCTCCAAAAATCGATAAATTCGATAAAGTAAATTTTTATCCATAATCAGCACCCTCACTAACCACCTTGTACCAACTCCCAGCCCCGCAACAACGGTGGCCACATATGTACTTAAGTGCCACAAATGCTACGATACATTGCCTGTTCATCGGAGACTTTCGTCTTGGGTGGCATAAGCTAATCGTGGACGAAGGCATGTAGTTTATCCCGCGAAGCGAGCACGATTACCCCTAGCCCTGAGCATACTGCAGGCATTTCAGTGGCGACGTGGTTTGGCAATAGTCATGTCCAAAACTTATTCTAAAAGTACAGAATGCACGGCATTTACCTTTTTAGTAAGTTGTACACGCTAAACATTTGTGGTAAGCTGGCGTTACATTTGAAGACATCTCGTAACTGGCAAATCGCGTACGGCGATCCAAACCGTCTAATCCTCCACTACAATTGCGATGTCCTTTACTCAAAATACACCAATTCGCAAAAAAATCTAAGGTAGCGATTAGAGGCAGTTGTGCAATATAACTTATGCGAGCAAGAGTGCTCACTAGGTGGGCTTTGCGTACCACAAGCATGAGCAATCCAAAGAAAGAAAAACAGGCATTTCAAAACACTGTCAATATATGAACTCGGAACATGAGCTTGAATTTGATAGCTTCTTTGCTGATTTGGTGCCAATAGCAGTGCGAACAATCTCAATGATCGAAAAAGCATCAATTAAAATCCACATATTATTTTTTACTGTCAAGCAGTCGGAAGAATGCGACCCTCCATGCAGTTTAAAGGTCATAACGGTTGCAAAAGATGCATTACCGAGTTTTGCGAAAATAAACGCGGACGAAGTGAGCTTGATACTCAGCAGTTGGCTCTGCAACAAAATCGAATAATCTGAATACGAAGTTCATTCGAATACAAATTCGAATAAACATTCGAATAAAACATTCGAGTAAATCTATTCGAAACCCCGTTTTTTTATTATTCGAGTTTTCGAATTTTATTCGAAACCCCGTTTTTTGATTATTCGACTTTTCGAATTTTATTCGAAACCCCGTCTACTCAATTACTCGAGTTTCGAATATTATTCGAAAATGGAAGAACTCCAAATATCGAATTTCGAATACGAATATATTCGAATGTTTTATTCGAATGATCGAATTTCTATTCGATTCGGACCCAAGTATAATGTATAGCACGTGTGGATTCGGTGCCTCCTGTACGACTTATGCCCGAGAGGGAGACTTTTCATCCACTAATTCTCCTCTGGCGGCTGCCAGCCTACATTGGAGTGGGCGAGGGAAATATTAGTGATGAAAAGTTTCCCCCTCGGGCATAAGTCGTAGGAGGCACCGAACCCCCACATATACATTGTCTGAAAGCTCTTGATGAGAAGAATCTAACGTATGAAGTCGCAACATGAATTACGCACTGAAGAAGTTATGAGATGTTGAATTTTGAAAAGCGCTTTTTTACCTGCTTTTTCAAGGATCTGGCTCTCGGCAGTGTTCTAATGAATCGGCACTGCTAAGATATATTCTGATAGGCAGACCTTACTGTACAAAAACTATGAAGTCGTAACATCGCACCTTCACATTCAAGATTTATATGAGTTTAACTATCAGCTGTCACTAAACAAGCTAAAATGGCGGAATTCTT